>CM077516.1:24445878-25645878 GCA_039654895.1 Mongoloraphidia duomilia | reverse complement strand
AGCTAACGGCAACGAGCGTCGTGAGATCTGCGTCGACGTCGGTCGTCTAGGTATGTGTGTATATCCGTCTCTGTTGGATTAAAATCTCTGCGTCACATCCGGTGTAATCACTACGATGCGATGACCGATCATGATTGACCTTACATTGATCCCGAAATTCGTTTAACGTACACAAAGAGATCTGTAGATGTTGTAAAATCAGTAACTTGTCTAGTGTTTAGTGTCGAGATAGGAATTATTTCTACGCCCCCAAGACAAAGTGGCTTGTGTGAAATTGTCTGTAATATTTTATAATTACCTTCAGTTAGATTTTTCTGAGCGAAAAGAATGAAAATTCAAATATTTATAACAATAGCCTAGATATACTACAAAAATTCACAGAAAGCTCTCCCGTTTAATTAAAATGCCCGTAATAATTACTATCTTAATTAAAATATCTTCATTTACTTTGTACTATTTTTATTCATTGTGAAGCTATCTAGGAACTGTGTTTGAATTTCCCCTTCCACCACTTTATTTTATAATAAACGTATTCGTAATATTTTAAACATTTTAGATAGATATAGATAAAGTGGATTTAGAATTATATCGACTAAAGCCATCAGAATCATGAAAATGTTGTCAATTCACCATGAAATTTCAAGTTGAACTTTGGCTCCTTAACAACTCACCACAGTCCACAGTAAAGTTATTAGCATATTATGGTAATTATATAAGTTTCAATTATTAAATATTAATTACCAAAGTACTTATAATTAATATCGACAGTTAGTTTTGATAGTCAATTGTAGAGATAGTTTTCTCAGAGTATTATATTTAGTAAATTAGAATAAAGATATATGCGCTATTTTAGACGCTGATTTAAATGCTACATAGTCGTTATTTAAAGAAAAGTCGGAAAACTATAACCTCACTATAGTTTAGTTAGTTTTAAATGTGTGATTACAAAAAATACAGAACACAAATAGGACAATACAAACTAAATAAGGTAAAACAATTTGGCAATAGAATAATAGTGACCTTGCAGTTTTCAGAAGTACTTTTTTAAGTCTACTGAGGTGTAATTTAATATTATAACTTATAAGTAAATACCTGATACAGTGGTTTAATGGAATAAGTCACAATTTGTTGCAGCGAAACGCAGAGATTTTCTATAAAAAATAATAAAATCACTAGTGTACCCGTGCAAAACTTTTTTGCGACGACTTAACACTGTCTTCAAAGAACAATGGTTTAGTAAAGGCTATTGCCAAAAAAAATGTTTGTCAACACAAACCTTTTTTATATGTGATATGAATCACTTTATCAAGAAAACAATAAGAAATATATATTTCAAGCTTTCTCAATATCATTGTGTATACAAACGCGTGAGTAAAACACATAACCTAGCTTTTAACGATATGTTTTTAGTATAATTTTTGATTCAAACATAACTGTAAAGTGTACGTAAAATAGTAGTTTTTTAGAAGCTATAGAACGTATCTATCAGTGTAATACTTACGTACGAATGATCTTCAGAAAAAAATCGATGAGTTTTTGAGAAACTATAAGTACTATATTTAAAAGAGAAAAAAAATTTGCAAGTACATATACATCTTTATTGTTTAATTTTAAATACTTTTGGAAATTTTGTCAATATAACCCTATTAAAATCTGGGCTCTAAAAATTAAAATGTACAACTGTCAAGATGTTTCATTGTTTATTGTTTGCATAGCCTATCCACGACATGCGTACATATTTGCATTTTTCTCACACTCATGTATCGTGAACGCCGATGGATTTTCTCTGTTTACGTGTCTCTTCAGCCCACTGTCCCCCTCGTCATTTTTACTATTATCGTTTGAAATCACCCCTTTTAAAGAAATTTCACCAAAAAAAAAATAGCGATAACATATCCGTGGACTAAAGGCCTCAGTTTAAAAAAAAAAATTATGTCAATCGGTTGAGCAGGGGTTGCTGGAAGATTGTCTAGAGAAATAGGGCTTGTGTTTTAAATATATAGATTGTTCTCAACAAATAATCAGAGAAAGTGTTCTGATATTTTGTTGATTAGTACACAGTTGATTTGATTGTTGCCTGTTGGTGCCGTTGGCGGAGGTGAATACAAATAATATTTTGAACCATAAATCAGTTTTCATATACAGTGTAACCTTAATATAACGAGCCTCAATATAACGATTTCCTAGATTTAACAAATTTTTCGAAATCCCCTAGAACTGCCCGTAAGAGCTAATGCAAAATATACCTTTACATTACGAATACATTTGTCAAAAACCTCTTTATAACGAATTTTCAATCATTGCAAAATATAAATATAAAGTATTATTTACCTCTATATATATATAATGGCTGAGAAACGAGAAAGGTGTCCCTTAACCTTGTTAAAACGAATCGTAGTCCAACTTAACCTCTATATAACAAACCTCATTGTAACAAATTACTTGGTATAACGAATATTTTCTAATTCCCTTCAGTTTTGTAATATCGAGGATGCACTGTATATGTAATTTCCTCTAGGCAGGTGTTTGTCAAGTTCCTTCTTTCTTACGCAAGACGTCTGAGTCACAATTTGGAAAGCATCCAAATAAACGAGACTATGGAATAACAATTTTTGAGCGACAATTAGTATGTATTTTGTTATTGATGTTTTCATGCCAGACACAAAAACGTTCTCATTGTGAAAAAATTATCTCAACTCCATTTTGGAATTTATTATCAATGTCTATACCAAATATAGATCAAGTTACTGTAATCTGAATTATCATTTTACTGCCTACAATAAATTCGTGCTAATTACATTTATACATTATAATATATTCTTTGCATCACCTCCATCAAAAGTTCAATTAAGAGTCATGTGTACCGTTTGTTAAGTGATTCTTTATGAACGCTTCTACTGTAGTGCGTAAAGTAAAATTTTACGCACTCCGTGCTATAAAGTAATACTGTTTTGTTTTATTTTAAAACACGCGTGTGTAAAGTAGAACTTTATAGATTACTATGCTATAATGTCATTAATAAAATATTGATCTAAATTGTTTTTTATTTGCTTAAAATTGAACTTTTGAAGCAGTTAAAAAATATTGTATGTAACTGGCTAAAGTAACGAATCTGACAGCCGCGATTTTACAATACTCTCGTTATGTTGCATTTATGCCAGAACCACTGAAATAAAGTAATGCTGGAATGTGCACTGACGCGTTGCTAGCGAGCAGAAACAGATCTAAATAAGTCACCTGTCTTTGTCTTATAGTGTATTAAAACTGTAGTGGAACAAGGACAAGTGGCCCTTTTAACTAAGTGTCTACTCGCTTTCTACACACAGAGTGATATAGGCAGTGCATATTCCAGTATTATTGTATTTCAATGGCCAGAACACTCATTCTGGTTTAAATGTGTGGCGACTACGCCACTGGTCACTGGTTCACATTTGGCCCAAATCATACCGCCCCACGCGTGCGCAGTGACTTAAGTAAGCCAACCCTTAAGCTGCGCAGGAATTTGAGACACAGGTCTGGTTGACAAAACCAAAGGTCAGACACAAGTAGCCCTCTCAGCTCTCTCGAGCCTCATCTGCCGGCCGCCGACGAACGAACATCGATTAGACTATAGAACTGCCGCACGCGGCTCCACACCCCGTGTTACTTCGTCGCGCACACACACACACCCACACGCACACGCACACACTACATGACTTACACTCGAACTGTCATGAAACCCGTACCGCGGGCGAGAGCTAAGATGTTTACACATCAAAATATAATAATCATAAATGTCATACCTATTTTAATATACCCTCACGCACATTAATCATGATACATTTTTAGAGTGTTAGGTCTCCAAGTCACTATATGAATAATAAGAAGTATTAGCGTCCGTCTTGTGACTTCATGTGTTGTTAACACCAAATACTCATTAATCGTCCACATACATACACACTCACACTTCTATTTCATCTACCTACCATATAAATCATAAAATTTCGAAATTTAAATCAGTACTCCACAATCCACAACATAATATGCATGTGCTTAACATCATAATATTATAACGTGTTACGGATACTCAATGTGTAATTTTTTTAAAAAAATTTAACACCTGAAGATAACAACTCGTTGCTGAAACGCGTCAAGTTAACAACACATGAAGTCACAAGACGGACACAAGGTACTTATTTCTAATACTTCTTATTATTAATCATAGACTTTGACAAACAGTAAATATACTAATGCTGAGTTTATCGTACAATTTTATTTTTGAATCACGCTGTTAAATGACGGTTGCTATGGCAACGATCAACAATTTGCCAAAATGAAAACGCAGCAACCAATGAACACGTAGCAATCAAAATTCAATAGCGGGATAAAAAAAATGGCCTGCCAAAATTATACGATAAACCCAGCATTAGTAAAATAGTAAATTGTTTCCTTATTCTAAATTATTTTATCTAAGCGCACGGTGTGCGCCGGCCAAGTTATCACAAACAAAATCGACCGCGCGCGCACTGTGCAATATTTACAAGAACCATTTCGAGCCCTTTTCGACCTATCCGAGGCTAGTTACGTTACAGGACTGATTTTTTTCAGGGGGCTTAAGGTTACCATAAAGAAGCAGCAAATTTCATACGTCTAGGTGGAATAGTTTCCAAGATACAACTGTCCAAAAATCACAATTTTTGGCATTCACTGACTGACTGCGATAGATCATCAAAAATCTAGGGTACTTCCAATCGAGCTAGACATTTGAAATTTGGAACATAGATAGTGTTTAAGGTAATACTCGTAAATACGATAAAAATCAAAAACCAATAAAAATCCAACATGGCGGATTCTAACACGAAATAAAATCTAGGGTACCAATCGAGCTAGAGCTTTGAAATTTGGAACATACTAGATAGTGTTTAAGGTGATAAATTATTACAAGAAAAATCAATAGAAATCCAGCATAGCGAATTCTGATACGAAATAAAATCTACGGTACTTCCAATCGAGTTAGTGTTTTGAAATTTGGAACATAGATAGTGTTTAAAGTGATAAATACGATAAAAATCAAAAATCAATAAAACTCCAATATGGCGGATTAAAAATGCACGAAATAGTAACTTCTGCTTTGTTTAGAAAGTTACGGAGTGCATGCAGTTGGTGCACGGTGTCTTATAGTCGGTGTATATACTAGTGGGATGGGATGGGACAGTGGGATTATCTATAAGTACACAATATTATAAATAAAATTCAATGTTTTGTAATCGATTCAGCCGTTTCGAAGATTAGCCCGCACAGACAGACAGACCTTGATATATAGACTATATTTTATTTTGATAAATTTCTCGCGGGGGGGATTAATATTATGAACACCACCAGGCACTAGCCCGACTTCGCTTCACAGGGGGAGAATTTCTCGCGGGGGAGGGGAAATAAATCATAAATCGAAATATACTTGGGCGAATCCAATGGCAACGGATAGTTTACTAATATATACCTAACTGAACAAAAAGTTATCAAATCCCACCAAAAACATATACATGTAAAAAAACAGGCCAAGTTCTCGTAGCAGGACTGTGTGTTTTGTTATCTGAAAAAAAAATAATTGAAATGTAGAAATTATGCCAAGTTCCCTGCCTACACGTTATATGCAGTGTTTTGATATACACAGAAAAATATTGTGTGAATTGATAAATTTCCAAACCAAACTTGGCAAGTTTTCAAGGGTCTCAGTATTGCTCAGTTCTTTAATGGAAACTTGTCAAGTTTGGCCTGTAAATTTATCAATTCACAGAATATTTTTTTGTGCATATCAAAACGCTTATAACGTGTAGGCAAGGAACTTTGCATAATTTCTACTTATTTTCAGTTGTTTTTTTTTTCAGATAATAAAACACACAGTCCCGAGCCCGACGAGAACTTGGTCTGTTTTTTATATGTAGGTTTTTAGTGGGTAATTTCTACACTACTAGGTACTGAAGCGAATTGTAATTAATATTATAACGCAGAAATCATACAAATAATTATAAAACACATTACAGTTGTTAAAACTTGTATTCAGAACATTAAAGCAGTTCTCAAGAGGTGTAAAGCCCATTAGCGATATTCGTGCAAAATAGTTCTCAGGAGAGGCGTTCTATGTTTCTTATCCAACAGGTCAAGTCAGTCCGTTTTATAGTTTTAGTTCATTAAAGCAAATATACGTGTGTTCAAAAAATTTTTTTTAATAATAATGATTTTTTGTAACACATGTATGAAATGTACAACATGTTAGACTAGTCGGCTACGTAAAATAATATTTATCGCACGGCTGTAGTATAATATATTTGAACTAGCATGAAAAACATTTTATTCCATACGACTTTAGATAGGACCCGTGCAAAAAATATTTTTGAACGGGTGCGCGCGCATTTGCTAATTTAACACACGTATGTGAGCATTTAAATGCTGGTTGCTATGGTAATGAAATAAATATCCTCAACTGTCAGTGAGATTTTGGTGTTTGAAATTGATTAAATAAAGCTCTATAGAGAGTTGAAATTGTTGTACATTTCATACATGTGTTATAAAAAATAATGTATACAACACGTACAATTATGTATATGACGCAAGAAGTGATATTGGTACGCGAGCCGTAGGCGAGCGTACTAACACCCAAGCATCATATACATAATTGTACGTGTTGTATACATTATTTTTTCTTTCTAAAAATGCAGGGAATAATCATGACTGGTTTATTGGCTGCTCATCCAAACACCTTCTTTATTTAAAAGTTTTTTTGTATTATTTTAATTAGGTACCTCTTTTTAGTTTTTATGACAACGTCACATAGTTTATTGTATTTTACTTGATAAGCCCTTTCATATCGAAGGGATTGTGAAAAAAAATACTACGCCATCTTGGGGCATCCGCCATATTGAATTTATAATTACGTCATATAGCCTATGTCGCCTTGTCTCCTGACTTACACACGTATGTAAAATTTCAGAGCTCTAGCTTACTAAGAACTAGTCGAAATGTTGATTACAAGATTTGTGGTGGACAACAGAGAAAGTAAGTTAACAAAAGCATTGAAAAAAGGAAAAATCAAAATGGTGAACATCCTCCTTCGATGACTTACCTATTGCAGATTCTTATCACTGAATACAATCTCATAAAGGCAGTAGTAGCACATATACATGGATACCTACGCATAAAATACTTGAAGTAACAACACCAGGCAATATTTTCACTGTAGCAAATTCTTTTGTTTTTGCGCAGTGAAATGTTTCAACGAGCTGATATTTATAGATCTTTATTTTAGTAGGAAAAGCTAGCTGACTTATTTTTCTAAATACCGTTGGATTTACGTTCGAATCATAACAATTTACAAATTGGAAACATTTATTTTCATTTTAATGTATTTATAAACCTGGTTACAGAATGTACTTTGTGCATTAAATAATACGAATTATTATACCTAGTCTATAGATTATAAGAATATAATAGACCATCAACTTAATTTATCAAAAGACAACGTTACCAAAGCGATTACAAAATTTCCTACTCAACGTGTTTCAATTTATTTAAAATCAATATCGAGAACATAGACATTTTTGTAATAGGTACTAATAACAATTTACAATTATATTATTTTACACATGTATATGTTACGCTCAATACTCGAATTTGAACAATGCCCGAAAAAAATGCGCAAAACCAGTTTTGAGCAATGAATATTTCCCAAGCCCGAAATCTCACTATTATTCGGGTATTGAGTGTTAAAAAATGAGCAGAATTAGTTTGATATATTTTTAATTGCACAAAACTAGTTCTGTATATTTCTGAACGAGAACTACTACCTAGTTCTGCTTATTTTATTCAATCAACGTTCGAACCCGAATAAAATGTAAGATTATGAATATGTTCTTGTTTATGTACCTAGTGAATTGTGTTTTTGCTCGTGAATGTTATAATTAACATAATTGCGGGATATTGAGTGCAATAATTAAGTACTAATTATGTAAAGATGCAAGATAAATTCGAGCATCAACTAGTTCCCCTATTGGAGGCTTCCGATACACAAAAACATAATGTTATGACAAAAGATAATAATTACCTAATACCTACCTTACTACACTAAATAAGGTTAAGGAGGCTTTGTTGAAAGCTGAATCAAAACTTTTGTCTGCTAAACAGTACAGAAGAATAAATCGCTTTGATATAATAAGTATAAGTGGTGTAGAAAAGTCAATTAAAAAAAGTAGGTGTGTGCTTATGACCACACGACAGAAGTGAAAACTTCTGATTTTTTAATTTTAAAATATATATATGTTTTAGTGTCATCTATTAGCGCACCTATAAACTACAAATAACTTATTACCAACATACTACATATATTGTTATATTTGTGTCGTATCGAAATAAAATATACGTAATTAAATAATGTTTCCAGCTCTATCTTGTATCTTATTTAAAATTTGGCTGTGAGGTACCTATATTGCACCCCATAAATCCCACTTAACTAGTTCTGAGAATAAAATACAAATAAAACAAACATAACTAGTAAAGTTCGTTCAGAAATGTACAAAACTAGTTTTGTACAATTAAAAATGCGCAAAACTAGTTCTGCTCATTTTGTAACACTCAATAGGTACCCGATTAAATGTAAGATTTCGGGTTCGGGAAATATTCGTTGCTCAAAACTAGTTTTTCGCATTTTTTTTCGGGCATTGTCCGAATGTAATAAATAACATTATTATCTATACTTAATAAATGCTTATCAAAAAAACGTTTTTTTTTAATAAAACTGTTATTTAAATTCTGTTATAAATCAACTACTTCAGTCTTGAATTTCGGAAAATATGGAATATCTTATCTTATCTTAGATGTAATTGTCTATTTTTTATTTGTTAAGCGAGAACAACCAACATTTCTTTCATTCCATTTTCCCTTGCTGTTCCTTTTTACAATTTTATGTATATTTTATATTTATTATATGCGCTCGAGTATCTCGACAGTAAAATTTGTAAATATCATGTATTATGATACACGACTTGTGATATTTTTTGCGAAAATGATTGAAATTATTCATTCAGAAAGAAATTATTGTATTTGGATGTTCCAATATAAAAGCAAAAAATCTAAAGTACAGCTAAATGAATTGTTTTTATGAGTTCACTGATGAATTTATTTTCCTTTTCATGACGGTCCCTGATTGCTATAATATAGTGTCTTTAAATATATATATGTGTTGTGATTATATAACAGCTAGAAATAAAATTTAATGCATAGCAGAAATAATTGGAATCAAAATTATAGTTCGGTGACTATTCCTAAATTATTACAGCAATTATTTAATTAATTGACTAAGAAAAATTGACAGTATTTAAAACAAGGTAATTACGTAATAAAATGTTACCACAAGCTTCGTAAATCCCAGTCAAATTAGACCAAAAAAGAGCCGTGCCTTCCATTAATTCGTAAAAAAACTTGAAATGATTTTATTTCACTTTGGGCACCCCAAATAAGAGTAATATGAGTTTTTTGTTGGTCGCTACAAATAAATTACTATCTATCGATCTATAATATATTAATTCTATACTAATCAGTATAATATTAAGTAATACAAATCAGAGAAAATACAATATATCTATATTAAATATGCCCTCTCCTTTTAAATTTCAGCTAAGGTAATCAAAAACCTGAACAGTGTTTCTGTTGAACACCGTATTAAAATTTCACAATGCTTTATATGCATATAACAGTACAAAAGCTTATTGTATTTACCTACTATATACGTGTCTTGTATAATAATATAATATATGAACATATGTATAACCATTCCAACGCTACAAGTAGGGAATGGTACTAAGAACAAAATTCATTTTACGATTTTTTTTTGTTTTGAGGTTCCCCGAGTCAAAAAAACATATTTGTTCGTCTCTTAGTCTGTGAGCACGATATAGGTCAAACGGCTAAGAGGATCGAAACCCAATTTTGGTAGGATGTTTAACATGTAAATAGGAAGAGCCCTATTGTTTTTAGGGAAAATCGCCGCATGCGCAGAAGAGATATGTGCTATAACGTTGTTTATTTTTGAGACCGTCTGTATACACACGCATAATAATAAATAATAATTTCATGTACCTACTTGTATTATCCGCTGTGATAAAAATTTTATTACATATACATTTTTACATAAGTACTCAAAGCGTAATATGAATAAGAGTAACAGAAAATATATTGCTATATTTATGAAACACTGTGAACTTCAGTTGTTTTTCATTAGATTAAATTCTTTAGAAAAATAGCTTGTTCTTGCATCATGTTGTTAAAACTTATATTGTTCCTTTTTTAAACGGTTTATTATTTAAAAAAATGGGTAAAGTGTGCAATACACATTCCATGTTCCAAAATTATTTTTAAAATAATTTTTATAGGAAAAATTTCAGTGAAATTTGCTAGAAATCCTTTGTAGTTTATACGATACTTATATACTTTACATTAAACGAAATTATTATCTATAAAACATAAACCGTAGGCCCTAGGCACTGTGCCTATTGTACCTTGCAGATGTGTCGGCCCTGTTCCTATTACATTACGTGTCACCTTGTATAAAAATAACTGTTGAACAATAACCATTATTCAAATAAAATCACATTAAAACAATACCATTTGTAATTATTATTAAATAGACTGTAACCAATCCACAAGCATATAGTTTTCTTAACGTAATCAATCGGCAACATGATGCTAAAAGTCAAACAATTGTTAGGATATACAAGAAAAAAATCAGAAGCCACTGTCCCGACAGTGGCTTCTGATTTTTTCCTAAAAAAGTTTTAAATTTATTGGTCAATAAACAAATATCTTGATTTTTATAGTTTATTGTTTACGTTTCGATCAATATTTCCTCCTGTAACTGTAAAATCAAATTTTCTCTTTGCATTCGCCAACATAAAAAATATCAATACTGACCTAAATTTCGACAACAAACAATGAAATTCTAGCAGATTTGTAATTTATCTAGAAAATTCTTTACATACCTACTTTTTAATATTGAAATATTTTGTATGAAACATCCGGAGATAGAAACTGTTTTTGCTGACGTCATGCAAACTTAAGTTTTTAAAGAAAACCAACTCGTTGAATTTTTAAAATATGGATTTAAAGTTCTCGTGCTTTGATAATCACTATAAGCACACAGTACTTTCATTACCTTTCATTTAAATTACCTTGCCTCAAGCAATATAAGATAAGCTGAACCAGTACATAAAGTTCATGTACCTTATTTAAAAGATTTTTTACTGTTTTACAACATTAATTTTTTTTTATTTTGATAATTGGCAGACTCCGAGTGTCCTGCGGCAATTTGGCATAAATAATCGGATTGGTTGTAGATTAGTTATTTACTTTAATACTGGACAAGAGGTAATTCTTTTATATGTATTTTGTTTTAATAAACTTTTTAAAGCAGAACGTGCTCTGAATTAAGTTCGTACAGTCGGTCTGATATGCAAACGCACTAGGCCGCGTATGTGGTATCTAGTATCTTCTTCTTGATTTTAATATATAAAAAAAAACTTTTTAACCAAAAAAATCTCCATCAAAAAGTCACTAAAAAAGAGGAAAATAATAAAATTTTGAGCTCGGCGCCAATTCAATTGCTAAAACTTTTTATATAATATCTACTTTTATTTTATTAAATTAACGCCGACCTCAAAATTTTATTATTTTCCTCTTTTTAGTGGCTTTTTGAAGGAGGTTTTTTTTACTTTTAGTGGCTTTATAATTCGTAGTTTGCACGTTATTAACATACTTATGTCTTGATATTTCATTACTAAACTAAGAAAAGAAAACCACTGAACCGATTTTAGTAAAATTTATGTGGAACCCTGAAGGTATAAAAATAATAATAAATAAAACAAAAATAATCAAAATCGGTTCACAAATGCAGGAGATATGAGGTGACATACATACAAAACATACATAAAAAGAATACGTAGTAACAAAAAATCAGTCTAACTACTGAACCGATTTAAGTAACATTTATATGGACTACTCCGAAGTTATACCCTATTAAATAAAACAATGACCATCAAAATCTGTTCACAAATGGAGGAAAAATCGGTGTATACATAAATAAAAATAAAAAAATAAAAATGCGCATCAAATTGAGAACCTCCTTCATTTTTTTAAGTCGATTAATATAAAGAAATGTGCTGACTGATTGACTTACTGATTTATCACGAAATCGCAGGAGCTATAAAGCCTAAAAACATGAAATTTGACAGGTAGAGGTTCCTTATAAGACGTAGGCATCCTCTAAGAAAGTGGGTAAAATGGGGGTGTAGGATTTTTTGACTAATCAACGCCCTGCCAAACCGCTGAAACTATAAACTTGAAATTTAAACAGTAGGTTCGTTTTGTGACGTAAGCACCCACTAAGAAGGGATTTTTCAAAATTCAACCCCTAAGGGAGTCAAAATGTGGTGATTTACACACCCTAAACCACTGCAGAGAGAAATATTAAATTTGGAAGTTACGTTTCTTACAGGGTGCAGAGGTGCACTAAGAAAGGATTTTTTGGAAATCAACCCTATAGGGGGTGAAATGGAGTGAAAAAATATGTATAGAAAATCGTATTCCCTGCGTGTATCAACTTGAAACTTGGTATAAATACTCTTCAAAACAAATATTAAAACACGTATTTTAGGATTTTTTAGGACAACCCCTAAGGAGGGGTGCAACGGGGTGTTGAAGTTTGTATGAGAAGACATATAATAAGATCTAAATATACGTGTGCGGAGCCACGAGTAACCCCTAGTTAAACATAAGAATAAAAAAAAATTTACCCACTCTGATTCAGTGCCAATCATTCCGGTTTTTTTTTAAGTTTCCGGGACGTTCTGGGCCAAGCAAAGATTGATAAATAAACGAAAATTAAATTTTGAACTGTTAGAAACAGCTTTAATGGATTTAATAATTGATATATTATTCTTCAAATTATAGCATATGTTATTATTTAATAAGAAAAATAGTTTTAATGAGTACCTATAGTGTTAAATATTTCTACCAAATTTGTTTCAATTATTTTTTTGAATTTAGTATACTTGATTACCTATAGATATTTCTTAAATTCCATATAAACATGTAGGTAATTTTGTAAAATCTTTTGATGAAGAATTTTAGTAATTATTACAATTCAAATACTATTAGTGAATATATTCATGTGAATAGAAAATGAACAACCGAAATCTAATGTGCATATCATGCAACTAATGTGACCAAACCTTGTAAGAAGTGCAATTCAATAAGTTCAGACGTAAGACACTTATTATAGATAGACCAACCACGGCTTGAATAAGTATAGATAAGTACTTCGTCGTAACTCTTCGAAGGTAGGTTTGTACCCAAGGATATACACAAGTGCCTACGTAAATAACAGGCGCGCGGAATTGGCTCGACTCAGAGAACTGAAAAAAAAATGTCAATAAATTCAACCATCGATTCAATATCCATCAAACTAAATCGAAGTTTTATTGTGCACTTTATTTTATTATATTTTATTGTTTCGTTATTAGATCACTTGAAAATGTAACATAACAAAGATGAAAACACAAAAATACACCTTCATAATATCTTTTTGGAATACTTATTCATACTGCATACATATTATAAAGTCACCGATTCCTGCATAACAACACAGTGTGTATAGGAATTGAGTTTACAAGAGTGTAAAGGACACTTTTTCTATATATGGTAATTTTCTATAGTATATGGTAATTTTCTTTTCTATCTATAGGGTAGACAAGGAATTTTTATTTTCTATCTACAGAATAGATTCGCATTTTGGAAAGCGATAAGTATAAAATAATTTTTAATTTCTTGACATTTATTTTAGATATTCACTATTTTCAACATGTTTATCATTCACCCGGTAGTTAAGGAAAATTTCTTTTCGATAGAAATTAGTGTTTTAGTTTTCGAATATTTAATATTGTTTGGAATTAGTGTGGCCAGTCGGATATGAAATTTTCCCTGGATTATTAGTAGTATAAGCGCCCTCTTCTTTATCAACTGTCGGTACGGCACGCATGGTATTATTTTCAAGGGAATCCTATAAAATTTATTTTGTGCTTGTTGGTTCTATATCCTGTGGTAGGTGATAGGGTTTTAGTCTATTGTTTGTGGCAGTCGCTGCTAGAGTTAAAGTGTAGTGTCTAAAAAACTTTACACCGACTCCAAAGGCTTCACTAATATTTAATTTTCTGTTTAAAATCATATATGATATGAAGTCACGACCAAAAGACCCTGAGTTTGCTAGCTGGCATATTTTTGGTCTTCATTGACGGATAATTATTCTCATCGAATGCAGGTAGGTAATACTATTTATTTGGGGCAAAATTCACCTTTCGCAATTTTACAATATTTTTTTGTTTCGAGATCACCGGAGGCCAAAAAACATATTGTTGGAAAAAGTCTGTTAGTCTGTTGATCTAGGAGCACGCTACAGGCCAAACGGCTGAGCGGATCGAAACCAAATTTTGGTGGGATGTTTGACATGTAAAAAGGAAGAATCCTATTGTTTTGGGGGAACATCAGTGCATTCGCAGAAGATATATTTGGTATAATGTTGTTTTTTCTATTATAACGGTATACTTTTCACAGCGGTTTACTATTCTACTCATTTTAATAAAAAAGTTTTGTAGAAAAGTTTTTTTCTAAACTTTGTAGTTTCGTAGATATTTTAACTAACTGATCCGTCAGAAAGAAATGAGTTAGCTGACAAGTATGTTTTGATTATTTTTACATGTAAACCACGCGGGGGTGGAAACCAAGGCAATGAAAAATAATTGTTAGGTATATTATAAATAGTCGATCGGACATTGAAGGCTAATCGAGAGGCTAATATACGAAGAGATCCCGCTATTTTAGAGAAGCATAACGAGGCTATGTGGAAATAAACAGCAGAGCTTCGTAAGAAGCCTGAAATTCGTGAAGCTGAAAAGGAAGTCGAACGAAGAAGTTTGCTTAGTTTTAATTTAAGAAATAAACAACACTAAAGTCGTAGAGTTAGAATGGTCCCGTCGCCCAAATGGTTGGATTTTTTTATTTTTGAAAAAAACTCGTACAAAAACGTACAAAATCTCATTTAAAAAATAAAAATCGAATCGTCCGTTCTCTTTATTAGCGTTTTATGAGAATAAAATACAAAGCTAAATATTTTATAATGAAACAAAAAAGAAAAATTTAAGAAAAACTGACACAGTTATCAAAAGTACAAAACAAGCCTCCAAATATGAAGAGTAGTCGAGTAAAGGCATATTAAAGTTTTAGTATAGTAACCAATGAAAATGAGTTTACCCAACTACTTTTTAAATTGGAAGCTTTCTTTGTACTTTTGTTAGCTGTGTCGGGTTTTGATGTGAACAACGTCTGTCTCATACGGGGGTGGCATTTTAGAAATATTAGATGTAACGGAAATAGTCGGAAGTGGTTTACATATGAAACAAGACACTGCATCTATATCTATGTTAAGGTCTCAAACACAGTAAGCCAGGTGGCCATGTGGAAAAGTACGAGTCTACCGACAGATATACAAACGCCAAGCCCAGTTTCGAGTCTCGTGGCTTTTAATATTTTATTATAATTTTTTAATAATAAAAATGTAATTGGTTAACAATTTAAAATATAAAAAAATAAAACTGCAATTAGGTAGGTACTTATTTTATTTATTATATTTTACGAACATGTGATTTCATAAGATAAATAAAAGTGGATGTAAGTGTAATGTTAATTCTCTCGCCGAAAAACAAGACTTATTGCAAAGTTAAGCTTGAAGAGGCTCCTAAAAATTTCAGTATGCCATTCAATAGGCGGAGGAAAGAGTCCAATTAAACTGTCTGACCATTCTCAGAATGCTACGACAGCGCAATTTGGAGGCTAAATAAGGGTGCATTCGCGAAACAAAAATATAAGATTTTTTTCAATAAATTTTTAATTTATTTTCGATTTTTTATAATATATTTGTAACGATTAGGTTTAGTGTTGTTTAGTTTTCCTTGAAAATATGTGGTATAATTTATTTCGCCTTTGCTTAATTACTTTAATATTGCTCCAGTAGTCCGGATTTTTCACTAATCTGGATTGAGCCAGTTTTTATTGATCCGGATTAGCGGGACTTTACTGTATTAATATTTCGAATTAAAATTTTCAATACGGTTTAAAAATAAAGAAAAATAAATTGGCTGTGACCTTAAAACATTTAACTGAAAGCACCACAAGGAAATCGAATTTGTAGAATTACGCAAAGCGATTCGAAAGGGCAATAGGTAGACAGTTGGCGGATGTAATGTTTTGTTAAATTCATGAGAATTATTGTGTTAAAGGCATCCTAAATATCAGTTACACGTGTTTGTTACAAATGAAACTTATTATATTTTGTACATGTATAGTGTGTAAGTTCGTATGTGAAAATTTAATATAGAATGATTCGCGAACCACTCCAAAATACGACTGTTGATACTTAAATCAATGCTGTCATATTTTTTGTTGATAAAAGAAGCATGTACAAAAAGAAAATTAACGAAAAATAATTACTAGGGATGTGAGAGACTGGGTTAAGTCGAATTGAGTAATACAGTGAGAAAATGTTGTACCTAATACTAGTCCAGTAATTTTAGATTTCCACTGCGGAATAATTCCCAGTTATCTGAAATTTTGTATACACCTTCATTATGATGTTTTAAAAAACGTGTAAAAAATCCTCATCGATATCATGCCGGCGTTGCCAGATATTCGAAGTTCAAGTTCACGATAGACGGTTTTATGCAAATTTCTCGGTTCCGTTCCATTTTTAGTAAAAAATTATTATCATCAACCTTGAAATCAACCTTGAAATTCTCCAAAACTTTCGTATAAACATTTTTTATCTACGATTCATAGTTTTACTTATTGCGTATATGTAATATGTATGCATGGAATGGGTCAGTTAACAGGCAGGTGTGCTGAAAGTGTTTTCAAAAAACACTAGTGTGGTAACTAAGCAGTTTCCAATTTCCATAATAATTTATGTTTATTCGCTCTGATCCGTCTGCTATTATACCTACTCATGGCCTAGCAAAAAAGTTTTTTTACTTATATTTTATCTTGTTCATTTAAGTGTTTCAAAAGTTTTCCGTATCAAATTTAATTAAATCTATTTTAAAAGTAAAAAAATCTAAAATGTTTACATTATAAAAAAAAACTCGGGTCGCAGTGCCAAAACCCTGCCGACAATATAGTGTATTTGCTAATACTGGCATTGTGGCTTTATTATGTAAACTTAAGTTTGTTTTTGAACAAAATAAAAAATTTAACCCCTTAATACATCCCTTAAAATAATATTTTTTTTCTTAATTTCAATATTTTTATCAATGCAACCTCGGTACCAAATTAAATACACCCTTCAGTAAGTAAAGCACTATCCGCAAACTAGTGTTTTCATAAAATTTGTAAGTCCGGTCCTGTCGGGCCGATTTTATTAAAATTTTGGCAGCACATTTTAATCGTTACTAAAAGGTTAAATTTCAATTTTGAAACGATTTTGAGAATTTTTTCGGCATTTTTGGGCCCAAAAACATTTTTCAACCCCTAAAAACTACCCTTAAAATGGTCCGATTGAGCCCATTTTAAATAGGCTTCGTGCGGTGATGGATTTCAACGTGCCTACCAAATTTCGTCAAAATCAATTAACTCTTTCGAAAGTTATTGCCCGCACACATATATATATATATAAATATATATATATAAATATATATATATATATATATATACATATATAAATAGACATTTCCAAAAATGGTGCCAAATTGTTCAGGAGGCTATGAAACGTCGAGAAATTTTGGTCCGACCCCTAGGTCCCGCCATCCGACCGACGCCAATAGTGTATGTGCCATATGGCAAATACACTAAAAACAACAACAAACACGTATCGTCAGTTGGAATAGAAACCGGGTCTTCGTAGTAACAAGCAACCGCACTAACCTTTACGTTACGAAGTCCTTGTCTCATACTGTTAGATACAATTCATACTTACCCGCAGTGTAATATTATACTGTCTATACTAAGTCTTTCGTCAATTAACAGTATAATATACGACAGAGCAAAAAAAAACAAACAAGCCGTGAGGTGGGTCGTTTATTAGGACTAAAGTGCGACCCTTGAGGTCCACACGACGAACTTCCAGTTTGATAAATATTTAATACCTAATAATAATTAAATTAGATATTACACAGAAAAGTAATCATTTTAATAATTAAAACATAATTATTATTTATTTTTAACAATAATTAAAAAAAAAAAAACGGCTGAACCGATTTTTATAAAATTTCTTTCGGATCAAAATGACGTTAACACGCCTCGATTGACACCCTTACGAAGTCGATATAATTTTTTATTCGCGAGATATTGTGTAAAATCTACTTTTTTGGAGTCTATTTGGTTAAGAAAAAGAACGGCTGAACCAATTTTGAAAAAAATTTTTTCAGATCATATTTACGTTAATACGCGTCGATTGGCACCCTAACGTAGTCGATATCATTTTTCGTTCTCGAGATTTCGTCTTAGAAAGAAATGCTCACATACGTACACACACACACATACACACACACAGACATCTTTCTAAAAATAGTGTAAAATAGTGTAGTGACCTTGAAAGGTAAAAATTTGTTATACATTTGGATTTCGATTTTCGGACCCATTACAATAACTTCCAATGGGAAGTTAAAAACGTTTAAAAATAACGAGTTAGGTAGGGGTAATGTTTGAGATAAGATTGGGATAATATTTAGTGTTTGTTTCATTTAAATCGGTTGACAAATAAAAAAGATATGTCAATTTTAAAATGCGAGTGTATTTTTATGTACCACCGTTAATTTAAATGTCAAAAGTGTTAAACATAATAAAGCTGTTTTGTCCGACTCACACTTGGTCGCCTGGTCAGTTTTAAAATTATTTTTTGTTGTTTTAGTTTAGAGTGTTCGCTATAATCACACCAAGTTTGACGCTTGTATATAGGTATCACCGTTTTTACGATAGAGCAAAAAAAAGAACGTTGTAAAAACACGTTTTTTGTATGGGAACCCCCCCTTAATTTTTACTTTTTTTTTATGCTTTGTTAGAATATTCGCCATAATAATACATATTCTGTGAAAATTTCAACCGGCTACCCTGTTACGGTTCAAAAGATACAGCCTTTCAAAGGCAGGACAGACAGACAGACTGTCACAGATGGCGTAGGCTTAGCAATAAGGTTCCAGTACGGAACCCTAAAAACTACCTCGTGGCACGTAGTATCGTTTGATATTACGGATCAAAAACGAATATCGCTATTGCATTATTGAAGTCTGTTCGTGACACTTTCTAAAAGCTTGAAAATCGCAGCTACGCCCATTTGTCGTAAACCATTTCAATAGCTTTATATCTATCAAAGCTGCTGAACAATGAATTAAAATTTCAAATGCTCTCTATAGATAGAAGGTACCTTTTCATTTGCATTCATGAAAGTTAGACTGACAGCATATCTGTTCATAATATAGGTACCTACGCTAAACTTATCTACAGACAAAAAGGATCAATGCTGATTTTGTTATATTTCTTGACTTTAAAAAGGATATTTTGGCAACCAAATGAGCTATGTGTAGTAGCTGACTTGATTTCATTTTTATGCAAATTGTAATTTTCTTACACCATTTTGAAATTTGAATTTAAAAATTTGATCAGTCTTATTAAGAGCGTATACTTATAATTATATGACGTGTGCAAAATATAGTTTAATTAAAAGAAAAACAAAATGCCATGTATCACTCTTCTTTAAACTTTCCCCATCACTTTATCAACTGCAACTACATTCTGAAAACATAGCTTCCAGTATCTCTTGCACATTAGGTATGATTAATAATCGAATTCTATCACTTTTTAAACACTCCTTGATTTCAAGGAATTATGAATCCCATACATACAAACGTAAGATAAAAACAAACCAACACATTTTCTCGCCACAGGCCCGCGAAGCATTAAGAACTTAGATCTTGGGAAAACATACAAAATGAGTGCCATTAGTAAAATGGGAAACTTACAGAAATATTATGTCTTGCACCGATCAACTGATGAAGTTCCATCAAAATTATGGAAAAATTTCGAATTTGTCCACGCATCTGTTCACATTTTATTCATTCAGCAACACAATATACACATTCGCGTTAGCGTCCAGTAACATTGATGAATATAGAAAAAAAAATCCAGCCAATTGGACAACGGGACCATTCCAACTTCAAAAATACTGAGAGTTGACATAATAGGTATTATATAATTAATAAAACAAAATTTCTGTTAACTCGTACGATAACGCGGGTAATGGCTAGTATTAAATATTTAAGCAGTTAAATGTTTACACGATCAAAAAGTATTCTCTATCGGAAGTTGCCTGCACTCATCTCAAATCCTTTCCCCTCGCCTAAAAACGGTTACCCGCTAATGACCTCTGTTGTCGAGCGTCTATAATTCACAAAAACGGTTACCGCTCTTCCGACGCAATTTTTAAAGCTAAAAGGTTCGGGTAAACGCCAAATGAAGGACCGAGAGTCACACTACAGATTCTATAGACGAAAAATTAAAAAAAAATTCTGGAAAAATTTACAGCTCGGCAGCATCGTCGAGTCGGCAACCGCCTCGGCTGCCGACTCGACGATGACACACACAGCGGTGCCAATTCGGCAGTCAGACGTTTCTTGTGGAGAACGATGTATCGAGGCGGCTGAGAATCGGTTTTCAGTCGGCAGGCTATTCTCGCCGCGGTGTGTGTTTTGCATCACTGAAAAACATTAACATACGTGCCGACTCGGCAACTGCTTCGACAAAAACCGCTGTGTGTCATCGCTCTTATTTTACAGTGACACGATTAAATAATCGATTGTTTCATTATAATTTCGGTATTCGAGTCCCCGACTACTGATAACATCATGTTTTGATTTGCTTGTTTTATTTTATTATATACGTAGTCGGGTTTTAGTTTTAATTATTTTTTATTTGACAGAGAAGACTGATTTATTAGTTCAAGCTGTATATTTTCATATTTCATGAAGAGAATAAATTGGAGTAATTTTAATTAATTAAGTTCCGGCTATTCATTTTATTTCTAACCAGTATGCGGTAGAAACGTTTTAAATAATTTATAAATATGAAGTATTTTAATTTTAGTTTTATTTACATACAGCATTAATGTGGTGTAAGGAAAACAGACTACCTACATCACTAAAAGAAAAATAAATTATGAATTTTAATTTGTTTTTCTTTTTTAGTTCATCAATTGAAATATCTGCAAATAAAGGGCGGGTATTTTAAAATTGTTCTACAGGAAAATTGTGGTTATTATCTTATCAAGTCACAAAAAAAATTAAAGATACTATTGATTAGGTACGTGGCGGAAAATGGATGGGCAGATGACTATGTATAAGCGCTTATAAAAGCTAATTTACACCCGAATTTCTAGCCGCAGCCTTGAATATTATACGCTTTACATATAAATTACTTGAAGAGTCCACGCAAGTAGACAAAAAAAATCCTTTTGAAAATTTTGAAAATCTGGAAAAGGGCTACCTCATAGAAGCGTATTTATTTCCGAGATTGTACTTTAGTGGTGACAAAGGAAGGGCTCGGAAAAATAGCTTCTGTAAAGTAGTCACTACCAGATTTTTTAAATTTTCTAACGCACTTACCTACATAGTTATAATCTTGGAAAAATAATTTACGTTCGGAAACTAGCCATGACACATAGCTTACAAAAAGTTCGATGTAGACGGTTTGAAATTAACTGCATTGCGGTTGGTCGACGCTAGCGCAAGGACATCTGGCTGAAACTAATAATCCACTAGAAACCCATGTTCCAAAACCCACACTACAATAACGGCGCTTCCGTGCCTTTGTAAATGTTATTTCGCAATGTCAATTGATAAATTCGCTTGTACACTAAAAGAGAAGCGAAAATAACTAACTGAAACGCTGTGTAAATTAACAAATTTTCACTATCTCAGAGAAATTTTGTAACACTGAACAGTCATGAAAATTATATTTAAAAAAATAACACTAATAGTATCTACGTCAGCATAAAGGCCAAGAGAATACTTCAATGCACGTTGTGTGATGAAGTAGGTATATTAGGTATTAGTTACTAGCTTGTACCCGCAGATCGCTCATGTTAATGTCGGTTTTGACATAACTATTAATTCTTATCTGATCGTAGGCCGTAACGATTGCAGACGATCTTAAATTATTATATAAATATAGCGTTAAATTATACACGGTGTCCAAGACTTGCGTTGTCGGCCGATATATTGATTTTGGGTGAAGATAGAAAAAAAGTTTAAATACAAAAGTTGTATACATTTTAATGGTGTATAACCTAAAAATATTTTCAATTATACAGCCTGTCCCATTTAAGCGTGGCAGATCAAAGTTATGTTTTTTTTAACCTAGCACCCTGTTTTTAATTGTTTTTTCAATTCTGCATCTAAATGTGAATAGAAATTGTAAGATAAGCCATGCTCGAAAGTTCAGTAATTTTTGAGTTATTCAAGTTTTTTAGAAATTTTTTACATGTGCAGACCTTTACCTAAAATTTGACATAGCCAAAACAGAAACCTTTATCAAACTGAAATTTTGAGGATCACTAGATAATGGACGGACAAATCAATGTCTGTCCTAAAAAAAATGATTTTATTATACAGGGTGTTCAAAATAATGTACTTCTTTTACCTAACTTCAATCACGTGTAACTTTTGGTTGTTAAATACAACGAGGTTATTTTTTTGCTGGAATTGTATTCTTTAGGATACTAACACTTTTATTAAGGGTTGTCCAAACCTAAACCTAATATTTTCGTATTAAAATAATAGGTTTAGGTTTGGACAACCCTTAATAAAAGTGTTAGTAAATATCCTAAAGAATACAATTCCAGCAAAAAAATAACCTCGTTGTATTTAACAATCAAAAGTTACACGTGATTGAAGTCAGGTAAAAGAAGTACATTATTTTGAACACCCTGTATAATAAATTCATTTTTCTTAGGACATACTTGATTTGTCCGTCCATTATCTAGTGATCCTCAAAATTTCAATTTGATAAAGGTTTCTGTTTTGGCTATGTCAAATTTTAGGTAAAGGTCTGCACGTGTCAAAAATTTCTAAAAAACTTGAATAACTCAAAAATTACTGAATTTTCGAGCATGGCTTTCCTTACAATTTCTATTCACATTTAGATGCAGAATTGAAAAAATAAATAAAAACAGGGTGCTAGGTTAAAAAAAACATAACTTTGATCTGCCACGCTTAAATGGGACAGGCTGTATAATTGAAAATATTTTTAGGTTATACACCATTAAAATTTATACAACTTTTGTATTTAAACTTTTTTTCTATCTTCACCCAAAATCAATATATCGGCCGACAACGCAAGTCTTGGACACCCTGTATACATAACTGACTTACCTAAGTGCTGTACTATTATATTATCTGTCAATGGTTGTTAAATGTCAGTAATACCAAAGACAATATTAATTAATACTAATAACTCAACCACGAATTCGACTACACTAATGTCGGTTTTAATAGAAACCTTGTCTCAATCCGATCATAGACGGATAAAAGTAGATTGTAAGTCAGGGTAATGGTAGATAACAATTGTTTCATCAAAATTAATTTTGAAAGTTATCCATATTATTATTATTATATGCACATGGTACTAACACTATTAGTAGATATTTTATATTATGCAAACATAATAATTATGTCGATTTCAGCTAAGAAATTGTTTTTTTATTTGCTCATTGCTAGCATTTTAAGGACCTGTTTTACTTGAGAACTGTTATTTATTGACAGTTACCGTTTAGTAACGTTACTTGTTGCTATTGTTTGTTGCTCTTCAGCAACATTTTAAGTTTTATTACAAACGGTAACTTCGTCTATTGACTGCCAGTAACAGTAACAGTTGTTTGTAACCGGGTATTGTTAAATAACAGTAAGAGTTATAAGTAACAATTTCAATAATTATACTTTGTCCCCGACCTGATGTAAACAAAGTAAAAGAGCTCAAAATAATATTTTTTTATCCACATCTAAAAATAGATATGAAGGGAAATTTGTATGGTTGTGACTTGTGAATTGTGATTATTTTATAAAACAAAGATTTTTTGATAGAACCTTTGTGTAAACAAGCTTTGGGGTGGAGATGTGCTGGGATGCATTGACGTCAATAATAGTCTATTTGATTTCACCGATAAACATTTCACAGTAATATAGTATAAGGCTTGTATCTACTGACATAGATATTTACATTTTGTTGTTTTCTATCAAACAAAACAGACCTTTCATGAAATTGCACAAACTTTTTTATATAAAATTATGTCATATTGATTTGATCAAAGCATAATATTTTCATTTGAGCATTTAAAATATAGTAGGAATATGTGTTACGGGCAAGTTCTCAAGATGTACAGAGTCGGCATTGCCGGGGCAATGTTACATCGCTGTTGGGCAAAGTTTATATCAAAAATTTCAGAAGTTGCATGTTTGTTCCTTCATTTTAATTTTTCTAATTCAATTTGCATGAAAAAAATGCTTTAGAAGGTATACAGACTTTCTTTCTCACAAATGTTTGCTGTCTCCTTCAATTAACATACTGAATTTGAATTATCGCGAGCAGACCTACACTAATGGGAATAAACGCCTGAAAAAATACAATTAACAAGAAAACATATAGCATATTTAATGTCATGCAATACACAATTACGATGAAAAACGTTGATGAAAAACGTTCATAAAAATTGTAAAAAAATGATTCAAGGTACAGGAAATCTTGATGCCCAATCATTTCCATTGTGAGCATTTTTATCGTCAAACCAGCCGTTTATACAGGGTAGTGACCGAGACTGCTGTACATAGGGATTGTAAAATTAAACTTTCGCGATTTTCTGCTTCCCTAATTATTTTAGGAAAAATATCTTCAAATAAAAGTTTTAGAACATAAAATTTTACATCTACATGATTAAACAAAATAAATTTTGCATGCTTTGTAACGGAAGAAGTTTGATATGAAAATGTCAAAATTACCTTAAAAACAGATAGCGATAGCCAGAAACTTGAACAAAATGATGACGTTTTAGCTGTCAGAATAATTTCTTATCATTTTGTTCAAGTTCCATGGCTATCGCTATCTGTTTTTGTGGTAATTTTGACATTTTCATATCAAATTTCTGTTACAAAGCATACAAATTTAATTAACTTCCCACTGGAAGTTATTGTAATGGGTCCGAAAATCGAAATCAAAAAGGAAAAAAAATTTTTATGTTTCAAGGTCACTACACTATTTTTACACTACTTTTAGAAAGATGTCTGTGTGTGTGTGTGTGTGTGTACGTACGTACGTACGTACGTACGTATGTGTACATTTCTTTCAAAGACGAAATCTCGAGAACGAAAAATGATATCGACTACGTTAGGGTGCCAATCGACGCGTATTAACGTAAATATGATCTGAAAGAAATTTTTTCAAAATCGGTTCAGCCGTTCTTTTTTCTTAACCAAATAACCTCCAAAAAAGTAGATTTTACACAATATCTCGCGAATAAAAAATTATATCGACTTCGTAAGGGTGTCAATCGAGGCGTGTTAACGTCATTTTGATCCGACATAAATTTTATAAAAATCGGTTCAGCCGTTTTTTTTTTTTTAAATTATTGATGTTTTAATGTTTGAAATGATTACTTTTCTGTGTAATATCTAATTTAATTATTATTATTAAATATTTATCAAACTGGGAAGTTCGTCGTGTGGACCTCAAGGGTCGCACTTTAGTCCTAATAAACGACCCACCTCACGGCTTGTTTTGTTTAATGATTTAAATGCAGAATTTTATGTTCTAAAACTACTATTTGAAGATATTTTTCCTAAAATAATAAGGGAAGCAGTAAATCGCGAAAGTTTAATTTTACGGGTTAAATCCCTATGTGCAGCAGTTACGGTTACCACCCTGTATATTGCATAAGATGTTTACAGAGAACACCATCAATGCAATTTTCATAACAATATTTTGTGTTTGGGACATAGGGGTCCCCCCTAAAGCCATATGGTGATTGAGAAAAAAAAATTTCATAACACGTTCAAAACTAAAAGAATAATTTGTGTACACGGTGTATATGATATCCTATTTTTGTTGCGTTTAAAACGTGTCACTTGCGTGGAGTTATAAAATCTGTAAATTGAAAGGTAGGTCAGCTGGTCAGTGAAATGCGGTTTAATTAGCCGAGCTATTATGTTATTTCTATACGCTTGAAAATAACTATGCAATGCAACTTACAGTGCAGTGTGTAATGTCAAATATTACACAATACAAAGTTTTTAATTTTATGTTATAATAAATGTCTTCTGCTTTCCTAGACGATGCTGTTGTAATTATTATTTATAGTATGTTTCTCATTTCAATTTAAAACACATAAATCACTGGCTCGTTAGAATAATCAGGACGCTTACTGAATCGACTCGAATTTTTCCTGGAACATTTAAGACTTTTAATAATACACTGCAAAAGTAAATGAAGGCCAGCATCCTGCATCGGATCGGTTAAGTAGTACATTGATTCGATGTAATGTGGTAAAAGTGTCAATTGAATTTTCAATTTACTATTAAAAAAAAAAATAATGAATTGAAAATATGAATTGGTGTTAGGCCCAAATAACCTTAGCTGTTGGTGGTCTTTAAAACACAATTTAACAATTTTCGATGTAATGTGAAGATTTTCGTTTATTCTAAACTAGATGCTCCGTTCGCATAAACGCAATCTGCAGGCGCATTAGGTATAGAGCGAATTGTTTGGCTATAATCGGCACGATTATTAGTGTATTTGCCATAATATGGCACATACACTATTGGCGTCGGTCGGATGGCGGGACCTAGGGGTCGGACCAAAATTTCTCGACGTTTCATAGCCTCCTGAACATTTTGGCACCATTTTTGGAAATGTCTATTTATATATGTATATATATATATATATATATTTATATATTTATATATATATATGTGTGTGCGGGCAATAACTTTCGAAAGAGTTAATTGATTTTGACGAAATTTGGTAGGCACGTTGAAATCCATCACCGCACGAAGCCTATTTAAAATGGGCTCAATCGGACCATTTTAAGGGTAGTTTTTAGGGGTTGAAAAATGTTTTTGGGCCCAAAAATGCCGAAAAAATTCTCAAAATCGTTTCAAAATTGAAATTTAACCTTTTAGTAACGATTAAAATGTGCTGCCAAAATTTTAATAAAATCGGCCCGACAGGACCGGACTTACAAATTTTATGAAAACACTAGTTTGCGGATAGTGCTTTACTTACTGAAGGGTGTATTTAATTTGGTACCGAGGTTGCATTGATAAAAATATTGAAATTAAGAAAAAAAATATTATTTTAAGGGATGTATTAAGGGGTTAAATTTTTTATTTTGTTCAAAAACAAACTTAAGTTTACATAATAAAGCCACAATGCCAGTATTAGCAAATACACTATATTGTCGGCAGGGTTTTGGCACTGCGACCCGAGTTTTTTATTATTATGAAGCCAATTGGATTCCGCGTAATATGCAGACGCATAAGCAATTAGGACTCTTACACAGAGCATTTGCAGAGATGCGTCGATGAAAATGTTGGACTCGAATTTATAATTACCTACCTGTCCGCGACGTATTATTATTATTGAGTATAATAGGTATTATATTTCACACCGCTTTTGACATAGACTTGATTTTAATACAACTTGGAATCAATCCGTTTTGCACCTGGGCGAAGCCGGGCTGGACAGCTAGTATAAACCTGAACTTTCCTTAAGAAATAAGCTATCGAATGGCAGAAATCGCATATTCAGATTGTTCAGTAAGATTCAATCAAGTCGGGCGGGAGACTTATTATAGGCCTAAACTTTCCCCAAGAAATAAGCTATTGAATGGTAAAAGCCGAATTCAAATCCGTTCAGTAGTTCTCGATATTAAGCTGGTACAGACAGACAGACTGACATCTACCGAGACTACCGACAATATTATAGTGTATTTACTAATACAGGCATTGTGGCTTGATCATGTGAACTTAAATGTAACATTTTGCATATTTTTTAATTATAGCAGTTAGTAAAATTATAGAAACACATTTTGATTAATAAAAAAATTAACCAGCTTTTTAACTAAAGTGGATTTTTTTCGGAAAATACTTGAATACCTACGTTATAAATAATTTTCTTTTAAAACGAGAAATGTTTGATGACGTCAAATTACCGTTGTAATGTGACTGAGTAATTGATACTCAAACACAAGCTTTATTAATAATTATCAATTTTTTTTCTGCGCATGTGCCCAATTAGGAAGTTCAAAAAATTACAAAATTAATGGCGGAGCAATTTTTGAAATATTTTTAAAAACAACAAAGTTATGCTACTTCAAAGTTTGAATTTGACAATTCTCCAAGAAATTCAGTTTTCAGTCCGGGTGACGTCACGCGGCACGATATTTTGAAAAATTATTTTCAGTTTGTATGTGTGGTAATTTAACATGGTAACTTCCGATAAATCTCTTTCTTCAAACTCGTAATTGTTATGGAAACACTAAAAACAAACCAGTTGATGACGGAAAATATTGACATAATTATCTAAATTTTTGACAGTTAACTTTAATTTAATATAATTAATAGAAAAGTCTGTATTACAACAAAATAGTTCCTATAAGCAAGCTCGGTTCTAATTACTCACAAAGCTAAAAAACAGCAAACTTGCACCGCGTGACGTCATATTTAAAAATCAGTTTCGTTTGCGACCCCTCGTACAAGAAATTAAATATCTCCATTGAAATTAAAGATATCAAAATAATTCTTTCAGAATTTTTAAAGTTATCTTCATTATAATGATGTGACAGTATCATAATTAGTATTTTCGTCCTATGGAAACTTCTTAATTCCGCCTTGTTTTTCAAAACTTGTCATATTGACAGATGGAAAGTAATTGATTTTAAAAAAAGTAAATAATAATTAAATAAGAAATATTATTTAAAGAAGTGGTACAACACCTTAGAAAAATATTTGAGTACTTTTGAAGATGAACTTTTTACGATAAACAATTTATGACAGATAAGATTCTAACCTTTCAACCAATTTTCGTTTACTTCCACCAGTTTTCCGGCCATGGTACTTCAACAATCGTCCCAATTTAGCACAAGTATAAATTTCTTCCTGCACTGTTTTGTGCACTAATTTAGCACCGTCGGTAACATTTTCATCTAAAATAACATTGAAAAACGTTTCTGACCTAGTCACTGCGTCAAAATGTGTACGAAAAGTGTACGAAATTTCTGAAAGCCGCGATCATATACATGGCGACGGCGCTTGCGCGTAACTAGTCGTGAAAAGGTCTATATAGGTCGTGTTATGAGAGCATCGGAAATTTTAAATCACAAAGAGTTTGACGTCATTATTACCAACATTACTTTTGTTTCAAAGATGGTTACATATTTTCTTGCCATACCCACTATAAAATAGCCACCTTACATGCGTGTATGTATGCATGGAATTGGTTCAGTTAATAGGCAGGTGTGTTGAAAGTGTTTTCAAAACACACTAGTGTGGAAAATAAAGCCATTCCCATAGTGATTTATGCTTATTGCTACTGTGAGTGCGCACTGCGACAGCTCATTACTATTATAGAGTAAAGTTGGCGACGCAAATGAACTGTCAAAATTTATTGAAAATACTGAAAATGAAGTGAAAAGTTGCTATTTTATTGTGAGTGCGTGTATGGCAAAAAATAGCATAATATATTTCTCGTGCGTAATGATATCATGACTCGTGTGATTGTTGAAACTCATTGGCGCTCGTTTTCACATACTGTCACTACTCGTCAGTAATATAGCTCATTACGACACTAGAAATACAATCTACTATTAAAATATAAACATTTCTCTTTCTATCTGAGCATAGTTCTGTTGTGTTGAAGTTAATGCTCTGGACGCATATGCAACAATGCCATCGTCTTGTATTAAAACAGCACCCACTCCATCACACGAACTATCCACAGATAAAGTAACATTCTGATTAATATCAAAAAATTTTAATACAGGATATTCAGTAATAATTTTCTTTAGGTGATCTATACAAAATTCATGATTTTTATCCCATATCCAATCAATATTATTTTTTAACAGACCCCTGATTGGAGCAGTGACATCTGAATAGTTTTTTATAAATTTTGCTAAATAATTTGTCATGCCCAAAAAACGTTGTAACTCTAATTTATTTTTGGGGTAGGGCATATCAACAATTGCTTTTACTCTATCAGGAGAGGGTTCAATTCCTTTTTCACTTATTATGTGACCCAAAAAATTAATTTTTTCAACAAAAATTTTACTTTTCTCTTTATTAAATTTTAAACCATTTTGCAAGGCTAATTGCATTACTTTTTCTATTCTTTGATTTAATTCATCAATGCTACGACCAAAAATTAATAAATCGTCTATATATGACACCACGCCCTGAACATTTTCAAAAATTTCACATAACTTCATCTGAAAAGCTTCAGCAGCACAATTTAAACCGAAAGCTAATCTTTTGAATTTATATCTGCCGAAAGGCGTATTAAACGTACAAAGATTCGAACTTTCTTCGTCCAAGTTAACCATCCAAAAACCTGAACTACAATCAAAAATTGCAAAATATTTAGCACCATTTAATTTAAACGTTAATTCTTCCAAAGTCGGAATGTGATATTTAGGAACTAAAATATATTTATTTAAATGTCTCGGGTCCAAACATAAACGTAATTGACCATTTTTCTTATTAACAATTACAAGAGAGTTGACCCATTCAGTAGGTTCCGTAACCTTTTCTATAATATTAAGTTTTTCCATTTTTTCTAACTCGACTCGTAACTTAGTATGAATCGCAACAGGTATCCGTCTAGGCGGATCTATCCTAGGTTCGGCATCGGGATTCAAAGTAATATGAAATGTGCCTGGCAAACTACCAATTTGACCATCAAATAGACTGTGAAATTTTTCAAAAATAGTTTCAGACATTTTCGATATTTTTGAGTTTACAGTGTCTATTTTTCGAAATAAATTTAATTTTTTACTTGTTTTAAGTCCTAATATTGGAGAACAATTTACATTTACAATCATAAAATTAATTTTATGTAAAGAATCTTTAAATTTACAATTAGCAGTGAAACTACCAAGTACCGGTATATTTTGTCCTGTTAGTGTACTCAGTCTACTGAAATTATATTTATCAATCATTTTAGAATCTAAATTTATACTTTCAAAAACATTAATCGGCAACACATCTGTTTGGGCTCCAGTATCTATTTTAAATTTTACCTTTCTTCCGTTAACACTTAAATCTTCGAACCAGTCTTTGTCATCCCAGGATTCATCATTGAACGTATCAACCATTTTATTGTCTCGAACACGACCATTAGAACTGCTACCCTGATCTTCATAATTGAGACTCCTATCTACATTACAGATTCCAACAAATAAATCTTCCTCTTCACCACATTGATCTTCACCATTATTGTCATGTGCTTCGCAGGACTGAATTGTTTTTTGGCAATATTTGCTACCGGGGAAATGATTCATTTTACCACATTTGTAGCATTTTTTATCAATTGCTGGACACTTATGATCTCGTGTATATTCGTAATTACATCTAAAGCAAATTTTCGTATTCTGATTTACGTTTCGATTTCTTGAGAAATTATTATTATATCTTCGACTTGCATTTACTTTATCAACACTTAATTCATTATCTGTAGTCGGTTGTATCTCACGTATATGTTGCTGTGAAAGATTTGAGGCTTTACAAATGTATATTGCTTTTTCTAAATTTAAATCAGGCTCTCTCAGTAATTTTTCTTTCAAATAAACTTGCTGTATCCCGCATATTAGCATATCTTTAATTAACGATTCTCGTAGCTCATTAAATTCACAATTCTTGCTTTTGTTCATTAAATCAGTCAAAAAATCTTCAAACGACTCTCCAGGATTCTGTACTCGTGTAAAAAATTTGTGCCTTTCTACCGTTACATTTTTCTTTGGTAAAAAATGCTCATTGAACTTTTCAACTATTTGTTCATACGAATTTCTTTGTTCTTCGGTCAAATCAAATGAATTATATATTTCTATACCCTTCTCTCCAAGATGATGTAATAATAAAGCTATCTTACGCGAATTACTTGTATTTATTAAATCAGACGCAATTAAATAAATTTCAAATTTTTGATACCATGTCTTCCATTCTTGAACATTAATTAATTCAGCATTCATCATAGGTATGCTTGCAAAATTAGCAAAACTTTCATTACCAGTAGAGCTGCCATTTCTCGTTCGTTCGGCCATTTTTCTTCTCCATCAAAATCAAAGATGTATATTGCATAAACCATTAAAAACTAATACCTGACACCATGTTATGGTCATAGTATAATAATATTATGTCTCCTTTTATTTGCTATCAAATTATGACAATAATACTATATGAAATTTGAACAGTGTACATGTCTGATTCAAATTATTTACGATAAAGCTATGTTTTTATAGTCTTATTCAATTCCAAGAATTTATCTTTCAGTACAAAATATGTTGTTAAAGAAATTATTAGAGTTATATCAGATACAAGTACATAAATATGTGCAACTCTTGACAATTTGCAAACATATTTCTACAGCAGTAAAAAAACAGTTACCATCTATGGGCGCGGGTTGTCAACGGTCTAGCAACAATAATTTGGCTACATTATTTCTCTCTTTTAGATATCTACGCCAATTTTTTTCAGCACCCCAAGCCACGCTCGGCACTAGGGTTACTAGACCGAGAGCTAGTGACAATTTTTTGGTGTTATTTATTCAAGGCCTTATTCTTGTGAAGATGTTGAGGGAGGCATATTAAAGTGCCCTGAGTAAGGGATTTTGCTAGCTAGCGGTATGGGAGGGATGCAGACCGCCCCAACATCTAACAAAAAAATGGTCACAATTATTATTGCTTCAAGGTTGAAATTGTTTGTATAGCTTGTCGATGACCCAATAATGCCATTATAATATTTGCAGATCGATTGGTCAGTATTAAAGGGGTGGCAGATTACCCTAAACGTATCATGTACCCAACGAAATTTTAATTATTAGTTCAAGGTTCAAATTTTAATATGTTGTTACGGCGACTATTTTAAGCATATATTTCAATTTGCAGAACAAAATGTCGGTATTATCCCCCTTGCAGAACGATATAAACACCTAGGCGAGCAAGTTTCCCTCTAAAAGAGGGGGTTAAAACCGAAATTTTGTTCTGCAAATTGAAATATATGCTTAAAAGCTTACAGAAGATGTAAAAGTTAAAAATATTATGGATACCAAAAAAAATGACATTATTGCTGATCTAAGGCACATATTCGTAATTATTGACAACACTGCGAGCCGAAGGGGCGAATTTCTGGTGTCACTTACTATTTTCAAAAGAATCACAGCAGTAAATGAAAATTATTGCAAAAACTAATTCACAGGTAATAATTAATGGCAGTAATATTGCCTACATACTATGCTTTCATGTATAGTCAAATAAATCATGTGTTAATAGATCGATATTGAATGACGTAGATTACAGACGCTCGACAATCGCTAAACGATACTGCAGTTTGTTTTTTTATAAATTGAACACAAAAACTACATCAATATAATTTTTATTGAATTATAATGATTTCAACACGATAAGGATGGTCACTTTTTAGAAAGAATTTTAAAGAAATTAAAATCTTTATATTTTTCAAACCCTTTTGAATCCCTGGTTAAAATTTCAGAACTGGACAAAATATTAGACGCTAATGACCTCAGTTGTCGGGCGTCTATAATTTACAATTCATTCATTCATTCAAAATATTAAACATAAATTGGTACTAAGCCCAGATATCCATGGCAACTGGTGGGAATTACTTTGTAAATAAGAACAAATTAAAAAATACCTTTCGTCAGACGTAAAACGCCAATTAAAAATGTATTTTAAAAATAAAATCATTTTTAAATAAAACGGCATATTATTACGATTTATTTTCATAGTGGATTTATTTCCTTTTTGGCAGCGTCAATGTTGAACATCATAAAAATTCATTGAGTGGAAGCGAATGAATTTTGCGACAAAAACTTGAACAAATACAGAAATGGGATTCTCTTAAATAATGTAGTATACAAAATACAGTCATTTATTACGTATTCCTCTACCCACGCTATGTAATTTTACTGCTTTTTTTCAAATGTGATACAAGAACACATTATGTAACATTATGGTATAGCCTGGTCTTTGTTCCACACGTGAGATAAATTAAAAACGAGCAACTATCTCCGGATCAAAATTATTCTTTATTATTAAATCTGCCATTGTATCCAGATGAATGCAGAATGTTTTAAACTTTGTATTATTTCTCTATGTTGCATTCTCAAAGAAAGTCTAACAAAAATATATTATGAAAAATATATCACATAAATATGTAAAAATAGTTATTTTCGATACGTATGCGTGAAGTGAGGTATTCCAGTAGGCTTAAATTAAGGCACGTGCTAAGGGACTGACGCATACACAACGAGATCTCATTGTGTATGCGTCAGTCCCTTTAGCGAGTGCCTCAAATTAAGCCTACTAGATACCTCACTTTAAGCATACGTCTCGAACATAATTTTTTATAGCGACTGCTTCTAAAGCTTAATAGAGAGAGAAAAATTAATACACCGGTTCTCATGACTGGTCATTTCGTTTGCGCAGGCGCTAGAATTCTCCCCAGCGAGCGCGTTAGTTTAAATGTGTGGTAGAAATAAACACACATTCTTCGATTTATGTACATTTCTTATAGTCAATTTTTTTACGCACGGTGACTGTACTTTTACGCACGCTTTGGACTTACTTTTACGCACGCTTTGGACTTTCACGCACGTTGACTGTACTTTTACGCACGCTTTGGATTTTCACGCACGGTAACTGTACTTTTACGCACGCTTACTATAGTTCGTTAAACTACTATAAAAATACGCCTCTTCACGCCCGCCTCACAGCGCTCGAATATTGAACTTTGGAAGCGGGAGTCATAAAAAATTAATTTTTAATGCACTGTCTTCAAAAAAGGAATCAAAATAGGTACCTCTAAAACGGATAGAAATGGTGCCTTTTTTAAAACATCGCGCGAGTTTTAAAAAAGAGGCACCATATTTCACACTTGTCACGCACTGTACTTTTGATAAGGAGATCATCCAAAGGAACGTGCGTAAAAATTGAAACCCGTGTGTAAATCGTGACGTCATACCGTGCGTAGATTGTATTTCTAGCGTCGTAATGGGGTCTATCACTGACGAGTTGTGATAATATGTAAAAACGAGCGATAGCGAGTTTTTATACTCACACGAGTCATAATACCAATACGCACGAGAATTATATGATATTTTTTGCCATACCCACCACAGATAGCCTACGTTTCACTTCATTTTCAGTATCTTCAAAAAATTTTGACAGTTCATTGCGTCGCCATCTTTACATTTACAGTAGGAGCTGTGAGCAGCTGCGTATGTAATAGCAGGCGAATTATAATAGTAGATTGTATATCTAGATGTGTTATGGGTTCTATTACTGACAAGTGATGACAGTATGTAAAAACGAGCGATAGCGAGTTTTTGCAGTCACACGAGTCATAATACCATTACGCACGAGATATATATGGTATTTTTTGACATACCCACTACAAAATACCTACTTTTCACTTCATTTTCAAAAAATGTTGACAGTTCATTTGCGTCGCCATCTTTACTTTTACAGTATGCCGTGAGTAAGTAATAGCAGGCGGATGGAGCGAATAAACAGAAGTTGCTATGGCAACCGTTTACCTACCGCAATAGAATACCTATAACGTATCTTATTAGCATAAGATTTAAAATAGATACGTCGCTAAAGACGTTTTCACTTCAAAAACTTTATGACCTTTCAATTTACACATAAAAGATGACCTGCGATATTTACAAGTTGTCAATTATTCTTTCACTACTAACCATAATTTCATTTTATGAAATTTTTGTAAGTTTTATTTTTTTTGCGGTCGGGTTGCACCCTGTGCGAAATCACACATACTTGTTGTATATTTCATGTCGAGCTAATCAAATATTTAAAAGATTGCAGTCTCCGTAGGTAAAAGTGTATGAAGAAAGGGTATAAAAGATTTTTCTACTCGCGACTTACGACATCTTTCTTTGAGGCATAAAGCTCGGTTTGTAATCCCAGTTGAGTCGTATAGTCTCTGTTCCACATAAAGGGTCCGCCAGAAACATAAGTCTTATTTCGTCACTTAAAAATCAGCTTTAAAAATCATGGCTTTGGGAATAGCAGCTTATAGGTTTATTTATTTTTTCTTGTGTAACAACGGTGACAATTTTGACGGTTTCCTTATCGTTATTCTAAAATATGTTGTGGGTAATTATACCTAGTGACAATATTGAATGAATGAATGAATTAATTGTGGATTATAGACGCTCGACAACTGAGGTCATAAGCGTCTGATGGTGACAATATTACTATTTTGTTTTAAAGAAAGTTTTAATTATCAGTAGGTATAGTAAATCATAGTTCCCCAATTTCCAGTCATCGTTTCGCACTACATTTCAGTACAAAAATATTATCAGTCAAAGGCCTGTCCTCACACCCATATAATCGATAAAAAATGCGTTAATATTTATAAGACGCTCGAACATGAAGCATTATATTTTGTGATTTTGGATTCCGAGCGGAAGGCATTGAGAAAATCAAAAATAGGTACAATTTTTTACGTATAGATGAGCCCATTTATCCAATAATAATTATTGTTGTAGTATAAATTAACGAATTTTTATATAGATTTATACTCTGGTTTATTATACTATAAGAAATAATATTGTTTAAAGGAACCAAAGTCAGCTGTGTTGTTTTTCAATAGTATAAAAAGATCCTGTATATACATTATACCTTAAAAACCAATCTGTTATACAGATCTTTGTCTTCATAAATATTCTATTTGTACAAAAAAATATTCATTTTTAATATTTCATATTATGTTTTCTATATGATACTGTTTTTATGTGTATATAACCCTCCTTTTTTTCATAGTCGGATAAAAAGCGTTGCACCTGCTTGTTATGAACTTTAAATATTTAAAAAAATGCTACTTCAATAATTGTTGGTGAACTATAGTTGACTGCTGTAAGACTGTTGACCTGAAGGTTTCTTAACTATACCTGAAAGATCTTAACTGTTAGTGCAGGACGTTGAACATCTAGCATGCAAAAATAGAATGACGCAGTTTCACTTCGGATTCGTGTTCAGGGAGTCCTAGATAAAAACGCATTGGGGCGGTCGAGGAAAGTGTACGTTTCCCCATATTTTCAGTCAAATCGCGTCACTCTGTTTTTGCATCCTCAATATTGCCTACGTCCTCGTCGTATATTATACGACTACCGGTCCCGGCCGGCTTCGCCCGGGTGCTAAGAAAGCCCGGGTGCAATACACTACTCACTCGCTTCGCTCGTTCGCTTGAATATTATAAATACACTACTCACTCGCTTCGCTCGTTCGCTTGAATATTATAATTACATTACTCACTGCTTCGCTCGTTCGCTATATATATAAACCTTCCGTGAAAAATTATTCAACTGATAGTGAAAACCGCATCAAAATCCGTTGCGTGGTTTAGGAATTACATTACTCGCCTTTGAGAATGTCTACCGCAGTTGTAGACGAAACGTCAGGAAGAAATACCACCGGACCACGGCCTACAAGCCCGGAAACCATGCAGACAATGCCGGCCGTGAAAGCTTGCACACCTGTATATTATATCTCTGTTTTCTGTAGAACTGAACGCTTATACATACTACTCAAGTATATGTTGTTTCTGCTGTACTACTGCAGTGTCTTGTAGCGCAATAGATAAGGCGTTCGAAAGTCACCCCGAAAATCCGGATTCAAATCCGACGGACGACACGTGTTTTTTTATAATGTAAATATTTTGGAATTTTTAGAATAAGAAATTATTTTAAAAAATTAAATTTAATTTAATTAAGTGTGTTTCGAAACCCTCTGCGCGCGATTCGAACTCGGACTTGACCGGTTTTTTTCTTCAGGTGTCAGTTGTCTTACCGAATTTCAGTTTTTATCTAATTATTGTGCAACATTGTTCAATATTGTACAAAAATACGGACACAACAAAGTTTAATGAACTCTATAAAATATTTCGCTGTTGTTGTTGATGTGTAAAACATTTTATAGCGTCTCCCCATCAAAAGCAAAAAATACTGGGGAATAAATAAAATAATGTTCATTTAACGACTCGCACATTCAGACCATATTACATAATATAATAACAATCAAAGCATCGACAATTCGCTAGAAGCCCATTTAATGTCGGTTAGTAAAAACTGAAGTACCTTTTGGTAATTCACCGGCCAGCCATATGCACCTACGTAGTGGTTGGCAATTTACCAACATGTTCTCATTTTATTCGTCATTTAGTTGATTATTAACAGTCAACGTAGCAAATGAACTGTTTATGTTCATAAGTACTATAAGAGTAGAGGGCGTAAATATTCTTTGACAATAAGCCTAGTGAATGCATAAATAAATAGACAAGCTTTTCATTAATCTTAATAAAATATATTTGCTAAATATTTAAAATGATCGACGTTTCGACATCATAATCAAAAATCTTAACAAATTATTAATTGTGACTTGTGAGTTGCTTTTGCAGTGAATGGAAACATGTCATGATGCTTTATGCTATGGTATTTTTAACTGACTTCAAAAAAAACGGAGTTTATCAATTCGACACGTATATATATTTTTTTATGTTTGTTCAGTCATAACTTTTTGAAGGGTTAATTTTAGTGTTGCCGTCTAGACCTAGACTTTCTAAACTCTTGTCTTGTCTTGTCTAGATTTTTAAGACAAGACTTGCAAAAGTCTTGTCTAGAAATTTTCAAGACAAGAGTTTTTTAATCTAGACTTAGACTTAGTGAAGTCTTGATATTTCAAGACAAGACTTTAGTGCAGTCTTGTCTTGATATTTCAAGACAAGACAAGACTTTGAAAGTCTTGTCTTGTCTTGTCTAGACGGCAACACTAATATAGAAGGAAAATTACTTTTGCATTCTGAGAAAATGGCGTCTAGAGTATGCCATATTGAATTTTCCGTGACGTCATATACTTTATTTGTAATCTTCTCAACAAAACCTTTCTTTTATACCAATATCAATGTATTTAAATTTAAGTGTTTCCGTCTAGATCTAGACTTTCTAGAGTCTTGTCTTGTCTTGTCTAGATTTTCAAGACAAGACTTACAGAAGTCTTGTCTAGAAATTTTCAAGACAAGACAAGAGTTTTTTAATGTAGACTTAGACTTAGTGTAGTCTTGATATTTCAAGACAAGACTTAGTGAAGTCTTGTCTAGACGGCAACACTAGTTAATTTCGACGCCGTTGGCTTCATAGTGTTTACGAAATGTTCCCATATATAATTTTTATTTAAATCATTGAAGCATTTTTTATTTTATTGACAAATACTTTTAAGTACCTGTGTTCACTTTTATCGTTCGATTAACCGTTCGCAACCCAAACATGAAAACACAGTGACGAGTTCATTTTTGGGGTGATTTTTAGCCAAAAAGGGGATGAAGGGTGTGTAGGAGATCCTAGGACTTTTAATATGTTTTTCATCACATTCTATACAATATTTGCACTAATTTTGAGAGAAAAATTTGACTTCTGGGTTTTGGTAAAATTTTGCCAAAAAAATCCACAACTGAGGCCTGGAAATCGAGAACGCCGACATGAGAATTTCCGAGAATTTTAATATGTTGCTCCCTGTGGTCAATAAGGTCACTATACAAAAATTCAGCTTTACACAAAATATTTCCAGGTTAAAAAATACCTGTGCTAATTGTTGCCAACGTTTTGTGGTTCTTAGAAAAGTTTTAAAGTTCCAGATCACCAGGGGGGAAAGGGGAGTGTCTGCAGTAGACTTTTCATAATAGAGAAATGCTCGAATTCAATTGAAAATAGATATCTGGATTCTGGGGGCTACTTCAGAGCAGGTTCTTAAATAATTTTTATCGCCTCACTTCAACAGGGGGCGCTGCAGTTCTACATAATAATTATGTAACGACATATCCGATTGCGATGAAATTTTGTACCGGTATTACCTAATCGGAATTACCTAACTCTTGATAAATAGAATGACTTTAAAAAATAAAAATTTTGGAGCATACAAGTAATTCAAGAATTACAAGGCGCGATATTCATGTAGGTACTGTGTGTAAACGGTTTTATCGAACATAGGGAAAATAACACTGAGAAGATTTATAATTTTGTAGTAGGCTATGAGCCATAAGACCAAATATAAATATGTATTGGATTTCATGGAAAAAATAGTACAGTGAATTTTTTCAACAATTTTCCATAGCAACGGTTGACTATTAAGCGTAATTTGGAACCGGCTAAATAAAAACAGTCATGATGTGTCATAAGACACCCGACAGAAGCTATGCTTCTTACGCATTGTATATAAAACCGAATTTATCAAAGATATAAATAATACAATTAAAAAGTTATTATTTGATCGCCATTTTGAAATCTGACGCCATTTTATTTTTTTGTGTCTTGTTAAATTTTCAAATATCAATTTTCAAAAGGATCGGATAATTTTTACAAAGAAGTATATACCTATGACCGTCATTTTGAAATATGACGTCATTTTATTTTTTTTGTGTCCTATGAAACTCTCAAATACCGATTTTCAAAAAGATCGGATCATTTTTGCAAAAAAGTACATATGGCCGCCATTTTGAAATCTGACGTCATTTTATTTTTTTGTGTTCTATGGAACTCTCAAATATCAATTTTCAAAAGGATCGGATAATTTTTACAAAAAAGTACATACGGCCGCCATTTTGAAATCTGACATCATTTTATTTTTTTGTGTCCTATGAAACTCTCAAATATCAATTTTCAAAAAGATCGGATAATTTTTACAAAAAAGTACATACGGCCGCCATTTTGAAATCTGACATCATTTTATTTTTTTGTGTCCTATGAAACTTTCAAATACCGATTTTCAAAAGGATCGGATAATTTTTACAAAAAAGTACATATGGCTGCCATTTTGAAATCTGACGTCATTTTATTTTTTTGTGACCTATGAAACTCTTAAATTTCAATTTTCAAAAGGATCGGATAATTTTTACAAAAATGACGTTCCACTTTTCACGTAAATCGGATCAGTGGTTCTCGAGTTATAACCTTTCAAACGGACATACAGACAGAGAAAGCCAAATTGTTCAGGAAGATATGAAACATCGAGAAATTTTGGTCCGATCCCTAGATCCCGCCATCCGACCGACGTCAATAATTAGTTACAGGTCATTTTAACTCAGTAGGCCATGGTTTTTAAACACAAAAATCAAACGTCACCAGTCAAAAAATTGAATGACTATATTATAATGTAGCACCCGTTTTTATTTTAAGTCAAAGCATACGCTGTCTTCCAATATCCATATCACAACCGAAACAAGTTCGCGATTTATTAGATAAAGTCGCATTTATATAGTTGAAATTAGCAATTAAATGTGTATAAAAAAACTGTTTTCACACAATATTATACATAAAATCTATCTAAAATTTTCTCCTCTTTCGTTTAAGACAGGTTTCGAATCGATCTGACTTGAATTGAGCGAACTATAAGCAAAAAACACCGTTTTTTCTAATTTGCTCCCCTCTGGGGCCAAAATTCAAAAATCGGGCGACGTTAGGATCAAATAGACCCCGAGAGGAATCGAACAAAAAAAAGTTTTTTAAAATCGGTTAACTCGTTTGGGCTGTACGACTGATACAAAAAATCCGTCACAGATTAACAGAATAACAGATTAACAGACAAAGCGAGTGTATATAGGCGCTTCTAGCTTCGCTCTAGATCGCGCCTAAAAACAAAACAAAAAATTTTGTAAAACACATCGTGGAAAATAGTTGTTTAAACAGAAACAAAAAATCTGTCTTGTAGTAGTGAGGTCGTGGGTTCGTACCTTCCTACTCAGCGGAATGTGAGGCTATGTCGAATCCACGAATCAACTCGTGCATTTTGATTTTTCTTGGAGTAATTGCTTAGGTACTAGAATCCGATTACTCCAAGAATGATACCGCTACGTCAGAAACGCCTATTTATTAGGACGCCCCCTTCCTGACCCAGTGGCGTAATGTGCAAAGGGTTACTAAAAAAATGAAGAAAAAAAAACAAAACAAAAAAAGTTTTCTTTTTTTGTTTTTTCCCTTTTTAGGTGGCCTTTTGATGATTGACGCCAATACATTGATGACGTATCAGTAGGTACCATTCTAAGAGTAATTGGAGTCTACTATTAGTTTTACTTGTACCATTTACCTAGTAAGTAATATGGTAAGTAATATTACTTCGCTTAGTTTTTTCCTTAGATCTAGTGGCTAGACATGCGTAAATAACAAATGTATAATTTATTATAAAAACAACATTTTTATATATATATTCTAAGGAAAAATCAAAAGTTTAATTTTGTACACTAACTGTGGTGTAACTGGTAACGCATTTAGCGCTTAATCGAGTGTTTCGAGTACGAGGCCAGACTTTGGCAGTTAATTTTGGTCCTCAAAGCAAATCCTGCAAAAAATGAGTGTAGACGATTAAAATATTTAATGTTTAGCTATTAACACTTCGAATTTATTATAACATTATTTTTTATTATAACGCAATGTTCCTATATAAAACATAAAATACAACAGCTATAATCCTTATAATCCTTTGTACTACTCGTAATAATTAATGCAAACGCATGAATTATTGATTAGCTTAGTCTATTGGCTGTTAAATATTTGCATTATTAATATAAATGATCAGTACATAGTAGAATTAATATTGATTACCTAAAATGCATTTTTCTCAATAGGTATATTATATACAGTGAGTCAATATTTTTTAATTTGTTACATCATCACAAGAAATCTTAAAAAATAATTTTCGTCCACGTAAAAATCGTAGAAAGGTTATTTTTGGTCCTAGGTTTTTTGCCAATTTTGAATATAAATGGAGCTTTGTATGTATAGAATCTTTAAATACTTTATTGCAAAAATCAAATTGGGTTAAATAAAAACATATCTGTTCTAGACAATTCTTGAACGGCCATTTTAAGGTTAATAGCATCGCAAAAATAAAAATAAAAAAATAAATGTTAAAAAAATAATACTTATTCAAAAAGATTGAAAATAATAAAATAAATATAAATATATAAATAATATGTAATATTATAAGGTTTGTAATTTTATTTAGTGTAATATTAAGTACGCGTTTTTATGGCCAGATAGTTAAAAAAAACGTTCAAATGCGAGTGTAACTCTCGCACCGAGAATTTCGTACAACTAATAAAGGAACAAATTAAATTACATTTTCTTTCATTAAAATCCATCCATAGTGTTGTTTATGATGACTAAAGAAAGTTTTGAATACTATAAGATAACTAACAATGTATAATCCGTACTAATATTATAAATGCGAAAGTGTGATTGTCTGTCTGTCTGTGTGGTTGTTTGTTACCTCTTCACGGCTTAACCACTGAACTGATTTCGACAAAAATTGGCAAAGAGATTCCTTAAAGTCCGACAAGAGACATAGGCTACTTTTCATCCCGGAAAACTGTTCCCGACGGAGAGAATTCAATCCATGCATTAACACTTTCCCAGTACTGTGTTGGAAAGACCGGAGGTCATGAATTAATGATGCGTTCTGCGTTTCCATAGCAACGCATCATGCATTTGTGTCTGTCAAAATTAAATTCATAGCACCCGGGCGAAGCTGGACCGGGCAACTAGTATATTATAAAAAATGTAAGTATTTATCTTTTTGAAATAATTTTTTATCAAATTTCTTATTCTAAAAATTCAAAAAAAAAACGTATCGGCCTTTTTCAATAATAGTAGATACCCCACATGATATATTATAAAAATTTAAAAAAAATCTAGTATTGAACTATCCCCCTCTTTAATTCTTATATGAATATTTTAAAGTGTTAACTAGTGGAAAATATGTGGGCTAATAAGGTGTATTACTATGCCAAATTTCAAGTCGCATGGTTTCCGATAAAATTGGCTGAGACCTACGGACGGGGCACGTGAGTGATCTTATAAGGGTTCCGTTTTCTTTTTTTTGAGGTACGGAACCCTAAAAACCTGCTACAAGTTGCCCTCAATCAGCATATTATAAATGTTCAGCAAAATATTGAAAATAATTTTTCTAGCATTACAAAAAACGTGCCTTGTAATTTATACATTAGTTCCATAAACTTTGCTTCTTTGTCATTTCTATTACTATTTACAAAATTATAACAAAACTGGTATTACCTATCTTAAAGCAATTATTGTTTGAAAGAAACCGATAGGAAACTTTTAGAGCCCATATTCCCTAATAATATTGAAAATAAAACGCTAGTCACCTCTATCTCATTTCATACACCTCAGTGATTCTCCAGTGGACCGAACTAACAAGTGAACTATCCACTCGTTAATGTAACTCTCTTAACTTAACAGGCCGACCTCGTTTGAATAATACGTAGACGAAGTAGATTCAAGGCACACCTGATCTGTTATCCCGTTAAATCACGCAATTTACACTTCTTCCCGTCTGTAGATTTTGAAACAGTGACGTAATAAGATCAAATCGATCTATGTAATTGCTTTTAGATGGAGAACCTATCGTCAGATTTCCTATGTATCGAATACACAGACAAATAATTTTGTTTGTGTGAGTTAACATTGGGGCAGACAAAATATATAAGGATCCACAATAAATTATTATGTTTGTTCTGCCACATCATAGGATACTAACGTCACTTCCGGTCGTCGACTAGGTCATCGACTAGGTACATAAAAAAAAGTCAAGTGGTGTCATGGGACACCCGACAGAAGCTATGCTTTTTACGCATTGTATATAAAACCGAATTTATCATAGCTATAGACAATACTACTGAAAAGTTATTATTTGACCGCCATTTTGAAATCTGATGCAAATTTATTTTTTTGGTTCCTATGAAACTCTTAAATATCAATTTTCAAAAAGATCGGATAATTTTTACTAAAGTACATATGGCCGCCATTTTGAAATCTGACGCCATTTTATTTTTTGTGTCCTATAAAACTCTTAGATCTACATAGGCCACTGCGCATGCACCAGTATATTACTTTCACCGCTGGCCATAGCTATAGATATACTTTTAATAACATGAGCGTGCAGACGGCTTAAACCGTAACGCGAACCTATAAGTTTTTCCCCTGCCAGAAATCGTCTAACGCGCCTATAGAAGCATAGCTTCAAAAATTATAGTCAAAATGTCGATATCAGCGAGTACTTTTCATATAATCATGGCCGATACCCAAGTTCATCACCCCGAACCCCTCGGCAGCCCAAATTTTTCAAATTTTTCAAATTTTTTTACTGTTTTCTTATGTCATCACCTACATAAATAAAATTGACGTCAAAATGTCGGTATCCACGAGTACTTTCATATCATCATGGGGTGGCAGCGTTCATCCATGTCGCAACCCCTTGGCCTAAACAGAACTGCCTAAAATTGTGACAGTACAAAACCGTTTTGTAGTTAATAAATGGATTAATTTTAGTCAGATTGAACCACACTGATAAAGCAAGTTAATATGTTTATTTGTTTTTTTTTATTTTGTCCAAAAATAATATAGTTCATTGTTAACAAAATTTGTTTGAGTCTTAGTTCGCATAATGTTGATTTGTGTCACCCATAATATTTACAGTATAATAATATTGATGGAATCATTTGACTACAACCCTGATTCGAAGAACATCCCACTAGCGAACCTTTTTACGTCCCATTTCAATTCCAAACACGTTTTGGATGTGAGCATAAGAATTAGGTGTATCCACTTATAAGTTCGTTTCTGTACGATAGCTCTAAAGCTCCGCATAGAAACTGGTGATTCTAAAATCTAAACTATTCAAAGAACAGCTTTATTTGTATCAGCACTATATACAGTGTATAGTGCCGTTTTCACTCGTAGCGTAGAGGTTACGTCGCAGCACGCTATGCACAGGGACCCGGGTTCGGAAAGTGATGGCATCGTAGGATTTTTTAATTTTGAAAATATGACTTGGTGCTAGGCCCAAATAACAGCTGTTGGTGTCTTTAAAAAAAAAAAATTCAAAAAAAATCTCAATTTTCTATATTTGCTCAATGGTAAAACAGGATTATTTAAGATAGTATAGGAAGAAAATAAGAAAAACCCGTCTAAAAGAATCCCCTAAAAATCTTAAGTTTAAAATTTTGTTTCGATTCGTTGAACGGTGTGGCCTCTAGGCCTCTGCATATACTAACGGACGGAAATCCAAAACTCGTTTTTTCAGTATGTAGGTACCATAAAACGTCTAATCCATCGAAATCACAAATTCAGTTTTTTTGACAAGACTTTCTTCATTCCTACAGTCCCTTGAAAGTAAAAACTACTGAACTGATTTCTGTAACAATTATCTATCGCAATCTACTTCTGAAGTAACTTTCGCCATTTTAATTTCTGTTGTTACAAAGCATGCAAAATTAATTTGCATTATTGATTTAAATGCAGAATTTTATGCCCTAAAACTTATATTTGAAGTTTTTTTGCCTAAATAATTGGGGACGCAGAAAATTACGAAAGTATGATTTAACACATTAGTCCTATTATCGGTTGTCACGATCAACACCCTGTGTATACGCCAGCAAACAAATATTATGCAGATAACTAGCTGCAAGTATTGAAAGTCAAGCCTTGTACCCTACTTGAATTTAGTACCTTATTTCGCGATCTAAGACGAACTCAACTACTGTGTTTATATCGACACCTTTGCAATATATAGAAAGATAACGAACTATTATTTTGTTTGTTATAATTTTTAGCCCACCTTCACTCGTTAACAGAATGGCTGCAAAAATCAGTTTTATTTTACATTTATGTAATGAAGGTTTATAAAAATGCATTTTCTAAACAGTTAATTTTTATCTACATAAGAATAGAAAAAATGGTGAGCATTTTAACATTTATAAAAGTCAAGAAATATGACCCTAATAAAATACGTTTCACGAAATAAGCACAAATCGTGAAGCTTTTTAGTGTATTTGCCACGCATTGAAATCCATCACCGCATGAAGCCTATTTTAAATGGGCCCGATTTGACCATTTTAAGGGTAGTTTTAGCGGTTGAAAAAAGTTTTTGGGCCCAAAAATACCGAAAAAAAATCTCAGAATTGTTTCAAAATTAGAATTTAAGCCTTTAGTAGAGATTAAAATGTGTTGCTAAAATTTTAACAAAATCGGCACGGCAGGACCGGACTTAAATTTTATGAAAACACTAGTTTGCGGATAGTGATTTACTGACTGAAGGGTGTAATTAATTTGGTACAGAGGTTGCATTGATAATAATATTGAAATTAAAAAAAAAATATTATTTCAAGGGATGTATTAAAGGGTAAAAATTTTTATTTTGTCCAAAAACAACCTTAAGTTCACACAATAAAGCCACAATACCGGTAATAGCAAATACACTATATTGTAAGCAAGGTTTGGCACTGCAATCCTAGTTTTTCTAAATTAGCCTATCAAACATTTTTAATTTTATTGTAATAATGATGGTAATCATTATTACCATAAAATTAAAAATACATTTTATTTTTATATAATATCTCCTTAACAATTTTTAAATTGTGAGTGAACAAAACTGTCGAGCGTCTAGGACAGTAATACAGTAATACAGTCTAGGACAGTAATACATTTATTTTTTGAAATTTTCATATTTCATCATAAAAATAGTGTATTGCTTATAAAATAAAAATAATTTTAAAAAAATTGATTCAACTTCAAAAAATGTTTCTGAAAAAAATAAAATAATTTTGTACGATCACATTCTAAACGTACATTTAATTAGAAGTCGGCGACTATAATAACTAGTAATAATTACGCCGACTTCTAATTAAATGTAGGTTAGGAAAGGTGATTGTACAAAATTATTTTATTCTTTTCAGAGACAATTTTTGAAGTCGTATCAATTTTTTTTTAATTATTTTTATCTCATTATTTTCAGATTTAATAATTAAATAACAATTAAATAACAATTAAATATTATCAACAATTAAATATTAGATAGGTATCAACAATTTTAGTCATTTTAATTCATTTTTAACAGTATTAAAATTAAAACCTATACTTCTATGCTAATATAATAATGCTGAAGAATTTGTGTGTTTGAACGCACTAATCTCAGGAACTACCAGTCCGATTTGAGTTTTTTTTTGTTAGATAGCCCGTTTATTGAGAAAGCTTATAGGCTATTCGCGTTTTTTTAAGTTCAACCTCAAAGAAGGTAAAACGGGGGTGTAGGTTTTTTTGACTATCTACGCTAGTATCATAAACTGTAGGCAAGTACGCGAAGCGAGAGCAACGACAGGCGACCTCGCTTAGCAGGGGAAGAATTTCTCGCGTAAGGGGATAATAAATCATAAATTTTTATCTCTGGAACTACTGAACCGATTCTAAAAATTATTTCACTAATAGAAAACTACACTATCCCTGAGTAATATAGGTTATATTTTATTTTGATAAATTTCTCGCGGGGGAGGGATAGTCCTGTGGGATAGTAACAAAACGTAACTCTGAAATTCTTTTGCATTTTAGCATAATGTAGGCGGAATCCTACTAATATTATTATAAACACCATATTATGTCAGCCCGACATCGCTTCGTAGGAGGAGAATTTCTTACGGGGGGGGGGGTAATAAATCATAAATTCTTATCACCCGGGCGAAGCCGGACGGGACTGCTAGTCAATCATATATTGAGCCGGCAACGTTACAGATCAAATAATTGTTATAAACAATACATCAACATACATTTTTGAAAGCATCATGCACCTATTAATTCTTATTGGTGAGGGGTCAAGAAAGCATATTCTGGAGAAAAGTTGCGTCGCAAAAATTGCAAATTTTTAGATTCGTCAAATCCCTTTACATATTATTTATATGATTGCATTTCATGTTTAGTAAATTAAAAAATTTTATGAATATTAATTTGTATCATACATAATGTTCTAATTATAGACTGGCATTCAAAAGAATGAAGTTAATGATCGTGTCCATGTTTTTGTATAATACTAACCTTAATATTATAACATTACTAGCGGACCCGTCCCGCCTTCGCTCGGGTGGTATGAAATTATGATTTAATAGCGGTCACCCATTACTCCGCTCACGTATATTTAGTATAGCTGATCCGGCAAACGTTGTTAATAATTTCTAGGAATAATTACATTACTCACTCGCTTCGTTCGTTCGTTTGAATTTTATTAATACAGTACTCACTTGCTTCGCTCGTTCGCTTGAATATTATAAATACACTACTCACTCGCTTCGCTCGTTCGCTTGAATATTTTCGCCTACTCACTCGCTTCGCTCGTTCGCTTGAATATTTTCGCCTACTCACTCGCTTCGCTCGTTCGCTTGAATATTTTCACCTACTCACTCGCTTCGCTCGTTCGCTTGAATATTTTCGCCTACTCACTCGCTTCGCTCGTTCGCTTGAATATTATAAATACACTACTCACTCGCTTCGCTCGTTCGCCATATATGTATTTTTTAAAGCTTAATATAAAAATCGCGATTAAAAATCAGGGGTTGATCGTATAAGGGTGAAAATTTAGAGTTGTATGTATTTTTCAATGCTGAATTATGAAAAAATTAAAAAAAAAATTTTGTCCAAAAAATAAAAAAAAAAAAAATTTGGGGTGGACCACCCTTAACATTTAGGGGGATGAAAAATAGATGTTGTCCGATTCTCCACCCTACCCGATAAGCACACAAAATTTCATCAAAATCGGTCCAGCCGTTTCGGAGGAGTATAATAGCGTACACCGCGACACGAGAATTTTATATATAAGATAATATTAAGGTTAGTTGTTGACGAAAATTTAGTTATCAATTTTTAAAGAATTTTATTTCAATATTTCAATAATTTTTATTACATATATTAATGACTTATGTTTGTTTTATAATTTTAGAGCTTTATCCGAAATAGTATATTGTGTAACTAGTGTGCTAAATACATCTTTATACGTCAAGCGCGATATTTTCAGCACAAGTAGTAGGCGAGCACACACGAGCCTTGGCGAGTGTGCATCGCGAGCCGAATACGAGTGCTGATGTTTTTAACACGAGTAGTAGGCGAGCGCACACGAGCCTTAGCGAGTGTGCTTAGCGAGCCGCATACGAGTGCTGAAAACATCGCGCCTGACGCATAAGGATTTAGCACACGCGTTGCACACTATACTTTATATAATACGTGCATGGTTTTAAACTTTAATTGAATTAAAAAACAGTTACATAATGGTTCATTATGTAACTAGTTACATAATGGTTCATTATGCAACTGTTTTTCATTATAGCACTGAAAAGCGTTGCATAATAGATCATTATGTAACTAGCACTGGTCTTCCAAGTTGGGCAGGAAATCCTCTTTTTGTAAAACATTTGTTTATTTTGTATATTTTTTTTACTGAGGAAATAAATAATTTGAATTTGAATGAAGCATTATAGCACTGAAAAGCGTTACATAATGGTCACTACTCAATAAACGGCTATTTAAGGTCCACAAAACAGATACGAAAAAACACTAAAAGCGTGCATGTGTTATATAAAAATATTAATAACATACGGAACGTTGCTTATAATAATTGGTAACTTTTATTTAAAAGAATTGCACAAATTCATATTAAGTATAATGAAAGCTGTTAAAGTCAGTTGTTTTAAATTCACCTTTCAGTAAAATGGAATTCATTTCGTGTAATGTACCCAAGTCTGTGGCTTAATACTTTTTATAACGAAAAAATTTCAGCATAAGTGGATACTATAAAATTCCTCAAGAAAATTCAGTAGAAATGGACGCTTTAACCTGAAAAATTAATGAATCATGACCTAGCATTAAGTTGCAGCGGTGGTCTATCTGACGGTCTGCTTTAAATGCTACAATGTAAAACCTAAGCAGAGATATTTCTCAAACAGTTTGCAGAAAACTGGAGTTCGTACAACACACGATAAATGACGTCAATAAATTTAAGTTGGTCAAATAGTTTTTATTATAAACGGCGCGTCGTAAGAGCTAACTGCTAGCATGAGAATATAATATTATGTGCCCGCATCACAGCATTTTTTTCTACCAATCTCTACGACATTTTTTTTAAATAACACTAACATTAATCCCAATGGAAAAATACATATTATCATGTACAGTAGTTATATACACTCAGTATTTCCTTAAACAACAAATCTAGCCCGAGAGCTGGTAAAAGTGTCAATTGGATTTTCAATTTATTATTAAAAAAAAAAAAAATAATAATGAATTGAAAATATGAATTGGTGCTAGGCCCAAATAACCTTAGCTGTTGGTGGTCTTTAAAATACAATTACAATTAACAAACTTACTTTCAACCGCTCATTATCACCATGGGCCGAATTAACTCAAAAAGTTAATAAAATATACATACATTGAACTCGCATTGAACTTTAACATTCCTAAATTTTCGCTCATATAAAATCTTGGATATTGTTCCGATAACTGACAGGGGGAAGTTCCGACAGTATTCGGACAGCTGGCAATACTGAATGCCAAAAGTTTTAAGTCTATAAAAGAGGATACAATATCAAATACCTACGAAACAACACGGGATGTCATGAATGAATTTAAAAGTGATAATTACAAGTCATAAGTGCACAAATCTTATGGAGCAATACTTGAGCTTCACTAAGTACCTGTCAACCTGTTTAAAAATTTACCCGCGAGCGACGGGTGCTGCCAGACATTTTTTTAATCATTAATTTAATAACATATACCCGAATGAATTGTTCAGTAAGAACTCGGAGTAAGAGGTCACCCCGTTTTTATGTTTTTTTAATGATTTTTGCTTCATTTTGTGTTTTGGAAAGATAGGCTGAAGGAGTATTTAGACCTTAGATAGGGGAACGCTAACAAAGAAAATCCAACATTTTCTGTAGCAATTGGTAAACGCAGAGGTTATTCATTATTCAACTTCATAATAACGTCTGACGCTATGAAGTTTCGACGCTTGTAATTCACCTCCGACCTCGTCAATACGACCACAATTGGGTTTTTAAACGATTTTTTTTACTTAAATGGAAGGACCACATCAAGTTTTATTGCAAAACTATTTTTATTTAATTTTTTTGCTTACTAATTAAAAAGTTATATTTAAATAAAAATTAATTTTTAAACTCAGTTCCGATAACGCGCCGAAAGAATCCGAACGCGTGTGACGTCATTATGTTATCTATGGTCTTTGTATCCATGGTTACCAAGTTAAAAATTTATTATTTTTATAGTATGTGTAATACATATATAGACTAGAGCTGAAGCCTTTGAAAATGGTAAAAATTGAAAAAAAATTATAGTAGGATGAAACCCATTGGAAAAGGAAGAGAATAGAATAAAAATGAAAGGAAAAATAATTTACGGGCGATCTGAGGCCGGGAAGTGGTAGGGGGTGGGTTTTTAAGGGTAAAAAACGGTTTATCTCGATTTCCGGCAAAACTACAACTCCTATGGAAAAAAGTTTAATCGCAAAGTTGTAGGTAATAAAAAGATCTACAACTTTTGTACCACACTTTTTTCACATAACCTCAAAATTTATGTAAAAAATTTAAATAACCAAGTTTTTGGTTTTTTATTTTTATCTTTTACAAAAAACATTTTTTTTTCACGAAATTTGGTGAAAACTTACCTTTTTATGTCTTAAACACACTGTAATTTTTTTGATTTAAAATATTTATTTTTTCACCTTATTTTGACTTAATATCGAAAAAGCACCCTAATTTTCGCTCGAAAATTCTCACGTCAAAATATCTGCTTTTTTAAAAAAGTCGGTGGGCTTTTTGTTCGTTGAAATATCTACTTTATGATGGTGTAAAAAAAATATACATTACTACGGTAAATGTTCTCAGAAAATGCAAAGAAACGAGAAAAAAACTCGTATCCGAAATTTTTTTTTTAATCATTATGTACAATTTTGAGGTATTTATTAAAATTTACACTTTAATTACTCGTTTATTTGCATTTTCTGAGAACATTTACCGTAGTAATGTATATTTTTTTTACACCATCATAAAGTAGATATTTCAACGAACAAAAAGCTCACCGACTTTTTTAAAAAAGCAGATATTTTGACGTGAGAATTTTCGATTGAAAATTAGGGTGCTTTTTCGATATTAAGTCAAAATAAGGTGAAAAAATAAATATTTTAAATCAAAAAAATTACAGTGTGTTTAAGACATAAAAAGGTAAGTTTTCACCAAATTTCGTGAAAAAAAAATGTTTTTTGTAAAAGATAAAAATAAAAAACCAAAAACTTGGTTATTTGAATTTTTACATAAATTTTGAGGTTATGTGAAAAAAGTGTGATACAAAAGTTGTAGATCTTTTTATTACCTACAACTTTGCGATTAAACTTTTTTCCATAGGAGTTGTAGTTTTGCCGGAAATCGAGATAAACCGTTTTTTACCCTTAAAAACCCACCCCCTACCACTTCCCGGCCTCAGATCGCCCGTAAATTATTTTTCCTTTCATTTTTGTTCTATTCTCTTCCTTTTCCAATGGGTTTCATCCTACTATAATTTTTTTTGGTTTAAAAAATTATCGACCCTGGTCTAATACACAAATATCAACAAATGCAGACACATTTTAACATAATGACGTCACAAACATTCCTGGCGCGTTTTGAAGTCACGTGATATTTTTTAAATTTTTATACATTTTAATTAATTTTTAGTAATTTATCTATAGCTTTAAAAAAAATTTTCTTTTCGATTTTCAATATTATTTATGTTAAATTAATAGAAAAAATTAAAAAATTAATAATTTTTTTTAAACTTAAATACCTAATTGAGTCGAGAGTCGGTGCCAATCGGCGCTAATCGGAAACTGAATACCTGCCTGCACTGTACGCGTAATCTGACTCCCACCTTTAATAAACGTTGCTATAGTTTACTTTTGGTTTGTCCTAAAGAACTTACGATAAATAAACAAGAACCGGTACTGTTACTGTAAAGTATTTGACACTTATCTCTGTACTATTGTACAACAAGAATTTCGCACATTTCACTCATCGAAATCTCTTGTCATAAAACGGATTCCATTCCACTGTTTCATATTTGACAGTTCTGTATAAGGCACTGCGTAGTTAGTTGTTGAAGTGCCAAAAATGCATGGTACCTACTCGTAAGTCGTACTATAAGCTCGTTCTGTTCGAGCTGGAAATCTCTCACTCTTTTCACCCATCGTTCTTGTGATGGATGTTGTTCTCCTAGCCACTTACTGAAATTGTCGCCAGAAACGAAAACTTTATTTTTCTCTTGTTTCATTATACATATATGTAGGTACAATATAAAGACACATCCACCAGTCGCATACATTTTCATCAGTATTCAACAATAATGACTTGGACTCTACAGAGTCGAACTTTGGAAAAAAATACTAAAACTAAGCTTTTATAATTTCAATTAATAAAAACTTTGGATGTATTTTCGCTGTAACTTTTTCCTTCTTAAAAATTATAAATCACTAATTTCCGTTCCTTGCTGTTATTTGTTTAGTTTTATTTTTCTATACACCTTTAAAACTTCCAAACTTATCGCATTGGATTACACTATGTAACACTGGAGTTAAAAACTGGAACAAGAACGATGACCAGCCTATTTGGAAGTCCTCTGCTTGAACTGATACACTGATGCATGTTACTACACTGCATGATTTTTACTGTGCAGTGCCTAGTGAGCTGATTTTTGAGAACTCCTAAATTTATATGTTGGAGTAAAATTTTAAAGTAAAAATATTAAAATTTTTAAATATCAGTAATTTGCACCCCGCTGTTGTCTTATAGAATTTTAGACTATACTTAGAGAGCGGTAAAGGCTTTGATTTAAAAATTAACTTTGCGGGTTTTGATTTATTTAAGGAATTGAAGCGTGGAAAGATTAATTTAAAAAATGCCCATGCTTAACTTAAAGATAATTTTGAGTTCAAATTTTTGTCAAAATTATAATCCTAACAAAAATAAAGTTAAAAAAACTAAAACCCGACTACGTAAAAGAAGTAAACACGCTTCCAATATAAAAGTTAGTTAGTTAGTTACTGTACATTATAGACGTTCGATAACTATGGTCATTAGCGTCTATTCCAATATGAAAAGTAGTCGGGCAAAAAAATATTTATTTAGAGTCATCTCATTACTAGCATACTTAAACTGCAGGTATTGCCCGATATTGTAATAGACGCTAATGACCATAGTTATCGAACGTCTACAATGTACAAACTAACTAACTTTTTGTTATAAATCATATATCGCCACAAAAGATTGACATGCGAGTGATACTATAATTCTAATCGAAATAAAAAATACGACAAAATATTGTCCACATGCTAATTTCATAAATTGCTTTTTCTTTTCAAATCAAGTTGAAAGTTTAATAAACAGTAAGCGAAACAAAATATAAGTACGAAGTAAAACTTCCATCAAATAAAACTTTGGAAAATCTATCGAGAACATCGGAATCCCTACAATAACGTCATGAAGTTGTAAATTCTTATATATTATATAATAACGGACTAAAAGCGATAGGCTTACTGAAACTTTTCTAACCCACCCAGGTTTCTTTGTAGCTAAAAATGTAGGTATTGCCACACTTTTTCTATCTGAAAACAACTTAAAATATCTACCATAAGGCCAGGTTTACAACAAAAATATTGGGCTGGGTTGCGCATTGAACACAGTTGGTAATTTTGGAAAAAGGCAAAATAAATCAGATAACACCATATGATTTTGGTTACAATTTTTTCAACGTCAAATCCTGTTTTGTCTCCATTGCCCTCAACATTATCCATGTATTTTTAATTTATTTGCCATATGGCACATACAATATTGACGTCGGTCGGCGTCGGATGGCGAGACCTAGTTTTCTTTTTAATGTTAACAGATAATTTGAGTGAATTTAACCAATTAGCAACAGTAGAGCGATTTTAATAAACACTAAGGTTTTGAGAACAGTTTTCTATTTTTGTTTCAGGCTAAAACTACGTAATAGTAGATTGTATAATTAGAACGTCATGAAGTATATTATTTACGAGTTGATAAAATATTAGTCTTTTGTTATAATAGAGTAGAAGGTAGCCTGATCCATCCACTAGAGCTAGACGATTGTTTTCTATTTAAATGAAGATAATTGACCTTAATGGAGAGTTAGGATCTGACAAATTAGGTTTCATTTATCGGTATTCCCCTACCCTGCGGGTAATTCCGGTCAGTCCTTTTTTAATGCTTTTTAAATAGGAAAAATTACTTCAAGATTTTCTTTGAAAATAAGAAAGAAATAAAGCACATAGATTTATAATAAAGTAATATATTATTAGGGTTCAAAGTTCTTATAATTGTTTATAAGATCTTTTTAAAAAGAGCGCATTTTCAAGTTGCTCTGCAGTCCACTTAGTTTTTTCTCTTTTTTATGGAAATTCTAGGCATCTGTAATAAATAAAGCATAATCAGCGTTGTTAAAATCAAACGTGTAGTCATTAATAAAAAATATAAGTACTGATATGTCTGTCCATAATATCGATAATGACTGGTATTGCGCCCAAATGTGTTGACCGGCATTACCCGAAAGCTACTTGCAACAAAAAAACCTAGCCTTAAAATTAATCTTCGTGATTTAGACATCTACAAACGTAGGAATCATTAGACCAATTACTCCTGAGAAAGTACCATATAAAAGCATGCAAAAAAATAATTTATTTTGGTATCTACGTTCGTTACAATTCGCTTGAAAGTTGTAACAAAAGAGAGCAATAACATTGCGGGTCAAATACGGCTACTACAATGGAGAGATCACAGTGAAACCACGTGCATTTATTTTTTACCGTTGATTATTTAGATGGGAGCAGTGAGAGCACGATGAATGAACAAGCTCAGTATGTTTAAACCGTAGAATTTCAAGTAACCGGAATTACCCACCTGACTGGGATTCCCCCACTACCCCCCAAGTGACATTATGTTATGTACAGTCATACGAGTGAAAATATCATTGCGCTTAGATAGGTACGGTATTTTTTCCCTACCCCCTATAAAATAACCGCTTTTGTCTTCATTTTCAGTATTTTCAAAAAATTTTACATTTCACTCGTGTAGCAAACTTAACTTCTTATAGTAGGTTAGGTCTAAGTCAGTAGGTATTGTTTAATAGACTTACATAGTATAAATGTTAATGTGAATGACCGAAATTAAGTGATTGTCGACATTCTCCGGTGACTAGTGACATACTCCATGCTGTTCAGTGTATACTTATTCGAAATAATTTTAAAATATTATTATTTTTAACTTACACGGGTGATTGTTGACATTCGTCATGCGTGAATGTTGAATAAAATAAAGTGATCCATAGATTGTTTACTGTCAGTTAACCTATGAACGTGCACATTTGCAATTATTCTATCAGAAAAAGATGTACCTAATCAAGCAATATTTAAGAATATTCATATAATATTTGATCGATTATACAGTTTATTTCTATTTTGCAAAAAAACGATATTCAAATCGCCTTGTTACACTCACTCTACTTGGAGTCTTAAAACTTCAGCGCCTCTACCGCCGGGATAGTCTAATAGAAACCCTTATTTTCCTCAGTTTTTAAACAACGGCGAATGCATGGATACTAGTCTCCTTTCTCTCTATGACTCCATTCTCCATGATTGAAGTGCTCACGTAGTCAATGTCTAAAACCAGTGTAAAACGGGCTTCTGAGATTCGTTGAGTTCGGTAGAATAATATGATGAATGTAGTGTACCTATAATACTGCAGGACCGCATGCGACAGAGCCCTGTGTTTAATATTAAAACTTTTTTCCATACATTTCAGATAGGCAGTGTGGTTATATTTCTTGTGTTCTGCCGCAAATGTTTATATTATAGCAGTACATGTCATCCTTTTTTTTACTTCATTTCGTGAGGAAGAAAAAAAAAACTTTTATGAAGTTGATAATATTTTAAGACACACGTATTTTTAACAGCTTATTCCGTTCCGTTCTTTTTGTGAGCTATTAAAAATAAAACATGATCAAGGTTTCCATGTTTTTGATTATCAAAAGATTTAATTTCGTAATATCTAATAATTATTACGGCTGGTCTAGTGATATGGCGCTACACTCGCATTTAGGAGTCACTGTGTTTGGGTCGGATGTAACATAAGATTTCTCTCTCCTGTGTATCATTTAAGAATCATACTTAATTTAGTTTTTTTATACAATGAATAATAAATCGATTTTTGAGCTTTTTTATCATCTAAAAAACGTTTTTTATAAAAAAGAGGCATACGCGGCACACACGACCGAAGTAATATTATTGGACATTGGTATACTAATTGATTATTCTAAATGTGGAAATTGTCATATATTTCTTATTTAAAACACAATATTAATATAAGTAGTTATAAGATATTTAAAAATAATTCAATAGTAATTTAATGTTTTCAATTTATTATTTTTAATAATAATTTAAAAAAAATATAGTTGTTTGACGATTAACATCACGATGGCATGTTCGCCGACTGATTACGTTAAGATAAGAAAAGTATTTATTTGTGGTTTGGCTAATATTGTCTATTTTAATAATTATTATAGTATAACCACAAAAAACTCAACTCTCATTGTTGTATTTAAAAATATAGTTCATATTACTTCCAAGCTAGGCGCGAACCTGCAATCTTAATGTTTTTATGCCGTTATTGTTAAAACTTTAAATAAATAAAGTGCTGCAGGCATTTACGTGAATCATCTTTTTAAAGTATTTAAGCGTATGATTTCAACTTATGAAACTGCAGATTATTCTGCTACGATTTCAATCCATATGATGTCAATATATACGATTATCTCTTTTGAGTAATGGGAGTAATTGATCTTTTGATCCGAGTAATCGTTAAGTACTTTGTATCCGCTACCCGCGCCGTTACCGAGTACTGGTACTTGCATTAGGTATATATTTCGGTGGTTACGCGCAGCATATGCTAAAACAACGAATGTGTCATAAAGATATGCGAAAAAAAGTTTTGTTGAGGAAAATAAATATCTGGTTAAATAAAGCAAAAGAAATGATTATTTAGTTAAAATAAATAAAAAATAAATATTTAGTCAATATTAACTAAAATTCGCAGTAATCAAATAAAATGCAGTGAAACAAATATAAACATTTATTTCTGTCAACAAATCTTTTTCGTTTTGTTAATATTGACTAAATATTTATCGGTAGCAAATAAGCATTTGATCTTTTCCCATGTGTTAATATACCTTGCCTACCTTTGCTGCTAGTTTTTAACTGAATTAAATATAAGTATCTTTTTAGAGTTCCGTAGCCAAATGCGAAAAACAGAACCCTTATAATTTCATCCTGTCCGTCTGTTCGTCCGTATGTCACAGCCATTTTACTCGGAGACTATTGGCACTATATATGAAATTTGGAAGTTGGTGAAATTACGAAAAAAAAATAGGGGTGACACTCCATACATGTAAATGAAGGATGAAAAAAAAAATTTCAGTGCACAGAAGCGTGTGGGGTATCGTTAGATAGGTCTTCGAAAATGATAAAGAAGTTTCAAAATGACTTTTTTATTTAAGTCAATAGTTGGTGAGATATGCGCTTCTAAAATCGTAAAAAGTGTATCGCCTCCTCTAACTTTTTAACTATGGAGTGGAAAATTCTGAAAAAATTTAAGGAAGTAGAACTTATAAAATACTTTCAACGAAAATTGGTTTGATTGTGAAAAAAAATTAGGGGTGGCATACATCATACATGTAACTGAGGAATAAAAAAATTCCAGTGCACATAAACATGTTGGGGTATCTTTAGATAGCTCTTCAAAAATTATGTAGAAGTTTCAAATTGACTTTTTTATTTAAGTCAATAGTTAGTAAGAAGATATGCTCCTCTAAAGTCGTAAAAAGTGTGCCCCCCCCCCTCTAACTTTTTAACTATAGGGTGGAAAATTCTGAAAAAATGTAAGGTGGTAGAACTTAAAAAAACATTTCCAACGAAAATTGGTTTGAATAAGTTATGTTTTGTAGTTTTTAAGATATATATTTTCGGCCGCCTACGGAACCCTTCACTGTGCGTGGTCCGACCCGCACTTGGCCGCTTTTTCTGTTTAGAAAACAAAAAATAAACGCACTAACGAAACACGGTGAGCACATAATATGCACATTGAACAGATGTTATATGTCTGTAGGAATCTGGGATAATGACCTATATTATGCCGTATGCATGTATGTGTTTAGACTTCAGAGTTCAGACTAAAGTTATTTATTAAAATTAGGCGTCAAAAATCTAGACACACGGTACGGTAGTGTGTCAGCCAAGTTCGGCAAACACTGCTGTATGTACATTTACACTAGTGATGTGCCGGATATCCGTATCCGCGGATATCCGAGGGAAAAGAAAGATCCGTATCCGTATCCGTATCCGTTAGTTTTTTGGCGGATCTTTTACGGATCTTTTACCTTATCAATTTTCAATTCATAGATAAAATTTTATATATATAGCTGATTAGGTAATAATGAAAAACAGTTAAATTCCATTCAGATTATTTTTTATTTTTTAATAACGTGGTCAATAACTTTTTCCCATAACAGATAGTCTCTTTCCAAAGGTCGATGTGCAATATTTAGTATTTACCGCCGCGTACTCTAAGAAAGTTAAGATCCGTATCCGTATCCGTATTCGCGGATCTTTAGACCAAATATCCGTATTCAGATCCGTATCCGCGGATATACATTTTTAACGATCCGGCACGTCACTAATTTACACGAACCATTTCACATTAAAAATAGACCGTGATCAAAAACCTAGACTACTTCTAGGTGACTTAGAAACTTGAAATTTGGCATAAAGGTAGGTCATTAGGCGTATACAAAGGAAAAATCTGAAAACTACAAATTATCAAATTTCGCGGGGGGGGGATAATTCCCACCAACCCTACTTCTTCGCAGGGGGAGAATTTCTCGCGGGGGAGATAATTCCTATGGGTAGTAACTTTACAAAAAGTATTGATATCCCACCAAAAACACATAATATGTGAAAAAGGGGTCAAGTTCGATACAAAGAACAGCTTCGCCGAAAAGAGAATTGAGATCTACCTATCTGGGTGCCAAGTTTTCACTTGGCAAGTTTTCATGTTTTATATTATAAATAAATGAATCGTGCGTGAAAACTTGTCAAGTAAAAAGCTAGATCTCAATTCTTTTTTCTCCTACCTAGGCCGAAAGTTCGTACTTTCGTCCCTGCCAAGCGGGAACAAAGTCGATCTTTATTCCCGTGGTACGTGCACGTGCGCAATAGTACTTAAGCCGGCTCTCACGCACCTACTTCTGTCTCCTACACATTAAAATTATTTCCTTTAAAATTATTTTACAATAATTTTAATAATAAAATAAAATAAAAATAATAATTTTTATAATTTTTTTTTTCAATTTTGCGAACTTTCGGCCTGACAGGAGAAAAAATAGTATGCGCAACACGGGAGGAAATTACTACATCTCCTCCCTTGTGGCACAATGTACTATTTTCGGCGAAGCTGTTCTTTGTACCAAACTTGGCCCCTTTTTCACATTTATGTTTTTGGTGGGATATAAACTACAGTATAGTGAATTTTTTACGAATATGTTTACTAACTAAGAGTTCCATCGATTATTAATTTTATTAAGCGATAAGTAAGTAGGTACCTATCGTTTTTCATCCCTTACATCTAAATTTGTTCATAATATTAATCAGATCTTTGAGGGTGCTGATGAAAAACAGTTTAATAACAAAATTTAAAGAAAATGTAAAATTATTTACAAGAAAAACATCAAATTTTAAACTCATACCTTTAAGTCATTTTTGTGTTTTTTTCAGCCCTCTTCAGCGCATAAAGAACCTGAAGTGTAATCGCCAAACTAGACGTTTATGCAGGGCAGGATTAAGGGTCAAATAGACCCGGGGGTTTGTGCCAGAGCTGAATGGGCCCCTTACTTTGAAGGGCCCGAGGATATAGCCCCCTTAGCCCCACCCCCTCCTTAATCCAGGCCTGCTCTCAGTGAAAGAACGCGATAGGATTATTTTTCTCTCCAAGCTTCGCGAGAAGTGACTTCTGCACGCGCCGTCTCATCCATAAAGCAGAGAGCCGCCCACTCGGTAACATATTTTTTGCCATACCCCCTATAAAATAGCTGCTTTACATGCATGTATGTATGCATTTAAAGTGACGTTTGACACTAGTGTGGGAAAGCAAGCCATTTTCATAGTGTTTTATGTTTATTTACCTGATCCGCCCGTTATTGCATACTCCAGTGCGTGCCTCGGCCTACTATAGGAGTGAAGTTGGCGACTGCACAAATGAACTGTCAATTTTTTTTTAAATACTGAAAATGAAGTGAAAAGCAGCTATTTTATAGTGGTTATGGCAAAATATACCATATATATAATACATCTCTTTCATGATGATATTATATGACTCTTGTGACTGTTAAAACTATAATAATATACCTCTTATGTATAATAACAATAATATAAAGGTATAATAATATACCTCTATAATAATATACGCCACTTGATACACATTATATAATATACTATATTATGTGCTATGTTCAATCTATACTGTTTTAAGGACATCAAATCATAAAGATGATATTATTATAGTCCAGTCGGTAATCCGCCGACCTCTCACCGTCCGGGTTCAGGATCGACAACCGACACGTCTATTATTTTTTTTTATTTTTAATTTGTTATAAAATTCTCTAGTATTAATTTTTAAATAATATGCATTTGGTATTATACTGCTTATAATTTTATTTTGTATATTAGATATATAATTTTTCAAAATTTTTAAAAAATATATTTTTTTATTTTTAAATAAATAAATAAATAAATTTATTCAACCACGGAACACTGTATGTACAGATGGGTACGTCATATTACAGAAAAACAATACATGAACCATTACATCATATTTTTAATGTACTATTTTCATTGCGACAAATATTCATTACACGAATAAAATGATTTTTCTATTAAGAAAGATTTAAGAGAATGTTTGAAGCTGTTTGTAGATGCTAAATTTTTTATAGCTGGTGGCAACTTATTATAAAAGGATACACATGTATAATAGGCCTGCTTGCTGAAACACAGTTAGCCTGTGCTGGGGAATTCGTAACTGTGACTTATTTCTTGTATTATGATGGTGAATATCATTGTCAGAAAAGAGTTGTATATTATCACGGACAAAGCAAATGCATTTAAAAATGTGCAAACATGGCATAGTTAAGATATTTAAAGATTTAAAAAATGATCGGCATGATGGGAATTTCCAAAAAAAAATCACAAAATTAGGTGAGAAATCGGTATGTAGTAATAATAAAATTGTATTAAATAAGACTTCTACCGAGTATGATCATGACACACCTGATCTTTTTTAGTTAGTATATTATTCAGCATGTCAAACTGTTCTAATGACCAAATTTGCAGCTTTACAAAGGTTACCTACCAGAATTTTTAATTAAAACTACTGGGTTATACAGGCAATTTAAAATTAAAATCAAACTCGCGAAATAAATAAAAGATAAAAACTCAGTTTTATAAATAAGAACAGTGTTGTAATATTTCAAATCCTAATACAAATTCATAAGGTTCATGGTCTCAAAAAAAAAGAAACGCAAACATTTTATTTGACCTATATTCAAAAAAGTAGAACAGTCATATTTACGGAACCGTAATTTAAAAAGAATAGCTTTAAACCATTTTATTTTCTGTATATCTGTTTTGCGGATCTTAAATGACCGTTTGTTGATTAGTGACCATTATGTAAAGCTTTTCGGTGCTATAATGAAAAATAGTTATATAATGATCCATTATGTAACTGTTTTTTATTGAATTAACATTTATTTTTATTTTTTTTATTTTATTTATTTATTTATTCCTTCAAAAAAATACACATTTATTTATAACAATATAAAATGTTTAGAATTTTCCCACCCAACTTGGCAAGCCAGTGCTAGGGTGGGAGCACAAAAATTATATATTGATCGGACTGAAAAAAAAAAATAGAAGAAATAGAAGAAATAAAAAACAAAACAAATACAAAATGTGTAGTTATGGTGTAACTGATCTGATTGAAAAATAGTTAATTATTGAGTCAACCGATGATATCACACACGGCAATCCTCGCACTGCTATCCTCTAGCAACCATCGTGTTATAAGCCTACTAAATCTTTTCCTATTTGCAACCATTTTATACTCCATGGGTAATAGATTGTATAGCTTGGGAGCAAGGAATGTAATGTGTTTCTGGCCAAAGGTCTTCGACATTTTTGGAACTTGGAGAAGATTTAGGGATTGGGCTCGGGTTTGATGGGAATGGCTGACTGGATTCATAAATTCTGGACTTCGATGCACTAATATAAGAACTGTCTTTGCATACAGCTGTTGCAAGTTCAGAACTCCAAAATCTCTGAATAAGTCCTCAGAAGGATAGCGGAAGGGTTTACGAAGAATAATTCGTAATAGGATTTTTTGAGTGTTGATGAGCGGGACCAATGATGTTCTGTAAGCACCTCCCCCAGCAGCAAGACCATAACTAAGAATTGACTGGCAGAGGGAATAGTACACAGTTTTAATAATTGTTCCGTCTGTCAGTATTTGTCTTAGGGATATAAAGATGTATATTAATTTCCTGAGTTTTTTATTTAAGTCTTGTATGTGGTCCTTCCATTTTTGTCTGTAGTCAATAGTTACACCTAAATATTTTATTTTATACACTTTATCAATTGTTGTACATGAACATTTGTCACAGTTTCCGTCACATGTATGTAGTCTAAGTTTTGTCATGTCATTATTTTAATTAGTCGAAAACCATGCATGTGTTGAATAAACTATAGTGTGAAACGCGTGTGCTAAATCTTTATGCGTCAGGCGCAATGTTTTCAGCACTCGTATGCGGCTCGTGTGCGCTCCTCTACTACTCGTGATGAAAACATCGCGTCTGACGTATAAAGATGTATTTAGCACACTAGTTACACAATATACTATAATTAATCTCGCCAATACTTTGCGCAATGAATCTATAACCGACTTTCGTTTATTTATTGGAATGAGCTCCGTTTTATAATAACCCGCCGCCCGCGCACATCGACTTTTCAAAATAATATCTTAATTTGAATAAAAAAAACCTGATCTTAATAATATGGTACCTATTAAAGTATATTAAAAGTGCAAAGTCTATACTCTATAGATACACGTCTTATGAAATAGAGATTAGCATGAAAATTAAAATACACATATGTGATGCTTTCATACAGAAAAATAATATATTTTATTCGTAGGTATTTTTTTGTGAATCGTTCAAACGTCTGTATGGAAAATATACATTACTTATATCATTTTTCTAATATATAAGTTTTTTTGCAAAATCTTTCAAACGCTAATATAACATAAGGCGCGTTTTTTATAAACCTATCAAACCAACGTTTCTATAAGAAACTGTTTTATACGCAAAAAAATCTACTATAATATGATGAACAATTTGAAGTGAACTATACAGAGTTGGGAATGTTTAAATTATTTTGTTAACGATCGCATATTTGTAGGTATAGTAAAATTTGATCAGAAAATTATATTATTATTCAAACAATTATATTTTTTCAATGTTTTTTGAAACGAAGCTTTTTTACCGACGTTGCGCGCTTGGCCGCAGATAGTGAGGTGGCTAAGTGAAATTGCCGATACATGGCGGATAAAACCACCTAATTTGGTATGATGGTACCTTAGGGTATACTTATAGATGTTAGCCTAGGAGCCCTCTCGGATTTCTAAAAAAACAAGTTTTGGCGGCCGAAAAACCACGAAATTTTACCACCTTTTTTGCTTTTTTCGAAATATCTCAGAAACGGTCGACTTAAGCGATTCTTCCAATATGCAATGTTTTAAAGAAGAATACATTACCTACAATTTTAATTCCCACAACTTTTCTGTGGTACTAATGGTAAGCGCGCTACAGCTTCTTGAATATCACGCGCTTTTTGTAACCTTGGTAACTAATGGTTAATATGTAATGTCCTTTTCAATAGCTTTATTTATTGTGTTCTTCATTGAACTTTAAATTGAAAATACACATGTTCATAAAGCAAGGAACGCCCTAAACTGTCCTTTTTGTTCCATATCAATATCTTTTAAAATTGAGAACTTAAGTCTAAGTTGAAATCATCACAGAGTTTTACGTGTTTTTTTAACACGCGTTTGGAGTATCTTCCATACCGAATAAAAAAAAATCCGCCTAGAAATCCATAGGAAATTTAATGTCCTAATCGATGTTTTTGTCCTATAAAAATTTATTCAAAGAGTAGTAATAATTAAAGATTTAAATAAGTCTTTATTACACAAAATGATTAAATAAAATATTTATTATATTTATGGGTCGAAAAAATCAACAGCCGGTAGTACTACGGATTATTATAAAATAAGCGAATAAAACGAAATAAAATTATAAATCATAGTTTATTATTATATTATTATGTTAAATTAAATCTAAAATAAGGAACAAAAAAGAATATATATCGGCTTTAGAAATAAGAATTTTATTTACTGCCGCCATTTTATTCTGACTTTTGGAAAAATCTGCTAGATTACATCGGAATTGTTTAGTTGGCTCGAATTGCTCGCTCATCACATGGCTAAAAATCTACTCGGCTCGATCAAACGAGTGCAAAACCGAACTTACTCTCTGTAAAATATTTACGTAGAAAATTAAAGCTTCGCTTCTAACCCGTTTTTTTTTCTCCACAATAACAAAACATACTATTTTCCACTGCGGCGAACAATCTGATGTCAACAATACCAAAATTTGGTTGACCAAGTAGGAATTTTATTTTTTAAATCTTTCAAGTACAAGTATAAAGCTATAAATCACACAAACGTACAAAATAAATGAAAAAGTAAGTCGATCTTACCGAACGATATGAGTCCGCTATTAAGCATAGACAGTTTGATCGTGTTTGGAATGGAAACTAAGGACGAAGCTCCGCTGACTGATTTCTTTTTCTTCGGTTTTTCCAGATCGGCATAGCGGGTGGTCGAACGTGACCTGTGCTTCCTATGGGTGCTAGAAGCGGCCGTCGCTAGGGTGCTACTGGTCACGCCGCTCGTTCCACTGGCGACAGCGGCGTTGGATCTAGTTGACATTGACATATCGACGAGTTTTTATTACGTTTTATATGTACGTATTTTTATTTCACACTTCACTGCACAATCAGATTATATTTTTCGTTGTTGATACAGTTCTGAATTTACCACACTATAAAAATTTAAATAAATAAATGAACGAAGATAAACGAAATGGAAATACTTATTTAAAGTAAAGATAAAAATATTTAATTAATGTCTATTCACAATGAAATAGACGAAGAAATAGAATAACAGGTTCGAATATTCTGCTGTATAATATTATTTTTCATCACGATTGTATTCACTATTTGCCTTTTTTGCAATTCTTATTTTACCAGAAAAATAGCTAACAAAAAATAGATATTTAAAAAAAAATATATAAATGAAACATTTCTTTAAATTGAACATCCCCCAAAAAGTGATTTAAATATTGTTTATTATTACTTCAGGATGTGTTTCGATTTGAAACCGTTACAGTTTATTGAAATCGTATTGTTTTTTATTTAAATATTTTATTCCGAGGTTTTCAGCATTTTTTAATAATTGTAATACCAACAGAGACGTTTACGCTATTACGTATAGCTACACAAAAAAGCACGGTTGCAGTACGACTCATAATAATTTCTATGAGAACGGGAAAAATATAATAATTGTGTTTTTTTCACTGAACAGGAATAATTTAGAGCAATATCATTAATAACTATTAATTAATTTACTGTTGTCAGGTATCGTCTCATTCTCATACAAAGCATAGAGATTTAAAGAGAGGTTATCTAATTAAACTCCAAAGATTATTATTTTACATGCTTTCTAAGTTATGTAATACTATTACATGGTACAATATTAAAGATTTTTCATGCAATATGATTTAATATGGTTGATATATTTAAGTTCAGAAAGACAATATATTTGCTCTGTTGACAATTCCTAATCTAAGAACAATGTTGTGAGAGGATATTAAACGTTCATAAAATAATGGAATATGCGAACAAAGAGAATGAAAGGAAGGCGATAAAGAAGTATGTAAAGGCAATGGAGAAACACGAAAATATTAACATAATAACAAGCATCTATGTACATATTATGATGATAAGTGTCTTCTCTTAACAGGGAAAAAATGTATTAAAAGGAAAAGACGTTTCCCTCGTAGATAAATTTAGGCGGCTTATGTTTTTAATCATTTTAAATACATAGTTTTGATGTTTTGACTTAAATTAAACAAATTAAAAACTAAGAAAAACTAAGAAATGAAACACTTCTTCAAGTTTCCATAATTAAAATTGGATATAAATTATTAACTTCTCAAGTAAATCAATAATTTAGAATGATATTTTCTAATCTTGATATCTTCAGGCAGGGCCGGTGTTAGGGAGGGTTATTGCGGGGCAAAGGTGGCCCGGGCCCCTAAAGGAGGCCCGCCGGCCCGGGAATTACCTAGTATATGTGACTACCGAGTTTAAAACTGCGAGCATTAAAACATTTTTCCATCATAAAAGGCGTTATTTGATTTTTTGCATTAAAATTTTCTGACTTTCCAAAAAAAAAAATACAAATTTTGGAAAAAATTTTTTTTTGAGGACATGGGCCTGAGAACGCTTACCCGGGACCCGAGAATCCTAGCGCCAGTCCTGTCTTCAGGAATCGATAGAACTCCACAAAATAATAAGGGTTTCTTAAATATAGCATAATCTTTTCCGAGATGAATAGCGCCATATTTTAATTTTTTTTAAGATTCGTATAATACAGCGCTTTATTCAATTTAGGCAATAATGCATCTATGTGGGAGTTCCAATCCAAATTTTTATCTATATATTAAGGCCAAGGAACCTGACAGTATCCCCCAACATTACATCCGTTCCCAATAAGTTTATAGGGTTAGCTAATTCGAAATAGTTTCCAGACTTTATAAGGGTAAATTTTCTGTGACAGATCACTGATAAAAAGTAAAAAAGTGTTGGTGCCAATATGCTGCTTTGTGGTACGCCCCTAATATTTTTTTGCCAGTTCGAAATAAATCTTTATTATTGTTATTTTCAAATATATTTACTTTGACAGATTGTATTCTGTTTGTCATAATTATATGAATCTGGAAGATCGACAGCCTTGCCCCTAAATCCATATTTTTGCAGCATATACATTAATAGTGTTGAGTCGACACTGTCAAACGCCTTGGCTAAGTCCATGCGGCTTTTTACCTTCCTATGTGTTATAGATTAATTCAAGAACGTTAAAAACTGATATAAGTTTATGAAACTGTCTTTGTTGAAACCATGTTGAGCTTTGTCATTAATTTATAAGCTTTTGTATGAAATTTAATAGTCGTGTATTTATGACTGTCTCATAGATTTTTGAAAAATTACATCATAGTGAGATTGGACGGTAGTTCGAAATATTTTGTTCGTCACCTTTCTACCCTAAAATTCACCCGAATTTTTTATGTTACGCCTTTGGTTATTTCCGATCTTTTATAACTATTTTTTATTCTTATGGCTTTTCGATATTGTGTTTTGTTTTTGAGATATTTGACAAAATTTATGACGTCGTACCGAACCGTTGCGTTATTCACAAATTAACCCAAACTTAGAAGTCCAAGCTGTTTTCGAGTAATTTCGATATAAAGAGTCAGGTAAAAATCACTTGTCTTAAAATATAATGAAAAATATCCGAAAACCTCATGAGAAAAATAAAAAATAAATAAACCCGTTACAATTTTAAAATACATTATTAGCAATGATAAAGCAGCACCGAAAAATAAGATAGCGACGTGACCAACGTGACCATAAAAAAATCCTGAAACTGTACTTGCGAAACGAAAATTGAAAAGTACATCAGCTGTATAATAGAAAATAATGTTATGCAACTTTTGTTAAATATAATGTTTCTATATCTTTTATTTTAAACGAGCTATCGAATAAGAACACACTATTGAAGGACCCTATAATATATTTTATAAAAGGAAATATACTAAACTACGATATTCTTTTCTATAGATATTGTGAATAGACATTAAATACCTATACAGGGTATTTGCAAAATACACTCATATTAAAAAAATATAATTTCTTATTACAATTTGCAAGGATCATATTATTAGTTAAGATTAATCTTAAATCCATTTATTATATTTAGCTTTTACTTGTCATTTTTTTAAATTATAAACTTTTAAAAGGACGTATTTTATTAAAAAACCTTGTGTTTTCTAAAATTAAGGGGAATATAAAAAAAATGGTAAATTGTTTTTTCACGATTTAAAGACATATTATCGCCACTATATTAGTATATACAAATGCATACTTAAGCATTCATTTGTATATAAAAAACAATATTATTAAAGCATTAGGTATATGGAGATATTTAATATTTTCGTACATAATATCTAAGTATATGTACGTTTGTGTTCATTTTTTGATACAAAAAAATTAGCTATTTATTAAATATTTTGCAAAATATTTTGACTCGAATGGAAAGAGTGCCCTAAAATTAAATAATTTTAGCTTTTAGTTTAAATATAAACCATCAAACATGATTACTAGATTTAGTAAATATATTTTTTTAAGAAATATATGTAACCCATTGAAATGTTACATTTAACCTTGCATTTTGGGTAGGGCAAAGATTTTTTTTTCGTTACATAGGAGGGGTCGGTGTAAGTTTAAAACTGAGTTTTCGGAGTCCCCATTTGGTCACCATCCTGGAAAAGGGGTGCTAACAGGTTTTGCACTATATGATTATATCTCCGTAACGGTACTTCTTACAGAAAATTAGTAGTAGAGGCGTTTTTTGTTTGAAATCGAATTATCTACAACTTTTCTAGTGGCACTTTTTGTCGTAAATTGAATAATTAAAAAGATATATCTTATAAAGAGAGATTATTTTTTGTTTTTCTGTTAAAATTGAAGGAACATTTTTTTTTCTTTCAATTTTAACTGAAAAATAAAAAAACATTCTATCTTCTATAAGGCGTATCATTTTAATTACTCAATTTACGATAAAAAGTAAAGTTGTAGAGAATTCAAATCTAAACAAAAAACCTCTCTACAAATTTTCTGTAAGCTGTACCGTTACGGAAATACAGTGCAAAACCTGTTAGCACCCCTTTTTCAAAATGGCGGCCAAATGGGGTGGCCAATGACCCCTAAAACTCAATTTTAAACTTACACCGACCCCCCTACGCAACGAAAAAAAAACCTTGTCCTACCCAAAATCCAAGGCTAGCCTAAAAAAATGTAACATTTCATTGATAAAAAAACAGAATAACATCATATTATTCCAACTCCTAGTGTTTTGCAATGTGCATATAATATAATACGTTAGATTTGTGGCAATTTATTGATAATTTAGCAAAGACCCTGTAATCTTTAAAACATTAATTATTATGACATATAGGTATGGTTTTACGGCTGTAGACAGTAATAATTTAAAAACTTTTTGGGACAAAAAAGAAATATATATCATTGCGCAGTTGTTTTCTCGTTGAAAAAGAAAATAAAGTCCTGATGAATGTATTTGCTGTGACGTTTCATATATTCATAATATTATGTACGTATGTCGTATACGCGAAACAGTGCAGTTTATACGGGTAGGTACACTGAATACTCAGAGATAACATACAAACATAAATAAAACAAAAATTCACTTTGTGCAGACTTTTTCAATTGCACATAAAAATTATGATCAAAAAATTTATAAATTTTGGATTTAGAATTTTTAACCCTGTACAGGCAAGGTTCACAATAAATAAATTTGGGTTTACTTCGATGAAAAAAAGCGTACTCTCGTAGTATGTGTAAACATCTTGTGTGTGTACAATTCCGTGGAATAGCTGACATGAGCACTGACTTTGCTGCGCATGACGTACCTATATCTGTTCGGTTTTTCGTCACACCAGTTCTCTGATATTACTGTTTTGGGGGGTGGCGCAGGCTTAGATGTCTCCACATGAAAAACATTGGTCACGAATAACATTATTTAGAGGTTCTCGAGTAAGAGTTGAAACACTGGTCACCGGATAGGGAAACTGAAAATGAAAATTAGCGACTTTTTAAAATGATTTAGTTTATTGCAGATGTATAAATAAGTATTTAATAATGCAAATTAATGTTATCTAGTATACTATAATGAGGAAAAGTTTTTTAATGATTTGTTTGTTTATTCACGCTAATTTCAAAAACTACTGAACCGTTTTTTCACTATTTGAAACTTGCTTCTTCCCCAATGACAAATGGTCATGGAGTATTTGAGTCCATAGGAAAACTCATTCAATTTTAAATTTTATTGATTCCCTGCTCCCCCGTGTTTATTTTGTTAACTATTTTGGCTGATGATTATAGTTTACAACCTTAAGAAGCGAATGCAATAGTTTTTAAGGCTTCTTTCACAAAAAGTTTTGAGACAAGTGGATTGGAAGGAAACATTTGAAGAAAAAAACATGTACTTAAGTGTTTTGAATTGAATTTTAAGCAAAAAATGCTACACAGTCCCGTTCCAATCGGCTTTTGTTATAGAGATATTGAGGCATGAAGTTTTCTGAACTCATTTAATTTTTGTCCATAAAATTAGTAGTAAGCCATAAAAATTGGTTGAAAACAAAAGTCTTATTTACTAATTGTTGACAATTGTGTGTATTGCTCTTAGTTCTTAGTGTAAAAAGAAGAGGAATGCAATTTATAATTTAGTGGCACTGCGATGCCAGGTTTGTTCGCAACTTCGCGGCTGGCGGTGGATTTTTCAAACATTACTTTATCTTTCTGTGCAACCGTTGCAGTGATTAAACAAAGTTTTCATATGGAATAAGTACCTACTATTAGTTTTTTTATGAAAATTGAATGCACGTCTTTCAAAAGTTTGAACCTTGATATCTCCAAAACATAAGTCTATCGGAAAAAAAGTTATTTCACATTGTTTGCTTACAATCTAATCTTGATAACGAATTTTCATTTTTCGTCTCCTGATGTAAATCACCCGGTTATTTCTTGAAAACGGTGTCTTCAATGGCTGAAGAATCCAAAAAAAATGCAATTACTTATACTATGTAATTGCGTTGTTTTGTTGTTTTTTTTTCATCCTTCAGCCACTGAAGGCATCGTCTTCAACAAATAATTCAGACATTCTAGAATTAGAATCGCCTTGTCTACTTTTTTAAAAAGCAGATTTCGATATTACGATAAAGGGAGGATGAGCAGTGAGCGAAAATATCAAGCTATAATATCTCAATACTGTTAAAATATACTATACAGGTATAATTATAAATAAATGCGTCACAGTGACACTTTTCAACGATGTCAACAGCTCTACAAGCCCGGTGTAACATTACGACAGAAATTCATAATAAGGGTTTTATAAGTTTAGTGCAATTATGTTTTCTGTATATCTATACTATATAGATGCGTACCAATTTCATTAATTCGTTATAAGCTAAGCTTTCTTGAATTTAACAAAATTTAAAAGTTTTTGTACAACGCGAAACTTCATTATTACTTAAAAAGTATTTCTTTTTAATTTTTAATTACATAAAACGTAAGTAGACTACTGAACGGACTTTCGAGAACAAAAAAGTAATTAACAACTTTTCTACACGCACGTTTTAAAACTTCACTCTAAAAATACGAATTAATTATTTATTTCAGATAAAAGTTGATCAAAGTGCTAATATTCTACTGTCGACAAGATTTGATGTGATAGATATGCTAAATATTTCATTTATAAAAATTAAAGCGATTAAAGGCACGAAATTAATTTATTACTCCGTCACCAAAATAAAAATTGCAACAGCTGTGCACATTCTACGTAAAAAATTAGTACAACTGAATCTGTTAAAAATTATATAATCCAGATTATCTCTGATTTTATTATGAAACTTAAAATATTTCAAACTTAAGCTTACATTGTATTCAATGAGCGAATTTGTTTTCCTTTTACATTTCTTGGTTTCAATGTTTCTGTTAATTTTAATTTTATGAACATTTTTGCGATAAAATTGTTAATTATTGAGATCCGTTAAAAATTAATATTATGCCTCCTCCACACAATCGGCCATGATGGACAATCACAGAATGGGCCATGCTTGTCACCATCATTGCGCGTCTGTCCACACAATCGTGCCATTTGTGAATTGCCATCTGTCCGACATGGATATCGAAACAAATATGAACTGAGTGATCGACGAACGTGTGGAAACGCGCGTAATCATGGCCGAAAAACCCATACAAATGCAATCACGCTCCATCATGGGCGATCATGGGCAATTACAGGCGATTATGCCCTCCACACAGTCGTAGGGCTTGAGAATAGCCGAGAGTGTAGCGGCGCTGTTGTTTACATGGCGTTGCTATGGTTCCTCTATTACAAGTCCCCAGTTCTCGGGTTCTAACCCGAGAGCTGGTAAAAGTGACAATTGAATTTTCAATTTAATATTAAAAAAAAACAAACCTAATAATGAATTGAAAATCTGAATTTACTAGGCCTAAAGTGAACCGCGTTGGGGTCTTTAAAACGACGATACAATCCATACAACGTATGGCCGTAATCCGCATCATGCCGTTAATAATGAATGACATTATAATTTAGATATTACACAGAAAAGGTAATCTATTCTCAAGTCATTAAGGTCACTCACTAACTTTTTATAAATATAAATAATAATAAAGAAAAGAAAAAACGTCTGAACCGATGTCATTTATAAAATTTATGTCGGATCAAAATGACGTTAACACGCTTCGATTGACACCCTTACGCAGTCGATATAATTTTTTATTCGCGAGATATTGTGTAAAATCTACTTTTTTGGAGGTTATTTGGTTAAGAAAAAAGAACGGCTGAACCGATTTTGAAAAAATTTCTTTCAGATCATATTTACGTTAATACGCGTCGATTGGCACCCTAACGTAGTCGATATCATTTTTCGTTCTCGAGATTTCGTCTTTGAAAGAAATGTACACATACGTACGTACGTACGTACGTACGTACACACACACACACACACACACACACACAGACATCTTTCTAAAAGTAGTGTAAAAATAGTGTAGTGACCTTGAAACATAAAAATTTTTTTTCCTTTTTGATTTCGATTTTCGGACCCATTACAATAACTTCCAGTGGGAAGTTAAAAAAATTCGACTGATGACCAGTCCTATACTTCCCGTCTAGTAAATATTTGCAAAAAATAAACACTCTTTTTTTTATTCTTTGACTAGGCCCAAATAACCTTAGCTGTTGGTGATCTTTAAAACACAATTTAATTTTTATTCTTTGAAAAAAGCATGGCCCTCTTTTTTGTTTGGTGATCTACTGATGTAGCTTAATATAGTAAAAATCATGGTTACCTTGATTTACGTACAATTTTCTTTTTTTAGTAAAATATTTTTTTTCTCGAAAACTATACATTTTAGAGAAAAAAAATATTTACATTTTTTTCATATTATAACATCTAAAATCCATTTATATTTTTTTTTACCTATGTTAATACGTGACATTGAGAACGTTTTTTTGAATATCTCAGGATCCACTGAACCGATTTGACTCAAAATCTAATCAGATCTAAGTTAAAGGCTGATAAACACAATAGAACAATCGGCATGCCCGTATGTTGTTCCGTTCTTAAGATATCGAAGGCGAAAAATTGACCACACACACACACACACACATACACACACACATACACACACACACACACACATACAGACATCAGTCAGAAAATGATCTTAAACGATTGCTAGGGTCTCAAAACGTGAAAATCTGTTAAAATCTCGAAATATTGTTTTCGGACTGAATCCATTACTTCCCTATTATAGTAGAGGTGGGAAGTAAAAAATAATAATGAATTGAAAATATGAATTGGTGCTAGGCCCAAATAACCTTAGCTGTTGGTGGTCTTTAAAACACAATCACAATCCACACAATCGTGATGGCCTGTAATCGCGCATCATGGCCGATTGTGTGGAGGCACCATTATACTTTAAATTTTGACGTAAGATTAGGTACCTCTATACTCGCAGGTATTATAGGTCACTCACTTAACTTTTTATGAAATAGGTAGAATCGCTATGACTGCAAAGAAAAGAAAAAAGTATGCGAGGTGTCATTTGATTAATTTGTAATTTAAAATTTTAATGTGCGTCTGCTAGTTCATTTAGTATACAATTTTAAAAAACATCGAAAAAATGTATAGGTATACTTTAACATATTTTTACTTCCCACCTCTACTATGGTAGGGAAGTAATGGATTTAGTCTGAAAAAATATTTCGAGATTTTAACAGATCTTCACGTTTTGAGACCCTAGCAATCATTTAAGATCATTTTCTGACAGATGTCTGTATGTGTGTGTACCTATGTGGTCAATTTTTCGCCTTCGATATCGTAAAAACGGAACAACATACGGCCATGCCGATTGTTCTATTGTGTTTATCAGCCTTTAACTTAGATCTGATTAGATTTTGAGTCAAATCGGTTAAGTAGATCCTGAGATATTAAAAAAAAACGCTCTCAATGTCACGTATTAACATAGGTAAAAAAAATATAAATGAATTCTAGATGTTATAATATGAAAAAAATGTAAATATTTTTTTCTCTAAAATGTAGGTATAGTTTTCGAGAAAAAAAAATATTTTACTAAAAAAAGAAAATTGTACGTAAATCAAGGTAACCATGATTTTTGCTATATTACTAGCCATCAGTAGATCACCAAACAAAAAAGAGGGCCATGCGTTTTTTCAAAGAATAAAAAAGAGTGTTTATTTTTTGCAAATATTTACTAGGTGGGAAGTATAATAGGACTGGTCATCAGTCAAATTTTTTCTAAAGACTATAGTCCTACGGAAAACAGTATATAACCAGAGTTGAACCCATCCGATTTTATTATAATAAAGTTTTAAAAATAGTTTCTCTTTACAAAATTTACAAGGAAAATCGGTCACACAGAAAGTAAACTTTGTAATACTGACCCGTCTATACAGAAATAGTTGGCACTTCTAACTGCAATTAAATTGCGTAAGTTATAAGCGGCCATGCGCGAAAAACAAAACAAACGTATTGACTAGGACGACGTTACTGTAGGGCCTGTCATTTCACCTAGTAACATTCTGTTTGAACATTGTATTGCCAAAGCTTATTGAATTTCTCATCAATACAAATTACAAATTTCGTAATGCAGCACAATTTATTACAATTATAACGATTTTTAATTAAAACTGTATGAAATAAGGTAGGTACTCATACCTACATAAATAGACTGTAATGAAAAGAAATTAATAAAGCGAGTGTGTATACATATACGCACTTCAGCAAAGTTCATAATTATAATAATAATAATAATTATATAAGGGACAAACAGTCAGTTGTCAGTCCGTGAATAGTCAAAATTAACTAAAATAAGGAAGAAAATGCAATAAATACTATACATCAGGAGCATATTTTTTGTTTTGACGATATTCTGGCACATTATTTAATAGACAATGGCGTATTATTTGAAAATACTTTTCATGAAATTTTGTAAAGAACAGTATAACTTCGATTATTTGAAGCCACAAAGTTTTAACAATAATTTAATTACTTGACGTATCGATTTTTTTTATCAAAATGCCAATGTACCACGTGCTTTAGGTTAATATTTATTGAATTATTAATGCATTACTCACTCGCTTTAATAGCGTAAGCAATTTATGATAATTAAAATATTGAGCATTTTCTCTGCAAATAAGGAGCTGAATGCGTTACTACAACAACCCGCCACTAAGGGTGGCAACCCACTAGCGACCAAAATCGTGGCCAAACTTGCGACCGCTGGTCGCGCGACCATCAAGTCTCGTAATAAATATCAAAGAATGCACTAAGCGACCACGACCAGGCGGTCACTGCGACCAACGGGAACTGAAAAAGAGCGACCAATCAGTCTTTCTAACATAGGATGCACCCAATATTGCATCTTTTTCTTACAACGTTTTTTACTAGTCAAACTCTGGTCGAGCGACCAAAGTCGCCATAAGTTTGTCCTCAATGGTCATGGTCGATAGTGCAGGACTTCCGCCAAATGTAGTATTGGTCAAAGATGTCATTGATCTATACTTTCTTCGAGTTCTCTCAACCCTTGAATATTTTTTTTACAAAATTTCTTTACGAATAGTCTTTATAATTATTATAAAGACTACCTATTCGTAAGGGAAATTTGTAAATAAAATTTACAGGGGTTGAGACAGGGCGAAGAAAGTATGGTTACTTAAAATTAAAGGTACAAATCATTATGCCAGGCCATCGGGAAGCAGCTTAATCCCGTTATAAACAAATCGAGGGGGAGGAAGCCGCGGGTACTTAAATAACTAAAACTACGAATTTTATATAAAACATATTTATACAAAAGTTGCAGAGAATTTTTCTACAAGATTAATAATAACCATTTTTACTAAAAATGGAACGGAACCGAGAAATTCGCAAAAAAAAATGTTTTTCGTGACCTTGAACCTAGCTTAGCAAACAGTTGAAATTCGCGTTGGCTTAGTAAACGACTGTTTTGTTTTAGCTGTCAAAGTGTAGTTTGTTGCTAATTTGTCAGTTTACTAAGTGATTTATTAAATTTACTTTTGTTATCATGGAACCATTTTGTAACAATGAAAAATTTAATATGTTATCTTGTTACATTCTATGTCACAAAAATTCGACCAGAGCTGCAGAAATGTACTTCGATCAGTATCCAGAACGAAGACAACCTCATTCGTCTATTTACAGAAACTTACGAGTAAATTTAATAAACTATGGATCATTTAAAAAGCCGTTTACTAAGTCAACGCGAATAAGTGAAGAAGACAAAACTACTTTTTTACGATCAATTGTTGAAAATCGCTTATTTTTCATTGTTACAAAATGGTTCCATGATAACAAAAGTACATTTAATAAATCACTTAGTAAACTGACAAATTAGCAACAAACTACACTTTGACAGCTAAAACAAAACAGCCGTTTACTAAGCCTGTATCAATGGGGACTTTTTACCATAGAGATCTATGCTTTTTACAGGTTTTTAGAACACCATAACGAGGGTGTATACAAAAATTGAGCAAACTGCGAATTATTTCGCAGATTGGTAGTTTTTATTTTGTCTAAAATGACTTGGCTATATATTATGTTAAATTTTAATGTGTTTAGAATCTTTTATTATAAATTACAAGCAATCCTCGTTTGACGGCGCGCGTTTCAGTTTACGCCAAGCAATATTTTGACACTATTCCTTATATTCACGTCTATGATTAATTATACGTCAATCGAAAAAATTAAAGGAAGCTTGCAATCATCTACAATCTACATGCGGCAATCGAAATATTTGAGAGAAAACATTCTAACTTTGAACGGAGTTTTGGGGTCAACAATAATATTATTCTCGCTTATATAATGTTATAGGGAAATAAATGAAAAAAAGTTTTTAATAGATTTGCTTTTTATTGAAGAGCTCTAAAAAGCAGAAAATAAAAAATTAATCTTCAAACTTTTTAAATGTTTAAAAAATTTTAAAAAGCATTCGAGACCATTCTAGAACGTATTTGTTGGTTAATCATAAATTTTGCTATTAATTAATGATAGCTTGCTGGTGTCTCGAATACTTTTTAAATTTTTTTAAACATTTGAAGATTAATTTTTTATTTTTTTTTTTTTAGGGCCCATCAATAATAAGCATTTTCTATTAAAAAATTTTTTTTTACTTTATTTTTATTTTGTACTTTTTAGTTAGGTACAAATAATTCAATATTCAAAAAAGAAAAAATGAAAAATGTGTTTTATTTGTAACTAACAGGTTCCATAAAGTTTCTAGAGTCTAGACTCTAGATGGTTCTATGAGGATTCGAAGTTCGAACCCACGACCTTTAGATTAGAAGTCCAGCGAGCTATCCTCTGCGCCAAAGGGACTTGTTGCTAGCAGTGCTTTAACAGCGGTAGACTAACCGCACCAAGTCTAGATATACATATATACATAATACAGTGTAAGCGTGACACCAAGACACAAGGACAAATACGATTTCAATAAAAAAAACACATCTAATTAAAGATGCGAAACAGAGACGTTTAGATTACTTTTTTATAAAAAATATATATAATTGTAATGATTACGTTATCGCTATTTTTTGATTTTTAACACGCTAATATAGCCTTCAGTTGTTTGCTGTATGTTGTATGTATGTAAAAAAGTCTTGCAACTCGTATTTCACCCTCTTCCAAATGTCCAATTGACGTGAAACTTTCCAGTTGTATGTAGTTTTGATGACAATACAATATTCTGATATTAATTTAGAAATAAAAAGTCATGTGGTGGAAGTGACGGTATAAATGGTGGGAGACGTGTCTCGAGTCGTTTAAAATTTAAATATTATAATACCTACATAATGACTAAAGATTTTGAAAATAAAAAACATTAAAAAATAAATAAAAAACACTTATATCAACGCACCAACAAGTAGGAAATAAATGTATTTCTCTTCTATAACATTAAAAAGCGTTGGACACTCACTGTACCTATATTTAATTTAATTCATCGAGTGCCCACGCTTTTAAAATAAAAGAAAGTAACTTATTTTCTACTTCGCAGTTCATTTTAGCTATACCGCCAATGAAGACAGATAAAAGCAACTGCAGTATTTTTTCCGATGTTAAGTGCCATAATATATAAACCCATTCCTTTATAATAGTCGTAAGTAAAAACATAAGCTTTTTTTTTCTCAAATTTTTTTTCATTTGTTTACACATAATATATCTTTTCATTTTTTGTTTTTTTTAAATGTAGGTATTTTAAATTCGTTTAATTAAGTAACTCGTAATTGTCTAGTCATTGTTGTACTGCGACTCAATTCACTAAAGAAAAAATAATAGATGAGTAGTAGTGAGTAGTACAGCACAGTTATATTATTTTACATCCGGATTTTTATAGGAAAGTAATTTTTAAGATTTTTGCTGCTCATCTCTGCCAATAATCTCAGGAGACATCTATTTATATGTATATGTCGCAACCAAATTGTAAGTTTGGCCGCTTTACAAAGCGGCTAGCTGTTTTGCAAAAATGATATATGAAACTTACAAGTTATTGATACACTAATAATAATTAATTAATCATTGAAGTTCTACGGAAAATGATGTTTGGATTAATCATTTGCCGGACACCGAGTTGTATTTTTCATAGTATGTATTAGTACTTATTCTGAGAAGATGAGTAGTTTAAAATGCGAAAAAACAAACATAATAATTGGGAATTGGATTGTTTCTAAAAAGTGATTCATTTATTACACTTAAAAATACTATTTACCTTCAATTGGAATAAAAATATTATTATATAATGTTTTATCAAACATTTTTATACTTAATTCTTACATGAAATGTTTCACAAATTAGTTTGTCCATGTTTGACATTATTAAACTTTTGCCACTTTTACAGGCAGAAAAGTTTTTAATTAATCAAAAAACGAATTTAGAATTGTCTTTCATTTCAATTTTTTTACTAATTAAGGAAGTGAAATATATTTTTTTTTGAAAATTATTACTATCTACAGATAAAGCATTTTGAAAATTAACATGGTAAAAATATTAGATGAAATGCAATCAAAAAGATTATTCGTTACACACGCTTTTAAAATACTTAATAGATAATTGTTACATATTTTAACTTTTAAAATGTAAAACAGTATTAAACCACTACGACACAAAATTTTCTATTTATTTAACACTTTTTATAACAGCTTTTAATATTGAGTTAAAATATAACTTACTGTATTTATTTTAGGTATAACCAGGTATATTTTATTTATTTAGACATCAAAAACCACATATAAACAGCACACACAAGAAAATTATAATAGCGTCTTAAAACAGTCACAGATTCAAAACGTTTTAAATACAGACAACGTTAAATTCAACGTAGAATGTTTACTATTATAAATTATAATAAGTATGCAATCAAATTTAACGTCACTTTATATGAAATTTAAAATATTTTGTTAAATTTATTAACAATTTGTTTCATTTGCGTATAATAAGTAGGTATTAAAACATACAAACAATAATCTATGTTGAAATAATCAAGATTAAAACACTGTAATATCTTTTTCACTTGGGTACACGTAAACATTAAGACATATTTTGTAAAGCATATTAATTATTAACACATTCCTAATAAAAGTCAACGTATTATTTGAATATTTGTTTTTGGGTTGACATTAACTATAAAACGGACAATTCCTGGCTAATTTTGATTTGATAGCAAAGGGTTTAAATATTTTGACACTAGAAAAGTTAACTTTAAAATATTTTGCCTAAGGATTTTCAATTTTCGAAGAACATGTTGATAACAAAAATAAACGAATAATTTTAAAGAAATTAATTTCCGCCGCTATAAAACATTAGCATGAAAATATTTTATACAAACATTTGCAATTTTTAAAGAACATGTTGTGAAAATTTTCAGCTACACAGAATTAATGTTTAATATAAGTATAGGAAAGATATTTAAAAGTTTCCGTCGTTAGAAATAACAGTTTAGAATATTTCGCATAAAAATTCCGAATTTTCAAAGAACATGTTTAATAAACCCTGGTAGCACACAAAAATAAATATATTAATTAAATGTGACGTCTTTAAAGCATTCCGTCACTATTAAAATTAGTTTGGAAAGATTTCGCATAAACATTTCCAATTTCCGAAGATCATGTTGACAATTAAGTAATTCCCAGGAGCACGTTAAATGAATGTATAATTTGAATGTAGAGTTTTTAAAATATTCTGTCACAATGAACGATTAACTTTAATGAATTAAAACATATTATTATAAGAATTAAAAAAGAACACGTTAACAATTCGCTAATGCCAACGTAACATCTGCGATTCAAATGGGCGTAACACGTTAAGCATACCGGTGTAACATACGCACCAACCAAAGCGATATTTTAATTCTCTATACGCACATCCACAGGAGAAGACAGAGCCGCGTAGTGTATTGTTACAAGGAACTACGCCTAGTACTGACTGGATTGACAACAGTAAGTATAGGTACCCTGCGTTTGTGTGTTTGTATATTGTATATAGAGCGCTGTACAGTAACAGAGACCGGGAGGTGGTGAGACTGTGGCGCCGCGACGCTCTGATGCTGGTGCTACTGCCGGCAGCATCAGTGGCGTCGTCGACTGGCGGACGAAGTGTACGACGCTCGACACGATGGCACCTGCGCTGCGCATCTCATACGTGCCGTTACATAATATACAAACATACTGCGAACTACAACTTAACACTTGCACCCGCTCTTGTTGACTCGCTCTAAACTCTCGAGTCTACTAAGTGCTTGTTAGTGTATTTGTCTATACATAGTATATAATATATTATTAGGCGCACATTATTGGCGTCGGTCGGATCGCGGGACCTAGGAGTCAGCCGACCACGCGATCAAGTGGCAACGCGAGCCCATGATAGTGATGGGCGGTTACGAGATATTTTTACAATCGAAACAATTGCAATCGTTCATAATAACAATAGAGTCCACAACCGACTCGGAGTTTGATTTTACAATCGAAATGTTCGATTGTTCAAGTCGATTATTTGCCACATAGGTTATAGCATGAATAGCAGCGAAAGAGAATACATATAATCGCGATTCAAGGTTATATGCTAGTCGACTGACGTTCACTCGACTCGTTGATTGTTCACTGTTCACACTGTTTAGTCGGTACTCTGTGATCTCTTCACTATTGAATTCGTATTATGCGATTACTGCACAATCGACCATCGACTCGACCACAGTTGTTGAGTGATGAACGATTGTATAATATATTATGTGGCTCTCGACAGTGTACGATTCAGTACTATGCGACTCGGTCTCGGTGAACTATGAAACAACAACAATCGAGACAAAGTGACAATCATCGAGATTTCCGGGAATGTTCCGGAATTCGTTGATTTGTCCCGTGTCCCGAAATTTAAGTCTTCTATCCCAGAAATGTATAAGGTCAACGAATTCGTGCTCGCGATCGCAAGAAACGACACTAAGTTACATGCTAAGTAGTATTTATTTAGCACTATCTGCTGCAATTTCTGTACATATTATATATTTTATTTTTACTTGTATTTAATTGTATTCTTCGGACTTACCCTATGTCGGTAAAGACAAATTGGGAACAATAAAATGAATTATTAAAAATTCACACGAAATTATGCGTGATTTACACACTTGCAGAAGCGCGTCGGACATCTCACCGTGTATCTGGTATGTGATAAATGAATAAAATTAGACAAGTCTAATAATACATACAAAAAATAGTAAAATAATAAAACATTTCCCCCCCCCCCTGAAATAAATTGCCTTCGCCTCAGAAATGTACCGAAAAACTTGGTTTTTGATCTGGCAACCCTAATCGAGAGTCATCGAGATGTTTGAACTACGAGTTGCGCCTTTTTAGGGATTGTCTTGGACAGTCAATTAAGTTGGTCATTCCATATAGACCGTGTATGTAAAAAATTGAACAGTGCATACTTTGCGATTAGAAACCTAAAACAGTCGATGACTACGGAACAATTATTGAAACTTTATTACGCGCTTGTTTATTCACACTTAAGCTATAACATAATCGTATGGGGACAGTGTGGGGACCTCCAGAGAGTATTTGTACTTCAAAAACGAATTTTGCGCCTTATTTTTAACTTAAAAAACCTTGAAAGTTGCAGAACTACATTTGTGAATAATAATATACTTACTGTTACCTGTATTTATCTTTATAAGATTTTGGTAAATGTTAAAAAGAGTAGAGACGAGTATACGGATAACTCTATGATTCATGATCATAACACGAGACAATCATTGCAAATTCATATCTACAAATATAAATCGACATTCTATTCAAAGTCCCCGAAATGTGCCGGACCTACTCTTTTTAACAATTTGACAAGTAGATTGCAAGAAATTACAGATTTAAAGCTATTTTGCAAACATTTGAAATTATATCTAATTAAAAATTGCTTCTATGACATCCCTGAATATTTAAATATGTAACCAATTATATTTTCCATTGACTGTTCATATCTGTATTTTTCAGTTTTTATGAATTAATAAAAATTTATTATTTATTATTATTATTATTATCGAGACAATCGACTAAAACATCTCGTATCGCGCATCACTAGCCCATGACACTCAAAGTCTCCGTCATAAACCTAAAGGACATTTGACGTGTCAAGGGCCAAATCGATCCCGGCCGAACTCGACATAAGCCCGGTGGGCGATAAATTTCAGCCAGGGCCTGAAAACAATGATCGTCTTTTGTCGGACCAGAAGTCCGACAAAAAACGATAATTGTTGTCATATATGTTACTGAAAATTGAAATATATGTCACTCGAAAGGGCTCGATTTCTGCCACCGAAAACATAACTAGTTGGCATCCCCCTCCCGCACTACTCAGCACCCACCACGCATGAAGTAATTTTGAGGAAAAGGTTGCCCTCCGTTACGGAGCAGGAGGTCGAAATAAATTTGAAATGAAAGTTTGCGACTTTTATGTGAGTTTTAACATCCGCGCAAGATGAGCGGGCGATTGGTGGCCAGAGAATTAAAAAAAAAGATTTTTAACGCGACATGAAGCCCTCTTTTACAGAAACCTGTAGACAGGGTGAATTATTAAAAATGTCTCGGGCGATATCTCATTTGTTATGAGCTTTAGAAAAAAAAGTTTTAATTAAAAGTTGGATTGGAATAAGAGCACTACACTTTAAAATTATTTTTAGCTATACAGGGTGTACGATGTAGTCATGGTATAACTGACTTGTATTTTTATAAATAGAACATCCTGTATATATTTTCAGGCCATCTCATTGTCCATTAGAAAGCCTATATAAAATTGTGCCATTTTTGAAATTCGGTTGCGACGTTGCCAAAATATTCAACTTTTTTTGCAAAATTCTACATTTTCGTTATCTACTACTAAAATACACACCAACTAGGGAATGCAATCTCGAGCCGAGATTGGCAATTCGAGATCTCGCAAGATTGTCTGGCGAGATTTCGCGAGATTGTCTGGCGAGATCTCGATAAATCTCGACAATATCGAGATTTCGCCTACTTTTAAAAAGAACGTATTATTTTGTATCTAAAATACTTTAACTTAATGAAAACTACTTACTTGGGACAGTGTGACTGTGTCACTGTGTACGTGTGTGATTTATTGCGTAGTGCACTGTGCAGATGATTATTATTCATTACTTTCCTTAAATAAACGTTGATTTTTTTGTTTCAAGATTCAATTAAAGTTTTGTTTAATTTTCAAAATATAACAGCAATACTCCAACTCACACAGCACACTATATGTCAATTAATTATTTTGGAAATAACTTCTTAAGATTTATGAAGCATAGGCCATAGAGTAAGTTACTAATAATTAGTAACGTTCACGAACATTTGGTTTGAATTGTTCTTAGACATATTCAGTATTCACTTAGCTTTGAAATTTGTTAGCCATCTAATGCTTGTTATAAGTTAAATAACTGTCCATTTTACTCAAGAAAACAATAATTAAAACAATATATGCAGAGAAACAAACAGAATCAATTATCGTGACTGTCAAAAACTATTACGTATAAGTTTTTTTTCAAGCGCGTTCGTTCTTGAAATCTCGTTCGAGATCTCGACCATATCGGATCGAGATTTCAAAAACGAGATTGCCTGCCCACGAGATTAAATCTCGAAAAATGGCTCGAGAGAAATGGCGAGATCGCGATTGCATTCCCTAACACCAACCACATTTTTCAAGTTGAGTCAATTTTTGCGTGTCAAGTATTAGTCCATAGCATGTGCTACCCTCCAGATACTTCAGAGTTAAATTTAATTATACAGGGTGAAAAATGCATAACTTTAACTTACCTTAAGTCAATTTTTTTAAGTAGCACACCCTGTATATCTTTAGGTATGTGAATAGAGCTCTTTCCTCTACGCATTTTATAAATAAAAATATACAAGGTGTGCTACTTAATTTTTTTTAAGTAGGACACCCTGTATATTTTTAGGTAGGCTTTTGAATGGAGAATGAGGTGGCCTGAAAATATACAGGGTGTTCTATTTATAAAAATACAAATCAGTTGTACCATGACTACATTGCAGTACATCCTGTATAGCTAAAAATAATCTTAAAGTGTAGTATTCTTATTCCAATCAAACATTTATTTAAAACTGTTTTTTCTAAAGCTCATAACAAACGAGATATCGCCCGAGACATTCTTAGTACACCTATATATTTATATATATAGGCTGATCCCAATTTATTCTGAGAGACTTTTCGCGGCTTCGCGATGCTAGCACCTCATATATTATATGAAATTAAAAAAATCCAATTATATCATCTGAAAGGTCAGAAAATGGTCATAAAAGGTCAATTAGTCCCATTAATTGGTCAGCGATAAAAAAAAATTATCGATTGTTTAAGTTTTTCAAGGTCATTGTAAAATGTTAGCACCCCATTTCTTATGAAAAAAATAATAAAAGCTATTTTAGGTAGATAATTATCTACTTAAATAATTGGTCAGCTAAAATAAATTATTGGTCAGATCAATTTTATTGAAAAAAAAAATTAAGTAGCGTCAACAATGTATAATATTTTATATACTTATGTTAAATATAATTAGTAGGTATACAAAATATTATATTATATTGTGACATCAGAGAGTACAATTACTACTTATTATTGTTGACGCCACTTATTTAATTTTTTTTAATAAAATTGAACTGACCAATAATTTATTTTAGCTGACCAATTATCAGCAGATAATATTGTCTATCGAAAATAGCTTTTATTATTTTTTTTCCCTAAGAAATGGGGTGTTCACATTTTACAATGACCTTGAAAAACTTAAACAATCGATAAAAAATTTTCTATCGTTGACGAATTAATAGGACTAATTGAACTTTTATGACCTTTCAGATAGTAAATATATTTCAGTTCCGAGTGCCGGAAAACTAAACAAAAAGATAAAGAAGTAAACAACCAAAGACGGAATGCTACGGTAACTACAGATAATACTTCGGAAACAAACGAGCAACGTAATTCAGATGAATACAGTTTCTCGGCTGGTTTGGGTACACAGTTGTTGAGTACGGTTTGGTGCTTAGATTCGGATGCTTCCGAGCATGGTATACAAAATTCCCGTACTTTCTCTGGTTTTACGGTATTTTTGTTCTCTGTCAATTATCAACGAAAGCAATAAATTTTCAGGATGTGCAAAAAACCTATTGCGTTGTATTACCGGATGTACATCTTCAACACACGAAGGGTTAAGCTTTACTTGGAACCAGAAAGGGGAATAAACTTTCATTATGCAATTTGTTAAAATACCAAGTGATTCCGAGGGATTTTCATTTGCAACGTAAAGCCTTATTTCTATTAGCTGTAGTAACTAGTAAGCCATCGCCCGTCGCGCGTGAGAAAGTTTTCCTGGTGTTCTTGATGCCAGAGAAGCAGGAACGTTATCTGATTCAACTGACTGAACTATTTCTAATAAGTAACTTTGATCTATGTTTAAATCACAGCTTTTTACGTCAAATTTCGCTAGACAACTTTCTATTTTTTCAAACTTGACAACAGGAAGATTTTCACGGTGTTCTAGTATCTGTCCAATGCACCTTTGAGTCCTCGGAGGCCCCGAGGTTTCACCGTCTAGCGCTTTTATTAGACGCCGTAATGGAAGTTCATTAAAATGGAATAAACAAATTAACCATTGTAAGGGACATTTTAATTCATTTTGTAATAAACGAAAGACTCCACCTTTCACTCCCGTATTTACAACAGTGCCATCTGACCCAACTGCTATTAAATCGGATATGTCGAAATTTTCTTCCAAGAAATGAACTAAGGACCGTTTTATATGGACAGAGCTGCCGCTTTCCGGCGTTACGTGGCTCAATACTATTATCTATCGAGGTTAAAAAACGGAGATAGGTATTGTGATCTCCATAGATTTTTTGTATTATTTTAATTTCAATTTTATTTAAAATTATTAAAAAAAATCAAAGCCTATTCTGCCACCACGTAAGTTTGCCGCCCGGGGTAGGTGAACCCGCATGCCCCCCTAGATTCGGGCCTGCAATTACAGGTTGAAATTTGTAAATATCTCCACTCCCACCATAAACGTCCGGACTGTGACTATAGTTGAGCGCGCTATTTTTAACGCTTTTTTTTTGGTTTAGCTTGACATGTATATTGTATATAATATGTATGTAATCTATGTACCTACCTATGTGACGGAATCTTTCAAATTAATTTTAAGTCACTTCCAGACGTCTGAATAATTTGAAATTTTGCACACGTATTAAGAGCCGATGACAATACAATAATTTCATACTTTAACCTAATATCTTGACCAGGATCGTCAGAATAATAATAAATGCTTATTACATCTATAAAATACCTGAAAGCCGGCAAGCACCTTCTACAAAGGCGGGTGGGTTGCCTGCATCACAGGCAATAAAATTTCTTTGTTTTTAGGGCAATTTTACTCGCCATTCTAAAGATGTGAACAAGGCACAAGCTATTTAAATTGTTTTTTTATAAATTAGTTTTACATTCAATTTTGTTTTAAGACAGAAAATAAAATTATAGTTAAAAAAATAAAAAAACACGCTTTTAATGTGAACTAAAACGTAAAAAATAATTTTAAATGTAAAGATTTTCTTCAACAGCGATAGGAAGTTACCAAACTCGATATAATTATTAACTTTAATGTAAAAATGTAAAAAAGCGTGGGGTACTTTTTATAAAAATGTAGAAGGCTTTTTTACATTAAAGTTAATATTATATCGAGTTGGGGGAAATCCTATCGCTGTTGAACAAAATCTCATTTAAAAATTATTTTTTACTTGTTCACATTAAAAGCGTGTTTTTTAGTTTTTTTCTAAACTATAATTTTTTATTAAGGAACTTCCATAGGCCGAGATATTTTTAAATTTTTAAAGACTATAAGGAACCGGAAAACATAAAAATTAAGCAATTTACTTGAAGGGTATTTTTGGCATACATTAATTATATGCACTATGTTAGATGTAAAAGATATTCTTAGGTACTTCAATGCAATTAAAAAAATCAATAAAATGACCAAAATGTTCAAATTTCAAGTCTCATGAGGAGCCTGAAGATACAAAGATAGGTCCTTCAGCTTTTGAGAAGAATTTTTATTTACCTACAGGCACATTTTGACGCCTATAACAAAACGCTTCCGATTACACAAAAAAAAAAAAGTAATTGAGTACGATTACAGTTACTTTACAATAAAATGTAATTGAGTAGGTACGATTACAGTTACATTCCATTTTAAATGTAATTAATTACAGCTACATTCATTTTTAAATGTAATTAATTACAATTACATTCGTTTTCAAAAGTAATTAATTACAGTTACTAAGAAAAGTGGTAATTATAATTACTTACTTTTGCGCAATTACATACCCAGCTCTGCTGAAAAGTATAAAATAACAAATGAATAATAACTATGCATAATTTGATATTTTTTCACATGGGATTTTGTGTCAGCAATAATTATATCGGCTGTGAAAACGGATGCTAAACGTCAATGTTGTACCCAATGAGAAAGTTTAAAAAATCAATTTAAACAACTTCAAATGGCCTGTGACTCCGCAATGGCTGATCAGTTAACAATGTTTGTTTAAATTCTATTTAAACCAACGGTTTTTCACCTTTCACTGTGTTATGAAAACCATGAAATAAATTTTGAACAAACACGAAAATAACACAATCATCACTTCACTCTATTGAAAGTATTAAAAATAGTTTTTTCATAATAAATGATAAAAGAAACCACAAAAAATATTGGATACCTCCAGTTTATTTTATAAATTTTTCTCAACTTACACGCTATTAAAATTATCTACTAATAATACAGTTTTCTAATTATTTTGATAATATTAAATAAAAATTTTATAATTTATAGAGGAACATTTTGTTTACAAAACTATTTCCACAATGTTCAGAAATGTTTTATTTTATATCATACACATAGTTGTATCAGAAGTGATTAGAATTATTAATGCAACAGGTTATATTCGTATGACATGCAAAAACTAATAATTAACGTACAGTAATAATTCTTGAACACTCTGTACTGTATATCAGACTGTTAAGCATACATATTTTAATTTTTAATAACATCAGATTCAGATCAGGCGCGTATCCAGGCGGCGCTACACAGGTTTTGGTAAAAGAAAATTTTATTGTAATTTAAAAGTTATTGAATTGTTTTAAATAGTGGAAATTCAAGCAGTTCTAAAAGCGAACATAATGTTAAGTTTCTACAAGCATGTAAGTGACATCTTTAATTTTACCTACAATAGAGATGCGCACGATACATCGATGTTTGAAGAACATTGATATTCTGATTTCGATATTCTATGTTTGTTTATATCAATGTTATTATTTTCAATATTTTTTTGCGATGTTTTCTATTCTTTTCAAAAACAACTTAAGTTTAAAAATGAAAAATTTGCTTCTTTTTTTAAAACTATTTTGTAAATTAAAAAAAGTTCTCAAAATGGTAGGTACTTGAAATCAAATCAATAAATACTATTTAGTCTTTTTCTGATCTGGGATTTTCTTAAAATTATGATTTGCTTAAATTAAATAAAATAAAAATAATATACCTAATTATTTAGGTATTAAAAAAAAAAAAATCGATGTTTGTAATCAATGGTTTTGTTTCGATATTTTTACATCGATTTTGTTACTTAGATGTATGTTAACATTGAAACAAAGGAGTATATCGAAACTTTAAAAATTTTGCGCATCCCTAACTTACAATAATCTGACTACAGTAAAGTCTCTTTAAATCAGATTAATTAATTTGAAGACATTCTGCATTCTGTACTAGGTGCAGAATTAATATTACTGATTATAAAAGGTTCATTAAAATAATAGTAAATGTTGAATACAGTAAAATAATGCAAGAGATGTATCCTAAAACAATGAAATAACAAAAAAAAGACATTTTTGTGTCTATAACAAAACATCAAACGTAGTGGCGACTCGTGGCCTTTTAGGTAAGAGCTGTAGAAAAATTAAAAGAAAATAATGTTTCTCAAGACTATACGCTGCTTTTACAAAGCGCGCTCCATTGGAGCGATTGTCTTACGTTTGTGCACATGTTTTTAATTTTTATGATTTTACTTTCCGTAAGCTCAGCGGACGATTTATGTTAAAAATTATCAAATGAGTACTTACCAAATACAATAGCATACATTAATTTTATCAATGGCGGAAAATAAAGTTCATGGGACGATTCTTGTAACTCACTAACTTGTCTATAACTTCAGAATTAAAGAATGTAAGTTTTAAAATCTATTGACAGTAATCCGTAAAATTATAATTTTTCTAGGAATATCATAATACTCCTGATTTTACATTAGGTATTCCTACGACTGAGATTTATTCACTAATTTATAAAAAATGCAAGTCAAATGACAGAAGACAGCAAATAAATGTCTATTTTGACATCTGCAATCCGACAGTGGGGGACGGGGAGTGAAGTGCTTGCGGATTGGCTGTGTTCCCAGCGACCTCGTACCTCCCACCCATGTACTATTATAAAGTACATTGTAATTTGTAATATTCGGATTTATAAAGCGCCAATAATTCGGGCCTCTTACATGTACAATAAGAAAAAATTCAGTCCGAATTATCAACACTGTAAATTCTTTCAGCATCTTCCTTTGAAACACTCTGGATACGTAACTGCATCGAATTATAATGATGTTTTGACTATATGTACTACACAATAAATAGATGATTTATAAATTATAGTACTGCAAAAGCAACAAAATATAATTTAGTTATTTTTGACTACCTATCACAAATACAGCAGTAATTTCATTACTCCACAGTAGGTACTATTAACAATAGTGACTCTTAATTTTAGTTGAATTTAGTGATGGGAATAATCGAATGATTTTAACAATCGAAAGGTTGCTACTCGAATGATTTTGACAATCGAATGATTCATTCGAAATGTTTCATTCGAGATGTTTTATTATATTGACTATTGAGTAAATATAAATTGAAAGGTTGCTATTCGAACGATTTTGATAGCTGAGTGATTCATTTGAAATGATTCCTTTTAAATAACTAGTAAGTACTAAGTCGACGAAGTCCGAGTAGATATGTGTAAATGTAAATAAACTATAAAGTGTAGTGTGTACTGTGACCTGTATAGTGTGTACATGTATTTCTCGTAAACGCAATACGCTCAACACTGCAATAAAACCAATCGAGAGATTGGACAAAATTCTCTCGCGGACAAAATTCACTCATTGTATAATATCTCGAAAGGGGTATTTCGAGTGGTTTAGGTACTCGAATGGTGTTACTAAAAGCTAGCCGTGAGCAGTGAATACAAAATGAAACTTCATTCGACCTAAAATATTACTTCGATTAAATTATAACGTTATCTTATAAACACACAAAATCCATTCGCAGTATAAACACATTCTGAATGAAGTTTGCATTCGTCTGGCACACATTGTCATTTCTCGGCTCCCGCTTCGCAATACGTATGACTATAAAAATCATTCGAGTGATTTTGAATAACCTCTAGAGATATCTCGAGATATTTTAATAATCGAATGATTCTGTATTTTATTTCGAGATATTCCCATCACCAGTTGAATTACGGATCACAAACCAGTAAATTACTTATTGTTTTATAATCCAGGCATAATGATTAAATGAGCACATCAAAAATGTAGCTTTGACATGTTTTGTAATGGTTGATTTATGATTACGATAAGTTACAAAATGTTTGCTTGGTCTGTAGTGTTTCAAAAACAAGTAATTAGATCTTGTGACAATCACCACCTTCACAATCTGATAACTCCTGAACACCGACTAAGATTTCATGTAACCGGCAGAATTAATTATATCAAACATGTCTTCTATAACCACAATTGTTTTGAACAAAAAAAAAAAAAAATGAAATGTAGACACGACCCTACCTTAATATCCTTTCAACCCAAACAGTTCCGCGTCATAACTAACAGGCAGTCAGAAATGTCACAGAAGAGTGACAATAGAAACGAGGTTTGTGTAAACGTGCGACACAATTAATTTAAATTAATTATTTTGTTTACATTTATTGCTATCTTGAAACTTAATTGCCAAATGATAGTTAATTTAGGACCCTGGCTCACCAGACTGCCATGACAGCGCAACTGGTTGCGCTACCGTGGTTTCTCTAGGCTGCCAACAAAGCTACCAAAAGAGACAAGACTAGACACAGTTCCATAAAACCAATTTTGCGACAAACAGTAAAAAAAATCTGTATAAAATGAAAGCTGATTTCTTCTTAAAACATTTTTAGGGTACTTCCCGTTGACCTAGAATCATGAAATTTGGCAAAAAGCAAGGTTTGGCAGTACAAGTAAAGGGAAAAATCCGAAAATCACAAAAAGTAAAAATTAAAGGGGGTCCTATACCTATTTTGATATTCGCAAACTCACATCAAAAACCTATAGGGTACATCCCGTTAACCTAGAATCATGAAATTGGGCAAAAAACAAGGTCTCGCAGCACAAGTTAAGGAAAAAATCCGAAAATCACATAAAGTAAAAATTAAGGGGGGTCCCGAAACAAAGGCTGTATCTTTGGAACTGTAACATGTACCAGGTTGAAATTTTCACAGAAAATGTCTACTTAATTTAATTTTTGTAACAGTATGGAACTCCGTAGCGCAAGTTCCACACGCACTTGACCGCTTTTTTTAGACAAGATTACCTATACATGATATATTTTGTTATTGTAAGTTTTAACAAAATTTTGATTAAAATGGACAGTATATGAGATGCCACAACCGAATTACCCATTTTTATCATTTTTGTCTGTTTCTCTGTCTTTCTGTCTGATTATTATTTTTAACCTTTTTCAACCGTCTAGCAAAAATATAACAAAACATTTACAGTATTTACATAATTAAAAAGTTTTACTTTTGAGTAGGTAGATAAAGAGAAAATATAAATACAAAAAAAAAATGTGTAAGAGGAAAAAAGTCGGTCATCAGCCAACCGGCCCATCAGCCTACCGGCCGATCGAGCTGTTCCCGATCGCCCAATACGCCAGTCCGACCCTGCATATATAGCTAAAAAGTTCTATCAGAATTCAGAAGGTATGTGGCCATAGAAGCAATATTTTTTCTATTTTAACTAACGCAAGATCTGATAATTTGATTTTGTTGGAATACAAAATATATTTGACACAGCTGCTTCTATTTGAAAGAGTATCTGCCTTTAACTTTAATTTAATATATTAATTATTTATTGCCACAAACCAGCATAATTTCCTATTAGATTTGGTGGTAATGGGCCACCAGCTGTAAACAGACGAGTTCCACTGACGTCGTAACAATGGGTATAAATTGCTGGAACGTATTTCACATTCTGGAAGCCATCCATGAGCTCTTCATCCGGAAACTGAGAAACCAATTTGATATACGATTACTGATTTGCATTCGTTAATTTTTTCAAATGTTCACTAAAAATCAGGGTTCGAAAATATGTGATATTATTTATATAAATATCAAAATGTTGGATATATAGCGATATTTTCCCACAGGGGGAACATTGGAATGTAGTTGTTATCGCAATTGCATTCCAATGTTCTTTGGGAATTAGCGCTCCCAGGGACCCCAGCTCGTACCAGTCGGTTTGTGTATGCCGGCTGGCGGAATTTAATACACAAATATGTTATTTGTTGTGTTGAAGACGCTAATGACCTGAGTTGTCGACGCTTCTATAAGCTACAATAAATAAATAAAATATAGCGATATTTACCCAAATTTGGATTCTTATTTTTTTGTTTTTCATACCTAATATGTCCAAGGGAAATGATAAATCAAAGACAGAATATTATGGTACCTATTATGATATATTTTTATAATTAAAATAAAAGGCAACAAAAAATATATATGTCGCAGGCAAATAGTTATTCCACGCAAATAGCTTTTGCCTAGGCAAATGCTATCTGCCTGGGCAAATAACTTTATAAAATAGTTTCTATTTTAAAAGTCATTTGTCTAGGAAAATAGCATTTACCGGAATCGTTGTTAGGCAAATGACTGCGATAGTTTATTAACGTAGTATATTATATTAGTGTCTGTTTACTGTTTTAAGTGCTACTAAGATTTTTCATCAATATTATGAGTATAACATTTGCTAAGTTTTATACATAACGTGTGTCGTAATCGTGATAAAACAATGATTAAATAGCATTCAGTTTGTTAATTTATAATCTAATACTTCGAGGAATTGTTTTATAATACCTAAAATTTTTACGCAGGCGATATTTTTATTAAATACAAATTTTAACGCGGACGTCGTGAGTAAATACACAATTAAATGAATGCATAATGACTGCAAACAGTATATAAACACCTATTGTAAGAACAATGACGTAACACAATGCTGTAATCAGGAAAAATTCATCATTGTGTAACGTCATTGTTCTTACAATAGGCGTTCATATACTGTTTCATGTTTGTAGTCTTTATGCATTCATTTAATTGGATATTTTTGTTTTTAACTAATAGTTTTTGCAAATTTTTATACATAACTTGTGTCGTAATCGTGATAAAACAATGATTAAATAGCATTAATTTTGTTAATTTATATTTATTATTATTATTATATTATTATTATAAAACACAACCTCAAATAAACTGTAGCTCTTATTAATTATGAAATAATTTTATTTATTTTATATTAAGTTTGGTTGTGTAATAAACTACAACTTTTCTTGAATTAAAAAATAATTTTATTGTCATTTGCCTAAAAAAGATTCAGGCAAATACCAATTTCCTAGTCAAATAGCAAATAAAGAAAGAAAAAACCTATTTGTCCAGGCACAGGGGCGGATAGGCCCACCGGGACACCAGGGTATTCCCGGTGGGCCGCTACTTATATTGATGAAAATGGGCCGATGGAAAATACTGCTATTGTACATACATACAAATATTCATGGTCATGTGGGCCGCTAGCGGCTAGATTCTATTTTCCCGGGCCGGTCAGATCATGCCTATCGGCCCCTGCCCAGGCAGATAGCATTTTCCTAGGCAAAAGCTACTTGCCTGCGACATATAAATTATAAACAAAAGTGCCCGTACTTGGGACAGTTCTCAGCTTCAGAACTAAAAATAAAAATTAGATGATGATAATAATAATAAATAAATATGTCACATACTGGTCTCTATCAATGCTTTTGAAGCACCAATTATCTATTCCATAACTGTATTAGTTTTTTTAAATTTTTTTAATGCTTCTTATCCTAAATTAGAATTCCTACCCCTTAACTTGGCTCAGGATCAATAATAGCAATACTGATGCTTAAATTATTTATTTTATTTATTTATTGTAGATTATAGACGCGTCGACATTTCAGGTCAACTACACTAAATAACAACTATCTTAAAACTAAATAACATCACAGCAAACATCCATGAGCGCAGGTGAGATTCGAACCTACGGCAGTTCAGTCCAGAGGTTGCGGCACTAAGCACGCTAACCACTAGGCTATACTGCCCTCTTTTAAAATTATTTGCATTTATTTATTAACTTAGGAAGAGTTGCTGAAAAGTTAGTAAATACATGCAAATAATTTAAACATCACTATTGCTATTATTGATCCTGAGCCATGGAGGTTTTCCTTCAATTTTAATAATATATATTATTATGATATATTCTATCCGTGATATGTATTGTTCGAACCCTGATAAAAATTATAAAATATTTCTCATTAAAAACAAAAATGAATTGAAAAAGTAAAAAAGTACTCACTACATAACCTCTGCTAGCTTTGAGAACTACGGTTCTGGAAGAATTAATGCTTGATTCAAGATATTTGCCAGCACGGACATCGTAGAACATAAGCATCCCAAGTCCAGTTCCGACTGTTAAAACATCATTTTGGAAGCTAGTTGATCGAATTCCACAACCAGAATAACGTGCTGATACTTTTTTTATTGCCTGTAAAAATACAAATATAATTTTCTAGCCATTCCTAACTATTTTTAATGTTATCAAGAACATTAATTAATCACCAGTATGTATTTCTAAATTATGTATGTATTTGAAATTAATTATATTATTTTAAGGTAGTTGTCGTGCTATGGGCATAGTGTCAGAAAATTCTAAATTTTCGTATACTCATTAAGGATACTATAATACAAATACCATTAAAATTTGAAGTTGATTGACCATCTCTAACTTGAGATAAACTTAATTAAAGTTCAGATAATTAACACGGAGAGCATAGGAAAGGTTGTGTTTTTGACATTAAAAAAAAAGTAACAGTCAGAAATTTTCAAAAAACTAACTGTTCAATGATGTTTTCGTTCTGAGTTTAAAAAAGAAAATCCAAAAATTATTGACCTTTTTATTGATGAGATATAATAACGCAAAGTTCAACAATTTATGAGAAAAGATTGACATTTTTATATAATCCAAGCGAACAAACTAAGTGAAATATGTGTAACTATGTGAACAACAGTTTAGGTACAATCTCTAACAAAAATTTTTTACATTTAACACTATGCTTATTTATTGTTTTACAGCGTATTATGAACGAAACTTTTGGATGTTATTGTCACAAGACAACTACCTTAACAATATGATTTTTTTATGAAGATGTTTTGTAAATGGAGATTTTCATTTATGTACCTGTAATGTCCTGGCGTCTAATAATAATGTATAGGAACGACAACCAATTGCATAGAGTTCTTTTTTCTCGTGAACGCTCATGCAGACTGTGTCAGCACAGGAGGGTAATTTTCGAGATAATTTCTGTCTAAATGAATCTACGCTCCAAACATGAATATATGAATTAAATGATATTGCAGCTACTTCATTGAATGATTTATTATGTATAACTCCGCGTATTTCCTAAAGAAAAGAAAAAAAAACGAAATATTATCTACTATCAGTGAAATGTAATTTTTCAAATTGCTTAAGGAAATGTATCTGCGGTAAAAATTTGATTTTGTTTTCTTATTATACCAAACTTGATATTTAAATGCACCATTAAAATCTGTTCAGTCGTTTACGAGTGATGCAGGTACAAAACGTATTCTCGACCTGTCTAGGCATCATACAAAACACTCGAAAAATTCGGAAGAAATTTAAACCGCAAGCTACAGTTTTATATATTGATGATAGCAAAAGCCATATATTTTAATATACGTATATTATTTTTACTTTTTGTGCGCTTCGACATTCCTTAATAGATGCAGCATTAATTTGAACACAATGCAAAGCTCCATCAGGTTTGTCTTCAAGCAAATCCGGAGTAACACGCCATAAGGCCATTTTGACATCTCTGGACCCAGTTACAAGAAATTGGTCATCAAGCCAACACATTCCAAGAATCTAAAACATAATTATAGGTCAAAATATAGATCAACTGTGAGAAATTAGGGACTACGGTATTTTTATACTAACAATGAAAATTATTAACAATCAATATGATTAGATTCCTTACCCAAAATAAATTCACTATATTAGTGAATTAACATAATATCAGACGACACTGTCGGCATATTTTTTTAGAAGGCTATATAAGAAAAATGTAAATGTCACTTTCGGGATTCGAATCCGAAACTCCCAATTACGCATCGGGCAACTTGCTAGACGCGTAGTTAAGAGTTTTGGGTTCGAGTCCCGACAGTGACATTGACATTTTTCTCATATAGCCTTCTAAAAAAATAACATGTCGTCAGATATTATTATGTTAATTCACAATATAGTGAATTAATTTTGGGTAAGGAGTCTAATCATATTGATTGTTTATAATCTTCGTTGTTATTATAATTGTAGGTATATTTAATCTTCAACATTTATAAATTCTTTTCGTCGAGTAAAAACGCATTTCCTGTACGAAAATAAAAATATATAATACAGCAAAGCCTATGTGTTAAATAGGTGGCAAGTTTATAGAAGGTCAAGATGCCAAAAACATTTCATCCGAGTAAGGTAAATGAAAAAGAATAAGAGCAGTCTGTTATTTAATACGAACTTCACTATCCCTGAAGGGCAAATAAAAAAAATGCAATGCCACTGTTGAGACTTGAACCCGAAACCTAAGAAAAATGTAAGTTGACCAGTCTTTTATATTGCGCATGGTGACTTGTTTGTCATAAGTAGAGTTGTAACGCAATATACAAAAGATTCATCTTCGGTCTCGCAGCTTTTAATGCGAATGTTTTGCGTGGCAAGTTATTACATGTCTGCGCTGTGTTGCGTTCTGATTGGGAATAATAATAATATTATAGATCATACGTGTTACGGATACTCAATGTGTAAATTTAAAAAAAATTTAACCACACCTGAAGATAGCAACTCGTTGCTGAAACGCGTCATGTTAAAACACAGGAAGTCACAAGACGGACATCAAAAAATACAAGGTATTTCTAATACTTCATAACATACATAATCATTTATTATGTTACTAAATTGTATGATTATTCAATAGATAATTTTATTTTGAGTTTTTTATAATTTTATTAACATCACAATCAATTTTGTAAAAATAATTTGAAAAATTAACTATTCGCATTCGCATTATGACCTTTTTTTCTTTCGCATTCGTTATAAGTACATTCGTTACAACCCTAGTCATAAGTCTTCAATGTTTTAAAAAGTCTCGTACGTTGTTAACTTGATATATGTTAGTAGCCTTCCAACGACTATTTGCTATTGAAGAAAATACAGCACTTAGGTTAATATCACTATCTTAATTCGAGCATAGACAGATAAAAAGTATCCTATACTTTAAATTTGGGTACCAACTGACAATACATCAAGTTTAATAAAAATCGCTAAGTAGTTTTGCCTGTATAGTTGAACAGATATAAATTCTGGAAACGCTTTCACTCATCTAGGTTATACAAAATACCAATAAAAACGAAAACTACATTAGATAGAAGTACCGTTACAGTTTTATTTATTAATATTGATGATAAAAAGAGAAAGTATAGACAAGAATTTCGCACCCAATCTCGATGTGCTCCGACGCCTACACAGACAGGATCAAGTGTTGGTAATCTGTAGACTGCAACATCACATGATCCTCGAGCATTAGTTGCTAGTAACGTCCGAGATGGATTCAATTCAACACAATGCACACCGCACTGTTGTTCACCAGCGTTACCCTGATTTCCCTCTACTCTACGGCCTCGCAACAAAGGAATTTGATCCAATGTTCCAGTCGTTACATCATAAACCATAAGCTAAAAAACCATCAAAATATGTATATTAACAACACGGTTAAAATTCAAATAAAATATTATATTATCCTATAAACTGTCAAGTTGCAGAAGTGTGCGAGTATTCGAAAAGTTTTAGATTGAAATCTGAATAAATCTGAGACAGACTTGGGTAAGGGTTAGAATCAAGTCACAAATTAATTATGATCTGTGACACTGCCACTTAATATTCATACATAATTATGCATATTTTGATACGAATAAGTTATATAATAGGGTATTTGCCAGTGATGAAAATAAAATATAAAACTTTGTTATAATGAAAGTTTATGCTCTAAAATAGTTATTAGAATTTTTATTTTTGTTAATTAAGTTTCGTACCTAAACATATTTAAATAAATAAATAAAATCATGATTTTTAATTTATGTGTCACGTGACTACAAACACCGTGTGACGTCAATTTTAAGTAAAAAATGAATGTATCCATAGCAACGAAGTTTAGATTGTTTACATCATGTTTACACAGGCACAAAACGATATCTTTCAATACTCTGTTTCTGGGTTTTAAACAATATTATTAGCTAATAGGTATAAACGCACGTTCATAAAATTATGACGTCATACTTCAGTAGAGCAAAAACGAATTTTAGCGGGCGGGGCTAACATAAATATTTCAACAATTATTTGTGAGCTTATTTGAAATCAGAATGAAATTAATTACTGTCATTTTGTTCATAATTTATTGCTCTATTGATATAACACAAAAAAAAATTTTAGTCAAATACCCTATTACTTATTAGTTATTATGGTATCTATTTATCAAATTCAGACCAATTTTACTTGACCCGATAAAATGAATTCAAATATATTTTAATACTCTCACACTTGTAGTTAAAAACAGCAGGTAATCAGGCACCATACTTTATTGCACTTTGTTCCAAATACAACTTGTCTATCGGACAGCCACGCAGAACAGAAGACTTTATTCATATTTCCCAGGGAAACTGGAGTTTCTCTAAACATATCGTGTGTGAGGATATGTCTTGAGCCATAGTCGTTACGTATTCGACGCACTTCTTTATTCAACATTTCTCTACTTCTGATAAAGTCAACAAAATTGAACGATACATTTAAAGAGTCCTTGTTCAATGACATAGTTTCATCTTCAGAATCGCTATCGTCATAGCAAACAAAATCTTCTGGTTTGTCAGGTTTTCGATACCTTTCCGCCCGAAGTATTCTTGCTCGATTCGCACGGTCCTCTAGCCTTTGAGGAAAGGCGCATGCTGGCGATAATCCTTCAGTAACTCTTCGTCGTGTGTGCGCCATTGTCCTAATTATTTATAATACTTTTGTAATACTTATTAATACATAGTGAAAATAAAATATGTAATGTTTAAGTATCCTTCAAAAGGCACATCACTCAAAGTTTAGAAATTAGAATAATTGGACAAATACTACTTAAAAAGATTTGAAAAACTTTGATAGGTAATGTGACTACCTATCTATAAGTTTTTCTCGAAAAAAATATTTTTAAAAATGTTTTGACTACACTTCACACTTCACAGATCAATCATTCTGGAACTAATGTCAAATTTTGTAGTTTGGGACTTTGGTGACCAACTTAATTTCATTTTTAACCCTATTATAGAAGGTGCAGAGTAGGAACCTCAGACAAAGTAAATGTGGACTACCAAGGCTAACTTCACTCTTGTTGCCAACTGCCAAGACCCATAGCAACACGGTGTTGCAATGGCGGCCAAGCTAACTAAAACTTTTAAATATAATAGTGTTTTGCTATGGAAACGCCATGTAAACAACGGTTGGTACCTAATTACACCTTTTTCACTCGTTTTGACAGATTATATTTTTATTAATTTTTCGATTACTTGTTTTTGAGTATCAATCCTCGTATCAATACGAATTGCGTTCGTTTTCGAATTGTTATAAAATGGTTAGGTATTATTTTATTAAAAAATATAAAACATCAAGATACTTCATTTTACGTTAAAATGTAAAATTCGTAGCTATTTACAAGTGTGTTATTTGAATTTTTCGCTTTTTTTGAACGTTGGGTCACGCCCAGTGTGGCAAAAAAGCTGAAAGATGTTGGAATCACTCGTTTTACATACATTGCTTCTATGAGAAAAGGTCACAAGGTGGTGTAACTAGCTATCCATATCTATATAAGGCTATGGTCTGAGGTAAAACTCTAGTAAAACTAAGCTTAACTGCTGGCGCTATCTGTTTACATTTCATATCAAATCAATGGTTCTGTTCTGTGTCCAAAATAGTAAAAAAAAAATATGTCAATAATTTCTTTAACACGTTGTAATTGTTAAACGTCAAAATGAGTGCTTTCAAGAAAACAAATACAAAAATTTATTCTAAAACTGATGCTGTTTTAACACCGGATAACATATATTGGAAAAAATTAAGTGTAAGTTTTATATTTGTGACTATAACCTAGTATAATTCCTAACCTATAATAATATATATTTTATTTTTTTAGGCTCCTGTTTTAGTAAAAGAATTTGGACCGATAGACTACATTGATTTTTCACCTGTGGAGCCGCATTATTTTGCCGTGACCTGTTCTGTTCGAGTACAAATCTATAATCCAATCACAAAGCTAGTAGCAAAGAATATATCCCGTTTTCGTGAGAACGCTTATGGGGGCACGTTTCGGTCAGATGGTAAATTGATTTGCGCTGGAGGGGAAGAAACGAATGTGAAGTTATTTGATGTCGGATCAAAAAGTCTTTTGAGATTGTTTAAAGGTCATTCAGCACCAGTCCATCGTACCTTTTTCACATGCGATAAGACACATATTGCATCATTTTCAGACGACAAATCTGTTCGTCTCTGGGACATTCCAACAGAGTCCACAGTCTGTACATTTACAGAGCACAAAGATTATGTGCGCGCGGGATCGGTTAGTCCTGTTTCACCATCGACACTCTTATCGGGAAGTTATGATAATACAGTTAAAATGTATGATACAAGGACAGACTCGGTGGCTTTTAGTGTTGATCATGGAACGCCTGTTGAATCTGTACTCTTTATGCCATCGGGTGGTATATTTTTGTCTGCGGGCGGAACAGACATTAAAATATGGGACGCATTTGCAGGTGGAAGACTTTTAGCTAAAGTTTCGCAGCATCATAAAACAATAACTTGTTTACGGTTAGCCAATGACAATAAACGGTTATTGTCAGGTAGTTTAGATCGACATGTAAAAATATACGATACTTCGACTTATAAAGTAGTACATACTCTGGATTATCCCAATGCAATATTAAGTTTGGCTATTTCGAAGAATGATGAACACATTGTAGTCGGAACAGTTGACGGCCTGGTATCTATAAGCAGACGAGAAGAAGAAGTGAAACCAAGTAAAACAGAAAGAAAAAAAGTATCTTACAAATATGCAGCCAACTCTTTACCTAGCACAGTTGACATAGTTGTACGTGAAGAAAACAAAGAGACCCAAGCAAAATATGATGTTTGTTTGAGAAAGTTTCAGTACTCAAAAGCGCTTGACTATGTTTTGGCTCCTTACATTACAAATAAAACGCCTCATGTTACAATTAGTTTAATGCAGGAATTAATTCAAAGAAAGGCCTTAAGGAAAGCGATAAGAGGACGTGAAAGCAAGTCACTATTACAGATACTGAGGTTTTTAATCAAATATATAGGAGACTACAGATTTGCAAGAGTTGTAATCGATGTTGCTAACATTTTCTTGGATGAATATGAAGATAGTTTACCATCGCAATCAGCCGAAGTGAAAAAAATGTTTATAGTGTTGGCTGGCAGATTGAAAGATGAACAAGATCTTTCTGAACAGTTGGCGAGTTTACAAGGCGCATTGCAGTTACTGTTAGCAGGCGCTAGTGTTACAGAACAAACAGTTAATGCCGATATGGATGAAACAAATAATTTAGTGCCTAGTGCAGATGCTCAGAAAAATTTAATTATAAGTATCAATTGATAAGAAAGAAGTCAATAAAATTTTATCTTAGAAAGTATTCTTTTTTACACTAGAAACTAGTTTTCTTTTTGTATAACAGGCGCGGATCCAGGTTTTCGCTCGGGGAGGGGGGGGGGGGGCAATTTTATGAGAGTTACCTATCTTCCATGAGATTCGTTCTGATTTTGTGATTTGTGTGTGTAAAACCAAAAATTGGGTAAAATATTGTTTAATTAAATCATATCTGTAAATTAATAATAAGGTGCTATAAAAGAAATTTTCTGTAAAATATTATTTAATTATAGTCTGCATATAATTATTATAGTCAAGGCTCAAGGGGAAGAATAGCCTCCCCCTGGATCTGCGCCTGGTGTATAATAATAAAAGAAATTTATTCTAGCAAAATATTATGTATCAACTTGCAGTTCATGGAAAATGTACCTACTGTATATTCATAGAGCGTTTCACACCCTACAAATTTGACCAAAGTTTGGTACCTATACAGTGTGTAAATACTTAATATGGCCAGTTTTCCAAAGCGGCAATTTTCACTATTTTTCAAATAAATCCCTAGTGTGTCAAAATTCGATTGATTTTTCGACGGGACGTTAATGAGCACATATTTCTGCACTATTTTGCCCATTTAACCGACTTTCTATCTCCACTAATAATAAAGATACCCATGTTAGCCAACGTTGCCTGGGACACCCTGTATAGGGAAAATACAACGGATTTTTAACTTCCCGCTAAGAAAATTGAAAATTTTCAAAAATAGGGAAGTTATTTATTTCATTCCGATTTTCGAAAATCAAGTTTTCATCATATCTCGACGTTTTGTGATCCTAGGAAGCTATTCTGACTATTTTTACGATTATGTCTGTATGTATTGTGTGTGCGTGTATGTAAACCTCTCATAACTTTTGAATGGCTTAACCGATTGAATCGCGATTTGCGGCATTCGAAAGGGTTCCACTGAACTTAGTTTTCCTGAAAATTTGAACCGATTCGGCCCAATAAATTTTGAAAAATTACAAAAAAAGTTGTTAAATCAATGTTTTTTAAAATAACTTCTAGAATATTGTACCGATTGATTTTATAATCTAATCAGCTCTTCTCCTCAGAAAACTGCGTCGAATGCCGCTAAGCGGATTAAAATCGGTTAATCCTTTCGAGAGATTACGTAGTCAACAGATTTCGAAAAAAGTGTTTTTTCAAAATAACTTTGAGATTTCTCAACCAATCGATTTTGTACCTCTTACAATATTTTTAGAGCTTAAAAAACTGCGTCGAATGCCGTTTTAAAGATCAAAATCGAACAACGCGTTCAAAAGTTATAGCTTTTCAAAAATTAAAACAGTGTTGTTATCAGAAATTTTCAGATTTTTGAGCTCGAAGAACTCAAAAATCTACTTCTGGGTATATTATCAAGTGCTTCGAACTCAAAGCGCTTGAAAATAGCGGGAAGTTCCAGGGATGGCCTGCAGGGTCAACCGATTTACAGATTTTTTTTTAAATAGATCAATGAGACCTGTTAGCATTTAATTTATTGTGTATTTTTGTATTATTAATTGTAGTTTGACGCTAATGACCTAAGTTGTCGACGCATCTATAATTTACGATTGTAGTTTGTATTTTTTACCCGACTGCGCGACAGCAAAGACGGTATTGTTTTTCGCGCATATCTATGTATGGATGCATGTATGTGGTATTTTTACTACCCTCGAAGCATCCCAATGGCTGGATGGATTTTAATAAATGAGGTATCTATCTATTCGTCTAAACCGTCTGATGGTTATAGGCTAGGTTTTGTTTTTATAAAACCAAAATGGCGGCCGTAAAATACAAAATGGCGGTAGAGATGAAAAAAAATTGCGTACCATATTGTGTGGCATATCACTGAATAGGTCTTTCAAAATCAAGATGATGACGAACTAAAAAGTCGTAAATATAAAAATATAAAAACACCCCCAGTGTATTATTCGTTTGTAAAAAATAACTCTGGTAAATTAACATATTATTTTATAACACGAACATGTAAAATTACGTTTTTTAATGGTTATGGACCATGCGTAAATTGTCGCATTATGAGCCGTGTATAAAAAGCTCTTTTTTGACACTTTCTCATTTCACATTTTACAGATGGCTGTCACTTTCGAAGAATGTCCGTTTTTATTATTTTTATACTGGGTGATGGCCCGACTTGTCTGACCAGTTTCCGAATGTATACGTTTAGTACTGTTAATGGAAGCATGTCCATTTACATGTTCTCGTTATAAAAAGTATCGTGCGTGACAAGTGAATACTCGTGCGACTATTTTTAAACTCGTTTTAAAAAAGGCACCTTCTCACACTTGTTACGCAATATATTATTATGAAATAGAAACAAATGTAAAATAAATGTTGCATTATTAATTTAAATTCTGTACAAGTTTTGTATTGTGCAGGTATAATGGTATATATTTTAAAAATAAAATTGTGACCACAGTAAAAATTGTGTATTTTTTATATAATACGAAGTAATAAGAAATCTCATTTTAGATTAATGAGTCAATTGATTAAATTAAAGCAAAAAAATTCGACTGATGACCAGTCCTATACTTCCCACCTAGTAAATATTTGCAAAAAATAAACACTCTTTTTTTTATTCTTTGACTAGGCCCAATTAACCTTAGCTGTTGGTGGTCTTTAAAACACAATTCAATTTTTATTCTTTGAAGAAAGCATGGCCCTCTTTTTTGTTTGGTGATCTACTGATGGCTAACTTAATATAGCAAAAATCATGGTTACCTTGATTTACGTACAATTTTTATTTTTTTTAGTAAAATATTTTTTTTCTCGAAAACTATACATTTTAGAGAAAAAAAATATTTACATTTTTTTCATATTATAACATCTAGAATTCATTTATATTTTTTTTTACCTATGTTAATACGTGACATTGAGGACGTTTTTCTGAATATCTCAGGATCCACTGAACCGATTTGACTCAAAATCTAATCAGATCTAAGTTAAAGGCTGATAAACACAATAGAACAATCGGCATGCCCGTATGTTGTTCCGTTCTTAAGATATCGAAGGCGAAAAATTGACCACATACACACACACATACAGACATCAGTCGGAAAATGATTTTAAACGATTGCTAGGGTCTCAAAACGTGAAAATCTGTTAAAATCTCGAAATATTGTTTTCGGACTGAATCCATTACTTCCCTACCATAGTAGAGGTGGGAAGTAAAAAAAACTCGGGTGGGATTTAATGAAACCATGGTGCAAGTGAAACTTTATTGCCATAACCCTTAACGCTTTTAACCTGAAATCGCCCATAACGTCGCTGCTTTTCAATGAGTACTGGTCTGGTCGATCGCTTCAATTGGACATAACGTGATGCTTGACATGACGTGTAACCGATCGAAAAAAAAAAACGAGGCTAATAGTTTCACTTTAAAAAATTAAGTAATACGGTTTTGTATTATTTTATACTGCCGATTGACAATTACATGACGGGAGAGGGAATAAGGGTCAAAGGCCAAGGAAGTCTAAATTTGATGGAATGTTGTACAGTAGAATCCGGATAGAACGACTCTCAAGGGACCGGCGACATTATGTTGTATTAACCGGACGACGCACAAAGCGGACACATAATATATACAATATAATATATATGAAACCTAACTTGAGTTTGCATTTACGTCGCTAAAAACGGTTAGTCGTTATAAAGTCGTAATAGACAGACTCTACTGTATTGTCATCAGGCATAATGTTAGTATGCAACATTTCATCAAAATCGGGTCGATAGAATGAGGTGGAAAATTAATACCAAGTTTTGACCCAAACAGGTATGAATGCTAGTAAAATATTGAATAGAGGTCGTCAGCACCCGCTGTAAATATAATATGGTTTCGGGAAATGCACATACGTCTAATAAAGGTGAGGTGTCTAAAGGTCACTGTTGAGACTTGAACCAAAAACTTCTAGTTTCACGCTGGTTAAGTTACCAGTTACTCTACTGTGCATGGTTCATATTAACTTCTTTTCTATCTTTGCAAGAGAAATTCTTTTAATGCGAAACACACTAAACAATTAATTTCTAATCATAATTTTATTTACATTTTTCTATTTGTATGCTTTTTTACCAAAATAACAAAAAAAAAATCAAATTCCCAATATATTTATTTTGAAAACGAAGCTGATTATAAAAAATAAAATACGAATAATTAAGAATTTATTATGCATAGCACTGTTACATGATAAACACAGTATTTCATTTTTTGCCTTTATGGTTAATATCATTTAAAACAAGAATGGAAAATTAATATTATAATAAAATACTTAACATATAGTACAAGTTCTATTTTAATTTGATATATTTTATCGTTACGGGATCCCTATTTGTGAAATTCCATTCCTGAATTAAGTAAGTGAATTAGTTAAAAGTTATTTAATCTATTATACAACATTATAACTATCCATATTCAAGGTGAACATAACAAATAATACATAAAATTCAATACAAACACTTCTTATGCGCTTTAGAGAAAAAGTAACAAATGAAACAGTGTGAAGTTAAATATGTATTATGTATCATATACCTCTGAATATAGTCTCACAAGTTTTAACTGTTTCGATATCCTCTGCAACTCATTTCTGTACAATTTTTTCTGTAGGTACTATTTTAACACTATCGATTTAAAACAATTTTATATCATCAAAAACTGATATTGGTGAATACTGAATATATTAATATAATTATTACTTATTTATACTTATTAATCCTTAATTAACAACTATCAACTAATTCGTTTTAATGTATGTAATTGCAGAGGTTACAAAAATGTGCTTTGAATAAATTTTATTTAAGTCACTGGAAATAGTAAAGTGTATAATTACTATTATTTTAAGATAATTAATAATTCACCAATTTTATTCCCTTAGAATATTTTATATTTCCCGACATCATCCATAAATAACAAAATTTATATTATAAGTATATTCAAACAATCTAAAACAAAACAAGTGAATAAAACTGGTGCGGTTTGATGAAAGGAGATTCTTAAATTTAAAACTATTTTATAAATAAATAAACATGAAGTATAAAAATATGACAATATACTTGTACACGCTGCCTTGAGTTTGTATTGCTACATGCATTTTAGACACAAGTAATCATTAAATTATTTTTATCATTGACATAAAAAATGGCATTCAAATGTGCCCAATAGTGTCTCTAACAAGTAGTTTATCCGTTAATCACTTTTCTTAGGAATTTGAATATTTTATGGAAAACAGTAATATCTAACAGTTGTTTAAATTTTCAAAGTGATGCACGCGCTAAATTTGTTTGCAATTGAAATTCTCACTTTTTACACATATTTCCTATGTTGAACGTCAAGAAACACACGGTAAAGAAAATTGCGATGAATATTTAAAAAAAATTAAGGTTTTTCACGTTTAGTTTGAAAGTTATAACTGGAAAATGGAAAGTATAAAATTTTCAGCTATACTGACGACTGTCGACTGATGACAATGCTGTAAATATGCATAAAAATGTGTATGCTTAGGTGTCCATGTGTTAAGTGCCATTTTATACGAGGGGGGAGGGGGCATTCAGGGGAGGGTGCATATCTGTCTTATGGACATGTCCATGCTATGCATGTGCCCACGTTCTATTGGCCGCGTCTTTGCGCATGCTCAATTGCACCAGATGCAGTCGTCCGCGTCTTTGCGCATGCCCAATTGCTCGTACAGTGCTTGCGCAACTGAAGCGACTAATAGAATGCTGGCACACTTGCTTCCTCATCGCCCCCCCCACAACAGCAACCACCCCACTCGATTGTACTACATCCCCAGATTTCTATATCTATGATACTAACAAAACAGATTTAACAGTTTAGTGGCAGTAAAAAATGATCAGGCATGCGCAATATTTAAAATACGTTTAGGCAGTTCACAATAATTATTTTTTTGATGGCTATCAATGCACTGATCACAATGAACATTTCAGTGTTATAATAATTTAAGCATAGACTTAATAATACTATTGGACTGAGCATTCGGCTATTTAATATGTCTGCTTGAAAGAAAAGAATAGCGCGAACGCGTGGCCTCAAATTGTAGGTATATAGGTTCTATTATCGTACGCCCGTTGAGTTGTATCTCTCTCATTCTGGGTAACCACTTTCTAAACACTGTGAAGATATGGATCGCTCAATTCTCAAGTCTATGTAATTAAACTTAATAAGGAACTACAAATCAGTTACATGACCAGAACCTCAACCTAAACCTTGACGAAATGTAGGGAATTCAAAATAACACATTATGACGACGAATACATTAATGTTTTATGTATGGGTAGCGGGCTATAAAGAAATATGTTACCGTAATCAAGGAACAGTGACGGAAAAATATAGAAGGGCACTCATCTATTTAAGCAATATGAGTTAAGCTTGCGTATTGTCTGCGCTTGCGCATAAATCATACTAACCAGTGGGCAAATTTGAACTTGTTCCATTACATTTATTTTGTTTTACAGTCCAATAATTTAAAACATAAAAACGACCCATCTGCGGAATAGTTCCCAGTTAGCTGAATTTTTGTACACGCCTTCGTTATGGTGTTTTAAGTGTAAAAAGTTCCCATCAATATCGTCTCAGCGTTGCAAGATATTCGAGGTTCAAGTTCACAATAGACGGTTCTTTGCGAATTTCTCGGTTCCGTTCCATTTTTAGTAAAAAATGGTTATTATCAATTTTGTAGAGGACAATATTCTCTACAACTTTTGTATAAACATTTTTTGACTACGATTCATAGTTTTACTTATTTAAGTACCCACGGCTTCCTCCCCCTCGATTTTACATAACGGGATTATGCTGCTTCCCTACGGCCTAACGTAATGATTTGTACCTTTATTTTAAGTTGAACTTTAAGCTAACGATTAACTATTTTATCATTTTATCGAAATTAGTGCAGTACTCTAGTTATAAGCAACCGAACATACAAATCAGTGAAAGACAGGCAGACAGACAATTTTTTTTTTGAAAATACGATATTTATACTTGACATCAACAATTTATAAAGACCATTCGTGAAGTAATTTTGTAAAAAAAATTTACAGAGGTTGAAAGAATGTGGATTAAGTATGAGTATGCATTTGCATATCGTATAACGCACTTTACTAATAGTAGCAATATTTTTAATTTTTTTATAAAACCAGGAAATTCGCAAAAACCTGTTTATTGTAAATTGAATCTCGAATATCTGGCAAGGCCGGCACGATATTGATGGGGACTTTTTACACGTTTTTTAAAACACCATAACGAAGGTGTATACAAAAATTCAGCAAACTGGAAAATATTCCACAGTGGAAATCTAAAATTACTGGACTATTATTTTTGACTCCGAAATAAATACAATAAATAGTTTTATTTTTTTTAGTATAAAAACACAATAGTTAAAATTTATATAACAGTTCTTTTTTAATTATTTAAATTTTTATGTCCATAGACTTTTATAAAACCTTTGAAAACTTTTATAACCATAAATAATAATCAAAATATTTCTTAAGATTACCAAATAAATACCATAAAAAAACGTTAAAAATTTGCGTAGCGCCATTTTTTAAATTTTGTTTAATATTCTCCTTAGTTTGTAATTAATGCTATTCCTCTGAAAAAATTGAACTGAAGACAACATGCGAATTTGTTAAAAAAAATCGCACTTTAATAGAATAATAGGTAGGCCTCACAAATTAAAATAAATATTTGTTTAACCCTTATTATTTATATTTAAAAGGTACATTTTATGACAGTAAAATTTGACATTCAGAAATGGAAAAAATGTCTTTTTTCAAAAAAATAATGTCTTATCAGAATTTGAATTTTAGGTATATTGACCACAAAAAAATTGAAAATGCTTTGGCTTTTCCAATACCTAAAACTTGTCAGACTCGTTAAGAGTCAAATTTGTTTATCAAATCTTGAAATTTGATAACAAATCAAAATCTCATATGCGTTCAGTTGCCTGCTGCCACTTAGTATGGCACCCCGCATGTAGTATACAGCATGTGGCTAGTTTGTTGTATATGTTTGTAGTAAAAATTGACATTTTCATGTTTTTTACAACCAAGATTAATAGATTTTTTATCTCCAACTTTACTTTATACATGTTTCAAATGTACCTACAAATGTAGCTACCTTGATATACAAATCTTTAAATGCTGTCGGGGCTATTAAACTATTCATTTTAGGATAGGAAAAAAAGCAAAATTAAAATTCCTTTTCATAACATAAACCAACAATTTTTGTGAAATCGAATTGGTTATTCACTAAAATAAAGACAATCTTTAAAACAATACTGACGGAAATCGGGTGCGTGTACGCTACATTAATTTTTAATGGCACTGTTTTAAAAAAATGCCATTTTAATAATAATATTAAAAAAAATTAAATCAACAATTATTATTTACAACATACAATAAATAATAGAGATAAGAATAAAAGCAAGCAATTTTTATTATAAAACTATTTATAAATATAGGTGCTAACAGAAACATTATTATTATTATTTTAACAGATTAATATTTGTTATTTTACAATATTCAGTTAATAATTATTTGTATTTCTAACAACTATGAAAAATGTGATGTTTCCGTTATTACTTCTTTGTACATCAATAATTTTTGGAAAACTAATCGAAACATTATTTATTATATTTTTAAAAATGTCCCTATTCAATTGTACATAGTATTATACAAGTAGGTACTAAAATATCTGTACAATAAAATAAAATTGAAACAGTTTGTACAAATTCACTTCTGTACTGCTATGATTTGTAATCATTAAAATTATTATTCACACCCACATTAAATGGAAGAAAGCATTTTGAAATTTTATAAAATAAATTATTATACAATAGATATTATATACACGATCGTGTCAATTTGATTTCGTTTGTAATTTCAAATATTATTTAATTTGAAGCCTAATCAAAATTATAATATTATAATAACTGTTTGTTTGACACATGGATATACAAATTATAATAATGAACTCCGATGCTAGATAACGGAAAGATTTTGAAGACAGTATTTCCTTGCGCGCGCAGCATTTTCAACTTGTTATTTACCGACAATAACAGGCCAGTTTCTTAAATGGGATTTTTTAATACCGCAAATAACCTATGAATATAAAAATAAAACAACACAAAATATCATCCACTTCTGTCCCATATGTGGATGTGTAAAAAAATTATTATTATACTGCACCATTTAAAAAGACAGAACGTGCCACTTATTCTTTATCTCGCAATCTTGTTGCTTACACTTTCCCCCAGTTGTTTTGAGTCCATATATTAGGTATGTTTGTTGGTTAATTCTGAACTAGTTCTATTTTGATGGCAATACAGGACTCCTTGGACTGTTAGAACTGCGTTTGTAGGTAAAATTCTTGGACTGTTTGTACTCGATTCTAGCCGTTTTACGTCTAGAGTTAGGATTATCCCTTCCACAAATAAATGTATATTTTAACACCAGATAAGTTCATTGGGAACTGATTTCAGTAATAAATCCGTCCATTCGCAGCCAGAATTGAAACTACTACTAACAGTTCTGATTTGGTTCTGACAGTCCAGTCCGAATAGTCCGCAGAGATCTAGAACTGTTCTAGGACTTGCCAACAAACACATCTATTATATTATGCCCATGGTGTTACATTTATATCCTTGCATATGGAATTCGTAGTTGGACAATCTTATAGATCTATCTGGTGTCCGATAATTTATTATTGTGCTGTTATCTATTGACGGCAATATAAATCTACTTGTCAATTAAAAAATCAAAACGTATTACAGAAATCAGTGGTTACATTTAGCGATACTTGTTAATTAAAAATGTCAAACTTAATTTAACTTATAGCGTCTTCCATTCACCTTTTTAGTATGCACCACGATAGTAAAACGCTAGACATAGCGACTCACGTGGATCGCTAAACTTAGCGACATATATTCGTAATACGTGCTGTTAATTATTAAATAAGTAAAAAAATAATAAGTTATGTTATAATAAATTCAAAAGCAAATGAAGATTTTGCATATTATATTTTTTCTGCATAAAAATTAAAACTATTTTAACAAGAAGTGCAACTTTCACGGCATATTTTATTATTTACTATGACGTATTTATGCTAAATGCTTAGCAGTTACCATAGAGAAGGGCGAGCTAGGTACTACCATATACGTACTACTGAAGTGTCTCTATTTATCCGTTGTTGTGCGGTAAGTCACTCTGAAATCACCTCTCCTCATCTGCTCACAGCAAATACAAACACGACTAGGTTTTGTAAAAAAAATTTGTTTCATTGCTTCCACGCACAGCTGCTCCGAATTAAATTTAATGCTAATGAAATGTGGTCTTTTCACGTTTTATTGCTCGCTGAAAATAGCCGAATGGAAAACGCTATTATATTTTGAACCAAACATAGCCAAGTTAAGACACATATCGATATTGTACAGCACTGTTCTAATATACTTGGAATTATCATAGACTCAATGAGAACTACCATATTTTTATTCATCAGATAGCGCCAGTGGGAAGTGAGGTATACGTCAAATGCTTACATTTTTTATTCGTTTGATGGCGCTAGTGGCAAGCAAGGTATGCCTAAGGTTTAAAGTTGTTTAGATTAACGGTTTGTGTTTAGTCATTTTTCATTTGTCCATTATTAAGGAATAAATATAAAAATAAATACAAAATTTTGCCGTTAAATGATTGAATGACTGATACTTTACTTGCTATTGGCGTCATCAGGTAACGGAAAATATAAACAGCGCTGACATTTAAATAACAAAAGTGACATATCTTATAATTGTCCAACTAAGCTGCTGTTATGTTAAAAAAAAGCGGTCAAGTGCGTGTGGATCTCGCGCTATGAGGGTTCCGTACCGTTACAACAATTAAATTAGGTAGCCATATTCTGTGAAAATTTCAACCTGTTCCAAAGATTTAGCCTTTAAAAGGTTTTCCGTTCTTTATGTCAGGAATCAAGGACTCCCTTTAATTTTTACTTTTTGTGATTCTTGTGATTTTTGGATTTTTCCCTTTACTTGTGCTGCGAGACCTTGCTTTTTGCCAAATTTCATGATTTTAGGTCAACTGGAAGTGCCAGTATAGGTTTTTTTTAGGATGAGTTAGTTTGCGAGTATCAAAATAGGTGACAAAATGGCCGTATCCTTTGATTGCGTTGACTTAGAGGCTTGAATTTTTTACACCTCCAAGGGACCGTAGACCTTAGTATTTCATATTAATTTTAACTTGATATCGCTATCCGTTCCTGAGAAAATGGATCTTGACAGACGGACACCCAGCCAGCCAAAAGGACAAATGAGTGATCCTACAAGGGTTTCGTTTCGTTTTTTCTTATTGAGGTACGAAACATTAAAAACGACTTTGTACAAACCACTGACTAACTAGTAAAATTCTATAAGCAAAGGCTACATTTATATTAATGAAATGAATACAAGAATAATTCCTGTTTTAAACTCAATAAACAATCGGAGATAATAATAGAAAAGTACGTCACTTTTACCAGCTCACCCTTTAAATTATTTGTAAGTTTTTCTTAGAATATTTCTACTGTGAATATTTTTAAAATGAAGAAACTACTTAGTTATTAAAACTGTACTAAAGTATTAATTTTAAGTTCAGTCAAAAAATATTCAGCAGTTTCTTTTATGCCCATCTCTCCAAGAACAGGTACCTTAAGTTCCCGATAGTAGGTAACGGTGCTGTTAGCAAAATTACAATTCATAAAACTATGATAACAGCATTAATAATTGCGCTCATACGTATCTGTCTTGTCAGGTGGGTTTTAATCTAATTAATTTAAATGCTATCTGGTGTCAACTTGTATTTTGTTAAATGAAACTTTATTTCAAATGGCAAGAAGATGTATTAAATACAGTATTATTTGCAACTTTTTTGAGTTTTCAATTCTCTATATCGGTACATATTATTCTAGCAGTATTACAAAGAATAATAAAAATTTACTCTTTCAGAGAATTGAAAAGAAAAAGAAAACAAATAAAAATAATAAAAAGACTAACCTGCAGTTGACAAAACTCAAAATTGAGAATTAAAACTAACAACCCTGATGGCAGACGGTCCGTCAAGATTGCGTTTTCTTTCTGCGACGGCCACCCTCCAGTAGATACGACACGTCCAGTGGTTGTTTGGTTGGCATTTTTGCCAACAATTTTAATAAAATACTGTTCAAACGAGTTTTTTGCTCTGCTAATGTCTGCAAAAAGAATAAGAAACATTTATAGGCAGCCGTGAAAAGCTCAAAAATTCGAAATTTTAAAATTTGTACACCTTCTAGTACCTGCGCATTGTATCTGCTGCCGAAACGCAGCGCGAATTTTTTAATGTTTAAAAAAAATACAATTTCCGAGAGTGGGCACAACTTGATTCTTGTTTTATAGGTATTATTGTTAATAATAGAGGACAAAAGTATGCGAAGCATATTGCTGTGGTGGTGCAAACAGTGCACCATATTGATGAGAACGTGTTTTTTAGGTACAATGTTGAAATTCGTACATCAAGCTGACTTTATGAACACGCCATACTGTTCGACGCGTATGAGTACCCGCCATCCAGCCGCAAAAACGTAACTTTTCTCGCCTACTATAACATTTATAGGCACCAGTATAATATAATAGTACAATACAGATAGATAGAATTTATTTGTTTGAGTACCACAGCTATGTGGCATAACATCGTCAAATAATTAATATACAAGTGCTAAAACTAAACATACAAGTTTAAGACATTAAATAAAACAAAAATCTTTTACTTTATAAAGACCAGCCTCAGTCAATCATCTCCTCACAAGATTCCTGAACTGACTTAGAGGAAGGTTTGGAACAGCTGTGGGCAGTTTATTAAATAATGTAACGGACATAAAGATAAAACTGCTGTGTTTTTTGTAATCAGTGAGGTGGTAATCTAAGATTATATTTGTATCTTACATTATAAGAGTGGACGTTAGAGCTACAACTAAAGTTCATCATATTTTGTTTGACACACAATAATGTGTGGAAAATAAACAATGATGGCAGAGTTAGTATTTTGTTATTAATAAAAATTGGTTTGCAATGTTCTTTAGCTGAGACTCTAGCCATCGCCCTAACGACAGTACATCATAGCTGATTAAACACTCAGATAACCCGAAATATACTGTTCATGCAGCATCAATGGATACAACATCCGAAACTCTTATAGCATAAATGGCTGAGTTAAGTTTTTGACAAAGTTGGGATATATGCGCTTTCCATCTGAGAGATTGATCTAAATATTAATTCCCAAGAATTTAACATTGGTAATGTAATCATTACTGAAGACTTAAGTAATGATTACATTACCAATGTTAAATTCTTAAGTCTTAAGTGTTCAAAAGTCATTATTTCTGTTTTATTAACATTTAAAGTAAGTTTATTAGCCGAAAATCAATCAGTAGCCCTCGACCGTATCTCACGCGACATCCCAGGTCCAGCGTCACCACGCTTAGAAAGGAAAGTTGTATCGTCTGCATACAAAATTGTAGAAAATGGCTTCATATTATCTGCTAAATCATTTATGTAAATAATAAATAACACCGGACCTAATACGAAACCTTGGGGCACCCCATGCTGTATGATTTGAAATGAAGATGTTAATAGTAGGCGAAAAAAGTTACGTCTGCGGCAGTATGGCGGGTACTAAGACGCGTCGAAACGGTATGGCATGTTCATATTCGTCGATTAACAATAAAAAACTAGCAGTGTTATGAAAATCTGGTTGATGTATGAATTTCAACATTGTATCTAAAAAACAACACGGTCTCATCAATATGGTGCACTGTTTGCAGCACTGCATCGGTATAGCAAATAATATGCCCTGCATACTTTTGCTCTCTGATTAGCAATATAAAACAAGAACCAGGTTAGTGCTCATTCTCGGGAATAGCTATTTTTTTTGCAACATATTCAAAAATTCGCGCTGCATTTCAGCAGCACATACGAGGCGCCATACTTGCGTTTTGGTCTTTCATATCGTACAGGCTAACGTCACAAAAACTTCAGTTGTGGTGTACGTCCTACGTAAATTTTCTTGTTGACTCTCGGTCTAAACTAGGAAACCGTTAAAAAAACATGATTTTGTTTTTATTTATAGGAGAAGAGCTAAAAATTCCTCGAAAATGCGCATGTCTTTAATGCTGAAATATAGACTCCTTGGGCCAGGGGTGTCATTTCAACTAGCTGTTAGTTCAAATGTTCATAACTTAAAACCTTTCCGGAGAAATGCTCCACAATTTAAAGAAACCTCACCCAAGTTGGTTAAGAAATTTTCTAGTTATCAAGTGAACATGCATACACAATCATAGAAACTTTTACTCTAACGTATATAGACAAGAATATGATTACCTAATGAGCCATTTTCATGAGAGTAGTCCATTCAATTATCCACTAGAGGCAGCACTTGTGGTGGGTACAGACATTATTTATTCTCCATTTGCGTCGTGTTATTTTAGTGGTATAACTTAATGGTTTAAAATTATTAAACAAATAGAAAAATGTTTTTAAATAACCACAATACTAACATAATATTGTAGTTTTGCTAATTATACTTCGGATATAATCGATATCCAGATGAAAACGTGTTTTTTATACAATTCCTAAAACGTCACATCGACGACATTAGATGTGATAAATTGAGAATGGATTTGACAAAAGAAAAAATAACAAAATTTACATATAAAACGGTCAGTAAATGATAAACTGATAACTTAAAATCATAATTTATATAGGTAGTTAACTAACTTAATAAATCTATATTGATTGAAAAATATAACTTTAATTTGTTACGCAATAAAATGCATTAATTATTATTAATTGAATTGTATTAATTACCAAGTTAGTATATTTGGCTCATATTTCGTTCTGAAATAAGTTTTAAACTTATTATTATTTTGAGCGTCTGTTATTTGAGTTCGAAAATACAACTATAAAATTAATATAAACTAGCACCTTGATCTGTCAATTAATTCATTTTTTTCCCTGAAATTCTTAAATTACGGCAAGATAGCCAACGTTTTAATGTTGCTACATTATTATCCTTGACATTTGGAATTTTTAATTTTGCCCTAGGCCCCTAGCTCGTCGTCTTCTGTCAAAAACATTTTTTTTTGATACTGTTTTTACATGTATGACAGTACGTAAATGTCAGTGAACAGTACCCACCGTACCACTAGCGCTGCTAATGAGAAATTTTTCGTATTTCATGAAAAAGGGTCATTATTGTATGAAAGCGAATACATACTTTTTTGGGAAGCCATGTAAATACAAATTATAGTTTTTTACAACTTACCCTAACAATTGGGACGCGGATAACAGAAAGATTTGTTTCCTTCACATCAGTCGGGACAGCACGTTTTCCTCTCGGCTTGACAGGCATGTTCTCGAGCTGATGCGGCGCGTACGTTCGACTGATTTTCAATCGCTGTGGGAATTTTTCAAACGCATAGCTCTTCTGACAAACAGGGTAATGCGATCGAGGGCTAACTTTAGCGAACAATCGCGCCGATTTGTCAACACGATATTCACAGATGTAAATATGCTCCTCGGGAGCACCGACTGGTCGTCCTTTGCAGTATGTGTTCAAATCAAGAACCCAGCATCGTGACATCACCAGTTCGACAGGAACAACTTCATATAGTGGCACTCGCATTACCTCATTAGGGAAGAACCTGAAATAGTTGAATTTTGTAGAAAATATGAACAAAAATTGTAAATCAAAGCATGTTTTGTAATTTTTGGAAGTTATGTAGAAGATTTGTTTGATGCTTGTTTCCTTTTTTTCCATCCGGTGTTTTGTTTGGGTATTTTTTTCAAATCTAAAACTGTACTTTCAAAAATAAAAATATTCGAAATCATAGTGTACAAAACGCATTTTGTTAAATCATTGTGTACAAAAACGAATTTTGTTGGAATATCATTATTTCTATAATTATAGCATTTTCCTGCTTTTAAATTAAGAATTGGTGGAAGAATTCTTTGGAATTTCATTATAGTGACATTTTCTGAAAACGCTCATACTTAATATTTAACACGCTTTCCTACTTAATAAATTTTAAATGTTGCTCTGCTAACTAAGTAATAGGATACCTTCTGGTCGGCTCATGATATGTCTCATGAGGACGAAGATAATGATGTCCGTACGCCATCCTATGTCCGGTGTCCTTGTCTTTCCATAGCCGCTCTATGCGGAAAATGTCCAGCTCAGTAAACTCAATATCACCTATAGTTTCATAGGTGTGTTTGCGGCCGGAACTATCGCCAATCGGTATGTCACGTAACACGTACACCGTATCGCCTTGGCGCAACTGTAGATCGCCTCGCATTAGCGTCAAATAGTATTGATGGCCATGCTCTGTGTACTCATCAAGAGGGATTTCTGGATCAAATTTGCGTGGGTTACATCTTTCGCAGTGGTAGCTTGGGGAAGCAGCGTCTGCTTTAACACATTCGCAGTGCTGCCACACAAGACACCGTTCACACTGGATCATCAAACCTTCATCGCGATACAGTCCGCAGATACATCGAATCACGTCTTCCTCTTCCGCGCCTAAACAAACGAGTAACAAAAGATTGTAATTGATTCTCACGGTTTTTTCCTAAAGAGATTAACATATTAAATTTAGAACTCGGCATGCGTTTCGTTAATGATGATTACTGAAACATGATTATCCCGAATCTAAGAACATCAGAGAAAAATTCAATAAAAATTAGGGAATCACAGAATATTCGGGAGCATAAAACTAAGCTGTTTTGATTTAACAATGACTGCATATTATTTCAAAAACAAAATAGTGACTGAGCCTTTTAGTGGCCTATATTGACAGTCTAGTATACTGAGCCTAGTAGCGTCACAGTGCGATGAATTATTGCGTTCTTGTTTCTCTTTTTGCCACCGTGGGTACTATAAGTCCTATTTTATAGCTACTCAAGGCGAATAACAGTTTCATTTAAACACACTACCCGTTTAATTAAAAAGGCACATCCCAACAAAATAAAATTTGATACAGGCCGAATGGTTTAGATTTTATTCTCATAGTAACGTATCTTAAATACCTGGATCTTTACTAGTGACAAATCCTGCAGGTGGTTTTTCGCCCAATATGTCGATTAATCTGGCAAGATTTTGAAGTTTGGCCTGTCCATAGACTTTCCTAAGTCTAGTCGCTGCTATACCGTGTTCTGACGTGCGACCAAAGAAACGTACAGAGTTATCTAGAAGTTTGTTAACATCGGCATCAAACGCTTCAACGCTGCGATATACTCCGTTGTCCACATTCTGTTCGATTGTTGATAGATCGATTGGTTCAGATATCCGCTGATAATATTCGGCAAGTTTTCTTTTTGATGGCAATGTAGTAAAGGGAGCGCACAGCTGTTCATTCTTCTCATCTATGAAAATAACGCTTAGTTCAAATTTTTGTGCACTGATACAAATATGGTCACAGATTTTTCTTATATTGTATAAACAAAAACACACATTGGTAAAATAGCACTTTTCAAGAAGAGAAAACAAATTAATAGTAATACAGTTGAACTTCAATAACTCGAATTTTTGATAACTCGAACAAAATTGGTTGGCAATAGCGTCAAGAGTGAAAATTAATATTATTTGATAACTCGAAGTCTTGATATCTCGATTTTTTTTGTAGCAAGTCATGGTTCGAATTATCGAAGTTCGACTATATAAAATAGTAGCAAGATTTCTGTCTGTAGTTTCGTTATCATGGTGGTTTTTTGAGTATTTTGTATGATACCTATGCTTGGTTACACAAAGCGTGGTCAAAAAATTTGATTTGATAAGGACCTTAGATTGTGATAATATAATTACAGTCTTTATACATGCAGGATCAGTCTAATGTCATTGTGAAACTTCATGTCATGTAAATGGGTTGTACTCACACAAAAACAAATGATTTATCTAGTGTAGCCTATGCTATTCCTCAACCTGACCCGAATTTAATCGGCTGCGCGGCTAGCTACCGACGGCGCGGGGTCATGGGTCGGAAAACAAAAATTACTATCTTGTGAAATAATCTCACTTGTTTTTGAGACGCAGCCTCAAAATTCAAACACAAGAAAAGCCCTTAATGGGCAATAAAAAACCCAACCACCTACCACTCGACACTTAGGACAACACAAAAAGGGAACGCACACCATAAATCGTGCACCATAATAATATAATTTAAATCTGAAATCACCTCTACACTCAGGATCACCTAACTATAGCCGAACACTCGACTGATAATAAATTAGTGGGCCAGATACCGACCGAAAGATCGAAGGGCGCCAGAACTTATAGGGCCACACTGTGTAAGTCTCAGGTCGTCCAAACTGAGACAGAGAGAGTGGCCACAGTTAGGGATAATTCGTTGAAGATAACCACGTTGGCCAAAAGAGATCCGAAAAATATTCCGGAACAGAGTCCAGAACCACAATCACAGTTATATTAATCCCAGGCCTAACGCTGTTACTTCCTTAGCAAGATAAACGGAAAAAAAATCAGAGGTGATTTCAAAGGCCAATACCACACGATAACTTAATCTAAAATACCAATAAAACAATAGATTACGAACACAAAATCTGGACACACAGCATTCGAGATACGAAAAAATAAAAGCGACACTGCAATCACAGGCCCCACGGAAACTTCCAACACTCGAGCAAAAATCCCAATTCAACAGGCCTCGAAGCCTCACAAGAACCTACTCATTCTATAGCAAAACGCTAGTTCCACAACACAAAATAATTCTCAACACATTTCTTCATAAATAATTAAGCGATGACGGGCGATAACGGAATTCACAATAATTAATCGTTAACATTTATTTCACACTTAATCCGGGCCTGTCCGGAAATTCCTGTGCCTGAAAAAATACATTGCATAGGATTCGGGACATAAATAATTTAAAATCGGCGAAACTGGCGACGGGGAATCTAAACTTAATTCATAATAAGATTCAAAATATTCCGGAAAATTCCCAATGTAGTGCAAGAAATCCTACAGGAATATAATCGACGCAACATTAATCCTTTTAATTCTGACGTAAATATCTAAATTAACCCAGTACTATGCAGCGTGGTCGACATTCAGAAATGTAAAATGTTCATAAAATATTAGATTTTATCCCTTAATATTTTCGGGATATCTTGTAGTACCATATTTATCCCACTAAGCTAGACACTTGATAATATTCTGGGATACTTGATGCGTCGTTACTTATGATAGCGAATATTAAAAATTTCGGAATAATTGCAAAATCTTCAAAATTTCTAGAATAAAATTAAATTATTCCCGTATTCCAGAAGCAACACAACCACACGGAAATCCAACAGCAGCAACCTAGAATCCCTAAACGTGGAGAAGCGCTTGACTTCTTTATGGTTTATTGTTTACACGGTATGCTAGCTATATCATATAACAACAATCCAACAATGGAAATACGGAAAATAAATCAATTTTCGGGAATTAGGAAAACTAGGAAGGTCGACCAATACAGAAAACAACGCCGAATCCAAAATCCAAGACTAAATCAATACAGCTCCAAAACGAAAAGCACAAATCAAAATTCAAAATCCCCAAAATAAAAGTATTTTATTCGCCAGATATTCAATCATTTCATTTTGATTGTTATTCAGCCGATCCGTCTGACACGGTCCCCGTACCTAGTCTGTCCACGTACAAAAGTGTACCAAAAAATCAGAATCTTTCTTCGCAGAACTATTTGCGTTCTCTCTTTTATACATCAAAAAATACACTCTCATCTCACGCACTTATAGAGATCATATCCACAGAGTCTTGTTAATTTCTGTTCAAGTTTGTAAGACTCGTGTCCTCAGTTGCTGGTCAGTATGCCTTGACGTCATCTATCGTCGCAAAGGTCTACATGTTAAAATCCTATAAATGAAATAATACTCCATAGGCTCGAAATAATTTTATTTTTAGGGGCACGCAATAGCAAATTGCTACACTAGATAGAAAAAGATCGCTTTCCAGGCTGAATTTTGATCAAAATGCGTAGAAAAATGTTGTTTCGAAGTGGAAATTGCACAAAAAAACTACGTTAAATACAGTTTAAAAAAAATATCGATTCAATGGATCAATTATTTTTCGAGCAGGATCGATTTAAAATTCTACAATGCATTTCTTACGGAGAACTATGTGTGGTCACAATCTAAGGTCACTGTCAAATCAAATTTTTTGTCAACGCTTTCTGCAAATGAGCACTAGACAGGAAAACAGGTTGTCAGAATTCTTGTATGTTTGTGCTAGCATCATTCAAGACCGTACAGTATCAATGAAGATGGGCACATGAGAAACACAAGTAAGGGAAAAAAAAACCCAACGTAAAAAAAAAAATATTTACAAATGTATTGAGTTTGGTATCAAATTATTATTATTACGATACGTATTCAAAATAAATTAGAGACCGCAAAATGTTTTAAAAAAATAAACTAAATAAAATAAAAGTAAAAAAACTAAAACCCGACCGCGTAAAAAGAAGAAAATAAGCAAATCAAAATGAAAGACAGTTATCAACAGTCGGGGACCTGTTTGGGAGTTGAAGAAAAACTTTCGATATTCGAGTCCCCGACTATTGATAACAAAAAATACTGACTTACGTTTTGATTTGCTTGTTTTCTTCTTTTTACGTGATCGGGTCTAAGTTTTTTTACTTTTATTTTTTAATAAATTAATTGAAACAAACCTTTCGCTTGAGCGACAGCTGTGCAAAGATCACGAAATACAGCTGCAAGTTTGGCAGTTCTATTTAGTTCTGGATCATCTTCTGCCTGTGCGAGTCGCCGAGTTCTCACGTTTCGTGGTTGCCTTAGCGCATTCAGTTGGCTAAGAATGGCAGCACTGACTGCCGCTCCAGTGTCCGAACCACTTCCACTAGCCGACGATGTCTGCTGCTGTACTCTGGACACCATGCTGGCTGATCGTTCGCGTATTCGACGAACCTGAAATACATCATCGAGGTTCAAACCAAATGGAAGAAAGAATGTGAATTTTAACATTTTAAAAGCAGAGATTATTTATCAATATTATTAACTATTCATATTATCCAAAATGTGTACTCAAATTAGCCTCTAATTTTACAACAAACAAGTAGACGGAAACGTTTTAATTTAAAAGAAAAGAAAAAAAACGTAAGTAAAATATAAATTTAGGTGTGCAAGCTTTCACGGCCGGCATTGTTCCAAATCTTCATGGTTTCCGGGCTTGTAGGCCGTGGTCAGGTAGAAATACCACCGGATCACGGCCTACAAGCCCGGAAACCATGAAGATTTGAAAAATTTAAATTATATACTATTTACTCGTAAATAAAATATTATTCATACAATCAATAGCACTGAAAATTTTACCAATATTGCTATTATTATCATCGATATAATCAAAATTGACGTTATTGATATTTTACAATCAACATCGATAAATAGTAATATAATCGATATCAATAATATAATAAAAAAATAATAATAAACAATATTTAATTTTCAATAAGGCTCAGTTCCAATCATTTTTAGTAGATTTTTTTGAAAAGACAATCTTACCTTATCTAAGTTCTTCAGTAAGAAACAATGATGCTCAGCAACAAACGCTTTCTGTTGATTGTTCATGGGTTTCACTTGAGGTACGATAGCACATGAAGCCACAGTTACAGTGGCATGAGATGATGAAGACTTCTCCGAAGTTACTGATTTATCTGAAACCGAGTCTTTGGTCGAACCGCTAGTAGTACGACGCGCTCTATTTTTACGCGGACGACCAACACGACCAGGGACTTTTTCAACCGGCGGATCTTGATTCAAATTCACAGGCTGTCTGACTCGTTGAGATTTTCCACCAATCACACCGCGACAATTTGTGCTTCCGCATTTACATTCCTAATGAAGTTTAAAATTTATTTTTGATAAACACATTTTGTTAAAAGACGATTCTCGTCGCTGGCATTCATTATACAACTAGCCGGAAGTTGCATAAATGGCTTTTCCTCAACTTCAAATTATTCTTTGATTTTTAACGAGGTTACAAAGCAAATTAATATATGACTCTAAACGCATAGGCGTTAGTAACGATAGCCGCTCGAAACCAGCTTCAAAAATTTAATGTGAAGCTATTTAAACTTTTAAGTGTAAGACAAAAAATCCAATGGCATTATTAAAGTTAGACAGAGTTCATTCCAATGATACTTACTTGACCATCAGCTGGATTAAACAAAGAGAAGTTGTAATCGTAGGTAAGTTCCTCACCACCTTCAATGTCTCGTAATGCAAACAAGGCCATTCTGAATTGACCATTCACCGACCATTTCTGCATCTCACAATTCGGTTGACACGAATGATTTACAAAACGACCTGTAAATGAATAAAAAAACAAACAAAAATTACCATAATATCGTATTCAGACTGTTTCAACTGCTTGCGTCTTTCTTTCTAATTTATACTACATAGCACAAATCTTTTATTTTAAATAACTTACCGTCTCCGCCCATGCGATGGCCATCGATGACAAGTCCTCCATCAAGGTGAAGACAATAATGATGCGTGTCATGCGCATAGCGAGTAGCCATTCTGTGTTTGAACTCCTTGTCAGATACCACCTCGCCAACATACTCAAGTATGAACTCGCCCGATTTGATCGGCATCTTAGTACGCACGCCCCAACCCTAGTAAAAAAAAAATAGGTTTTGAAGAATATGGAATGCGTCACACATAATAATGTATGAAATTTCCAGAGCTACTAAACGGATTTAAATGCGGTTTTTTCCATTCGGTCCAGAGGTTTACTATATAAAAAATTGTTTATTAAGCAATACATTAATTATTACCTTATCTTCTGTCATGAACCTGTCAAGAGCTGGCGCCCATTCATGTCGCTGTATGCGCTGATTGCGGCAACGATGTGCGGCTGGACATGCTGCAGGGCACTCAGCAAGCACTAAACGATTAATACAATCGTCTCCGCATCCTGATGTCGTAGTGCAACTGCATGGTTGCGGTTCGCAAGTCCCAGCAATCGGTCGTGAACCATATACATCTGTAGAAAATATCTCGGACTTAATTTTATTGTAGAATTTTACACATAACTAAAATGGATTGCTTTAAACTGAACCATAACAGTATTCAATATTGGAGTATATTGCATCTAAATTTACCAAGAAACAAAAAAAGATTTTCATTTTTTATTTTATTAAGCTTGCCAATTTTTTTTTTAAATGATTACGGACTCAAAATGATAAACAAAATTTTTGGATTTCATTGCATCATGTTTCCCAATTTTCTCTAAAATTTGAATGGATGATCGAAATTGTTGTGTTTACATATTTCGAATAATCAATTATTTCATATTTGTAAACTTGATCTAAATTGTGGTGCTCAAATTGCGGTACATATGCCAACTTAGGCACATTGTGGTTCTAGAAATGGTAAATTATCATTTTCAAATCAAAATACAATAAACTCTGTTGTAAAATTAAGAAGTCCTAGTTCTGTGTGGGCGCTCGAGATTTACCTGTTGGTGGTAATTCGCCATCGACTAAAAATTCATACAATTATATCTAATCAAAACTTATTTCGAAGTTGTTAAAATTTCCACCATCATTTGATGGCACATCATATTTTGGGCCTGGGAGGTTTAAGTTGAGCACCACTAGTCTAAATATTAAAATATTTAATTTCACCGCTTACTTGTTCTAATTTTGCGGTAATTCCATGAGGGTACCAAGTCTCTACCCGGTAGTCTGCCATGCGTGTGCTGCCACCACAAATCGTGAGGAAGCTGAAAGTGAGTTTTGCGACAACGCAACCATTTACCACAATGATAGGGCGGAGGGAGAAGTCCATGGCGATGTTCTTCCGGCTTATACACCACCCTTCCTTTTGACACGTTCTCGCTACGAGAGGTTCGAGTCGATTCGCTAAAATTGGAATTGAAAATAAATTCGTAACTAATGCCAAGGGCGTAGTCAAGGGGGACAGGGGAGGGCATGTGCTCCCCTGGCATGAGCAAAAATCCATTAAATGTACATGCACATAACATTTCACATTAGTTTTTCAAAATATACATGAATTTGATCTTTTCATTTTCCATGCTCAAATCATCTTCATTTGTATGTAATATTTACTTCTGAGACCCAAGCCTCTCAACAAAAAAAAATCGTCTGCAGCGCTAACCACGAGAACTGCGCGGTGCGGCCCTGGGGTCCAGACATTCTTTCCCCCCGTCACCTCGCTTTGGCCTCCCCCTACACAAAATTCTGGCTATTAGACGGCATTAGTAAAGGACTAATGCCGTCTTCGTCTTCTTCGCGATGGTATCGGTGCTGTTACCATAGTTAAGATTCATAAAACTATGCTAACAGCACCAGTGCCTCTCCTTTTAGAAGACGGAGGTGTCATTTTCTGATGTGTGTGAAGTTAGCCCCATCATTTTTAATTATTTTTTTTTGTTTTAAAAAAATAAATAAAATAAAAGGTTGTACTGTAATGCGCTCAGGATGTGCTATGTGCCGTAAAGAAATAAAAAATTCCCACAAAAATTTAATTTTTATAAGCAACAATTTCTGATGGCTTTGATATAAAAAAATCTCAAATGTATAATGTTTTATTAGAGTTTAAGGCGTACAAACTTATACATTTTTAAATTTTACAAAAATGTCTCTAGGGCACACAATCAAATATCTAATGCCACCACACCAACTAACTGCAAGAAAATTTAGAACTATTGCGTGAGTTTTTTTTAAGTTCAATAATACCTATTTTGATAGCTGACTGAAATTTATATTTTTTCTTCTTGCGGTTTGAAAATTCAAATTGTTAACTTTGGATTTGATAAAGACGTGGCAAGACTAGTTATAACGTTAAAACAACGTAAAATTCATTATTGTAAGTTTTTTTCTGCAACATGGAAATAAAAAATCGAAATCGACTCTATTTAATAAAATTACTAAAGGTGCATTTTCATGTGACGCTAGACGCTGGCGTCTAGCGTCAAATGTGGTCACGTGACATAAACGCCATCTTGAAAAACTGTAGCGTCAAGTTCCAGCGTCAAATTTTAGCGTCAACAGACAGCAAGGTTTTGACAGTTGTAAACTTGTAAAGAGAGCGTCAAATAAAGACATCCATAAATCAAAACCCTGGTGAATTTGTTATAATAATTAATAAATAAGCTCTTTGTAAATTTATTAACAGAAAAGACAATGTCTGAATACGATTATCAAAAATGAAATTCCCATATTTTTGACTTAAATAACCGGCGAAAGTACACGAATTATAAGGAATAAAAATTAAAAATATAACTATGCTTACTTTTTTATAGGTAATTATATGCACTACCAGAATATGAGAAAAAAATAAATTGTATCTTGAGAAATTTTAATGTTTTTAGTATTCAATAAAAAAAATTGTTTTGTTCTAAGTGAGACGGGAATTTTAATTAACCATCGAAAAACCATCAGGTGATAGTATTTTCCTTAATAAATAGGTACTTTCGAAGTAATAAAATCAATGGGTTAAATTCGTAGAATCAACCCCCTAGTAGCAACATAAAGCAATTCTTTAGCAAGCCTGTGTGTTGATACTTGATGCACAACTCAGTACCTAACTGTAGAAAACTCGTATCATTAATGACCAGAGACAACTAATGACGCCAGCGTAAAAGCTAAACAATGTTTAGCTTTGACGCTACATTTTTTCAAAATGGCGTTTATGTCACGTGACCACATTTGACGCTAGAAGCCAGCGTCGAGCGTCACATGAAAATGCACCTTAATCTTTTAAATATGTATGTAATTATGTATGTGTTGAGTTAATATTGATTATAGATTAAAAAAATGTTGAAGTTTAACATTTGGCGAAGTCCTTTTATAAAAAAAGCTTGTCAGCACAAAATAAATTAAATACAAAAACATTTTTAACAAGCCGTGAGGTGGGTCGTTTGTTAGGACTAAAGTGCGACCCTTGAGGTCCACACGACGAACTTCCCAGTTTGATAAATATTTAATAATAATAATTAAATTAGATATTACACAGAAAAGTAATCATTTTAATCATTAAAACATAATTATTATTTATTTTTAACAATAATTAGAGAAAAAAAAAAAAAAAAAAAACGGCTGAACCGATTTTTATAAAATTTATGTCGGATCAAAATGACGTTAACACGCCTCGATTGACACCCTTACGAAGTCAATATAATTTTTTATTCGCGAGATATTGTGTAAAATCTACTTTTTTGGAGGTTATTTGGTTAAGAAAAAAGAACGGCTGAACCGATTTTGAAAAAATTTCTTTCAGATCATATTTACGTTAATACGCGTCGATTGGCACCCTAACGTAGTCGATATCATTTTTCATTCGCGAGATTTCGTCTTAGAAAGAAATGGACACATATATACGTACGTACGTACATACGTACACACACACATACACACACAGACATCTTTCTAAAAGTAGTGTAAAAATAGTGTAGTGACCTTGAAACATAAAATTTTTTTTCCTTTTTGATTTCGATTTTCGGACCCATTACAATAACTTCCATTGGGAAGTTAAAAATTTCTAAAATTAACTACAAAATTAAGCATTTTTTATACTCACTCATCTTCTTTATAGTAGTCTGAAAACAATCCCGCGATAAGATATTTCTTCCTCCAGCGAGGCGGTTTCCTGGATCGTCTAGTTTCGTCTCCAGATGCACTGGTGGCATCATCCGAACGTATACGTTTATCCGACGGAAGAGGATCCACGCTGCTGGCTGGTGAAATGTCACGAATGCGTTTTTTATTAACATATGATTCTTCATTTCTTCTCGTTCTCTTTTCAATTTGATCATACAAACCAACTTCGCGTTTCCGTTTATTTTTAACTTTTTCCGAAATACTTATTGATACTTCACTGCTTTCAATACTTTCATTGCTCCGGTCACGTATTTTGCGTCTAATCCTTTCCGAAGCTTTAAGTTCTACTTCAAAAGATGGTTTTTCAGAAGGACTGATTTCACGTACTTTGCGTTTTGGTCGCAGTTCGGCACTGTTGGCAGGAGAGGTATCTTGCCGCCTTCGGAGACTCTCATGAACCCGGTCCAATTTTGATGATAAAATATTTTCTCGTTTCAATTCTGCTAGGCTTGCTCTATTTGTTTTTATGTCTGCATCTTGAACTAGTTTCGTTGATTCAAGTGCTTCGTTTGCTGTTTTGGTTCTTGTTTGTTTATTTTCAAGCATAGTCGTATTGATTCCTGATTTTTGCGTCCTTTCTACAAAAGTAGATGGTTCTTCATCTAACCGAGGTATCCTTTCAAATGCTTTATCATTTGTCACTGATTTTTCAAAACCGGTATTGTCTTCAGAAACAACAGGTACAATTTTTTTCTTTTTCTTCTTTAACGTCGGAAATCCAGTTCTATTTATTGCCTTTCTTCGACGAATTCTCTTTTTGTTTTCATCATTACTTTTTGCCGATGGCAATACTTTGTTCAATGGGACTGTGACTTGCTTTTCTACTTCAACTCTCTTATTTTTGTTAACAGTTTCCACGATTTTCTCGACTTGTACCCTAACATCTTTCAGATCGGCACACTCTTTTTTCTTTTTTGATTCAGTTTTAACAACTTTTATATTATCAGTTTTGCTACTTTTTATATTTTCATTTTTGTTACTATCAGTTACTTTCTTATTTTTTCGTAAATTGTGAAGTTGTTCTTGACTTGATTCCTTAGCAGTTTCAGCAGGTTTTGTTTCTGATTTATCTCCTGCAAAAGATGTATTTAAAATTGTCATCGCGGGAATCTCCAACTCAACGTCCACAGTTGGTAGGAATATACCTGTTGGTTTGTCGGACACAATATTGCCATCTAAATCGGAAAGTTTCTCAGATTCAGCTGGTTTTACTTTCCGCGTAATTGGAGATTTGATAACAGTTGCTCTATTCAACGCTGTATCTGATTTGACCTCAACTTTATTTTTATTTACACTTTTACGATCATCAAGTGCTTCAGCAATTGGGATTATTTTCGATACTAAATTTGATGTTAAATCCTCCAAACGATTTTTCTTTCGCGTTTTTATTTGAGCTATTGTTTCAGACATTTTTGTTTTCTTATCAGTTCCGCTGACAGCTTTATCTTTGCTGTTAAGAGAGATATCATTGTTGTTAGTAGAATTAATGTCTACTTTTGGTTCATTTATTATTTCTTTTGGTTTCTCAGGTACTACCGGGAGATTTAGCTGCTGATCGATATTTTTCATTATCTTGGTGATGTCTCGTTTTTCAATAAGAGTTTCTGCTTCGAGTCGGTGTCTTTTCTTAGGAGTTGTTGTTTTCAAGTGAGTGCTCTTAACTTCACTTATTTCAGGCTTGACAGGTGCTATTTCAACTTTTGGTTTGTCAGTCAAAGAATTTTCATCACTTGGCACAGTGATCGGGGAAGAATAGCGAGTTATACAAGCCTCAATTGCTTCTTGTATATGAGTTCTAAACAGTTCAACATTTTTACTATTCGATTTTATATTTGCCAGTTCAGATTCAAGAGGTAATTTGGGAATTTTTATACAGTTCAAATCGTTTATGGAAGTTTTCGATTTTATCATCACACTTGCAATCTCAGATTTCACAATAACATTATCAGAAATGTCATTTACAGCAGTCTCAACATCCGATTTTACAACTGTGTCATCCATGTCACCAATTCCTTTGGCTCCTTCTTTCGCGGTTTTTATTTTTTCGAGAATTTTTACATTTAACATGCTCACACTTTTTGGGATTCCAACATTATTCTGAGTATTATTAACCTGTTTTAAACCTATACTGACACTTTTTGTGCTAATACCAATTGGAGTAGATGTCTGTTTGGTGTTAGTAATTTGTGATGTATTTGTTTTTTGTACCAACGTTTGAGTAATTACAGAGGGCTTGGCATTATTTACAATAGGCAAACTTTTAATAACCTGGCTCGATACACAAGCTGACTGTTTTGGAACAGGAATAACGGTTGCGATTTTTTTATTTTCTGTAGTATTTTTGATGGGAGTTGTGTTTAAACTCGAAACTTCTGCATCTGAATTCTCAGCAGTTCTAACTGAATCGACAGAACTCGCCGATGCATTGATTTGTCTGTGCTCTCCGCTAGACATGTGATAGTGGCGCTTTTTCAAAGGCAGTCTTTGTTCGTTACAACTAGGTTCTTTGTTTTCTTCGCGGTTCGTGCTGCCGCACTGTTTTTTCTTTTTACGACCGTCCGCATTGTCAGATCCTTTACGTTTTTTTGAAATCCGCTTGGCGCATTTAAATATTTCAGGTACTTTTTCACTTCCCAACCGGTTAGTATCTATATTACAATACTTAACAAAATCAGATATGAGTTTATCAATTTCGCTCATAAATTTAGGATCCAAAATAACCGCTTTGTTGGTTTGAACATGCTTCGCGTTGTGTCGATGCAGTTTTCGATGCTTCTTGTGGTCGTGTTTGTGTTTTGAATGCACGAGTCGTGTATGTGTCGGATACGTTAATCTCTGGTGTTTTGTCAACAATTTAACATCGCTTTTGTACTTAATGCCGTCATGTTTGCAGTTTTTTGTTCCTTTAGTTAACAAAATTTTTTCCTCACCTCCCACATTCTTTTTTGTTAATTCCAGGCGTTTACTAACCCTATCGCAAATCTCTGTTAATAAAGCACCACTAGATCTACCTCCAGACTTTTTACTCTGCTGTATGGCGTGATTTTCTTTCGTCTCTCCATTTCTCCTTTGCTGCGTTTCCAAAGATTTACCTAAATTTAAACTTAAAGTATTGGACGTCAACTGTAATAGATCCCTATCAGATATTTTATTTTTTCTGTGTAGTTTTTTACAATGTTTCTTTTTTGATTTTGATTTCAATAAAGATTTTTTATGAGATTCATTTGATTTCTCTAAGCTATGCGGACTTGTTTTATTCATTTCACCGTCAGTCGCAACGTTTTGCTTTGAAGATTCATCCGCCTTTTCATCAACGGCGATATCAATCTCATTGTGTGTCGGTCTCCTTTGTTTTGGAGGCCTCCCGGGCGGCCGTTTTGGCATAGGTTTTACGTTAACTGAGGGACGCCGTACTTTGCGTCTAGGAGGATACAATACTCTGTCCGTGCTAGCATACAGGACTCTGTCTAAATTATGTCTTACAAATGAATGTTTGTTTTTATCGCCTTGTTTCAGCTTGGCGATGCCTGTTATTTCAACTGACGTATGCGCTTTTTCAACTTTTTCGGGTTTACTTGATTGTTTTGAAAGATCGTTTTTATTATTTTTTGATGAATGTTTTTTATTTTTATCACTCGATGCACTCCTCGTTCTGTGCCGTTCACTATGTTCAGATTTATTTTTGTTACGAGGTACGGGACTCGGTTCTGGACTTGACAATCGCTCTGGACTCTCCTGTATTCCAGAATCAGGGGAAACGTTTGGTTCGCCACAATACTCAGCATTAAAATTGTTATTTTTTGCATCTGTCGAATCATTACTTTTAGCGGGTGTTGGTTTTTTGAGTTGTTTCTTTGGTCTGCCCCGCTTCTTCTTTCCGGCATTGAGTGTTGCTGCATGCATGGATTCATCAGTCGAGGGAATACTGCTGCCGGTCGGTTGAGGTACAGTAAGATGTGACGGAGGAGATGTGAGCGCTGTCGCATTTGAATGAGCTGGAGTGGTACTGAGCATTTGTGTTTGCACCTCAAACTGCTGCAGCAAAGAATTGGCATAAAGAAGAGGTTGCGCAGTGCAAGGCTCCTCTTCTTCAAGTTCACTGGCACATTCGGTTGCGCGTTGTATTGCCGCGCTTACTAGCTGTGGAGGTAACTCCATATCCGAACCAGACGCATCTGTACAATACAAAAATATAGGCACAATTAAAAAATTAATAGTGCGAAATTACGAATTATTTTTTCATCAGGAAAATACAAGAAAAGAGGCGTTTTTAAATATATGTTAGATAATTCAATGGGTAGGTAATCAGTAGTCATTTATGATTGCGTTTTAATCGATAAAAGTGGGTTTCCTTCTTTAAATATTTTCCAAACTTTTATTTAAAATATGCCAAAATTTGTATTATTGTTTAATTTGAAAATTAACTAAACATTTTTTTAAAAACAACTACAAGTTGTTCCAATTGTCAAAAAATGTAAATGAAGAAAAGTGCTGACACACTGAAATTACCATTTCTAAGCTGTAACAATTTTGATGACTGGGGCTGTTCATATAGTTTGTTTTATTCAATGAAGATTGACAGTTAAAAATCTAAAATTGCTCATTGTTTTAAAATAAATTCAACATTTAATTATTTGTTTTCAGTAGTCGAATACTACTGTACAATTTTAAAAAATGTATTAGAAAATCAAACAATATTTTGGTTAACTAGATAAGTACATTTTTAGATTAACAACATTGTAATCGAAACTTCAGACAGTTTAGACATATGATATCATTTCTCTTTATATGCATATCTTTTCAGTTATCAATGTAAATACTGTGAACTGGTCATTTGCCTTTAAAAGTTTTCTTTCATATTTAATAAGCAATGGTACATTTTTTTTTACAATAAAAATCGAAAAAAAGGCCTAATAGCAACCAACACTAAATTCTAAAAATAAATCAATTGGTACAACATCAAATAAACGTCAAAGCAATATCTTAAAATGAGGTCATGAATTAGAACCCTTTAAATTATGGCAGTAATGAAAAACTCTTTGCAACAAATTTTATTATTTTATCGAAAGAGAATTTAATTATCGCAACAGAATTATTATGTCAACTGTCAAGTCAGCGAGGCTTCAGAGCTGACCTGTCTCATTAGCAAGCTGTTTGCTTCGACTACCATTATCGCAATCGAATCCACCAAACGCACCGGCATCACAGTCATCCTGTTGATCGGGAAGGATTGCGGCCAGATCTTCCTGTCGAATCTCCTGCAAGCTGCACGAAGCGAGCATCGCGCCATGACTGTCCTCCTCATCGGCTGCAATCGCGGTCGCGCCGACACCCGTATCTCGTACCGTGTTTGGTGGACGGACCGGAGCCAGCACTTCATCATCGGATGTATCGGATGACAGATGATGTACGGACCCAACGCTACTGCCGCGACCGGATGTGGCCGGTATTGCACTCGCCTATCAAATAAAACAAAATTGTGAGACAAAGCCAAAAGCAAATTGAAACAACAATTGTTTCAAAACAAGTTTTAAACGTGTTTAAAAACAGCAAAAAAAATCCGTTTTTAAACATACGAACACACGTTTAAAACAATTTGAAGTTTTTTTATAATAAAAAAAAATACTTCTTTTTCCAACCCTGACATAGGGACATTGGACGAAACTGCACTGAAGCTTATTGTTTTGTAACGCTGTAATATAAGTCGGCAATCTTACGAGTTTTTGAGGCACTTATTTCAGAAACTAGTGGACCGATTTTAATGAAATTTATTGGTCGTGAAAACTGCAATATATCTACCAAATTTCGTTTCTAGGTCAAATAGTTTTCAATATTATAGTACTTTGCGGAACCCCATGTTACCATTTTGGACTAAAAAAAGAAAAAAGTTTCTTACTCTACTCGATGAAACATGGCTATCTTCGAATATTTTATTTTTTAACCCTATTTTCGATGTACGGAAGCCCCTAATTATTATAAGTTCAATAAAAAAAAAGCATTTGTCTGAGTTTAGGTCATCAACTTAAATATGCAAATGGCAAAAAGCTATATAGAAGGTCGTGACAGACGCACGGACGACAGACAGACGTGAGAACACTACAATTTTGTTTGAACTCTTTGGATACGGAAGCATAAAAAAGTATATCGAAGCATTCGAATTACTGGCGGGCCCGATTATCGTCTATCGATGCTTTATTATATAGTGCAACCTAACTCAATCCGGCACGTGATCATTGCTGGAAATTAATAAAAATGCCGGTCAAGTGCGAGTCGGACTCGCGCGGAGAGGGTTCTGTACTATTCCGTTTCCCGTGGGAATTTAAAAATTTAGGATTACCGTTTAGGTTTTCCTGTAAAATATGAGTGAGACCCTATATTCACTATTTTTTTTTCAAAATTTTAGCCGCAGTAGTTTCGGAGATAAGGAAAGGGAATACTCGATTTTCGTATTTATTTTCTTTAATATCTTTTAAATTATGCATTTCAAAAATATAAAAAAATATATTTGTATTTCACATAACGAACCCTTTCATTTGATACGTCACATGACGCACTTCAAAAACTTTAATTTTCTAATTTGCCCTCCAAAATCAGAATTCGTTTATTTACGCTATACGTCCGTGATTGCGTCACCTAACTCTATATATGTATTATGTACCAAATTTCAAATTTTTTCGTTCAGTAGATTCGGAGAAAATAAGCTGTGACAGACAGATAGCCACAGGGCCGTCCCAAGGGTGAGGCGACCGGGGCGGTACCCTCGGGCGCCACAAGATTGGGGCGCGCAAATAAACAATATTTATTAGTATTTATACTGATTAATGGAATTTATAAAATTTTCGCTATATGAATTTATATGATTTTCTCGCTACACATTGGGGCGCTGCGTTATAGTCGCCTAGGGCGCTCAAATGGCTTGGGACGGCCCTGGACAGCCATACAGACAGACACGAGAGTGATCCTATAAGGGTTCCGTTTTTTCATCGGATGTACGAAACCCTAAAAAAAAGGTTTTATCTACCTAATACGTTTTTAATAAATTAGAATTTTTACGAATAGAATTCATTTGACACCCACAATAAAGTACCTACTATAAAATTTTAATCCGATTGGGCAGCGGAATGTTTCCAAATTAGCGATGTCGTCCACGCCTTGTGAAAAGATAAAGGTGAAGTTTATAACCTCCTTTTTTTAAAACCGGTTAAGAAGTCCTTACAAACGACAATCAATGTTGAAGACTACAAAAGTAATAACGAAGTCGCCTGATTTGCAATGTTCGTTGACCCACGCTTAACCATGCAATTATTACGTTGCATAAAAATGCATTAAAAAAGTAATAATTTTTTTATAGCGTTGCTTCAAACATTTTACTGCAACCAATCAGTCCACTGCAATTTATCTGCATCTTTCAAAATAAGTTAAGTAGCATTTTCAGAGCAAAATAAAAATAACAGTGGAATAGCCTCATTGATTAAATAAAACTTTTGAAAATTGTCATTAAAACAATCAATGAGATATTATTAAAAAAGTGGGTGTGTGCTTATAACCACACGACAGAAGTGAAAACTTGATTATACGAGAAATATACACAATATTATAATATTATTATAATACGTAATAATAAAAACGTAATTCTTGAAACGATGCACTCCTTGTTAGACAGTAAACGTGGTCATCGACCCGAGCGCGCTTGATGTCGAGTGGAGCCGAGTAAACCCGATTCAGCGTCACTGACCCGACCGTGACGCTTCACTTTCGTTCACTATTCAGAAAGAACGCAAAGTGCGCCTAAAGAAGTTTTCATTTCAAAAATTGTTCCAGCTGATGGCGTTGAGAGCTTGGGGACGGAATTAAATTTGCGACGTGGGTTTTGGAAATGAGAGGATATTTCAGTGCAGAAAAAATATAGGTACTCTTAAAACATAATTATTGGTGACGCATGTATACAGACGTGTTCCAATGCATAATTTGAAAACACAAAACCTGATTTCTAAATGCGTCAAATTGCAAACAGCTGCGTAAAAAATTCAATTCAGTACAGAAACAACGTCTGAGATGGCATCAATTCATCCTGAATTTCGACGAAAAAAAATAACTGAACTGCTATTATTGTACATATAAAATTCCTTGTGATGGACTTTTGAGTTTTGTTATGAAATGTGCTAAAACTAGTTGCACAAATGATGTTTAACACTATAAAAAATTAGGAATACTTTTTGTGCCATAAAATAACAGACAAAAAGAACTGTAATACCGATATTCTGAATTTATACCTACAAAAAAAAAACCGGTCAAGTGCAAGCCGAGGTAATCCCATTAATGTTCCATTTTATCAATTTTGTTTCGGAATATTAAAAAGGATAGATATTAGATATACAGATTCGTACCCGAGTTCGTACCTCTCTACTCAGGTCTCACATTCTTTTGCAAAATCTCAGGAAATACTGAACCGATTCTAAAAAAAATTCTTTCACTAATAAAAAACTACACTATCTCTAAGTGATATAGGTTATATTTTATTTTGATAAATTTGTCGCGGGGGGGTTCAAGCTATGAAATTGTTTCACATCTGCCAGGCATCCCACGGCGGCTCACATTTTTTTTTCGATAACTTTCTGTTCTCATTTTTAAATTTCTATTAAGATCTAACATTTTTGAATATTGAAGTTTTTTTATTTTTGTTATTAAAGTTTTTACATTTATATTACAAAAACAGAAATTTTCGTATACCTATTTTCTTTAATATCTTTTAAACTATGCATTTTAAAATAATTCATAAAAAAAATATATTTGTATTTCTCATTACGAGCCCTTTCATTTGATTTGTCATTTTTTTTAAATTTTCTTCTTTGCCCTCCAAAATAGGCCTAGGATTTTTGTTTAAGTTTTCCTGTAAACTATGCGTGAGGCACTATATTTCCTATTTTTTCAAAAATTTTAGGCACAGTAGCTTCGGAGATCGCACGGACGGACGGACGGACGGGCAGACAGACAGACAGACAGACACACACGAGAATGATCCTATAAGAGTTCCGTTTTTTCATTCTGAGGTACGGAACCCTAAAAATAATAAATTGAAAATATGAATTGACGATAGGCTCTAAAAACAGTCTTTGAAAAAAAAAATAAGGCAACTGCTAATAACCCTTATTAATGAACCAATAATAATATAACGATCATCTTCAACAAATTGGATGATTTTTAGATAGCTTATATTGCAAATTAAGTCCGACAGCGACTGCTAAGGTTGTTAGCGTCTAGGTATAATGGATTATTTTTGTATAACCATAAAATTTATTGAAATGAACGACATAATATTTGTTACACACACATTTAATAGCTAGCTAATTTAAATATTGGTTTTAAGTCAGTAACGACATCAAGGCCAGCCCCCCTTCACCCTGCACAAAGACACAAAGGATTTAATAGCCCGGGAAATAAAGGTTTTAGGTCGCAAATAATTCCAAAGGAGCTGGATTTTTCACAGATGGTAGAACACCTTTAGACATGTATTTTTACAAAAGTCCCCGGTTATCCCCCTTGTGCTTCCCCCGCCATCCCCTTTTGAATATAATTTTGCAAGCCTTACGGAAAACGCTAATATCTCCTTAACCAATGTCTGAAATCAGACGACTTTTTTTTTGTTTTGTTCCTAATTAGTTACTCTAAAAAATTTCCCCTCTTCAATTTTGCGATAAAATCAATATATGCTTTGCAAATTATTAATAAAGAGAAAATATCAGTTTTTAAAAGAATATTTCACAAAATATTTGCATATAACTTTTTGATGAACCTGTTTCGAAATATCTCAAAAACGATTCTTTCATATTAAATAGGATTACATTTCCTACAATTTTCATCCTTACAAATTTTCTGTGGTACAAATAGTAAGCGCGCTACAGCTTCTTGAAAATCGCACGCGCTTTTTGTAGCCTTGGAAACCGATTGTTAAAACGTAATGTCCTTTTCAATAGCTTTATTTATTGTGTTCTTCATCGAATTTTAAATTGAAAATGCACATGTTCATAAAGCAAAGAACGCTCTAAATCGTGATTTTTGTCCCATATCGATATCGTTAAAAATTTCGAAGCTATAGCCAGTCAAAGTTGAAGTCATCATAGAGCCTTACTTTTTTTTTGGACACGTGTTACGAGTACTTTCCATACCGAATAAAAAAATTTCCGTCTAGTAACCTATAAAAAATTTAAGGTCCAATCTCACTAACTTGAAAAATTTTCAAGTTATAAGCATTAATGTTCATGTTTTTACTTTTTGACATAAAATTAAAACGCTTGACGCGAAGTGCTCTACTAAGAAGAGTGTTCGAGAAATATTAAGTTTACATATAGAAGCTGTAGACCTATTCATGGGTTATCTAAGTGAGTAAAAAAATTTAAAAAATTTGAAAGTGGTCACTCTACAGAGCACTTCGCAACAAGTGTTTCAATTTTATGTCAAAAGGTAAAAACATGTACATAAATGCTTATAACTTGAAAATTTCGCAAGTTAGTGAAATTGGACGTAAATAATTGTTTATGGCATTAAATTTTCTATAGGTTCCTAGACGGACATTTTTTTATTCGGTATAGAAAGTACTCGTAACGCGTGTAAAAAAAAAATGTAAGGCTCTATGATGATTTCAGCTTTGACAGGCTAAAGCTTCTAAATTTTTGAAGATATCGATATGGGACAAAAATCATAATTTAGGGTGTTCTTTGCTTTATGAACGTGTGTATTTTCAACTTAAAATTCGATGAAGAACACAGTAAATAAAGCTATTGAAAAGGACCTTATATCTTAACAATTGGTTTCTAAGGCGTGATTTTCAAGAAGCTGTAGCGCGCTTACTATTCTTACCACGGAAAATTTGTAGGAATGAAAATTGTAGGAAATGTAATCCTATTTAAAACATTACATAACGAAAGAATCGCTTAAGTCGACCGTTTCTGAGATATTTCGAAAAAACAAAAACAATGTTAAAATTTCGTGGTTTTTTGGCTGCCAAAAGTTGTCCCGGTGTCATGTTGGCACGAATATATGCAAACAAATAGTAGATTGTATATCTAGATGTGTAATGGACTATTACGGCGAGTGATGACAGTATGTAAGAACGAGCGACAGCGAGTTTTTACAGTCACACGAGCCGTAATACCATTACGCACGACATATAATATATATGGAATTTTTTGCCATACCCACTACAAAATACCTACTTTTCACTTCATTTTCAAAAAAATTTGACAGTTCATTTGCGTTGCCATCTTTACTTCTACAGTATGCCGTGAAGTTCGTGAGAAAGTAATGGCAGACGCACGCAGGCGTTTAGAGCGAATAAACAGAAGTTCCTATGGCAACCGTTTACTTCCCGCACTAGTGCGGAAAGTAAAACACTTTCCGCACACCTGCCTGTGAAATGACTCATAAAAGGCCGCTATACATACATCGTAAGTAGCTATTTTGTAGTGGGTATGGCAAAAAATATCTTATGCCCCACCTTTTGCAAGGTACAATGTATGTCAAAAACTACACAACATTTCTTATTCAAACCGATTTTCGTTGGAAGTATTTTATAAATTCTACTTCATTTACATACCGACTGTTGACTTAAATAAAAAAGTCATTTTGAAACTTCTACATCATTTTTGAAGGCCTATCTAATGATACCCCACACGCTTATGTGCACTGGAATTTTTTTTATCCCTCAGTTACATATATGGTGTGCCACCACTATTTTTTTCGTAATTTCACTTAACCATTGTATAGCAGTTCATAGAAAACACCTACCTTCCAAATTTCATCTATAGTGTGCCAATAGTTTCCGAGTAAAATGACTGTGACATACGGACGGACAGACGGACAGGATGAAATTATAAGGGTTCCCTTTTTGCCATTTGGCTACGGAACCCTAAAAACGCTTCAATGTTAGATAAATAATTTTATTACAAATAAATAAATACAATCCATAAGTTTTTTTAATTTTATTGCCATGCGTCCGACCGCTGCGCTCATTATTAACAGCCCACTTGCCCTATAATTAACTAAAGTCTATCAATATATACATCATTTTAAAGCTACAAATATTGTCTACAAATTTTACTTGAACAACTTTTACCCTAACAGGCTTAGCAAAAAGTTATATGGAAATATTTTGTGAAATATTCTTTTAAAAACTGATATTTTCTCTTTATTAATAAATTGCAAAGCATATATTGATTTTATCGCAAAATTGAAGAGGGAAATTTTTTAGAGTAACTAATTAGGAACAAAACAAAAAAAAAGTCGTCTGATTTCAGACATTTGTTAAGGAGATATTAGCGTTTTCCTTAAGGCTTGCAAAATTATATTCAAAAGGGGATGGCGGGGGAAGCACAAGGGGGATAACCGGGGACTTTTGTAAAAATACATGTCTAAAGGTGTTCTACCATCTGTGAAAAATCCAGCTCCTTTGGAATTATTTGCGACATCGGGTGTTTTTTTCCTTTCATTTCCTGGGCTATAAAGAGTGCATTGGTCCGGCATCGAGTTTTATAAACTGATATAACAATATTATGTGGTGTTAACTCTATTAACAGACGCTTCCGTAACGAGTATATTTGTTGACATAAGACAAAGTGGCTTACGCCGGATTTTTCGTAAATGTCGATTTAGGACCAGCGAACACATGCTACTTTTTGTATCACGATTGTGCGACTATGTCGCTTATAGATTGTCAGATGCAGCTACCAACAGCGTAAAGGTCCGTGATAGCTTGTCGAGTCATCACAGGCCATCACGAACGCGCGTCGTGTGACATGGGTCGCTCGCAGTGGCGCGTGGCTCGTAACTCGGTGAATCACCTCGAAGGCGGTAAATGAACACTAGTCAAAGGGTTTTATGATGGCTCATAATATAATAATATCACAATATTGACCCTATCTCTACGAGCCATCTAGAACCACGAACCGAGCCAAGACAAGCCGCCGCAAACCGTACGCGCCGTGTGACGCGGTCTTAAGGCTGCGCACACTATATTTATTTATTGTAGATTATAGACGCGTCGACATCTAAGGTCATTAGCGTCTTTCAACTACACTAAATAACAACTAACTTAAAGCTAAATAACATCACAAAACATCCATGAGCGCAGGTGGGATTCGAAACTACGGCAGTCCAGTCTAGAGGTTGCGGCGCCAAGCATGCTAACCACTAGGCTATACTGCCCTCTGCGCACACTATAAGTTGAAAAACACAGCTAGCTAATGTGTCACGAACGCGCGGTTGTAGAAGACACATAGCACACTTAAGTGGAAGGTTTACGATACTCCATGCCATGGATTACTATGAGGCTGAGTAATCGTCAAACCGCGATGCAGTTGCTAAATCGCGCGTTTTCGATACAAGAAGTAGCGTGTATTTTCAATTTACTTTTTTTTTATAATAAATTGAAAATCCAATCGATATTTTTATTACCAATGCGCCTATGAACGACTTTTGATGTGGAACATCTAATGGCGCGCTTGGATGAGAGTGAAAACGTTTTGATGGCACTTCGCGCGGCGCGTCTTCCCACCTACTGCACTACACACTCGCTATTTTACGTGTGTGAATATATCTGTGTATTGGAACTAATTTAAACAAGCGAGCGTCGTTCCGAGCTGTTTTATTGCCTTCCCAGGGAAAAATTTCTCACGAGGGGGAGTGTAATAAATTGTAAATTTTTATCTTTGAACTACTGAACCGATTCTAAAAATTCTTTCACTAATTACCTTCGCAGGGGGGGGGGGATAAATCATAAATTCTTCTTTGGAATTACTGAACCGATTCTAAAAATCCTTTCACTAATTACCTTCGCAGGGGAGAATTTCACGCGCGGGGGGGGGGGGGTAAAATATTTTTTTAATTCTGGAACTACTGAACCGATTTTAAAAATTCGTTCACTAATAGATAGCTACACACTATCCCTGAGTGATATAGGCTATATTTTATTTTGATCTTGTGAGGGGTTCAAGCTATGAAATTGTTTCACATCTGCCAGGCGTCTGCACGACGGCTCACATTTTTTTTTTATTAAATCGTTGAAATGAACTCTATTTTTCCTTTCGAGCGGCTGACGTCACATGCTCCGAATATCACGAAGATTATAAAACCAACCCGACAGTGGTTGTCACGTAAAAAATATTAGTAAAAAAACTTTTTAAAGACGAGCTTTTATTGAAATGTACTAAAAAGGAAAAAATAATATTTAATAGTTTAAGTAGACTCGTAGTACTTTTCCACACGACCACCTGGCTTACTGTATTTGACACCTTAACATAGATATACAAGCTGTTTTGTTTCACATGTCAACCACTTCCGACAATTTGAGTTACATCTAATATTTCTAAAATTCCACCCCAGTATGAGACATTAGGCGTTATTAACGCAAAATCTATCTGAATATACAAGCAAAATTTAGGGGTGAACCAAGTATTCGTTATTACGCGATACTTGGTCGTTTTATCGAATATTGAATGATTAATAAAAGAAATTCAAATTTTTAAAAATTCATGCCAAATTCGGCTTCTTTTGGGCAACAAACATAATATCTATAGGTACCATGTGTTAATTTTACGGCATTTTTACCATTACAACTCCACAATTGTACTAATTTAGGTAAAAGTTCACTTTCTCAATTTCACAAAAAAATACCAAAAATTAGACATAAGCGTTTTAGCTGTGTGGTCACAGGTGTATGCACAGTGTTATTGACTCGATTAAAAACACAAGGTGAACATGCCCAGAGGCGCGCGCCCAATACTATGTTTTATAGCAGACCAGCCATTCTTAACATGTCCACAAAAATGCGCTTTATGTCCACTTTTTACTACAAGGATACCAACGGGTAGATTCAGTAATTTATTGTGCATTTCCCAAGAGAGTGCAACAGCTAAGCTCCATTAAATATATGTGAACCCCAACAAATGCAACTCAAAAAGATTGAAAAGGTAACTGAAAATATATAATATTAATATATATAGGCCGTGTGATCAGAGAAAGAGACGGACGGTGTACTATACTAATTGGAATATCACGGCTTACAACTAGGGCATGCAAATATTCGGATGTTTCAGGTATTCGAATATTCGCTCAAATTTTAGCCAATATTCGAATATATTCGAATATATTCGAATAATTGGTAAAAATAATAAAAACACTGGAACTTCAATAAATGACTTTTAATTATTTAAAATCAACACGCCTGCTGCACGTCCATAAATCCAATCAATATTTTAACAACAAAAGCAGCTTACTTCTAATTAAAAAGAGATCAAATAATCATTTTTACTTTACTTAGTTACGTAAAAATTCAGATCAAATCAACTAAATATTAGAGCGCACATAGCTTCCGAGAACCATAGATCAAATGAACATATTTAAGTAATCAAAAAAATTCAAAATTCTTTCTTTCTGTTTTTCCTATTCAAACAAAAATATTAAATGAGCATCTAAGACGCATTTTTATTAATTAGTACCACAAAAGTGTGGGATATTGCTCCCCTATAAAAAAAATACTTCACAAATAAATAATACGTCTATTAGCACGTGCGAAGAGCAAATCAAGCAATTAAGTACACGTACGTAACGTAACGTAAGTAAATAGTTATATCAAATAAACATGCAATAATTAACAAAAAAAAACTTTCCTCGCCCCGTTTCGATTCCCCTCCCACGCCCTAGCGCGAACTTAGAGCTAGTGTAGCGTTTGTAAGATGTTTTAGCGCCGCCGTAAACCGTTTTTAAACAATTTTAATTCTTAACAAATAATTCGAATATATTCGAATAATAGGAATTACTATTCGAATAATAAATGCAGCCGAATATTCGCTTTATTCGAATATTCGAATTGCATGCCCTACTTACAACACCTGGATGGTGTACTAATTGGAATATCAAGGCTTACAACATCTAACAAGAAAGGAACATCCATTTCCATAATAATATAGGTACTACATAGGGATACATTTACATAGACTGTTAAAATCATAACCATTCCTTTTGTCGCAGTCGGATAAAAATATGAAATTAGTCCTTCATAAAATAACATTGACGAAATATTTTTTAAATGAGTGTATCAAGGTCATTTTACCAATAATATTGTAATAATTTGAATACCTATGTTATTTCAATAATTACAACATTATTGTGTTAAACACATTCTAAAATTCGTTGATAATTGAGCTAGTTCTTGATTTAAAAATTAACTCGAGCAATGTTGATAAACACTCCTAGGGTCCACTGCGTCTTGCAATCTAATTCGATAGCGAAGCCGCGCAATGGAATTGAAATATTTGTTTGAATTTGATTTTACAACACCGATAACAATATTTGTGAATCATGATTTTATGATAATTAAAATACCTAATAAGTAATAACGGTTATTAAATTGGCAAAAAAATAATGCAACTTTATTATGATTTGTCGACTAACACAAGCCATAATAAGTATAATATGATTGTCCTTTATTATCCCAATGAATTATCATGGATACAATTTGTGGTTTCAAACGACACCGTTGGAAATGCATTACGAACGTTCGCTAATTTCGAAAGAGAATATAAATCAAATTGTCGATAATAAATTAATGTTTCATCTTTAAATGGATTTGCTATCGAGAATCGAAGAAATCAAAGCGATCGCGATACGAAGTGCATATTTAACAAAGGCAAAATTGCGACTTTTAAAGAAGTGTTCACTCGATTCTCGCAGTTCCAACAAAGTATATAATTTATTAACAAAATTGAAAATGCTTTAAAAAAAATCTTACGGGGAATCTTGTAATTTAAAAGTATATTCAACAAAATTTGTCTCATTTCAATTTAACTTAAGAGAACCGGAACTGTTCATTGTAAGGGAAAGAGCATTGTGAGGAAGAGGAATGGTTCAAGGGAACCAAAGTATAAAATATAGTCTTTGTGGTTGTATATTAAAAACTGGGCAATAACACACATTATATAATGGTTCACGATTGAAGAAGCCCTGTTCAACACCGGAAAGATTTCTGCTGATAAAGATATCCGACAAACTTATACTCACATCTACAGTAGAAATTCAATTCACTACTATTTAAAATTTTAATACATGCAAAGTGTATTTTATTTTCTTCAAGTTAATTATTCAAAAGCAGTGTTTAAAACATTCGAAAAAAATTACAGATAAAGTAGGTAAGTGTACCTACACGGGTGATTTCAAGGCGGATGACAAGACTGTTAGATTTACAACGTACAGGTGCATTTTCATGTGACGCTAGACGCTGGCGTCTAGCGTCAAATGTGGTCACGTGACATAAACGCCATCTTGAAAAACTGTAACGTCAAGTTCCAGCGTCAACAGACAGGAAGGTTTTGACAGTTGTAAACTTGTAAAGAGAGCGTCAAATAAAGACATCCATAAAATCAAAACCGTGGTGAATTTGTTATAATAATTAATAAATAAGCTCTTTGTAAATTTATTAACAGAAAAGACGTCTGAATACGATTATCAAAAATGAAATTCCCATATTTTTGACTTAAATAACCGGCGAAAGTACACGAATTATAAGGAATAAAAATTAAAAATATAACTATGCATACTTTTTTATAGGTAATTATATGCACTACCAGAATATGAGAAAAAAATAAATTGTATCTTGAGAAATTTTAATGTTTTTAGTATTCAATAAAAAAAAATTGTTTTGTTTTAAGTGAGACGGGAATTTTAATTAACCATCGAAAAACCATCAGGTGATAGTATTTTCCTTAATAAATAGGTACTTTCGAAGTAATAAAATCAATGGGTTAAATTCGTAGAATCAACCCCCTAGTAGCAACATAAAGCAATTCTTTAGCAAGCCTGTGTGTTGATACTTGATGCACAACTTAGTACCTAGCTGTAGAAAACTCGTATCATTAATGACCAGAGACACCTAATGACGCCAGCGTAAAAGCTAAACAATGTTTAGCTTTGACGCTACATTTTTTTAAAGATGGCGTTTATGTCACGTGACCACATTTGACGCTAGAAGCCAGCGTCGAGCGTCACATGAAAATGCACCTTACGTCAAGTTAGATTGCCCATGACAGATTTTTGAATTTTTTTTAAACCAATCGTTAATGCTGCTAAATCCCAAATTTTTTTGTTAGTTCTCAAAAAATACCAAAGTTATGGGCATTTTTTATAATGACAATTTTACTTGGCGTAAAGTTAGATTGCAAAAAGTATTGTTTTGGGTGAGGCTTGAGTACTGGGAGACAACGGAATGAAAACAGCAAATAATTTCAATTTTAATTAATAGCTGTTTCCACTGTATTAGAGGACATGAATATTCAAATGAGTTTAGCGTGCATTGTAAAAGTCAGATATAAGCTCGTCTATATTTTATGTAAATATTGTATGGCGGGCTACGAGACTCTAAATTTGAAGATTATTAGTGTATTTGCCATATGGCACATACACTATTGGCGTCGGTCGGATGGCGGGACCTAGGGGTCGGACCAAAATTTCTCGACGTTTCATAGCCTCCTGAACACTTTGGCACCATTTTTAAAAATGTTTATATATATTTATATATATATATATGTGTGTACACGATAACTCTCGACAGACTTAATCGATTGAAACGAAATTTGGTACACACATTGGAACTCATCACCGCAAGAAGCCTATTTAAAATGGGCCCGATCGGACCATTTTCAGGGTTGTATTTAGGGGTTCTAAAAAGTTTTTGGGCCCAAAAATACCGAAAAATTTGTCAGAATCGTTTCAAAATTGAAATTTAACTCTTTAGTAAAGATTAAAATGTGCTGCTAAAATTTTAATAAAATCGGCCCGACAGGACCGGACTTTCAAATTTTATGAAAACACTAGTTTGTTGATACGGATTTACTTATGGAAGGGTGTATTTAATTGCGTGTACTGATAAAATCCATGTCTAATATTGAAATTTAGAAAAATTTAATTATTTTAAGGGATGTATTAAGGGGTTAAATTTTTTATTTTGTCAAAAAACAAACTTATGTTCACATAATAATGCCACAATGCCTGTATTAGCAAATACACTATATTGTCGGCAGGGTTTGGCACTGCGACCCGAGTTTTTTTTTAGTTTATCAATGAAACAGATCGCGTGAGAACACTAATGTACGCTAACAGCTAAACAGGATTAATTGCTTGATACACATTAGTGTGGCACATCGCAACAGTCTAAGTATCGTGTCCGCGATGACATAGAGAAACAATAAAAATTATACAATATCATAATTTAATTGTGACAGAATAATACAAGATGTCAGTTGTACCTACAGTCCGAATATTTAAATTTATTAATTTAATATGCGTTATAGGTCCATGGCCTCCACACTCTGAAGCAGACCCACAAGCCAGGACCTTTGGCGGGACCTCCTACAAACCGCTTCGATTTTTGTCTTTTATTCATCTCTTAGTTGGCCAATTCGCTACGCCAGGCCCCTCCTAATCCCCCTAGAGTCCTGACAGCCTCCCCCCTCTATCGTGGTTAGATTTTTTACCAATGATTAATGAGCTCTCCAGAGTTACATAAAATATAAGTATAAGTTTTTAAAGTTTAATGTTCGAAGTGTTCCTAATTAATACTAGTCGATAATGTTGAATCCTTTACTTGTTTGCGAATTGCTGACTCGAAGCTTCATTCACATTTTTCTATAACAATATATAAACACTGAAAATGTTTCGTTGAAAAGCAGCCAATTATATAATTGATTCGAAACATATTGGAAAAAATCATTTTACCAACCATAGTCATAGTAAAATGATTTTTTCCAATATGTTTCGAATCAATTATATAATTGGCTGCTTTCCAACGAAAAATTTTCAATTGCAATTCAGCCGTATAAATCTATTAATTTATATATAAACATATTTCGATTTAAAAAAATACATGTTTCTTCTACTTGTAGTATTTTTGTAGACTTTTCTCGATATTGCAACTAGTTCCGGAATTCCAGAGCTCAGAACCAAACATCGAAACCAGTTCCGGAATTGAGAATGATCTGATATTGGAGGTCCTAATCGAGATGTCCACCTCGTGACCATATAGGTACGATCATTTTGGCAGATTAGGGGGCAAGTACTATGCAACTTTATATAATAATAATAATAACTATTTGCTTGGGTGCTAACCTGAACGATACTGTAATCGTCATGCCACCTATAAGACTTGACGAGACTGGTGACGAATTCCCACACCCCATCGACGGCTGCAGAAACGGCGCCATCGTCGCCACCCGATGTCTCAGTGGTCATTGCGTGACGCACCATGTCGCGTGTTACTCACCCCCCTTCAACTATCCACCACCGTTTCCACACGGCACCCGACGTCGCAGACACCCTTAACACGTAACTATAATATAAATTGCACAATGCACTCGCGCTCTGCGCACCGCACACATTAATTTATTCACACTGTTTTTATTACCTCACTGTAAATCATATTATCAAAGTTTATGAATCGTTGCTACCGTAGCTATAAAGCAATTAGGATTCGGTATGCCCGAAAACACAAACGAATCTAAATTAGATGTTCACATGTCAGAAAAACGGTTTTTATGACTCCACTTTTTAATGACTCAGGCAGTTTTTGTTTCACTTTTATAGTAATACTTGTCGAAGTTAAGATGCGAGTTGTTAGAGTAAACGTAAACGTAAAAAATTATAATTTAAAAAAACTAAAAAACACGCTTTGATGAACTAAAAAGTAGAAAATAATTAATTAATTTTATTGAATTTGAAGTTGCTATAATTAAATAGAGCAGTGTGATCCTTGAAAACAGTGTAGAAATTGTCGGAAATGAGCACTTCCTTGGCACATAGGATCAATAAAAGCAATACTGATTAATTCAAAATTTGCATTTAATATTACCGAAACGTTAGTTATTAAATGCAAATTTTGAATTAATCAGTATTGCTTTTATTGATCCTATGTGCCAAGGAAGTGCTCATTTCCGACAATTTCTACACATTAATTTTATTGTAAAGAAGCGTGGGGTTGTATGAAAATATGATACAAAGCACCCCACGCTTTTTTACAATAAAATTAATTAATTATTTTCTACTTTTTAGTTCATCAAAGCGTGTTTTTTAGTTTTTTTAAATTATAATTTATTTTTGCTTTTTAGTCCTGGAGATCCTGGTCAGGATAATGGGACAAACTTATGGAATTATTGTATTGTAATCGGTCCTTGATAAGTGTGCAAAGTTTCAGTTCAATCTGAAGTTTTTTGCTTTTTTTTTTTAGTCCTGGAGATCCTGGTCAGGATAATGGGACAAACTTATGGAATTATTGTATTGTAATCGGTCCTTGATAAGTGTGCAAAGTTTCAGTTCAATCTGAAGTTTCTTGCTTTTTTTTTTTTAGTCCTGGAGATCCTGGTCAGGATAATGGAACAAACTTATTGAATTATTGTATTGTAGTGGGTCCTTGATAAGTGTGCAAAGTTTAAACTAAATCTGACCGTTCAAAGTTGGTCAAAATCAAGTTCAAAGAAGTCGGTTACAAACATACAATTGAAGCTAATATAAGCGTGTTAAAAAAATACGCATCAAATTGAGAACCTCCTCCTTTTTTGAAGTCGGTTAATAAGATTTATATTCAGTGAGCATGTAAATTCAGCTCATTTATTTTGTGAGAAGCGAAAGTGAATTTATTCGAATTTCAATCAGTATAAAATAGTATAATTACGTACAACTTGTCTAACATAAGCTGCGCAGATAGTGTGCGCGCAATAGATTGGGACTGATAGTATTCACAGAGCGCCAGTAACGTCTTATATTATAAAAATATATATGAGCACTGTGGTTGGAATAAAAACAAAATAAAATATAGTTACTTCTTACCACAACAGTTTTATTGATGGATGTACATTTCGAAAGCTAAGCTTTCATCTTCAGCGAACACTATACATGAATGAAATAATACCATTATTTCATTCATGTATAGTGTTCGCTGAAGATGAAAGCTTAGCTTTCGAAATGTACATCCATCAATAAAACTGTTGTGGTAAGAAGTAACTATATTTTATTTTGTTTTTTTTGGTCTTATATTATGTTTGCAGTACTCTGAAACTCTTTAGTCAAAAAATATTGTGTCTGCTGCAAAATTTGGCCGATTTCTACGAATTCAAATAGCAAATTGTCACTAATATGACATTGCGGTTATTTAAACACGAATTCACTTGCATCTCACAAAAAAATAAAACAATTAATTTATGTTTTAGGTATCTAATAGGTATCTATTATTAGAATCAATGCAAAACTACTGGCAGTAACGTATTCACTTACAAAATGCCAAAGCCATTTCCCTTCACTGACATTTATTTTTGAACGTTCTAAGAATTCAGCGCTTCGAGCCTTTTAATGTTAGGCACTATTAAATAAATTGGAAAATTCCCTCCCACATCTCATGAATCGATTTTTTGTTCCACTTCTCTCACGTACGAGTTTATATAAAAAAAAGGTATAACCTATTACCAAAATATTAATTTGCGAAAACAGATACATTCAATTTTATCAATTTTTAGCATCCCATCCGCGGAACACATTTTGGGAAACACTGTCTCAAAAATATATTTGATAAATTAAGCAATTTATATTAGATATAAAAAATGGAAATATGTGGCTTAAATCTGAGACTTTTACCAAAAAACTTTGAAAGGGTTAGTGTAAAAATTAAGTACATATACTTTTGATTTTCGAATCTGCAGTCATTTGAATACTAATTATATTACGCGTACCAAAAAAAATAATTAAATAAGTAAATAAATAATAAAAAGCGCTACCCACGACAAAAAAAACATTTACAAAAAATTAAAGTGTGAACAGTTTGATTCAAAATAAAATCGTACACCTATTTTTACGCATAAAACTGTATTTATAGTGTTCACCAATAATAACAGGTACATAGCTGATTGTGTTTCTCAGTCTAACATCTCACATCAGAACGAGATGAACACAGCTGTAATTAATGTCCCCCTTTTTAACGACAATTCAGTCGACATAAAATTTTTGAAACGATGACAAATCAAATTTACGTATAAAATTACTCATGGCTTCGGTATTGTCTGAACAGCTGCAAATTTCAAAGGCAACGCATTAGTTCATCGGATTTCAAGTGACATTGTCAAAATCTATTGTCCAAATTTAATATTTATTGAAATTGCATTACCTTAAAGAAGGTATAATAGTTTACTGAAGTTTGATTGAATGACGAATAAAAACTAAAAAAAAGAAAAAAACAAGAAATTTGAACTGTAAAAAATAAAATAGTCCTTAAATAATAATTATTTCCATTAAAAAGATACAGGCGTAAATGCAAAATCAAATTACTGAGAGCAGTCAGAGCAGATTTAATTTTCAACTGAATTTAATCGATTTATGCAAAATATACATATTATGTAATCATTGCCAAAAATAAAATCAATTAGAATTGTTTATCGATTCTACGAAATATACATTGCACAATCATTATAAAAATAGTTTTATATCGATTTTAATTTAAAAATTAATTGTACTTAAGTTGAGTAAAATAGTTTATACTGTAGAGCAAAATGCAATCCTTAGAATTAATATTATGAAGATTGAAGGAAAACCTCCGTGGCACAGGATCAATAATTGCAATACTGATATTTAAAATAATTGTTGGTAAATAAATGCGATTATTTTAGAAATCAGTATTGCAATTATTAATCTTGTGCCACGGAGGTTTTCCTTTAATCTTTAGATTAAAAATTAATTTTATTTGTAACAGATTTGAAAACATTTATGATTCGGTGCTCACCCGCATTTTTAAATTGAGATAATCTAAAACGGTCGACATTTATTAATATTCTTTGTAACGTGATCTTCCATGCGTAAAATAATAAATATGTAAAATCAATTATATTCCGCCACATGCCGCATTTTTAACCAGGTTTGTACTGATTATTCGGTTTAATAGGAAATCGGAGTTTTTTAAATACGATTTTAATTACAAGAAAACGTTGTTTTCATAATTTCTCTAATCATTTAAGAGGTAGGAACTTTTTTTTATTAGAAAACGTGCGCAGCAGCGCTATATGCACGAATCTGTAAAAGGAAGTATAATATACTGTGTTATATAAAATTGTTCTTAATCTGTAGAAGAGCTTAAAAATAGCGGCTATTAAGTATGATTCATATAGCAATAGGTACTTTTTATTTTTACCGATTTCATGAACTTGTTTTAAGTGCCAAAACAACACCGATATTAAGTAGGTATAATTACTGTTTTCATTAAATTTTAACAATAACAACACTGATAGTTCCTTCCATAATAATTTGTAGAAATTTAATTTAATAAATGAATAACACCGACATTTTAATATTGTGATAAAGGTTTCAAAAAGTGTGTATCGTGTAAGAAATAAAAAAATTATTTGTCATCTAATACTGAAGATGTTAAAAATTTCAAAACGAGAAAATTTGTGAAAATTGTCAGAATGTGTTGTTTCATTGCATTATTTTGTTAATTAAATTTTAAACATTTGTGATAAAAAATTAATGTTTTATAGTTGTTTGATTTGCTGTATGAAGTTTGAACAAATTTATTATTATCAAATTGACACTACATTTTTATAAATCTCTCTGTGCGTGTGTATTAATACTCGTATTATTGCAATATTTAAATTTATAGTTTTATTTCAAAACATTGAATTATAAAATACGAAACTATACAATAAAAAGAATAACAATTCATAAAAAATAATATAGCAAATATTTGTTGTAGCTCTTTTTTGCGTCTCTTTTTCAGCGAACAATTTGCGTTATTACTATTATTTTGTGCATAATATATAAAGACACATAAAGCTGTAAAATGTAGTTCATTTATTAATGTTACATTTAAATTTACATGATAAGTGTTCACGTTTCCTACTACATATTTCTTTCCAGTAAACAGTCATGAAGGAATGACGATTTATGTAAAATAAATTAGGACATCGCAACACAGCTGCAGTATAATAATTCGTAAAATTCTATTTGAATCTTATAACTGTTCATTAAAACTATTTTTTCAATGAGCCATTTTCCTGAGAGTAGTTCTTTTAATTATCCACGAGAAGCAGCACTTGTGGTAGGTACAAACATTATTTATTCCCCATTAGTGTCGTGTCATTTTAGTGATATAATTTAATTATTTAATTAATTTATAATAATAATAATTTAATAATTAAGTATACTACTAAAACGACACGACACTAATGCATTAGTGTCGTGTCGTTTTAGAAATGGTAGGTACAAACTTTATTTATTCCCCATGGGGAATAAATAAAGTTTGTACCTACCACAAGTTCTGGCTCTCGTGAATAATTGAAGGAACTACTCTCAGGAAAATGGCTCATTAGTACGGTTTATTTGTGTTTAATTTTTGAAACATGTTTTGAAAGCTCAAAAATATTTTATATTGTTTTTCAAAAATAACATTATTTTTCCCACTTCCTTGGTTACTCTACTATTTTTATTTAGTCAAATTGTAAACCCGGAAAATATAAAAAAAAAATCTAATCTCAATTGAAAACTGTGTCCGTGGTACCAACTTTAGACGATCAAATGCATGTTTACAATTATGGAATAGACTTTAGATAAAATCATAAAATATACCAAACCTTTTCAGTGTTAATTTAATAATTATATATAGGTAGCTAAAACAATATGCAACAATTTTCAAACATAATTAAAGCTGTAGGATTACACACATGTCGGATGTCGGAGTGTTTATTACACAAGCACTTTACTACTTGGCTTTATTATGGACTTGAAAATACAGTAGACTTTCTATAATCCGACCCACCCAGTAATCCGGCGCTGTATGGTAACCTTCTTGTGAGCGCATTTTTTTACTTTATCAACATAAGTAATAAAAACACAATATAATACACACGTTAATGCTGAAACCTTCCGGTAATCCGACACAACCTGATCTGATATGTGCCGGATTAGTGAGAGTCTCCTTATACAAAAACAATGTGAAGACTCACAATTTTGACTGCGGACATTCCCAATCCTAAGTAAGCAGAAATCTCCATAGATTTTTAAAAATATTCCCCAAATTAGAACCTACCCAGTATACTACCCACGATTCTAAAATTAAGCAAAAAAGGGAATAGCTATACGTCAATGAAGTTAGGTACAGGTTATACGTAAAAAAAATGTCTGTTGTGACACTCGAAGGAAATGTAACTTTTTTTTATAGATAGATAGATAGTTTATTTAGTCATATTGGAGATACAAGTATCTATATGACGGGTCAGATAACAAATAAAATTACATGTTAAAATCTTTGATATTGTATAGATACGCTTCAGTCAGAGTTTTTTTAATTTTATTTTTAAAAACATTGTCAGGTAGATCTTTAATTGTTTGAGGTAAACTGTTGTAAAATTTTTGCAAAAGGTAATAAAAATCGTTTTGAGTGCTAGATAGATTGCACTTAGGCAATCGTAATGCTTCCTTATTTCGCGTGTTATGTAAGTGATTATTATTTTTAATGAAATATAATATATTTGCCTTAGCAAAAATCAGTAGATGATATACATAGAGAGACGGTATAGTCATTATTTTATAATATTGAAAAAATGGTTTGCAGGGCGCACGGGGTACACAAAGGTTATACAGTAAAATTTAGTTTACTTAAGACCGTGTAGTTTACACTACACACCGCAGAAGCGAAACTTACGCAAAATCTATATATGTCCGGCAAACAGTGATTCTAGTTAGTGATCTGGAATGCCAGTTTGTAAGTGTGACTGTTCGACTGAAACTTACTTATAAATTATAATTATAAATTGACATTTAGAGAATAATATTATAACATGATTTGTTTTTCGTTGTCATGGGTTACACGACACCTAACGGCCCGAACTCGCATAAAAAATTACACTTCAACAAAATAAAACACCGCTCTTTTAAAATGTGTTGCGTATACTTAATTAGAAACTAATTAATTGATTGTATTATTCAATCATTATTTCATTAGTCACAAAATTAAAACTCACACTTGATTTAGAAATTTCGTAAATCTTAAACTGAAATCAAAAGTCAAAAGCACGTGCGTAACGCTCTGTAAACAGAGAGTCAATTACTACTATAAACGCAGCTCGTTAAAAACAAAACGCACGTGTTCTAGTCGTATTCATGCGATACTAACACCTTTACTGATTATATATTTGATAATTCGATACTTCTATACATTGTTAATACTACATACACGTGGGTTACCCGAGACTCAAAGAGCCGTGACTGATCTGATGATGTTGATTGTTGACGAAGCGGGAAGAGAGCTACCTTATCGACTACTGACTGAGTGAATAGGTATAGCGCGTGCAGACAGTGTTGTCAGACGTAAGAAAAAATCAGTAGATCTGAGGATTCTACAAAAAAAGAAACCAGTTTTCGCTAATCCCTGTCATTGGATTATATAGGTATCAATAAGTGAAAGCTGTGAGTCTGGTGTCGAACAATATCAAACGATTTTTTCTCGTCTGGTCTCGAAAAATATCGAGACGAGATTGAAAGTTACTCTCGTCTAGAATTCCGAAATGTGATCGAGATTAAATAGTTGAGATCTTGACTGGACGTGAAAGTTGCTTCGAGAAATCTCGAAAAAATTGCGGAATATCAAAAGAACTACGAAATCAGTTTATACACTGAAAAAAGTAGTTGTTTGTTGTTAATTTCGCATTACTTTATAGCACAATAAAACGAGAACTAATCAACGTATTAATTGGATTTTCAATTTGTTATGAAAAATAATAATAAATCAAAAATATAAATCAGTATAAGGCCCCGATAATCATGACAGTTGTTATGTGAATCCCTGAACTACGCAGGAAACCATTTTAACCATTGTAAGAACATAACTTCCGCTACTCTACTAGAGATGTCATATTATTTTGTTGAGACGAGATTTTTCGAAATTCTTGTACCTATAGAGACAAAAAAAGCACCCTCGAGAAAGTAACAAAACGAGAGTTGCATTTCTTGTGTCGAAATAGGAGTCAAGAAGGAGAATGACATTTCTCGTCAAAACGAGATGGAGACTCGCCATTTCTCGTCGAGAGGTCAGACGAGACGGTAACACTAGTCTATCAATTGTCTTCTTTTTTTTCTAAAACCTATTGAAAATTTGCAACATCAGTTGGCAACACTGTATGCAGACGCGATGTGCCGTTGACCATCGCGACCGCTGGAACCTTGCCCTTGTTGTGTTGAATAAGGTGCTCCGTCCCGCGCGTCCGGCATCTGATCAATCAACTCTTGAAGTGTTGGCATTAAGATATTCAAACTATCGCCTATCAATGACAGTTCAAAAATAATTTTAAATATATTCGCCGCGATGTCTTCTACACGTTCTAGTTTTTGTCCAAAACGGATCGCACATAAAATACATAGTAGATTAGATTATAGAAACTGAACTGACTTCTCTTTACCTATTGGGTTGAATTCAGAATTACTGTTCTCAAAATTAAAAGCGCCAAGGAAAAACTTCGTGTCGTGGCTGACGCCTGAGATTTATCCTAATATTAATTAATTACTTATTCGAATTCCCTCAAAAAACCTGAAGCAACTACGATTCAATATTTCATTCGGAATATTGTTGACTCATTTTTTAAAAACGTAAGGAACTGGATTAACCGTTTTTTAAATATATCCTATTCAGTATAGGTCCTCTCTTTTTTATTGCATTCAGAACTCAAAAACTATAAGAGGCATATATTCTGTAGTTTAGGCAAAAAAAACGACTGTCATAAAAAACATTGTAAAAAAAATGTTAAAACAAAAATCAGGTATTTTAAATGCATCAATCAAATATCTCAAAGTCATTTGTAATAAAAATGACTGAAATTTGTACTTATCTATAGACTGTGTGCAGGGGGGCGGAGTTATAAAAATATCGATGCGAGCGCTTGTAGTGTGATATATTGTAAGCTTTGAACTATAGTCCAGTGAGCATTCAGCATTATTATTTACAAATGTCATAAAGTTTTTCGATTACAAACATAGAGAAGAGATTATTATTACAAACAAAACATGGGAAAAACTACGCGTTCTGGAAATACTTTTTGTGTTCCAGGCTGTTGTGTTAATAGCGATTCAAGTAAAATAGAATTTTATAGATTCTCCGCGCGGAGTTATAACCTCGAAAAACGACCAAAGTGGATCAAAACGTTAATAAAAGTAAAGTAAGTAAAACCATGATATTACTTACAACTTATTTGGAAATTAATAATGTAAATCTGTAAAAGAAATTTTTCGTCTTTCTTTAGTGCTGATGCAATTAAAAGCACAAAATAGGCATTGTGATAACTTGGAATATAATACTTTACTATACGATATTCGGTTTATTTTAACATAAAATAATATTCTTTACAATTCATTCGTAAATCGTAATGACTAAAGAGTTACATAATTTATAAATTAAATAGTTATTATACTCCATATGACTAACTACTACAGGCATGAAATCATTGACATTTATTTTACATGAAAAAAAAACACGTTTTATACCTACTTATTTTTCTATCATAGGTTTGCGAGAGCAATGCGGAGGAGTCAAAACTCAAACGGTTTCGAAGTGGAAAACATTAAGCTTACTAATACAAGAAAATGGAATGATATGCAAAAAGATAGTATAGTAATGCTCCGAATTTTTCAAATTAAAGTAGATATTCGAATAGTAAAAAGAAGAAAACAAACTAATCAAAGCGTAAGACAGTTTTTTTGTTATCAATAGTCGGGAACCTATTTGGGAGTTGAAGAAAGAATTCGGTATTCGAATCTCCGACTATTGATAACAAAAAAATACTGTCTTACGTTTTGATTTGCTTGTTTTCTTCTTTTTACGTAGTCGGGTTTTAGTTTTTTTACTTTTATTTTTGCAATAATGTAATGTAGATATAATTTTATTTCTTAATAATTAAATGTAAATAAATAATTATATTTTTCAATGACAAAATCACAATAAACGTATTCTCATACAATTATTAAACTATTCAATTTGCACCAACTTTAATATAATTTATATAAATGATCAACATTATAATATATAGGTGAGGCAGACCACCCGTAACAGTCATTTTTTTTCAAAAACGGTGTCTCGGTGGCAGAAGTTTGCCGGATGCACTTTGCAATAATTCCATTCTTAACGGTGTCATCACGAAATTCTTCAATATGTTTAATATGACAGAAAGCTAATTTCTCGCCTTTCTTCAATGCAGCCTCAATAAAAGAGATCGCGTGCTTAATACTTTCAAGCCCAGTCCACAAATCACCGGCGCCATAGTTTGAGGTTATGCAGCTGTCAGTAGAAAACATACACGATTATTTTTTTATTATACGTCAAAATTGAAGAAGAAAAAAACTTAAAATAAATAATTTTCACGTACCTTTTATGCTATGCTTTTTATACTATTTGCACACAGCTAGATAAAATGGTATTCGTTTATTAAAAAATTTCCCGATATAAGACAACAATAAAAAATAGTTCAATCGTACACTATTGCCCACCAGCGGCGCTAGTAGGCTTCGTGCACACAACCTATACTTTTGATTTTTTGACAATGAACTCGTCAATAGTTCCCACCCTAATCGTAGATGGAGGGGTTTTCCCGAGGTTTTTCTCATTTAGCTACTAAACCGTTACTCAGACGAAAAAATATCATGGGGCACCGGGCAAAACTGTAGAGCAGATTTTTTTCTAAAAGTACAAGTCCCACATGTTGAGTCCGAAAGCCACGCGCTTTCGTCACTTTGAAAACCTTAATGGCTAAAAGCATAGGTAGATAAAAGTTAAAACGTAATGCCCTTTTCAACAGCTCTATGTAAGTATTGTTCTTTATCGAATTTTAAATCGAAAATACATAGTATGTTGTTCATAAAGCAAAAAACACCCTAATTCGTGCTTTTTGTCTCATATTGATATCTTTAAAAATTGAGAAGTTATAAGGTAGTCAAAGTTGAAATCATCATAAGAGTTTTACAAAAAATTTTTTTACATCCGTTATAGAAGTACCATCTATAACGAATAAAAAAATCCGTCTAGGATTCCATAGGAAATTTAATGCCCTAAGCCCTAAAGCCTAAATCATAAATGATACTTTTTGTTAACAAATATTTTCTGTAGGTATTATAGTCAGGGGTAGAGCGCCAATATTTTAAAGTGATTACTAACAGGCTGAATTTTCGTGAGTAGCTTAGTTTTGATGAGTCCCCCAAATCTCTCTCTGCGACAATTCTCGGTAGAGGTATGCAAAGTTCTACGCAACCGCTAAACATGTTGATTTGGCGAGTTTTTAAATTTTATACATAACACTTTGTTTTTCAGTTAAATTGCCAGATAATTTATAAAAAAACAGGAAGCTGCGTTTGTCCTACAAAAGCGATGGGTGAACTGGCGAGTCCTCCGTCCCCAATATGTAAAAATAACGAGGTCTGAAATTTTATTACTAACGGGCTGATTTTAGTTTATTGTTTAATTAATATTTTTGAAATCGAAGGGTCAAATTGTCCTACAAATTGTCCGGTAGGGTTTTCCGGTCCCACGCCCTGAAAGTGTCAGTTCCACGAATATTCTAAACTGATTACTAACAACTTAATTTTTGTTTTTTTCTTGTGGAAATGGAGTGTAGAATACAATATAATTGGTGTCCTACAATAAAATTGGGAGATATTGATAAAAAAGCCAAAAAACTATAGTCCATTGAAATGTTACATTAGGCTTGCATTTTGGGTAGGACGAGATTTTTTTTACCGTTGCGTAGGGGGACTCGGTGTAAGTTTAAAATTGAGTTTTCAGGGACGGCAGCCACCCCATTTGGCCGCCATTTTGAAAAAGGGATGCTAACAGGTTTTGTACTGTATCTCCGTAACGGTACATCTTACAGAAAATCTGTAGATAGGTTTTTGTTTAGAATCGAATTCTCTACAACTTTACTAGAGAAACTTTTTGTCGTAAATTGAATAATTAAAAAGATATGCTTTATAGAAGATAGAATATTTTTTAATTATTCAATTTATGACAAAAAGTGTTTCTAGTAAAGTTGTAGAGAATTCGATTATAAACAAAAAACGTATGTACTAATTTTCTGTAAGAAATACCGTTACGGAGATATAGTGCAAAACCTGTTAGCACCCCTTTTTCAAGATTGCGGCCAAATGAGGGGACCGCCAACCCCGAAAACTCAATCTTAAACTTACACCGGCCCCCCTACGCAACGGTAAAAAAAAATCTTGTCCTGTCCAAAATGCAAGGTTAGCCTAAAAAAATGTAACATTTGAATGGACTAATATCAGAATGAGCCATGACTCATTATGTACGTATTTATATAAAGTTGCTATCGTTATTTTGGTGTTTTTATTTTAGTTTCAATTATTTTCAATAATCACTAAAATAACCATAGCGATCCTATATAAATACGTAAATTACAAAAATATCAATTTACCGGATATCCAATTAAAATAATACGTTATAGTATTGAAGCCTTTTTTGTAGGACTAGCGATACCTACCAATAGTTTTGTAGGACACTGCATTATTTGATCAGAGAATACACAGACCTATCCAGTGTTACCTTTGTCCTACAGTTAGTAATCAGTTTAGAATATTCGTGGAACTGACTGCACTTTCAGGGCGTAGGACCGGAAAACCCTACCTGACAATTTGTAGGACAATTTGACCCTTCGATTTCAAAAATATTAATTAATTAAACAATAAACTAAAAATCAGCCCGTTAGTAATAAAATTTCAGACCTCGTTATTTTTACATATTGGGGACGGAGGACTCGCCAATCTACCCATCGCTTTTGTAGGACAAGCCGCAGCTTCCTGTTTTTTTATAAATTATCTGGCAATTTAACTGAAAAACAAAGTGTTATGTATAAAATTTAAAAACTCGCCAAATCAACATGTTTAGCGGCTGCGCAGAACTTTGCATACCTCTACCGAGAATTGTCGCAGAGAGAGATTTGGGGGACTCGTCAAAATTAAGCTATTCACCAAAATTCAGCCTGTTAGTAATCACTTTAAAATATTGGCGCTGTACCCCTGACTATTACGCTAAATTTTCCATGCTTAATATTGAGGTCATTGGACGAGAAGACAAATTTTTAAAATTCAAAAAACGGAAAAAAATCGTTTAGTATTCTACATTTTCCGCACATACATCCACTTATGTAAGTTATAAATCTGTCAGTTTTACCCTCATTTGAATTTAAGGTAAGGTAGGTAGGGAAAACCGGCTGCTTTGCATACATCGATCTGCGACACGAGTCTGGATATTATATGTCCTAACCCTCAACACCGCGTCGCTGCAACTATTCACGTATTACTCACCTATTTATACAGGGTCTATATAAACCAGCACAACCCTTTTCACTTCCGGGAATCAGGACCGGCTCATTTATTCTAAATTGTATAAATAATTATGCGAATCTATAATCTACCTTATCTTAGTTGTTAGAAATCCGACAAAATATCTCCGAGGTGATTTGCATAACTGCAAGAAAAATGAATTAGCTAAGTTCGCTTTGCTAACTTCTTCTGATATACCTACACTTCAATATGGACGGGATAAGAGGGATATACTGAAACGGCTGATATTACAATGGAAAGAGGTCCGAGTGTTGCTTCATCTGCAAAATAAAATAACAGTCAACAGAAGACCGTTTAACCCGACGTTGATGAAATTTAAGCGATACTCGCCCTTGTCAACATGATTCACTTTGGCTTATAGTTCTACGAAAATGCTCCAGTGAAGAACGTTGCTGGGAATTTAATGCTCTACAAAAATGGAGCATACCATTTTTGTCGTGGCATAAACGATTGGCAATATATTTAGCACTGAACTTTTTGCAAAGATGGCGGCTTTTATAGCATAAACTTTTAGACCGTGCCAACTAATTGGAATACTTAGGAAACACCTCCGACCAATAAAAAAATTACTAACGCGATCCATGTAAAAAGTGGAATTTTGCTGGACTATTACACGAAGAATATTTTCTTCCTGGTAACCATATTAAATTAAAGATGCAAAAAAATAGAGATATTCTGTTTCTTAGAAATTACTACTAGAAACATCTAATTGTTCGCAATAAACATTGATCCTTTAAAATAACACTTAATTAGTAATTACAGTTCGAAAAAAAAATGCGTAAGTGGCAGTGGAATATCAATGTTGGATCATTCTTGCAAGAAGTAACAACAGTTTGACAACTGTAGTCTTAAAATGACATATGCGATGATAGTCTTGTATCGACACAATAAAAAAGTGGATTTAGGCACATTTGGTGGGACGGGTATGATGGGAAGCACTGTGATTCGCGCGGCTTGTCTCCAATACGTTATACAAAGTGTTTCAAACGTTTTTTTTCTTCTGGAAAACTAAATTTTCAATTGTTTACATCTATACTAATATTATAAAGCTGAAGAGTTTGTTTGTTTGTTTGGTTGAACGCGCTAATCTCAGGAACTACTGTTTCGAATTGAAAAATTATTTTTGTGTTGGATATTTCATTTATTGAGGAAGGCTATAGGCTATATAATATTACGCTACGACCAATAGGAGCGGAGCATCAATGAAAAATGTTGCAAAAACGGGAAAAATTATTCCTTTTGAGAGCTTCCGTTGCGTGCGCTGCGTAAACGGTTAAAGTTACGCAAAAATCATATATGACGGAATTGTTCCCGGAAGGTTTATATATATAGCGAACGAGCAAAGCGAACGAGCAAAGCGAACGAGCAAAGCGAACGAGCAAAGCGAACGAGCAAAGCGAGTGAGTAATGTAATTATAATATTCAAGCGAACGAGCGAATCGAGTGAGTAGTGTATTGCACCCGGGCGAAGCCGGACGGGGCCGCTAGTAAATTATAAAATATGTAATCTTTCACATTCAAACTCGTTTTATGAAATTTTATTATTGGCAATTTTCAAAAATCGTTTATTTGAAGTTCTTATAGCTTCAAAAAATTAAGATTGGGACATCAATTGTCGAAGCTCTTGATAAAAAAAATCACAGGGAATCCACGCAGCTATGAGGCGTAGAAAAGTCGACGACTGAATTAGCCTACTATTTTATTTCAATTGACTAATATCGATGATAGTAATTAGTAGTACAACATAGGTTTTCCGGTACTGCAGGCCGGTGTTTCTTATCACTTCAAACTAGGTTCGCGCATAACAATTTCAAATATGGAGTGGAAACATGTCCGCAGATCGATTTCGTTACACTGGCACTTTTACGTTGAAGGAAAGAAAATGATATGAGTGTCTAAAACACCGAGCCTACCCGAACTTGTCATGTGCTCGATACAGTACATAAGCACTGTCATTCGGGCACGAACGAATACTGGCCGTTGTGCTTCTGAGTATGATGACATCGAACCATAATAATATCGAGTATGGACAATGGTCATGCTAAGTTGCGTTCTATGGAAAGAGAACATGGTTCCTGGCGTTATGCATGTCCGGAATTACCCAACTTTACTTCAAACAACGAAAGTTTACTTCCACATCACGGGAAAAAATAATTGTCACCCTGTAGTATTTACCCGGCAAGTAACTACATGTCCACAGTACACACACAACATAGCCATGACCTTCGATTCTCAACCGGCTAGTAACTACCGACTCCTCTCCTGCGCTCATGAGACACTGCACCCGTCCGCATCGTACCGCGACCCCAAGCGGGACCATGGACCTTATTCTTAAGTTTGCATTAATTGTGTTAGAAACACCCATCTAAATGACGTAACAATATGATGCAACAATGGAAAAATTCATTTTTCAAACCTATGTCACCGTCGGGACTCTAACCCGAAACTTCCAATTTCGCGGTGGCTGAGTTGACACTTGAAAATTACTCTACAGTGACAGGTTTTTTAAACAATCAATTATTTCCTAATGAAGCAGTTTGTCACCATGATACTATAACTAAATAGTATCATGGTTTGTCACTGAAATATCACTACCTGCGAGAGCTGATTCAAGCTAGGTATACTACTGTAGGTTGTACCACCTCACATGCGGGAGCTAATATTGCACGGGTGAATCTAAGATGAAATATCCATTTTTAATTATAACTTTTTCTATTTTATCAAGGCATATTAAATAATAATAATAATAATTTAATATGCCTTGATAAGACTAGGACTTTCGTTTAGGTTTTCTTGTCTCGGTCTACGAGTGAGGCCCTATATTCAGGGCCGTAGCTAGAGCTGAATTCAAGATAGGGCACTGAAAGTTTAAAGTAGGGCTGAAGCAAAAGTCTACAATTTTTTAATTGGATTGCCCACCTCATCTGGTGATATCAAATTATAAAAGCAAGAAAACGGTAAATGACAATTTATTCAAAAAAAAAATACAGAACTTGCCATGTTATCAAATTTCCGAAGAACTTCATTTAGTCCAACGAATTTAATCTTGTTTTTCCAAATGCCAGATAGATCAAGTCTGTCATTCAGTCGTGACAGTCTTTGCGGCTTGTTTATAATTCCTTAAAGTATAGGGCACTGGATGTTTTAAGGTAGGGCATTGTCCCTTAATGTCCCCCGCCCCTAGCTACGGCTCTGCCTATATTCCCTATTTTTTCAAAATTTTAGGCTCAGTAGTTTCGCAGATAGAGGGGCGGGGGTAATGCTCGATTTTCGTATATTTTCTTTAATATTTTTTAACCTATGCATTTTAAAATTATAAAAAATATATTTGTATTTCACATAACGAGCCCTTTCATTTGATATGTCACGTGATGCATTTGAAATTTTTTTTTAATTTTCTACTTTGTCCGCCAAAATTAACTCCCAAAATAGACAGCATTTTCGTTTAGGTTTTCTTGTCAACTACGCATGCGATCCTACATTCCCAATACTTTTAGATATATTTTTTTTTCTCCAGAAAAGCATCAGTAGGAGTAGGGTTGCCACCTGCCGCTCGTTGATTGAAGGGTTACCAGTATAAAAAATACGGGTTTTAGATATTTTTACGGGAGACAATTAAAACAGCAATGTTTAATGAAGATAATCTATTTTTTGTGTATTTGCCATATGGCACATACACTATTGGCGTCGGTCGGATGGCGGGACCTAGGGGTCGGACCAAAATTTCTCGACGTTTCATAGCCTCCTGAACACTTTGGCACCATTTTTGGAAATGTCTGTTTATATATGTATATATATATATATTTATATATATATATGTGTGCGGGCTATAACTTTCGAAAGAGTTACTTGATTTTGACGAAATTTGGTAGGCACGTTGGAATCCATCACCGCACGAAGCCTATTTAAAATGGGCCCAATCGGACCATTTTAAGGGTGGTTTTTAGGGGTTGAAAAATGTTTTTGGACCCAAAAATACCGAAAAAAATTTCAGAATTGTTTCAAAATTGAAATTTAACCCTGTAGTGAAGATCAAAATGTGCTGCTAAAATTTTAATAAAATCGGCCCGACAGGACCGGACTTACAAATTTTATGAAAACACTAGTTTGCGGATAGTGATTTACTTACTGAAGGTTTAATTTGGTACAAAGGTTGTATTGATAATAATATTGAAATCAAGAAAAAAAAATATTATTTTAAGGGATGTATTAAGGGGTTAAATTTTTTATTTTGTCCAAAATCAAACTTAAGTTCACGTATTAAAGCCACAAGGCCTGTATTAGCAAATACACTATATTGTCGGCAGGGTTTTGGCACTGCGACCCGAGTTTTTTAAATTTATATTTATGGTTAGAAGAAACAGCTTTTAAAAGCTCTTCATTTTGAGAAGCAAATATATAAAAATCTTTGCAAGATAACTTAAAATTACATTTGACTTGTAACTTGGAGCTTTATTTACCCCGTATTTTATTTTCGAAATTATGGGTTTTTGTATTATCTTAGTCTGAAAAACGGGGTAACACGTAAAATACGGGGCATCTGGCAACCCTAAGTAGGAGTGGTAATTACAATACATATTGTAGATTAATGACGCTCGACAAGTGAGACCACTAGCGGCATGATACATGATATTAATTAACGCTTAACTTTATATAGGTGCTACTCAGCTTTTTTTTTAATAAGTGAAACTATATTTTTTTAAATTCAAGTCACGGTAAATTTCTGGCGCTAGGTTGCCACGGCCCCTAAGCAATAATTTGTAATCAGGCTTCAGAGTTAGTTAGAGTTGAAAAAAAAACATGATTTGCGATTTTTCAAATAAGTAAATAATTACATACTTTTATCAACCCTAATTAGTAATTACATTAATGAAATTATATAAGCTTAAAGAAGGGGGGGGGGGCATTGCCTGATTTTGTATGTTGGAAATTAAAATCATTATTATAAGTAATGTCCAATGAATTAGATTGTAAAGTTACACCTACACACTTTAAAGCTTAGTTCAAGAATAGCGTAAAGTGTGACGCAAATCTCAGTAGGAACGTTTACTTACACAAAAATAATGGGATCCATCAACCTGAATCCGGTTTCCTTCATTTCCTATTCAAGTTAGGATCGTGTTCATGCTCAAATATATTATAATGCTCCAATGACATTATAATAAAAATATTACGTTAGGCATAAACAACAATAAAATAATAATAAGGAATAACTAGTGATGTCAAAACAATGATATATATCCAAAACTACCGACTATCATTGTACGGCAGAGGACCACTTGGTTCTGGGTGTAAAATTTACAACAGACTGCCTATATCAAGCAACTTTAGCTCTTTTAAACGCACAATGAAAAATTTCCTGATTGTGAATTGCTTTTATGATTTGAAAGAATTTTATGATTTCAATTAACATATACTTATTTTGACTAGTCACATACATTTCGTCAGTGTCGACTGTGATCAAATAAATATCTATCTATCTATCTATGACGGTCATTTTAAAATTATTGACCATAACATAACACAGAACACACGCGTGTTTACCAGTTTCAACAAGTATGTGACCGTCAGTTATGAAAATGACAGGTCATTTATAGCGTCATTTTTGCAAAATGACCGTCACAACCAATCTGATGCAGTTTTGCAAAAATGACCGTCACAACCAATGTGACGTGATGGTCATTTTGGTCATGACCACGTCATTGCTATGGTCAGATTATCGACTCACATCACTAGAAATAACTAATTGATAAAAATCCAAGTTTAATCGTGTTTTTAGGGCTCCGTACCTTAAAAGGTACAAAAGTACCCCTTAAGGCGATATTTCATTGCCCGTCTGTATGTCACAGCAGATTGTCACAGGAACTACAAAGCTATTGACTTGAAATTTGGCATAGTTATAGGTAAAGTTTTGGTGCCCGCATCTATATAGTCCAAGAGTTTAGAACCATAAAAATATTTTTTTATTTTGGTGGGAGTGAAGCCAAAATTTAAAATAAAACAAGCCGTGAGGTGGGTCGTTTATTAGGACTAAAGTGCGACCCTTGAGGTCCACACGACGAACTTCCCAGTTTGATAAATATTTAATAATAATAATTAAATTAGATATTACACAGAAAAGTAATCATTTTAATCATTAAAACATAATTACCTATTATTTATTTTTAACAATAATAAAAAAAAAAACAGCTGAACCGATTTTTATAAAATTTATGTCGGATCAAAATGACGTTAACACGCCTCGATTGACACCCTTACGAAGTTGATATAATTTTTTATTCGCGAGATATTGTGTAAAATCTACTTTTTTGGAGTTTATTTGGTTAAGAAAAAAGAACGGCTGAACCGGTTTTGAAAACATTTCTTTCAGATCATATTTACGTTAATACGCGTCGATTGGCACCCTAACGTAGTCGATATCATTTTTCATTCTCGAGATTTCGTCTTAGAAAGAAATGGACACATACATACATACGTACGTACGTACATACATACGCACACACACACATACACACACACACACACACATACGCACACACACACATACGCACACACAGACATCTTTCTAAAAATAGTGTAGTGACCTTGAAACAAAAATTTGTTACACATTTTTATTTCGATTTTCGGATCCATTACAATAACTTCCAATGGGAAGTTAAAAATTGTTTTTTCGCCCAACCAAGTGGGGTTTCATGGAAGGGCATTTATTACTGATGTTATAACAGTATTTCTCTTATTTTGGGCCGCGTAGTTTTTGGCATATTAGAGAAAATGTTCGCTTGGCACTATATGCCCAACCCACCTCTGGCCCTCTTAAATCAGAGCTTTGTACGTCAAAAAATTGAAAGTCTAGTAAATATTACAGGAACAATAGAGCGATATCCCTAACACGAAAAAAAAACAATAATAATCTATTATCAACAAACTTAATTATGCGTTAGTTGTTCGGAACTCTCGATGCGTGAATCGCACTTGTAGTTTACAGGTTTTTATTTTAAGTTGCACCAACTGTTTAGATTATTTGGGAACTAGAAGTTTGTAAGAGGCGAGTCACGATAACATTTAATATACTTAAAAAACAATTTTTTTATCCGCGGCTTCGTTGGCGTTGATAACGGTTTTTATGGACACCTTACCTTAACCCGAGCATAGCCGGTTAAAAAGTATTCTGTTTTTGATAAAACTCGGTACTTTCATCAAAAACAGACGATGGGACAGACAGCAAAACGCGTTTTCCCGTCTAGGTGTCATACAAAATATCAAAAACCTTGTATTCAAGGTATTTTTTTAACCATCATCTATCAAAGTCATACCAGGAATGAAACATTAGTACCTATGAAATTAAAAATCTAACAAACATCTACACCAAACCCTGATAAACTTAGTCTAAGCAGGGGGTGCACCGAGGACTCACTTTTCAAAAAAGTGAGTACTGGGTACTCTGCCCAATTTAAATTTACCGGGTAAGTGTTGCAACTTTTCTTGAAAAGTTGAAATTGTTGAATAGTTCGATCATTTTTCCATGAAAAGTTCGGAAATGTTAGAAAAGTTGAGTTAAATTGTATCCGATATAGTTGAAATAATTATAATATTTTTTGAACAGTTAAAGGCCGCAAAGTGATAGAAAAATAATTATTCTCAGTAGTTACAAAAAAAAATTTGAAAAACTGTTGACCCTGGAGGCCATCCCAGAAACATCCCGCTGTCATCGAGCTCTACAAAAAAGAAATGTTTTTAAACTATTCGACTTATTTTGGTAAATTTTTCGGTAATCGAAAGAGCTATTCAAGACTTAATCTGAATAAATTTTGAGACCGATCGGTCGTGTAGTTTAGAAGTTATGTGACAAGAACTTTAAAAAAAATTTATTTAATTTTTTTTTCAAATACCTAACTGCAGTTATTTGACTGATCAACTTTAAAATCTAATTAGATCTAAGTCTTAATAAACCCTTTCGATCACCGCAAGAACCATTCCAAATTGGTTGATTTGAAATCTAAAAATTATTTTGAAAAAACACTTACTTATCTGTTTGAAAATTTTTCAGCAACGATATCTTCAACGAATCAACCGATTGAGATCAGGTTTGTAGAGTTTGAAGCCGTTTTTCGAGCGCAAAAAGCGATTAGATTTTAAAAATCGATCGGTCAAAAAATCTACAAGTTGTCTTGAAAAAACATTTTTTTGAAAATTCTTCGACAACGATATTTCTCGAACGAAGGGAAAAATTCGAAAATCACAAAAAGTAAAAATTAACGGGGGTCCTATACCTATTTTGATATTCGCAAACTCACTCATCAAAAACCTAAAGGGTACTTCCTGTTGATTTAGATTCTAGAATCATGAAATTTGGCAAAAAGCTAGGTCTCGCAGCACAAGTAAAGGGAAAAATCCAAAAATCACAAAAAGTGAAAATTAAAGGGGGTCCCCACACAAAAAACGGAAAAACATTTTAAAGGCTGTATCTTTGGAACCGTAAATGTACTCGGTTGAAATTTTCACAGAATATGTCTACCTAATTTCATTGCTGTAACGGTACGGAACCCTCGTAGCGCGAGTTCCACACGCACTTGACCGCTTTTTTTTGTTATCAACAATCGGGAACTCGAATACCGAAATTTTGTCTTCAGCTCCCCGACTACTGATAACAAAAAAATTTGCTTGTTTTCTTCTTTTACGTAGTCTTGTTTTAGTTTTTTTAATAACTTTTAATTTTTATAATGATACTTCAGCTAACAGTGATTCATTAGATTCCAGTCTAAAATAATAAAATTACTGATACAGTACTGCTTTATTTGTTTAATTTTTTATCTGTATTTTTATTTTATTTTTTTTGTAATAATTATTGAGAATTATTATTTTTGTACCTATGGCTTTGCGTGCGGCGTTTAACTGTTCAATAAAAATGTTAAAATGTTACAGTATAATTATATCAGATACAATTTTGTCTGCTTAAACTGATTGATCCTATAAAATTCAACTTTTCCAACACTTCCTACTTTTCCACAGTACTAGCAAACTTTTCCATGAATATTTACAACTTTTCGACCGAACGTTTCTGTTAAAAACATGGCCTAAAATTAACACATGATCTAGGTGTTTAGGCAATCCTTGACGTAATCATTTTTTCGAGATTTTGAATTTTTTTATTACGCAGCCGTGTAACGCTATTCGCTAATATACATAGCTAAACCGAATTCCCGATAAAATGGCCGAGGACCGGATAATGATTGAGTATTTGTATTATTGGTTCAACTTGGGCATGGTGAATATGAGCATAAAAATCTATTTCTAAAAAATTAATAATAATATCATGATTGGTGATAAAATCAATGAATCGCAAAGAAGTTATCACATATAAAGATACAGTAAGCGGTTTATAATGTCAAAATGATGCCCTTAACGCAGTTAGGATTCTGTAAATCTGTATTTGAACTAGAGGGATATCTCGTAAGTTCGGGTTATAAATTTTTGTAGATTTATTGTGGTCATCCCAAGGAAAATAAAAAATCTTAAACTAACAGAATCTTGGCAACTATTGATTTCGATTTCAGCCTATCTGAGATATCCACAAATGTAATCAAAACACTAGGTTTAGCTAAGCATCAGTGGTTAAAGCAGGATAAAGCTAGCATCGGTGGTTAAAGTATTTTAACCATAACTCAGATTACTAAAAAAACTAGCGCTCCGAGCGTCTCATTCTGATGATCAAAAATGGGGCAAAAAAGATACTACTCAAATCGCACTTTCAAGTTCTTTCAAATTCAATTTAAAATGGAAAAGTGGAAGATCTGACATTCATAATAGTGTTTATCGTGCAATAACGGTGGTTGATTTATTATTAATGATAATAATTAGGTACTTAGTGTTTTTTAGATTATTATTTGTGTGAAAACCCTGTTAAAAACAAAAACGTTCTTTACCTTTTGCATCCTGGAGGTTTGTCTACCCCTAGCCCTTGTTGGAGGTGGTCTGCTTTTCGTAACTTGCTGCACTGCCTTTTCGTTTTTAACTTGCTTGGCACTACCACGTTTCACTTCACCTTTAGACACAAAGCCACTACCTGTTTTTGTATCATTTTGTACTGGCTGGCACTTTGTGTTTTTATTAGCATTCTTTTTTACCGGTTTCAGTTCGGACGTATCACTTTTAGCCGTTGTCGATTGAGATTCCGTATCATCGCTACTTGAGTCTGAAGAACAATCACTGTCACTATCACTATCGCTGCTGGCTTCTTTGGCAGAAGCAACTCCAGTGGAACGGTTACTTGAATTGTGTTTGGCACCGCGCCGGTTCATTTGTTTATCATCATCTGGTATTGGACTGTCGCATGATTTGCGCACGGCTGCGATTTTAAGTTTGAGGCCTCCTGTTTGCATGCTGGTCAAACTGAATTGTGATGGAGGTGTTGCACGAGATGATGAACATTGACTTGAACTTGAGCTATCGCTGTCCGATGACGATAAACTACACGAGCCCGATGGCCCCGATGCAGAATTCTAAACAAAAATAATAATAATTGAATAACATTCAATTGAAAGACAATTGTTGCTTATAGAAAGAGAAATTTATTTGAAATGACAAAAAGTACAAACAAATTAAAAAGGGGAAAAATTCTTTTAGTTTGCAATTTGACAGGTCGATGATTTCACTAATATAAAACTGAAATTTTCGAGAGGTTTCTTTTTCTTTTTGAGGTTACCAACTACCACTGTTACCTGTGTCTATTAGCAATTATATTTCCACTTTTGTTTTGTTTAATAATTGAAAATTAATTGACACTTGTATCAGTTCTCAGATTTGAAGCTGGTTACTGGGGGTTTGTAATAGACAAATCATGGAAACGCCATGTAAATAACGGTAGTTCGGCTATTCTCAAGCCCGAGAAGTTTATTATACTGGAAGGTCTTCAAATTTTTTAGAGCTACAGAGGAAAAATCCTGGTGTAAGAACAATGAACACACTTAGTTTAATATTTTATTTGATATGTAGTACATTTTTACTTACATCAGTGTCCGATCCTGATTCTGATTCCGTGTCCGTAGCGTCATCCTCTTGTTCGGCAGTGTTATTACTGTTGTGTTGATCACTTGGACCAGGACCGGCACTAAAGGCTGCCATGTCCACCGTACTTGGTAAGCTGGAAGGTTCAGGATCCTCGCTTGGTCGATGGACGACAAAGTTCCAGCCACTAAGCAGTTCTGTTACTCCGCCCCCACCTGCCGGCCCTCCAGTGGTACTGCCTGTGCTGTCACTAACAGCCATTGCAGCACCACTTTTGTGGTTAGTTCGTTTATATAGACCAGTGTTTCGGCATTATTTTATTGTAGAAAATTGTTGTATAGGGCATTTGCGAAGTTCATTTGTAACCTGCAATGCAAACATTACTGTGATTAATAAAACGCAAATCATTTGAAAATTGGTATTTTAAAGCTACATATAAACAAACAATATTATAATGGTTTACTTTGTACTTACAGAAACAGCGAATTTTTTAATATCTTTTTGCGACTATCCAGAAGACTTTCAAGTTAAAAATCAAAAGTAATTTACCTAACTTAAATACAAACTGTTTTAATAAATGTACGGTTAATTGTCATACATTAAAAAAGAATAAACAATTTTGTAAAATGAATTATAGAAAACAGTACAGGCACATAGGTAATATTTTAATAAGAAACCAGTTATACAAAATGTAAGTATAGGGAAATAAACTTAAAACATCAGATAAAATAGACGGTTAATAGATAATGGATCATGTTTTCATTGGCGCCAAATAGGTGCATTATGTTGCATCTGTCGTGTATTTATACACACACACGCACAAATGTATGTATGCCTTTGCATAAATTAGAGAACCGTTAGCATTCTTCTGGTACGCGTAAATTTGTTATTTAACATAACACAGACAAGTCAAACCGAAACGCACCTTTAAATAATAACTGGATATCCATAATGTATGATTTCAAAGGTTTCCTTTGAGTTCTATTCGATAAAATCATAAAACTCATGTTTTATAAATTATTATTCTTGATGTACTTATAATAAAGTAATTACAAGATGGCTGACAGCTGAACTAATTTCACAGAATAACACATTAAACGTTAGTATAATGCCAACGACATATTAATTCACATATTAAAATCAGTAATTTCAATTCATATTCACTAACAATCTTTATTTTATAGCACTACTTCAATACTTGCACACAAAACGAACGAATTATGTGACAACAAAATTGCGTAGACAGTTGCACAATCGACAGGAGATGAAACTTGGAAAAATGAAATGATCCAATTAAAATTATATAAAAAAAATACCCTACATGTACTCATCATTTACTTTACCTCCTTTGTTATGCTTTGTATAACTACCAGCCAACAGATGGACATTTATATATATCTGAATGCGAGGTTGCCTATACCTCAGGCGATTATTATATTATAATCAAGAAGTGGTATATTACAGAAACTACTCTTTAGTATTTATTGGCTTTTGCCTTCGACTTCGTCCGCGTAGAATATGGATAAGTTTTTTCTTCCTTTAGGATCATACGTAGTTCACTTGTAGTCGGTTTATGCGTAATGAAATAAAAAATAGAAAATAAAGTTCTGTCTTATCGCCTGGAAACTACTGAATCGACCAGGATAAAAAGTAATCTACATAATATCATAAAGTACTTACATGCAAAATTTCAGAGATTTAGCGGGACAAACAAACAGACAAAAATTATAAAAAACTCTTGTTTATATTTACGTTTTCTAATTATAATCGTTTTTATGAATAGATTCAAAAGAGAATAAAATGCAATCAAGACAAACATTGCAAGGTGCCGTGTACTTATGTACGCGCGTTAGACGTTATATTCTTTGACGTGACTCAAAACTATTTTTTAATTTGCATGCAAATAATTTATTGAAATAAAATAATAAGAAAGATTTATTTACGTATATAATAATAACAAGCCGTGAGGTGGGTCGTTTATTAGAACTAAAGTGCGACCCTTGAGGTCCACACGACGAACTTCCCAGTTTGATAAATATTTAATAATAATAATTAAATTAGATATTACACAGAAAAGTAATCATTTTAATCATTAAAACATCAATAATAAAAAAAAAAAAAAAAAAAAAAAAACGGCTGAACCGATTTTTATAAAATTTATGTCGGATCAAAATGACGTTAACACGCCTCGATTGACACCCTTACGAAGTCGATATAATTTTTTATTCGCGAGATATTGTGTAAAATCTACTTTTTTGGAGGTTATTTGGTTAAGAAAAAAGAACGGCTGAACCGATTTTAAAAAAATTCCTTTCAGATCATATTTACGTTAATACGCGTCGATTGGCACCCCAACGTAGTCGATATCATTTTTCGTTCTCGAGATTTCGTCTTAGAAAGAAATGGACACATACGTACGTACGTACACACACACACACACACACACACACACACACACACACACACACACACACACACAGAGACATCTTTCTAAAAGTAGTTTAAAAATAGTGTAGTGACCTTGAAACATAAACATTTTTTTTCCTTTTTAACTTCCCATTGGAAGTTATTGTAATGGGTCCGAAAATCGAAATCAAAAAGGAAAAAAAATTTTTATGTTTCAAGGTCACTACACTATTTTTACACTACTTTTAGAAAGATGTCTGTGTGTGTGTGTGTGTGTGTGTGTGTGTGTGTGTGTGTACGTACGTATGTACGTACGTACGTACGTACGTACGTATGTATGTGTCCATTTCTTTCTAAGACGAAATCTCGAGAACGAAAAATGATATCGACTACGTTGGGGTGCCAATCGACGCGTATGAACGTAAATATGATCTGAAAGGAATTTTTTTAAAATCGGTTCAGCCGTTCTTTTTTCTTAAGCGAATAACCTCCAAAAAAGTAGATTTTACACAATATCTCGCGAATAAAAAATTATATCGACTTCGTAAGGGTGTCAATCGAGGCGTGTTAACGTCATTTTGATCCGACATAAATTTTATAAAAATCGGTTCAGCCGTTTTTTTTTTTTTTTTTTTTTTTAATTATTGATGTTTTAATGATAAAAATGATTACTTTTCTGTGTAATATCTAATTTAATTATTATTATTAAATATTTATCAAACTGGGAAGTTCGTCGTGTGGACCTCAAGGGTCGCACTTTAGTCCTAACAAACGACCCACCTCACGGCTTGTTGATTTCGATTTTCGGACCCATTACAATAACTTCCAGTGGGAAGTTAATAATAATAATAATAATGATCTTTATTATAGGTGCAAGAATGGCCGGAGCCGTTTTTATTTTGTCCTAAAAAACATATAAATATACAATAATAAACACATACATCATTAAAACATTTTGATAAAGTACCATAAAAATACAAAAATATTAAAATTTAAATTAAAATACAAGAAACATGTCTGCTGATGTTACTTATAAGAATAATTAATATATTTTTTATTTAAATAAGACATGTTCACATAAGCATGGGAAAATTTAGCTATAATTAATAGAGCTTAGCAATAGCTTTTTTAAGTTGCTTTTAAAATTGCCGTATCTCTGGGAACGTAGCGCTTCCGGCAACTTGTTCCATTCCCTTGGCCCACTAACGATGATGGATGTTGCGCCAACTGAGGTATCTGTCCTGGGTATGATCAAGTCACTTGTATGCCTAGTGTAGTGTTGATGTTGCGTCTGTAGATAACTATGGAAATCAATCTTGTTAATTTTGATGTCACAGTGCTACAGCGTGCACGCGCATTGTAAAAAATCATTCCCGGGTTCTAGCCCGAGAGCTGGTAAAAGTGTCAATTGGATTTTCAATTTATTATTAAAAAAAAGTTATGAATTGAAAATATGAATTGGTGCTAGGCCCAAATAACCTTAGCTGTTGGTGGTCTTTAAAATACCATTTTTTACAATTTTCGTAAAAAAACCTTCTCATTATTTTTTCATAACACGCCTAAAGAAGTATAACTCTGAAAAAAAATCTGTAAATCGGTTGACCCTGCAGGCCATCCCTGGAACTTCCCGCTATTTTCAAGCGCTTTGAGTTCGAAGCACTTGATAATATACCCAAAAGTAGATTTTTGAGTTCTTCGAGCTCAAACTGAAAATTGCTGATAACAACACTATTTTAATTTTTGAAAAGCTATAACTTTTGAACGCGTTGTTCGATTTTTATTTTTAAAATAGCATTCGACACAGTTTTTTAAGCTCTAAAAATATTGTAAGAAGTACAAAATCGAATGGTTGAGAAATATCGAAGTTATTTCGAAAAAACACTTTTTTCGAAATCTGTTGACTACGATATCTCTCGAATGGATTAACCGATTTTGATCCGCTTAGCGGCATTCGACGCAGTTTTCTGAGGAGAAGAGCTGATTAGATTATAAAATCAATCTGTACAATATTCTAGAAATTATTTTGAAAACACATCCTTTTAAAAACTTTTTTTCGGTTTTTTTGGAATTTCTAAAAATCTATCGTGCCGAATCGGTTCAAATTTTTAGGAAATCTAAGTTCAGTGGAATGCCGCAAATCGCGATTCGATCGGTCAAGCCGTTCAAAAGTTATGAGAGGTTTACATACACACACACATACACACACAGCTAGACATACTGACATCATCGTAAAAATAGTCAGAATAGCTTCCTAGGATCACAAAACGTCGAGATCTGATGAAAACTTGATTTTCGAAAATGGGGGTGAAATCAATAACTTCCCTATTTTTAAAAATTTTCAATTTTCTTAGGAGGAAGTTAAAAATATTGGCAACATGTAATTTTTAGAAGAATCAACTCTCTATGTTCAATCTGTTCTCTTCACAAGAAATCCTGTATTGTGATCAAAGACATTAAGTACAAATCGATGAGTGATAATAAAATCCAATATAAGCAAAAATATTTTAATTATGAAAATGTGTTACCTATTATCAGTTTACACCTATGATTAATTATTATCGATAAATTATATCAAAACAAAGATAATTGATAAATACTGACGTTTCTGCTATAAAATATAGATATTGGGAGGTGTTATAGTGCAAAAATTTTAAACAATGAAAATAGTTCACTTTTAAAAATAAATGTTGTGTACAAAATCTAAATTATAATGGGTATACTAGACAGTGATGAAAAATACAAAGATGATCCTGAAACTGAAGAACTTGAACCGGCTAGAAGTATGTATAAATATTGATTAATTAACAATTTTTATTATAGACAAATCTCGGAATGCACCTTGTGAAAATTAATAATGTTCTATTATTTCTAAATTTGTAATAATTGATATTGGGTAATCTAATAGGTTGTATCTTGGTTGTCTACAAATTCTGACATTCATAATTGAGTCAGTTGTATAATATAAAAAATAGGTGTTCTTTGGATTTTTTATGGGAACACCTTAAATCATTGATGTGTAAAACTCAACTCTTGTTCAGAATGAAAAGGCTTACGAAACAGGATAGTTGAATCGTGTAATAATCAAAAATAGTTGGTAAAACCAAAAGTGCACATCCAGCTAAGTTTTCTACTGTATGAAAAAAAAAATGTGAGCCGTCGTGGGACGCCTGGCAGATGTGAAACATTTTCATAGCTCTCCCCCTGCGAAGACAATCAGTTATAGTTCCAGAGATAAGAATTTATGATTTATTATCCCCCGCCCTGCCCCGTCCCGCGAGAAATTCTCCCCCTGCGAAAATAATTGCTGAAAGAAATTTTAGAATCGGTTCAGTAGTTCCAGAGATAATAATTGATGATTTATTACCCCACTCCCGCGAGAAATTCTCCCCCTGCGAAGATAAACGTAGAAATAGACGGTGCATCGGGCCAGATATAGCAGATATTAATTATTATAAGGTTGGTTTTTTGCGTCGGAGATTTTTTAAATTTTTAATTTAATTTTTTTATCGTCTGATCGACTTCGGCGCGCATGGAACGATTTCAAAATCGTTCGTTGGATTCAGAAAAATATGGGTTTCAAAGAAGTGTGGCATGTGTTATACCTTTAAATCGCGTCAAAAGAAACGCTAAAAAAATACTGGGGGGGGTGTGGTCTAGTGGTTAGCGAGTTGGCCTCTAGATCAGACGGTCGTGGGTTCGAATCCCACCTGCGCTCATGGATGTTTTGTGATGTATTTAGTTTTAAAAAAGTTGTTATTTGCTGTAGTTGAAAGAAGTTAAAGACCTGAGATGTCGACGCGTCTATAATCTACAACATATTAAATGAAATACTTCTTTGGCGTGATTAAGAACTAATTTTTAATTTGCATGAAAATAATTTATTGAAATATAAAATAATAAAAGGACTGGAGTGAATTTATTTATATTTGTTTATGTGGTACAACTATGAAAATCATTAATGCTGCAACTTCATTCTATTGAATTTTCGTGACGCGATGCGCGCGCATCGTAAAAATTCACTCTCATCATTTTTTCATAACGCGCCAAAAGAAGTATAACTTCAAAAAATACTGCGTGTATTATGAAGGGACAATTCTTCCAGTCCTATGAAGATTAATGAAGATCACACCCTTAGAAGTTTTTCAACTATACCCTAATATCAGTCAACAGCTTTAATATTATCAATAATTTATGTTACCATTAATCTATGATGTTACCTGCACTGATTTCATCGCATATAACGTACCAAAATGTCGTTCATGGCTGTACTGAAACTTTTTATGATAAAGTGCGGGTCGAGCTTCAACTAAAAAAAAAATAATTTTTTTGAATCGATGTCGTCCATTTTGGCGCAGAATTAAATGAGTCGCTCGCTTGACATCACTCGGTCAAATAAATTATCTGCACCAAGCGCGGCCGTACGTACAAAAACATAATTAAAATGCCGTCGGCCAATCGCGATCGAATCGAAAATTTGCATCTCGACACAGATTTTGAACTCAGCCGATTTAATGTTGGTTCATGCGCCCTTTTTAGTGTATTTGCCATATGGCACATACACTATTGGCGTCGGTCGGATGGCGGGACCTAGGGGTCGGACCAAAATTTCTCGACGTTTCATAGCCTCCTGAACAATTTGGCACCATTTTTGGAAATGTCTGTTTATATATGTATATATATATATATTTATATATATATGTGTGCGGGCTATAACTTTCGAAAGAGTTAATTGATTTTGACGAAATTTGGTAGGCACGTTGGAATTCATCACCGCACGAAGCCTATTTAAAATGGGTCCAATCGGACCATTTTAAGGGTGGTTTTTAGGGGTTGAAAAATGTTTTTGGGCCCAAAAATACCGAAAAAATTTTCAAAATTGTTTCAAAATTGAAATTTAACCTTGTAGTGAAGATCAAAATGTGCTGCTAAAATTTTAATAAAATCGGCCCGACAGGACCGAACTTACAAATTTTATGGAAACACTAGTTTGCGGATAGTGATTTACTTACTGAAGGGTGTATTTAATTTGGTACAGAGGTTGTATTGATAATAATATTGAAATTAAGAAAAAAAATTATTTTTTTAAGGGATGTATTAAGGGGTTAAATTTTTTATTTTGTCCAAAATCAAACTTAAGTTCACGTATTAAAGCCACAAGGCCTGTATTAGCAAATACACTATATTGTCGGCAGGGTTTTGGCACTGCGACCCGAGTTTTTTATATAATATCGTTGTCATTACTAATCCCATAGTTCGGTCAAATGAAAGATTTATCATTTATGCGTTTCTAGCCTAATTCGTATAATAATATGCAGAGTATCTACTATAAAATATTTAGTATGTTAGAATGAAAACAGTTAGACAATTCGAATGAAGTTATTCGTGTTACCAGAACAATAATTGATTTAAAACCCCAATTGAAGAAGACATACTTATTAAACATTTTAAAATATCAAAGTAATAAAATCTGTCGTTACGACGCTGTACAAGAGCAAAATGCATTCTGAACACGCTTTATGTGGAATGTTTTATTTACTTCACATAGACATTTATCTTCAAAGTAAAAGCTGCCTAAGGCATAATCTCTGACGTAAAGGCGAATGAAATTAATTTCATAATGGAGAAGTTGGCGAGTTGACCAAATGAAATCATAACAGATTGTATCAAATTAAACCTGTGCATAGGGCGTTCTGTGTGTAAGATAGAGATGATATATAAAGCAATAAGTAAGAACGAGATAAATGATCCTTAATAGGAAGTTTCTGTAGTTACTGTAGTCAGTAAATAATAATAATATCCATACAACCTGATAGCGTCATCCTTGTTTTGTGATTTTATCAATAATTTCAGTAGTGCAGTGACCACAGTAAACTACTAACGAGTGTGTATAATAATATTATAGATCAGCGTTTCTCAAACTTTTTTGATCATGGACCCCTTTTGATTTTAGAATTTTGTTGTGAACTCGCAGGCGCTCGCTACATTTAGTAGAGTGTGAGTAGGAAAAAACCTCGAAAAATGCAAATATTTTGCACTGGAACGAGACTACCTCCCCCCCATTTTCGAGGATTCTGAGTACTGTGGTGGTGGTGTTAGAATTTCTCTTTGGAGCTACACAATCCCCCAATTGGCCAAAAACCACCCCCAAAAGGTATCAAATGCTTTTATTATTATTTCCACAAGCCAGACCTAGCTTATCTCCCGTTTTCGAGGATGCTGAAAAGACAATGGTGGTAGTCGAAATCCCCTTGTATCCCGCCAACCTCCCAAATCTCCAAAAACACCCTCCATAGGGGTGAAAAAATATTTTTATTTTATCAACGATTAAATCTGTTTACCGCCCGTTTTCGTTGTTGCTGAGCACGATGGTGGTACCTAGTTAAAATTTTCCTCGCGCCTCGCCAACCCCCAAACCGCCAAAAATGCTGAGCACGTTGGTGTCAGTTAAAACTCCTCGCGTCCTTCCAACCCCCCAAACAATAAGAGAGAAGAAATCAATTTTTTTATCAAAAAATTATTGAAGCTCCAGATCTGACGATAACGTGTTTCATCTTTTTTCAGAACATATTTTCACCCCTTTCGAGGGTGTTTTTCGTTTGTTTAGGGGGTTGCCGAGGCGTGAGGAGAGTTTTAACTACCACTGTCGTGCTCAGCATCTTCGAAAACGGGCGGTAAACAGATTTTTATCGTTGATAGAAGAAAAAACATATTTTCACCCCTTTCGAGGGTGTTTTCTTTGTCTGTTTGGGAAGTTGGCGGGGCGCGAGGAGAGTTTTAACTGCCAGCAACGTGCTCAGAGTCTTCGAAAAGGGTTGGTAGACAGATTGTTGTTGTTGATAGAAGAAAAAACATATTTTCACCCCTTTCGAGTGTGTTTTTGGCGGTTTAGAAGTTTGGCGGGGTGCAAGAGGGATTCCAACTACCACGACTGTCTTTAGAATTCCACTCCACTAATTAGTATAGAAATAAAATTATATACCTATTTAACATTTTTCACAGTGAAAAAAAATCTTAAGAAATAAAATATCTTAAAACAATCTTAAAAAATAAGTTATTTCACTTAGTGGTCAAGTAGTTCGCGGACCCCCGAGGAGTCTCTCGCGGAGCCCCAAGGGGTCCGGGGACCCCAGTTTGAGAAACGCTGTAATATAGATTATTCAAAAGTTGAATATAGCAATTCGTCTGTGTACATTGTATACCTATACCTTTGCTTTAATGCAGTTTATAATTGGGCAGCTTTATATTATTCTGCAGCCATAAAGTTATATTAATTAGGACCTCCATTATCAGATCATCCTCAATTCCGGAACTGATTTCGATATTTAGTTCTTAGTTTCGGAAGTGCGGAACTAGTTTCGATATCGAGATAAATCTATAAAAATACATATTGATATAGAAAAGTTACATGAAACTTTTAGTCATAAATTTGCAAACAAACAAAAAAAACGTCAACATTATCGACTAGTAAGTAGTAATAATTATTAGGAACACTACGAATATTAAACTTAAAAATTTTGGAGCATACAAGTAATTCAAGAATTACAAGGCGCGATATTCATGTAGGTATTGTGTGTAAAATGTAAATATGTATTGGATTACATAGAAAAAATAGTGCAGTGAATTTTTTAAACAATTTTCCATAGCAACGGTTGACTATTAAGCGAAACTCGGAACCTGCTAAATAAAAAAAGTCATGAGGTGTCGTAAGATACCCGACAGAAGCTATGTTTCTTACGCATCGTATATAAAACCGAATTTATCAAAGATATAAACAATACAATTAAAAAGTCATTATTTGACTGCCATTTTGAAATCTGACGCCATTTTATTTTTTTGTGTCTTATTAAACTCTCAAATAGCAATTTTCAAAAGGATCGGATAATTTTTACAAAGAAGTATATACCTATGGCCGCCATTTTAAAATATGACGTCATTTTATTTTTTTGCGTTCTATAAAACTCGTCAATATCTATTTTCAAAAAGATCGGATAATTTTTACACAAAAATTACATATTGCCGCCATTTTGAAATCTGACGTCATTTTATTTTTTTGTGTCCTATGAAACTCTCAAATACCGATTTTCAAAAGAATCGGATAATTTTTACAAAAAAGTACATACGGCCGCCATTTTTAAATCTGATGTCATTTTATTTTTTTGTGTCCTATGAAACTCTCAAATACCGATTTTCAAAAGAATCAGATAATTTTTACAAAAAAGTACATTTGGCCGCCATTTTTAAATCTGACGTCATTTCATTTTTTTGTGTTCTATGAAACCCTCAAAAATCAATTTTCAAAAGGATCGGATAATTTTTACAAAAATGTACATACGGCCGCCATTTTTAAATCTGACGTCATTTTATTTTTTTGTGTCTTATGAAACTCTAAAATATCAATTTTCAAAAGGATCGTATAATTTTTAGAAAGGAGTACTACATATTTCCGCCATTTTGAAATCTGACGTTATTTTATTTTTTTGTGTCCTATAAAACTCGCAAATATCTATTTTCAAAAAGATCGGATAATTTTTACAAAAAAGTATATATAATGACCGCCATTTTGAAATCTGACGTTTTTTTATTTTTTTGTGTCCTATGAAACTCTCAAATATCAATTTTCAAAAGGATCTGATAATTCTTACAAAAAAGTACATATGGCCGCCATTTTGAAATCTGCCACCATTTAATTTTTTTGTGTCCTATGAAACTCTCAAATATCAATTTTCAAAAGGATCGGATAATTTTACAAAAAAGTACATGTGGCCGCCATTTTGAAAAATCTGACATCATTTTATTTTTTTGTGTCCTATGAAACTCTCAAATATCAATTTTCAAAAGGATCGGATGATTTTTACAACAGAGTACATGTGGCCGCCATTTTGAAAAATCTGACGTCATTTTATTTTTTGGTATCCTATGAAACTCTCAAATATCAATTTTCAAAAGGATCGGATAATTTTTACAAAACAGTTCATATGGCCGCCATTTTGAAAAATCTGACGTCATTTTATTTTTTTGTGTCCTATAAAACTCTCAAATATTAATTTTCAAAAGAATCGGATAATTTTTACAAAAAAGTACATATGGCCGCCATTTTGAAATCTGACGCCATTTTATTTTTTTGTGTCCTATAAAACTCTCAAATATTAATTTTCAAAAGGATCGGATAATTTTTACAAAAGTGACGTTAAACTACTTCGTGACGTGACGTTTCACTTTTTAGGCGCGATCTTAGCGAAGCTAGAAGCGCCTATATACACTCGCTTTGTCTGTGAATCTGTGAATCTGTAACGGATTTTTTGTGTCAGTCGTACAGCCCAAACGGATTAACCGATTTTAAAAAACTTTTTTTTGTTCGATTCCTCTCGGGGTCTATTTGATCCTAACGTCGCCCGATTTTTGAATTTTGGCCCCAGAGGGGAGCAAATTAGAAAAAACGGTGTTTTTTGCTTATAGTTTGCTCAATTTAAGTCAGATCGATTCGAAACCTGTCTTAAACGAAAGAGCAGAAAATTTTAGATAGATTTCATGTATAATATTGTGTCAAAACAGTTTTTTTATACAGATTTATATGATTATTAAGCTAAATAAATGCGACTTTATCTTATAAATCGCGAACTTGTTTCGGTTGTCCTTGTCTGTTGCACAGTGTGACATGGATATTGGAAGATAGCGTATGCTCTGTCTTATATTGCATTATTTCAATATAGTTATTCAATTTTTTGACTGCTGATGTTTGAATTTAAGTTTAAAAACCCTGGCCTACTGAGTTAAAATGACGTGTAACTAATTATTGACGTCGATCGGATGGCGAGACCTAGGGATCGGACTAAAATTTCTCGACGTTCATACCTTCCCGAACAATTTGACATTCTCTGTCTGTATGTCCCTTTGTACGCTTATAACTCGAGAGCCACTGATCCGATTTACATGATTTTTATTCAAGTAAATAACTTCTTATGCGACTGCGAGTTTTAAAATATTCTGGCATCACGCAAAAGCAACCGAACTGATTCTCAAATAAAAACGTATGTTCTGGCATCACGCAAAAATAAGTAGGTGATGCATTGTTTTTTAAATAGTGGTTATATTTAGCTTGATCCCGTATATTTGTTACAAATCTTGCGACCGACTGAGTTGAAATTTTGCACACATGTGTAGCTCCGGTGACAAAACAATATTATGGTAACTAACTGACCGGCCCGGTTCGTCCGGGCGTAAATCGTACTTTTGAACTTTCACCCACTTCCTATGATCCAATTGAGTTGAAATTTTGCACACATGTGTAGCTCCGGTGACAATACAATATTATGGTAACTAGCTGACCGGCCCGGATTTTGTCCGGGTGTAAATCGTACTTTTGAATTTTCACCCACTTCCCGTGATACGATTGAGTTGAAATTTTGCACTGCACACATGTGTAGCTCCGGTGACAATACAATATTATGATAACTAGCTGACCGGTCCGGCTTTCGTCCGGGTGCAAATCGTACTTTTGAATTTTCACCCACTTCCTATGATCCGATTGAGTTGAAATTTTGCACACATGTGTGGCTCCGGTGACAATACAATTTATGGTAACTAGCTGACCGGCCCGGCTTTCGTCCGGGTGTAAATCGTACTTTTGAATTTTCACCCACTTCCCGTGATCCGATTGAGTTGAAATTTTGCACACATGTGTAGCTCCGGTGACAATACAATTTATGGTAACTAGCTGACCGGCCCGGCTTTCGTCCGGGTGCAAATCGTACTTTTGAATTTTCACCCACTTCCCGTGATCCGATTGAGTTGAAATTTTGCACACATGTGTAGCTCCGGTGACAATACAATATTATGATAACTAGCTGACCGGCCCGGCTTTCGTCCGGATGCAAATCGTATTTTAAATTTTCACAGGCAAAAGGTCTTACTCCGGTAACGTTTCAGTGGATCGGATAAATGTTATAAAATCAGACTAAGGAAATAAAGCACACTAAAAAATTAAAAATAAAATAGATAAAAAACATTTAAGTTAAACGGTTTTATAAATGTACTAAAAAGAAAAAATAAAATTTAATTTAGGTTCATAAGTATAAAAGCGTGGGTCGTGACTGTAATAAATTATCATAGAGTGTACGACCCACGCTTTTATACTTATGAACCTAAATTAAATATTATTTTTTTCTTTTTAAAACATTTATAAAACCGTTTAACTTATAAGTTTTTTTACCTATTTTTATTTGAAGCTATGCTTCTTAACGCACGTTTCAGATGGGGACCTAAATAATAAAAAGTGAAACGTCACGTCACGAAGTAGTGTAACGTCACTTTTGTAAAAATTATCCGATCCTTTTGAAAATTAATATTTGAGAGTTTTATACGACACAAAAAAAAAATGGCGTCAGATTTCAAAATGGCGGCCATATGTACTTTTTTGTAAAAATTATCCGATTCTTTTGAAAATTAATATTTGAGAGTTTTATAGAACACAAAAAAATAAAATGACATCAGATTTTTCAAAATGGCGGCCATTTGAACTGTTTTGTAAAAATTATCCGATCCTTTTGAAAATTGATATTTGAGAGTTTCATAGGACACCAAAAAAATAAAATGGTGCCAGATTTCAAAATGGCGGCCATATGTACTTTTTTGTAAGAATTATCAGATCCTTTTGAAAATTGATATTTGAGAGTTTCATAGGACACAAAAAAATAAAATAAAGTCAGATTTCAAAATGGCGGAAATATGTAGTAGGTACTCCTTTCTAAAAATTATACGATCCTTTTGAAAATTGATATTTGAGAGTTTCATAAGACACAAAAAAATAAAATGACGTCAGATTTCAAAATGGCGGCCGTATGTACATTTTTGTAAAAATTATCCAATCCTTTTCAAAAATTGATATTTGAGGGTTTCATAGAACACAAAAAAATAAAATGACATCAGATTTAAAAATGGCGGCCAAATGTACTTTTTTGTAACAATTATCCGATTCTTTTGAAAATCGGTATTTGAGAGTTTCATAGGACACAAAAAAATAAAATGACATCAGATTTCAAAATGGCGGCCGTATGTACTTTTTTGTAAAAATTATCCGATCCTTTTGAAAATTGATATTGAGAGTCTCATAGGACACAAAAAAATAAAATGGCGTCAGATTTCAAAATGGCGGCCATATGTACTTATTTGTAAAAATTATCCGATCCTTTTGAAAATTGATATTTGAGAGTTTCATAGGACACAAAAAAATAAAATGACGTCAGATTTCAAAATGGCGGAAATATATGTACTCCTTTCTAAAAATTATACGATCCTTTTGAAAATTGATATTTGAGAGTTTCAGACGCAAAAAAATAAAATGACGTCAGATTTCAAATTGGCGGCCGTATGTACATTTTTGTAAAAATTATCCGATCCTTTCGAAAATTGATATTTGAGAGTTTCATAGAACACAAAACAATAAAATGACGTCAGATTTAAAAATAGCGGCCATATGTATTTTTTTGTAAAAATTATCCGATTCTTTTGAAAATCGGTTTTTGAGAGTTTCATAGGACACAAAAAAATAAAATGACGTCAGATTTCAAAACGGCGGCAATATGTACTTTTTGTGTAAAAATTATCCGATCTTTTTGAAAATAGATATTGACGAGTTTTATTGAACGCAAAAAAATAAAATGACGTCATATTTTAAAATGGCGACCATAGGTATATACTTCTTTGTAAAAATTATCCGATCCTTTTGAAAATTGATATTTGAGAGTTTAATAAGACACAAAAAAATAAAATGGCGTCAGATTTCAAAACGGCGGTCAAATAATAACTTTTTAATTGTATTGTTTATATCTTTGATAAATTCGGTTTTATATACAATGCGTAAGGAACATAGCTTCTGTCGGGTATCTTACGACACCTCATGACTTTTTTTATTTAGCAGGTTCCGAGTTTCGCTTAATAGTCAATCGTTGCTATGGAAAATTGTTTAAAAAATTCACTGCACTATTTTTCTATGTAATCCAATACATATTTTACATTAGGTCTTATGGCCATAGCCTACTACAAAATTGATCTTCTTAGTGTTATTTTCCCTATGTTCGGTAAAACCGTTTACACACAATACCTACATGAATATCGCGCCTTGTAATTCTTGAATTACTTGTATGCTCCAAAATTTTTATTATTTAGGTCCCCATCTGAAACGTGCGTTAAGAAGCATAGCTTCATAAAAAATAGGTAAAAAAACTGTTTTTAAAAGATGTTTTAAAAAGAAAAAAATAATATTTAATTTAGGTTCATAAGTATAAAAGCGTGGGTCGTAAACTCTATGATAATTTATTACAGTCACGACCCACGCTTTTATACTTATGAACCTAAATTAAATTTTATTTTTTTCTTTTTAGTACATTTATCAAACCGTTTAACTTAAAAGTTTTTTATCTATTTTTATTTTTAATTCTTTAGTGTGATTTATTTCCTTAGTCTGATTTTATAACATTTATCCGATCCACTGAAACGTTACCGGAGAAAGACCTTTTGCCTGTGAAAATTCAAAAGTACGATTTGCACCCGAACCAAAGCCGGACCGGTCAGCTAGTTGTCATAATATTGTATTGTCACCGGAGCTACACATGTGTGCAAAATTTCAACTCAATCGGATCACGGGAAGTGGGTGAAAATTCAAAAGTACGATTTACACCCGGACGAAAGCCGGGCCGTTCAGCTAGTTTCCATAAATTGTATTATCACCGGAGCTACACATGTGTGCAAAATTTCAACTCAATCGGATCACGGGAAGTGGGGGAAAATTCAAAAGTACGATTTACACCCGGACAAAAGCCGGGCCGGTCAGATAGTTACCATAATATTGTATTGTCACCGGAGCTACACATGTGTGCAAAATTTCATCTCAATCGGATCATAGGAAGTGGGTGAAAGTTCAAAAGTACGATTTACGCCCGGACGAACCGGGCCGGTCAGTTAGTTACCATTATATTGTTTTGTCACCGGAGCTACACATGTGTGCAAAATTTCACCTCAGTCGGTCGCAAGATTTGTAACAAATATACGGGATCAAGCTAAATAAAACCACCGTTTAAAAAACACAGCATCTACTACCTACTTACTTTTGCGTGATGCCAGAACATACGTTTTTATTAGGCGCGATCTTAGCGAAGCTAGAAGCGCCTATATACACTCGCTTTGTCTGTACGTCTGTGAATCTGTGAATCTGTGAATCTGTTAATCTGTGACGGATTTTTTGTATCAGTCGTACAGCCCAAACGGGTTAACCGATTTTAAAAAACTTTTTTTTGTTCGATTCCTCTCGGGGTCTATTTGATCCTAACGTCGCCCGATTTTTGAATTTTTGCCCCAGAGGGGAGCAAATTAGAAAAAACGGTGTTTTTTGCTTATAGTTTGCTCAATTTAAGTCAGATCGATAAACGAAAGAGCAGAAAATTTTAGATAGATTTCATGTATAATATTGTGTCAAAACAGTTTTTTTATACAGATTTATATGATTATTAAACTAAATAAATGCGACTTTATCTAATAAATCGCGAACTTGTTTCGGTTGTCCTTGTCTGTTGCACAGTGTGATATGGATATTGGAAGATAGCGTATGCTCTGTCTTATATTGCATTATTAACTTCCCACTGGAAGTTATTGTAATGGGTCCGAAAATCGAAATCAAAAAGGAAAAAAAATTTTTATGTTTCAAGGTCACTACACTATTTTTACACTACTTTTAGAAAGATGTCTGTGTGTGTGTGTGTGTGTGTGTGTGTGTGTGTGTGTGTGTACGTACGTACGTACGTACGTACGTATGTGTACATTTCTTTCAAAGACGAAATCTCGAGAACGAAAAATGATATCGACTACGTTAGGGTGCCAATCGACGCGTATTAACGTAAATATGATCTGAAAGAAATTTTTTCAAAATCGGTTCAGCCGTTCTTTTTTCTTAACCAAATAACCTCCAAAAAAGTAGATTTTACACAATATCTCGCGAACAAAAAATTATATCGACTTCGTAAGGGTGTCAATCGAGGCGTGTTAACGTCATTTTGATCCGACATAAATTTTATAAAAATCGGTTCAGCCGTTTTTTTTTTTTTTTTTTTTAAATTATTGATGTTTTAATGATTGAAATGATTACTTTTCTGTGTAATATCTAATTTAATTATTATTATTAAATATTTATCAAACTGGGAAGTTCGTCGTGTGGACCTCAAGGGTCCACTTTAGTCCTAATAAACGACCCACCTCACGGCTTGTTTCAATATTATAATTATTAAATTTTTTGACTGCTGATGTTTGAATTTAAGTTTAAAAACCCTGGCCTACAGAGTTAAAATGACGTGTAACTAATTATTGACGTCGATCGGATCGGACCAAAATTTCTCGACGTTCATCATACCTTCCCGAACAATTTGACTTTCTCTGTCTCTATGTCCCTTTGTACGCTTATAACTCAAGAACCACTGATCCGATTTACATGATTTTTTTTTCAAGTAAATACCTTCTTATGCGACTGCGAGTTTTAAAATATTCTGGCATCACGCAAAAGCAACCGAACTGATTCTCAAAAAATTTTGGAGCATACAAGTAATTCAAGAATTACAAGGCGCGATATTCATGTAGGTACTGTGTGTAAACGGTTTTATTGAACATAGGGAAAATAACACTGAGAAGTTTTATAAATTTGTAGTAGGCTATGAGCCATAAGACCTAATATAAATATGTATTGGATTACATAGAAAAAATAGTACAGTGAATTTTTCAAACAATTTTCCATAGCAACGGTTGACTATTAAGCGTTACTCGGAACCGGCTAAATAAAAAAGTCATGATGTGTCGTAAGACACCCGCTATGCTTTTTACGCATTGTATATAAAACCGAATTTATCAAAGATATAAATAATACAATTAAAAAGTTATTATTTGATCGCCATTTTGAAATCTGACGCCATTTTATTTTTTTGTGTCTCATTAAATTCTCAAATATCAATTTTCAAAAGGATCAGATAATTTTTACAAAGAAATATATACCTATGACCGCCATTTTGAAATATGACATCATTTTATTTTTTTGTGTCCTATAAAACTCGCAAATATTAATTTTCAAAAAGATCGGATCATTTTTGCAAAAAAGTACATATGGCCGCCATTTTAAAATCTGACGTCATTTTATTTTTTTGTGTTCTATGAAACTCTCAAATATCAATTTTCAAAAGGATCGGATAATTTTTACAAAAAAGTACACACGGCCGCCATTTTTAAATCTGACATCATTTTATTTTTTTGTGTCCTATGAAACTTTCAAATACCGATTTTCAAAAGGATCGGATAATTTTTACAAAAAAGTATATATGGCCGCCATTTTGAAATCTGACGTCATTTTATTTTTTTGTGATCTATGAAACTTTTAAATATCAATTTTCAAAAGGATCGGATAATTTTTACAAAAAAGTACATACAGCCGCCATTTTGAAATCTGACATCATTTTATTTTTTTGTGTCCTATGAAACTTTCAAATACCGATTTTCAAAAGGATCGGATAATTTTTACAAAAAAGTATATATGGCCGCCATTTTGAAATCTGACATCATTTTATTTTTTTGTGACCTATGAAACTCTCAAATATCAATTTTCAAAAGGATCGGATAATTTTTACAAAAATGTCCATACGACCGCCATTTTTAAATCTGACGTCATTTTATTCTTTTGTGTCTTATGAAACTCTCAAATATCAATTTTCAAAAGGATCGGATAATTTTTACAAAGGAGTATTACATATTTCCGCCATTTTGAAATACGACGTCATTTTATTTTTTTGTGTCCTATTAAACTCGCATATATCAATTTTCAAAGGGATCGGATAATTTTTACAAAAAAGTACATATTATGGCCGCCATTTTGAAACCTGACGTCATTTTATTTTTTTGTGTCCTATGAAACTTTCAAATACCGATTTTCAAAAGGATCGGATAATTTTTACAAAAAAGTATATATGGCCGCCATTTTGAATTCTGACATCATTTTATTTTTTTGTGACCTATGAAACTCTCAAATATCAATTTTCAAAATGATCGGATAATTTTTACAAAAAAGGACATACGGCCGCCATTTTGAAATCTGACGTCATTTTATTTTTTTGTGTCCTATGAAGCTCTCAAATATCAATTTTTAAAAGGATCGTATAATTTTTAGAAAGGAGTTCTACATATTTCCGCCATTTTGAAATCTGACGTTATTTTATTTTTTTGTGTCCTATAAAACTCGCAAATATCAATATTCAAAAGGATCGGATAATTTTTACAAAAAAGTATATATGGCCGCCATTTTGAAATCTGACGTCATTTTATTTTTTTGTGTTCTATGAAACTCTCAAATATCAATTTTCAAAAGGATCTGATAATACTTACAAAAAAGTACATATGGCCGCCATTTCGAAATCTGACACCATTTAATTTTTTTGTATGCTATAAAACTCTCAAATATTAATTTTCAAAAGAATCGGATAATGTTTACAAAAAAGTACATATGGCCGCCATTTTGAAATCTGACGCCATTTTATTTTTTTGTGTCCTATAAAACTCTCAAATATTAATTTTCAAAAGGATCTAATAATTTTTAGTGTGCTTTATTTCCTGATTTTATTACATTTATCCCAAACGTTACCGGAGAAAGACCTTTTGCCTGTGAAAATTCAAAAGTACGATTTGCACCCGGACGAAACTCGGGCCGGTCAGCTGGTTACCATAATATTGTATTGTCACCGGAGCTACACATGTGTGCAAAATTTCAACTCAATAGGATCATGGGAAGTGGGTAAAAATTCAAAAGTGCGATTTACACCCGGACGAAAGCCGGGCCGGTCAGCTAGTTACCATAATATTGTATTGTCACCGGAGCTACACATGTGTGCAAAATTTCAACTCAATCGGATCATAGGAAGTGGGTGAAAATTCAAAAGTACGATTTACACCCGGACGAAAGCCGGGCCGGTCAGCTAGTTACCATAATATTGTATTGTCACCGGAGCTACACATGTGTGCAAAATTTCAACTCAATCGGATCACGGGAAGTGGGTGAAAATTCAGAAGTACAAAGGGACATAGAGACAGAGAAAGTCAAATTGTTCGGGAAGGTATGATGAACGTCGAGAAATTTTGATCCGATCCGATCGACGTCAATAATTAGTTACACGTCATTTTAACTCAGTAGGCCAAGGTTTTCAAACTTAAATTCAAACATCAGCAGTCAAAAAATTGAATAACTATATTGAAATAATGCAATATAAGACAGGGCATACGCTATCTTCCAATATCCATATCACACTGTCCAACAGACAAGGACAACCGAAACAAGTTCGCGATTTATTAGATAAAGTCGCATTTATTTAGTTTAATAATCATATAAATCTGTATAAAAAAAACTGTTTTGACTCAATATTATACATGAAATCTATCTAAAATTTTCTGCTCTTTCGTTTAAGACAGGTTTCGAATCGATCTGACTTAAATTGAGCAAACTATAAGCAAAAAACACCGTTTTTTCTAATTTGCTCCCCTCTGGGGCCAAAATTCAAAAATCGGGCGACGTTAGGATCAAATAGACCCCGAAAGGAATCGAACAAAAAAAAGTTTTTGAAAATTGGTTCATCCGTTTGGGCTGTACGCGTGACACAAAATAGCGTGACAGATTCACAGATTCACAGATTCACAGATTGACAGACGTTCAGACAAAGCGAGTGTATATAGGCGCTTCTAGCTTCGCTAAGATCGCGCCTAATAAAAACGTATGTTCTGGCATCACGCAAAAATAAGTAGGTAGTAGATGCTTTGTTTTTTAAACGGTGGTTTTATTTAGCTTGATCCCGTATATTTGTTACAAATCTTGCGATCGATGGAGTTGAAATTTTGCACACATGTGTAGCTCCGGTAACAATACAATATTATGGTAACTAGCTGACCGGCCCGGCTTTCGTCCGGGTGTAAATCGTACTTTTGAATTTTCACCCACTTCCTATGATCCGATTGAGTTGAAATTTTGCACACATGTGTAGCTCCGGTGACAATACAATATTATGGTAACTAGCTGACCGGCCCGGCTTTCGTCCGGATGTAAATCGTACTTTTGAATTTTTACCCACTTCCCATGATCCGATTGAGTTGAAATTTTGCACACATGTGTAGCTCCGGTGACAATACAATATTATGGTAACCAGCTGACCGGCCCGAGTTTCGTCCGGGTGCAAATCGTACTTTTGAATTTTCACAGGCAAAAGGTCTTTCTCCGGTAACGTTACGGATAAATGTAATAAAATCAGACTAAGGAATTAAAGCACACTAAAAATTATTAGATCCTTTTGAAAATTAATATTTGAGAGTTTTATAGGACACAAAAAAATAAAATGGCGTCATATTTCAAAATGGCGGCCATATGTACTTTTTTGTAAACATTATCCGATTCTTTTGAAAATTAATATTTGAGAGTTTTATAGCACACAAAAAAATTAAATGGTGTCAGATTTCAAAATGGCGGCCATATGTACTTTTTTGTAAGAAATATCAGATCCTTTTGAAAATTGATATTTCAGAGTTTCATAGAACACAAAAAAATAAAATGACGTCAGATTTCAAAATGGCGGCCATATATACTTTTTTGTAAAAATTATCTGATCCTTTTGAAAATTGATATTTGCGAGTTTTATAGGACACAAAAAAATAAAATGACGTCAGATTTCAAAATGGCGGAAATATGTAGAACTCCTTTCTAAAAATTATACGATCCTTTTGAAAATTGATATTTGAGAGCTTCATAGGACACAAAAAAAATAAAATGACGTCAGATTTCAAAATGGCGGCCGTATGTACTTTTTTGTAAAAATTATCCGATCATTTTGAAAATTGATATTCGAGAGTTTCATAGGTCACAAAAAAATAAAATGATGTCAGATTTCAAAATGGCGGCCGTATGTACTTTTTTGTAAAAATTAACCGATCCTTTTGAAAATTGATATTTGAAAGTTTCATAGGTCACAAAAAAATAAAATGACGTACGATTTCAAAATGGCGGCCATATATACTTTTTTGTAAAAATTGTCCGATCCTTTTGAAAATCGGTATTTGAAAGTTTCATAGGACACAAAAAAATAAAATGATGTCAGATTTAAAAATGGCGGCCGAATGTACTTTTTTGTAAAAATTATCCGATCCTTTTGAAAATTGATATTTGAGAGTTTCATAGAATACAAAAAAATAAAATGACGTCAGATTTCAAAATGGCGGCCATATGTACTTTTTTGCAAAAATGATCCGATCTTTTTGAAAATTAATATTTGCGAGTTTTATAGGACGCAAAAAAATAAAATGATGTCATATTTCAAAATGGCGGTCATAGGTATATATTTCTTTGTAAAAATTATCCGATCCTTATGAAAATTGATATTTGAGAATTTAATAAGACACAAAAAAATAAAATGGCGTCAGATTTCAAAATGGCGATCAAATAATAACTTTTTAATTGTATTATTTCTATCTTTGATAAATTCGGTTTTATATACAATGCGTAAAAAGCATAGCTTCTGTCGGGTGTCTTACGACACATCATGACTTTTTTATTTAGCCGGTTCCGAGTAAGGCTTAATAGTCAACCGTTGCTATGGAAAATTGTTTAAAAAATTCACTGTACTATTTTTTCTATGTAATCCAATACATATTTATATTAGGTCTTATGGCTCATATCCTACTACAAAATTATAAATCTTCTCAGTGTTATTTTCCCTATGTTCAATAAAACCGTTCACACACAGTACCTACATGAATATCGCGCCTTGTAATTCTTGAATTACCTGTATGCTCCAAAATTTTTTGAGAATCAGTTCGGTTGCTTTTGCGTGATGCCAGAATATTTTAAAACTCGCAGTCGCATAAGAAGTTATTTACTTGAAAAAAAAATCATGTAAATCGGATCAGTGGTTCTCGAGTTATAAGCGTACAAAGGGACATACAGACAGAGAAAGTCAAATTGTTCGGGAAGGTATGAACGTCGAGAAATTTTGGTCCGATCCCTAGGTCCCGCCATCCGATCGACGTCAATAATTAGTAACACGTCATTTTAACTCAGTAGGCCAGGGTTTTTAAACTTAAATTCAAACATCAGTAGTCAAAAAATTGAATAACTATATTAAAATAATGCAATATAAGACAGAGCATACGCTATCTTCCAATATCCATATCACACTGTGCAACAGACAAGGACAACCGAAACAAGTTCGCGATTTATTAGATAAAGTCGCATTTATTTAGTTTAATAATCATATAAATCTGTATAAAAAAACTGTTTTGACACAATATTATACATGAAATCTATCTAAAATTTTCTGCTCTTTCGTTTAAGACAGGTTTCTAATCGATCTGACTTAAATTGAGCAAACTATAAGCAAAAAACACCGTTTTTTTCTAATTTGCTCCCCTCTGGGGCCACAATTCAAAAATCGGGTGACGTTAGGATCAAATAGACCCCGAGAGGAATCGAACAAAAAAAAGTTTTTGAAAATTGGTTCATCCGTTTGGGCTGTACGCGTGACACAAAAAAGCGTGACAGATTCACAGATTCACAGATTGACAGACGTTCAGACAAAGCGAGTGTATATAGACTGTGTGCAGGGGGGCGGAGTTATAAAAATATCGATGCGAGCGCTTGTAGTGTGATCTATTGTAAGTTTATATTAGAAATCGTGTCCATCGTGATTATAATAAAATTAAGCAAAATCGCAGGATAGTGGACAAAATAATTTGATTTATTAAATTAAATGTACAATTAAATGTACATTTAATTTAATAAATCAAATTATTTTGTCCACTATCCTGCGATTTTGCTTAATTTTATCTATTGTAAGCTTTGAAATATATTCCAGTGAGCATTCAACATTGTTATTTACAAATGTCATAAAGTTTTTCAATTACAAACATAGAGAAGAGATTATTATTACAAACAAAACATGGGGAAAACTACGCGTTCTGGAAATACTTGTTGTGTTCCAGGCTGTTGTGTTAATAGCGATTCAAGTAAAATAAAATTTTATAGATTCTCCGCGCGGAGTTATAACCTCGAAAAACGACCAAAGTGGATCAAAACGTTAATAAAAGTCAAGTAAGTAAAACCATGATATTACAACTTATTTGGAAATTATTAATGTAAATCAGTAAAAGAAATTTTTCGTCTTTCTTTAGTGCTGATGCAATTAAAAGCACAAAATAGACATTGTGATAACTTGGAATTAAATAGTACTTTACTATACGACATTCGGTTTATTTTAACATAAAATAATATTCTTTACAATTCATTCGTAAATCGTAATGACTAAAGAGTTACATAATTTACAAATTAAATAGTTATTATACTCCATACGATAATACGACTAACTACTACAGGTATGAAATCATTGACATTTATTTAAAAAAAAATACGCTTTATACCTACTTATTTTTCTATCATAGGTTTGCGAGACCAATGCGGAGGAGTCAAAACTCAAACGGTTTCGAAGTGGAAAACACTAAGCTTACTAATACAAGAAAATGGAATGATATGCAAAAAGATAGTATAGTAATGCTCCGAATTTTTCAAATTAAAGTAGATATTCGAATATTCGTTCAAACTTTTATTCGAATAATTCAATATTCATCTATTCGAATAGTAAAAAGAAGAAAACAAATTAATCAAAGCGTAAGACAGTTTTTATTTGTTATCAATAGTCGGAAACCTGTTCGGGAGTTGAAGAAAGAATTTCGGTATTCGAATCTCCGACTATTGATTACAAAAAATTCTGTCTTACGTTTTCATTTGCTTGTTTTCTTCTTTTTACGTAGTCGGGTTTTAGTTTTTTTTACTTTTATTTTTGCAATAATGTAATGTACTCGTAGATATAATTTTATTTCTTAATAATTAAATGTAAATAAATAATTATATTTTTTAATGACAAAATCACAATAAACGTATTTTCATACAATTATTAAACTATTCAATTTGCACCAACTTTCATATAATTTATATAAATGATCAACATTATAATATATAGGTGAGGCAGACCACCCGTAACAGTCTTTTTTTTTCAAAAACGGTGTCTCGGTGACAAAAGTTTGCCGGATGCACTTTGCAATAATTCTATTCTTAATGGTGTCATCGCGAAATTCTTCAATATGTTTAATATGACAAAAAGCTAATTTCTCGCCTTTCTTCAATGCAGCCTCAATAAAAGAGATCGAGTGCTTAATACTTTCAAGCCCAGTCCGCAAGATCACCGGCGCCATAGTTTGAGGTTATGCAGCTGTCAGTATAAAACATACACGATTATTTTTCTATTATACGTCAAAATTGAAGAAGAAAAAAACTTAAAATAAATAATTTTCACGTACCTTTTATGCTATGCTATTTATACTATTTGCACACAGCTAGATAAAATGGTATCCGTTTATTAAAAAATTTCCCGATGACAACAATAAAAAATAGTTCATTCGTACATTATTGCCCGCTAGCGGCGCTAGTAGGTTTCGTGCACACAACCTATAGGCGCTTCTAGCTTCGCTAAGATCGCGCCTAAAAACTCATATTTTATATAACTCTATATAGGAAGCTCATCCAATCATTGGTAAAAATGTTATATTAGGTAATAGACGGAGAGCTATAGCTACGTATTTTTTAACTGACTCGGTGCAAGGCTGACAATTTGCGTACTTATTGTTCACGTGGAGCATAATGTATGAGCAAAACGGCAGAAGCCTAAGTGGAGGCGAAACCGAAAAAAATGGGTTCCAAAGTGCGAGAACCTCGACGAGAACTTAGGCAAACGACCGCTTTTCTCTGGATTTACATTTTTATATAAATATTATGCAAACAGGTAAGCTGCACATAGGGAAATTAGCATTGGGAAAAAATGTACGTATTTATATCTCTGATCCATTCATTTTTCTCAATGCTAATTTCCCTATGTGCAGCTTACCTGTTTACATACTGTATATAGATTACCTAACAAACCAGAAACAGATTGTTGAAAAATACCGTTTTGTACCTATTATGTAAACAATCTAAGCTACGTTGCTATGGACACATTTATTTTTTATTTAAAATTGACGTCACGCGGTGTTCTCGTCGAGGTTCTCGCACTTTGGACCCCAATTTTGTCGGTTTAGCCTTCACTAAGGCTTCTGACGTTTTGCACATACATTATGCTCCACGTGAACAATAAGTACGCGCAAATTGTCAGCCTCGCACCGAGTCTGTTAAAAAATACCTAACTAGCTCTTGTTCTATAAGGCCTACTTTCTGGTCGGCGAATTAGGAAAAAAATTAATAATTTTTAATCTTTTTATTAAATTTTTCTGGAATCACGATTAGTGCAGCGGATTACTGATTAGCTGTAAAAAGCCAGCAAATTGTTTACTTTTGTATAAAAGCATGACATTTTGAATGATGATGGACATACCCTAAAGGCCATTATAAGACATTTAGTCACTTTAAAATTTACTCAGGGACCATAGAAATGAAAGATGATTCAACATTTCAATGTTTTCAAATAATAATGGACTGATTTGATTAATATTCAGTTTATACGTGTATTTTCCATAGAGATATCATAGATAGAGTAGGGGAGTCATAGGCACTGTAAGTGACAGTGTCAGGTTAGAAAAGAGAGATAGAACACGAAGCAGTTCTCTTTTCATTGTCTTCTGACGCATTTGTGAATTTAAAAATTTATGGTAGGTATTGTTAATTAAAATCTGTAACTATGGTTATATATTTGCGGTAGAAAAAGATAGAAGAATTGCTCTATTCTCCATCTCTATCTTTTGCACCGACACTTTTTTTGGGTAGCTTCCATATTCTATTTATGATATTTCTATGATATTTTCAAGTGCTAAATACGAATTCAAGGTTAGCACTTTGTAATCAAAAGCTCCTGAAAACCAAGATGGCGGCCAAAAATTTAAATTTTGTTTTTAATGTCAGATTTGATAGGTTTTCGGTTTGTACACTTAAACTGAGCTGCTGAGTGCCATTTTGAAGTCAAAATGAAATTTGTTTGAGTTCTATTTTCTATAGATATAGGTACTGTTCAGGGTTGTTACGGATGCAAAAATTTAGACATCCGCGGATGCAGATGCGGATTATTAGAAGTTCACATCCGCGGATGCGGATTTGATGCGGATGCGGATTTTGGGATTTTAAAAGGATAATTATTTAAATTTTAAGTGCATAAATAACTGAAAATCAATTTAATTTTAACTTTTTAGGCGCGATCTTAGCGAAGCTAGAAGCGCCTATATACACTCGCTTTGTCTGTGAATCTGTGAATCTGTGAATCTGTGAATCTGTGAATCTGTCACGCTATTTTGTGTCACGCGTACAGCCCAAACGGATGAACCAATTTTCAAAAACTTTTTTTTGTTCGATTCCTCTCGGGGTCTATTTGATCCTAACGTCGCCCGATTTTTGAATTTTGGCCCCAGAGGGGAGCAAATTAGAAAAAACGGTGTTTTTTGCTTATAGTTTGCTCAATTTAAGTCAGATCGATTCGAAACCTGTCTTAAACGAAAGAGCAGAAAATTTTAGATAGATTTCATGTATAATATTGTGTCAAAACAGTTTTTTTATACAGATTTATATGATTATTAAACTAAATAAATGCGACTTTATCTAATAAATCGCGAACTTGTTTCGGTTGTCCTTGTCTGTTGCACAGTGTGATATGGATATTGGAAGATAGCGTATGCTCTATCTTATATTGCATTATTTTAATATAGTTATTCAATTTTTTGACTGCTGATGTTTGAATTTAAGTTTAAAAACCCTGGCCTACTGAGTTAAAATGACGTGTAACTAATTATCGACGTCGATCGGATGGCGAGACCTAGGGATCGGACCAAAACTTCTCGACGTTCATACCTTCCCGAACAATTTGACTTTCTCTGTCTGTATGTCTCTTTGTACGCTTATAACTCAAGAACCACTGATCCGATTTATATGATTTTTTTTTAAGTAAATAACTTCTTATGCGACTGCGAGTTTTAAAATATTCTGGCATCACGCAAAAGCAACCGAACTGATTCTCAAATAAAAACGTATGTTCTGACATCACGCAAAAGTAAGTAGGTAGTAGATGCTTTGTTTTTTAAACGGTATGGTTTAATTTAGCTTGATCCCGTATATTTGTTACAAATCTTGCGACCGACTGAGTTGAAATTTTGCACACATGTGTAGCTACGGTGACAAAACAATATTATGGTAACTAACTGACCGGCCCGGTTCGTCCGGGCGTAAATCGTACTTTTGAACTTTCACCCACTTTCTATGATCCGATTGAGTTGAAATTTTGCACACATCTGTAGCTCCGGTGACAATACAATATTATGGTAACTAGCTGACCGGCCCGGTTTCGTCCGGGTGTAAATCGTACTTTTGAATTTTCACCCACTTCCCGTGATCCGATTGAGTTGAAATTTTGCACACATGTGTAGCTCCGGTGACAATACAATATTATGATAACTAGCTGACCGGCCCGGCTTTCGTCCGGGTGCAAATCGTACTTTTGAATTTTCACCCACTTTCTATGATCCGATTGAGTTGAAATTTTGCACACATCTGTAGCTCCGGTGACAATACAATATTATGGTAACTAGCTGACCGGCCCGGCTTTCGTCCGGGTGTAAATCGTACTTTTGAATTTTCACCCACTTCCCGTGATCCGATTGAGTTGAAATTTTGCACACATGTGTAGCTCCGGTGACAATACAATATTATGATAACTAGCTGACCGGCCCGGCTTTCGTCCGGGTGCAAATCGTACTTTTGAATTTTCAGAGGCAAAAGGTCTTTCTCCGGTAACGTTTCAGTGGATCGGATAAATGTTATAAAATCAGACTAAGGAAATAAAGCACAAAAAAATAAAATGGCGTCAGATTTCAAAATGGCGGCCATATGTACTTTTTTGTAAAAATTATCCGATTCTTTTGAAAATTAATATTTGAGAGTTTTATAGGACACAAAAAATAAAATGACGTCAGATTTTTCAAAATGGCGGCCATATGAACTGTTTTGTAAAAATTATCCGATCCTTTTGAAAATTGATATTTGAGAGTTTCATAGGACACCAAAAAATAAAATGACGTCAGATTTTTCAAAATGGCGGCCACATGTACTCTGTTGTAAAAATCATCTGATCCTTTTGAAAATTGATATTTGAGAGTTTCATAGGACACAAAAAAATAAAATGATGTCAGATTTTTCAAAATGGCGGCCATATGTACTTTTTTGTAAAAATTATCCGATCCTTTTGAAAATTGATATTTGAGAGTTTCATAGGACACAAAAAAATTAAATGGTGCCAGATTTCAAAATGGCGGCCATATGTACTTTTTTGTAAGAATTATCAGATCCTTTTGAAAATTGATATTTGAGAGTTTCATAGGACACAAAAAAATAAAATGACGTCAGATTTCAAAATGGCTGCCATTATATATACTTTTTTGTAAAAATTATCCGATCCTTTTGAAAATTGATATTTGCGAGTTTTATAGGACACAAAAAAATAAAGTAGCGTCAGATTTCAAAATGGCGGAAATATGTAGTACTCCTTTCTAAAAATTATACGATCCTTTTGAAAATTGATATTTGAGAGTTTCATAAGACACAAAAAAATAAAATGACGTCAGATTTCAAAATGGCGGCCGTATGTACATTTTTGTAAAAATTATCCGATCCTTTTGAAAATTGATATTTGAGGGTTTCATAGAACACAAAAAAATGAAATGACGTCAGATTTAAAAAAGACGGCCAAATGTAGTTTTTTGTAAAAATTATCCGATTGTTTTGAAAATCGGTATTTGAGAGTTTCAAAGGACACAAAAAAATAAAATGACATCAGATTTAAAAATGGCGGCCGTATGTACTCCTTTCTAAAAATTATACGATCCTTTTGAAAATTGATATTTGAGAGTTTCATAAGACACAAAAAAATAAAATGACGTCAGATTTCAAAATGGCGGCAATATGTACTTTTTGTGTAAAAATTATCTGATCTTTTTGAAAATAGATATTGACGAGTTTTATAGAACGCAAAAATAAAAAATGACGTCATATTTTAAAATGGCGGCCATAAGTATATACTTCTTTGTAAAAATTATCCAATCCTTTTGAAATTTGATATTTGAGAGTTTAATAAGACACAAAAAAATAAAATGGCGTCAGATTTCAAAATGGCAGTCAAATAATAACTTTTTAATTGTATTGTTTATATCTTTGATAAATTCGGTTTTATATACAATGCGTAAGAAACATAGCTTCTGTCGGGTATCTTACGACACCTCAAGACTTTTTTTTTTAGCTGGTTCCGAGTTTCGCTTAATAGTCAACCGTTGCTATGGAAAATTGTTTAAAAAATTCACTGCACTATTTTTTCTATGTAATCCAATACATATTTACATTAGGTCTTATGGCCATAGCCTACTACAAAATTGATCTTCTTAGTGTTATTTTCCCTATGTTCGGTAAAACCGTTTACACACAATACCTACATGAATATCGCGCCTTGTAATTCTTGAATTACTTGTATGCTCCAAAATTTTTATTTATTTAATCATATTTTTAGCACGTGCCACTCTGGCTCCGCCCACTTTCTTTACATGTAGTTACTTGTTGATGTGAATCTGCATCCGTAAAAACTCCGCATTGATTGATGCGGATGTGAATGCGGATGCAGATGTCTGAATTAATGCGAATATTCCGCATTTACGGATGCGGATGCGAATATTCGTAACACCCCTGGTACTATTGGAGAAAAAAATGAAAAAGTTTTTGGTTTTAAACTTCCGTGCGCTGGACCGTATAGATGTGACGGAGAATTCTAAACATTACTTCTAAAACTTTGAAGACAATTATTTTAAAATTTCTGTGTAAAGAATTGTATATTTTTTGTTGTATCAAGCATGGGTTCCATTAAAATAGATACATACGATGATTTTTCACACAAAATTTTTTCCACCTCTTTCAATAATATAGATAATAAAACTCAAAAAGACATCAGCAGCTCAATATACGTAGGTACGTATACAAACCAAAAAATAAAGCAAATCCGAAAATAAATGACAAAATTTGAATATTTGGCTGCCATCCCGGTTTTAGTGATTGCCAGGGCCGGATTAACCATTAGGCAGAGTAGGCAACTGCCTAGGGGCCCCGCATCGGCTGGGGGCCCTGCGCGCGCACAAAAGAAATTGAAAATGTTTCATAGAGTGAAAATTTAATTGGAAAATTTGTACTTATCCTCAATGACAATAGATATTATTGCTTTTTTTCGACGCATGCTGTCAGTTGATGAAATATTTCATGCTTACAGAACAGAACTATCTAGTATCGAGTAGTAGAACTAATAATATGGATGCGTTACGTAGCGTATTGTATGAATCATACAATACGCTACCTTCTTGAAAAGAGCTGATCATCTTCAAACGGATGAAAAGGGGCCCCGAGACTTGCATTGCCTAGGGGCCCCGATATGGTTAATCCGGCCCTGGTGATTGCCGATTGATAAATGCTAATTTTAACTTCGAATTTGTAGTTAGCACCTGGAAATACATTTATAAACTAAAAATCAATTTAATTAGGCTATTATAAACTGATAAAATTGAAATTCTGGTCGCATCTTGGATTTTGAGGACTCCTGGGTAAATTTCTTAAGTGGCTCAATTTCTTAAAATGACCCTCGAAATGACCCTTAGTATATGTCCATTAATCATGCCAAATTTTAAACTTTTATTCGAAAGTGAACAATTGGGTTTTTAAACGAATTTTTTTTTTTACTTAAATGGAAGGACCACATCAAGTTTTATAGCAAAACTGTTTTTATTTAATTTTTTTGCTTACTAATTAAAAAGTTATATTTAAATAAAAATTAATTTTTAAACTCAGTTCCGATAACGCGCCGACAGAATCCGAACGCGTGTGACGTCATTATGTTATCTATGGTCTTTGTATCCATGGTTACCAAGTTAAAAATTTATTATTTTTGATAGTATGTGTAATACATATACACAAATACCAACAAATGCAGACACATTTTAACATAACGACGTCACAAACATTCCTGGCGCGTTTTGAAGTCACGTGATATTTTTTAAATTTTTATACATTTTAATTAATTTTTAGTAATTTATCTATAGCTTTAAAAAAAAATTTCTTTTAGATTTTCAATATTATTTATGTTAAATTATTAGAAAAAATTAAAAAATTAATAATTTTTTTTAAACTTAAATACCTAATTATTTTGCTAAGTCGCTGCATAAATAATTAATTTCTTTTGACCGACATTTCGGAATTGTTAAATCTCGGAATTTCGGCGCGGCAGCGGTTCGCGAGAATGAATATAATTCACGAACCATATACGTTTCCATGCGAGAAACATGAGGTGCAGTGGGTCAACGCCTGTCACTTTCAAGTTTCACTTTTCAGTGCTTGACATACGACTTTGTTATAATAATTATTATCTCTTATAGACTTAAAGTATGGACAGCGTTCGAAGTTTACATAGATATAGAATAGAATATATATATTTAAGTATTAAGTACAGTGTGAAGTCAACAATTAATATAGATACAATATTTAAAATCTAGAATTAAAAAATTCCTCTATGTTATAATAACATTTATTACTAATAAGCAATTTGTTTGTTTGTTAAATTTTTTCGTAGGCAAGTTTTGTAAATGACTAGGAAGCTTATTAAAAAATTTCAGTGCTGAATATTTAAAACTTTTTTGTGTCGTAGTTAATCGATGTAGCGGCAAAACTAAGCAATCCTTATTTCTTGTATTATATGAGTGTACATTTGAATGTGTGTTCATATTGCTGTAATGCTTTTTAGCATACAGTAAACAGTGAAAAATGTAGGCGCCATAGAAGGTCATTATTTTTAATTGTCGACAATGCTCGTATATACAGACACCTGCCAGAATACGGACAGCAGCTTTTTGCAGTATAAAAATTCTTTGAGCGGCTGGTGCCCCTCCCCAGACCAAAATTCCGTATTCCATAAGGGAATGGAAAAGACTGTAATACGCCGTACGGGCTGTGTCTGTTGAAATTGAGTTTTTTATTCTCCTAATCGCGTAAGTAGCTTTAGCTAGTTTGCTACATAAAGCATTAATTATATGACTGTCCCATTTCAAAGCCAGGTCAAATATAATACCAAGAAATTTGACTTGCTTAGTTTTACTGAAATTATTAATTTTAAAAGGCATTATTTCAGTCTTCGTTATATTTAGAGTTAACTTGTTAGCAGCGAACCAAGAGAAATTATTATTTTTTAGCTCATACAGAAACGTGAGCCCACGTTTTCCCTGCCTATTTTTTCACTATTTCGTTCAGTACGCAGTCCTCCGATGACTGCGCAACGAGCTATATAGTCTTAAACCTGTCCAAACATATAATTCTATTCTATATCTGCTTTACAAAAACCAGATGAAAATCGGCTAAATAGTTTCCGTGTTTATTGCGTTCAAAAAACAGATAGACAGACCGGACAGACGTTGTCTTTTATATACAAGGAATAGGGATGCCAATATAAATGAAATCACGAGTGAAATAAATTAGGTATGCATGCATTACATAAAATACCTGGTAATGTTAACTATTTTGTACGAATAATTAGGCTAAGCAAAATCGAGAATAGTTTTCAGAATGCTTAATTTTGTTTTCACTGCTTTATTTCGAGGGTCTAATTAACATATCTTAATTGTTTGACGATTAACATCACGATGGCATGTTCGCCGACTGATTACGTTAAGATAAGAAAAGTATTTATTTGTGGTTTGGCTAATATTGTCTATTTTAATAATTATTATATTATAACCACAAAAAACTCAACTCTCATTGTTGTATTTAATTAACATTTGTCTCTTTCTGTGATGGAAAGACCATATACTAGATATATATTAGATAATTAACATCTGGTTTTTTTCAATGTCTCCTTTTTAGTTAGTTTTACAGTAGAACTATTTCGTATCAACACTAAATAGATTTCAATTCTCTATAAAAAAGTTCATAGATACTTTTCCGTACAATGGATGGTTTCAAAGCTACAGCCACGTCGAGAACTGTAGTATATTACAAAATTCTAATATTTTGACTATAATAATTTTAATTATATATAAAGTTAAAAAATATAGAAATGAAAACATGTAGTGGAATTGACGGTGTAGATGTTGGGAAAACGTGTCTCCAGGCGATTAAAATTTACATATAATATAATACTTATACAGGGTGTGACTTAGAAAAGATAACATAGGGAAAATAACATTGAGAACATTTACATTTTACAATTTTGTAGTAAGCTATGAGCCATAAGACCTAATGTAAATATGTAGTGGATTACATAGAAAAAATAGTACAGTACATTTTTTAAACAATTTTCTATAGCAGCCCAGTCAAATAGGGATTTCACCTCGGAATGAAACGGAATAAGCTGAATATTTGTATACTTAAACCTTTATTTTGGCATTCTAAATGTTGTCTCACATTCAATACAAACAGGCACGTCGGAATGATGCTGCTCGATATTGAAAAGGCCTTTGATACTGTTTGGATCAAAGGTCTTCTCTATAAAGTAATTAATTATGGCTTTCCTAATTATCTTATACATCTCATAAGCTCATATCTCGAAAATAGAACCTTTAAAGTGCACATAAAAGATGACACCTTAGACGAGAAACATATAACTGCAGGCGTCCCACAAGGATCAGTAATTGGACCGATCCTCTTTAATCTATATATCAATAACTTGCCTTCTTTGGGCAATAATATAAATATATCATAATATCACTATATGCTGACGACACAGCTGTTTATACTCAGTCATGGCTAGGGAATGCAATATCGAGCCGAGATCCTTACGTACGCCGCCCCCGTTTAGTGCTCTGTCTGTAAGACAAATTTTAAAAAGCTACAAGTGGCGCAAAACAAATGTTTGCGTCTAGTAGGCAACTATCCCAGGTACACGCGGATCCTACTTTTGCACGAGATGTTCAAAATACCAACCACAAAAGACTATGTAAAAACAATGTCCATAACTTTTTTTGACAGATGTAAACTTCATCGTAATAATTTAATTAACAGTATAGGTAATTATAACATGCAATCACTTCAAAACAAATATAAAAATATAAACATAAACGAACCAAACATCTCTTGTTACAGTGTGACTAGCGTGTGCTCGGCATAGCTGTCTAATAAGTACCTACAGAATAATTTCTAAAATAAATTTAAAAAAAAATGTCTAAATACTAAATAATATAGATGGCTCTCACTAAAATTATTTTATAGTTGGTTCTTTTTAAATTTTTTTGCCAATGTAAACTTATTATCAAAACAAATAAAACATGTAAAAAATTATTATTCTTTCAGTGGCCTATAGCAAAATTGCTGAAACCCCAACAAATATTATACATAGCAGCTGTATATATTACTATTGTAAATAAAGACTTCTTTCTTCTGTTGTCTCAAAAGTCTCATAAGGTCATGTGTGAGCGTCCTTAGATATTCAAGGTCAAAGGTCGCGAAAATCAGTTTTTTGGAAATATCTCGCTTCTTTTGGTCTAAATGACATTTAAAGTTGTAGAGCATAAGATTCTCTACAACTTTTGTACAAAAATTTTTTTTCTACGATTTATAGTTTTACTTATTTAAGTAGTCGCGGCTTCCTCCCCCTCGGTTCGTACAAAACGAAATCATGCTGCTTCCTGGTGACCTAACATAATGATATTTTGTATCTTTCATTTTAAGTTGGACTTCAAGTTAACGATTAATATTAATTTTATCGAAATTAATGCAGCAGTTCTCTAGTTGTAAGCAATTAACAAACATGCAAACAGACAGGCAGTTAAACAGACAGACAATCTTTTTTCGAAAATGCGATTTTTCTACTTGATATCAATTATAAAGACTATTCGTAAAGAAATTTTGTAACAAAAATTTACAGGAGTTGAGAGTGCGCGCTGAAAGTATGGTTTTTTTTTGGCCTTTACACTTTTGTGTATTTAGCCACAATCTAAAACCTTAATTTAATTCTAACTAAGATGTATGGTTATATACATAGATATAATATAATATATACAGGGTGTCCTCAAAGACATTTAACACACGCCTACCACATGTTCCTGAGACCAAAATAAGCCGATTTAAGCAAACTTACCTTCATACAAAATTTCTTAGTTTAGGAGCTATACGGCCCTGAAGTTACAATTTTGAAATGGTTTTTTTGTTATAAATTTAAAACGGCTTGTGCGATTTTGCTAAAATTTGGCACGTTGACATAGTTTTATGGAATAAAAAAACCCATATCAAAATTATGAATATTATTAATCCATAGGCGTAGAGCTCGGGTTTTTTAATATTTGAACGTTTCAAATTTCTACGCCAATGGAAGAAAATGGGTTTAGGTATAAAATTTAGATTCAGTAACTTATTTGCTACAAAAAAGGTACTCTCATGGTTTTTGAGAAATTTGTATTTTAATAATTCGCAGTAATTTTTACAAAATGAAGTAAAGCTACTAAAGCATGAATAGAAATAAATAAATATGCCATAAAAAGTGGTCAAAGTGTCCACCATTTTTACGCATACACAGATTTATACGACGAAGAAAATTAATTTACTGTGTGCACAACTTCTTCATTATCTCCAGTTTTATTCTTAGAAAAACGCATGGCCATCTTATTTGTTTATTGATCAATTTATTATTATCAACGTATTATTATCGATTACTTTATTATTAAAATACAAATTTCTCAAAAATCATGAGAGTAATCGAGGTCTTATTAAGAATAGCTTCTTTGTAGCAAATAAGTTACTGAATCAAAATTTTATACTTAAACCCCTTTTCTTCCATTGGCGTAGAAATTTGAAACGTTCAAATATTAAAAAACCCGAGTTCTACGCCTATGGATTAATATTTATCATACTTTTGATATGGGTTTTTTTGTTCCATAAAACTATGTCAACGTGCCAAATTTTAGCAAAATCGCACAAGCCGTTTTAAATTTATAGTAAAAAAACGATTTCAAAATTGTAACTTCAGGGCCGTATAGCGCCCAAACTAAGAAATTTTGTAAGAAGGTAAGTTTGCTTAAATCGGCTTATTTTGGTCTCAGGAACATGTGGTAGGCGTGTGTTAAGTGTCTTTGAGGACACCCTGTATATTGTATACTAATAATTATTAGTATATTTCGATTATTATTATTAATCATTAGTTTGAAGTCCAACTTAAAATGAAAGATACAAATCATTATGTTAGGTCATCAGGAAGCATTTAGTACGAACCGAGGGGGAGGAAGTCGCGACTACTTAAATAAGTAAAACTAGGAATCGTAGAAAAAAAATCTTTATAGAAAAGTTGTAGAGAATCTTATGCTCTAGAACTTTTCTAATAACTCTAAATGTCATTTAGAGCAAAGGAAGCGAGATATTTCGAAAAAACTGATTTTCGCGACCTTTGACCTTGAATATCTAAGGACGCCACACGTGACCTTATAAGACTTTTGAGACAACATTTAGAATGCCAAAATAAAGGTTTATACAAATATTCAGCTTATTCCGTTTCATTCCGAGGTTGACCACTTTTTTTAGCTTAAGACTATTAGGAGTAACTCTGAACCTCCTTAATAAAAAATCAAAGCATTTACTACATATTTACATTAGGTCTTATGGCCCATAGCTTACTATAAAAATTGTAAATGTTCTCAATGTGATTTTCCTTATGTTACCTTTTCTAAGCCACTGCACCCTGTACAATGATTGGAAATTTTAAAATAAAATAGATACTTAAAAAAAATAAAAAAATTCGCTTATATCAACGTACCAAAAAGTAGAAAATAAATTTATATCTCTTCTATAACGTTTAAAACGAGGGACACTTACTGTACCTATATTTCATTTAATTCATCGAGTGCCCCACGCTTTTTAACTTTATGAAACTTTTTTGTGTGTTGATATACTTAAGCGTTTTTTATTTTTTTTTAAATATATATTTTTTAACTTCAAAACTTTATCATTTACTTCGGATATGAAGTGTTACATCGATTTCATCGTAATCAGGTTAACATCTTCGCTTTCGATGTTTGAGGATTGGTTCTGACATTTAAAGCAAACTTCGCATGAGAGGGGTACACTGAGTACGCTAACTAGACCCCGAAAATTATGAGATTAAAATAATTTCTAGTTATCTGAAAATGATTCTCAATTTGATATCCTTTTAGCGATCTAGCGCTTAGTTTTGGTTAACTATAAAGATTTTGTATGTAATATTCACATGATCACAGTAAGCGATGCTCTAGTAATTTTCGTGCTTTTGTTCTGGGAACAAAGAATAGAATCAAGGAATCAGCTGAGAACAAAGAATAGAATCAAAGAATAAGAGCGTTTAGACAAAAAGAGAAAATCTCCAAATGACGACATTTGAGATTATTTGAAATGAAATTCTATCGAGTAGATTATTGGTCAGTGGCGACGATTTTTAACTTCACGGTAAAAAAATTGTAAATTTTCAAAAATTCAGAAAGTTGTTGATTTCAGTCCGAATTTTGAAAATCGAATTTTCAACAGATCTCGGCGTTTTGAGGTCCTAGGAAGCTATTCTGACTATTTCCAAGTGGATGTCTGTATGTCTGTAAGCCTTGACTAACTTTTGAACGGATCGATCGATTGAGATCGGGTTTGCAAAATTCGAAAGAGTTTTATTCAATTTAGATTTTCTAAAAATTTGAACTTAATCAATCAAGTGAATTTTGAGAAATCTCCAAAATAAAATTTTTGAAAAAATGTTTTTTTTATTTTTAATAACTTTTAAAATATTTTACCGATCGATTCCAAAATCTAATCAGCTCTATTCCCCAAAAACTGCGTCAAATGCCGCAAACCCGATTTTTATCGGTTGATTCGTTCAAGAAATATCGTTGTCGAAAAATTTTCAAAGAAGTGTTTATTCAAATAAAAATTCGACTGATGACCAGTCCTATACTTCCCACCTAGTAAACAATAACTAACTAAAAATTACCATGGCAACGAATACAATGACCTTCAAGTACCTCAACGTTCAAATTTGTGTATTGTATATCTCATTCTGGCCGTACGCGACAAGTATCTATACAGGGAAGATACACAGCATATATTTGCAAGAAATAAACACTCTTTTTTTTCTTCTTTGAAAAAAAGCATGGCCATTTAATTTGTTTATTGATCTACTGATGGCTAGCTTATAGCAAAAATCATGGTTACATTGATTTACGTACAATTTTTTTTAGTAAAATATTTTTTTTCTCGAAAACTATACATTTTGGATAGAAAAAATATTGAGATATTTTTCATATTATAACATCCAGAATTCATTTATATTTTTTTTATCTATGTTAATAGGTGACATTGAGAACGTTTTTTTTTAATATCTCATCAGAATTCATTGAGCCGATTTGGCTCAAAATCTAATCAGATCTAAGTTAAAGGCGGATAAATATAACAGAACAAACGACATAGCCGTATGCTCCGTTTTTACGATATCGAAGGCGAAAAATTGACCACGCACACACATACCCAAATACAGACATCAGTCAGAAAATGGTATTAAAAGATTTCTAGTGTATCAAAATGCGAAGATCTGTTAAAATCTCGAAATATTTTTTTCAGACTAAATCCATTATCTACTTCCTTACTATAGTAGAGATGGGATTCATAGTTTTACTTACTTAAGTACTCTCGGGTTCCTCCCCCTCGAATTTACATAACAGAATTATGCTACTTACCGACGGCCTAACATAATGATTTGTACATTTAATTTAAGTTGAACTTTAAGCTAACAATTAATTATAATTTTATCGAAATTAATGCAGTAGTTCTTTAATTATAAACAACCAAACATACAAATCGACAGCAGTCAAACAGACTAACAATTTTTTTTCGAAAATACGATATTTATTCTTGAAATCAATTATAAAGACTATTGGTAAAGTAATTTTGTAAAATAAAATTTACAGGGACTAAGAGAGTGCGGTTTAAGTATGAGTATGTATACGCATGTCTAATAGACAATAGTAGCCATATTTTTTTTTTTTTTTATAAAAATCCTTTACGAATAACTTTTATAATTGTTATAAAGACTATTCGTAAATTAATTTTGTACTGTTACTATAGAGTGCGTTATACGGTATATCAATGCATAAGTCCTCATACTTAATCCGCACTCTGTCAATCCTTGTAATTTTTTTTACAAAAATACTTTACGAATGGTCTTTATAATTATTGATGTCAAGTACAAATATCGTATTTTCGAAAAAAATTGTGTGTCTGTCTGTTTCACTGTTGTCGATTTGTATGTTTGGTTGCTTATAGCTAGAAAATTAGTGTATTAATTTCGACAAAATTATTATTAATTATTAGTCTAAAGTTCAACTTAAAATTAAAGGCACAAATCATTACGTTAAGCCATCGGGAAGCAGCATAATCCCGTTATGTAAAATCGAGGGGGGGAAGCAGCCGGTACTTAAATAAGTAAAACTATGAATCGTAGACAAAAAATGTTTATAGAAAAGTTCTAGAGAATTTTGTCGTCTACATACTAAAAATGGAACGTAACCGAGAAATTCGTAAAAAACCGTCTATCGTTAACTTGAATCTCGAATATCTGGCAACGCCGGCACGATATCGATGGGGACTTTTTACACGTTTTTTAAAACACCATAACGAAGTTGTATACAAAATTTGAGCTAACTGGGAGTAGGGATGTGAAAAAATAATCGATTTTTATATTAATCGATTATTTTTTTCTTATAATCGATTTTTAACAATCGATTTTTTTAATAGTAATAATCGATTTTTTATAAATCGATTAATTTTTTAATAATAATAATCGATTTTTTATAAATCGATTATATAAATTACCCTTTTTTTTATTTATTTTTATTTTTTTTTTATTAATATTAATATTAAGAAAGAATATAGGCTTTGGGAAACCCATTGCAGCCAACATTTACAAATTACACGTTTTAATCGATTTTTGTAAGCAACGCCATCTGTGCGACGGATGAAAAAACGTAAAATAAGTTCACTAAACGTAAACTAATCAGTAGAAAAATGGCGCCATCTGTATGTATTATGTAAAATAGTTTCATATCGATACCCTTCCAATTGTTTTCATTCATTATAAAAGTACGCAATTTTTCGAATATAGAAAAAATCGATTTTTCACAAAAATCGATTATTTCTTCAAAAATCGATTTTTTACAAATCGATTTATATTGAAAAGAGAAAAATCGATTATTAAATAATCGATTTATATTGAAAAGAGAAAAATCGATTATTAAATAATCGATTTTTTTTACTCAAAGTCACATCCCTAACTGGGAGTAATTCCGCAGGGGAAATCTACAATTACTGGGCTAATAGCTGTAGATCGGTCTTTAAAAAACATGACCCTAACTTTTTCCCCATTTGAAAGGGAGGTGCATAAGTTTCCAAAGGGTTGCAAAGGAACAAAAAACCAATTATTTATTAATAACTCAAAAACCGTTAGCTTTAGGACCTAAAAGGTTGATCTTAAAGCTGATAAAATTCTAAACATAATGACAAATTATTTTCTACGTTTCAAGGACCTTTGCACTTTAGATGACCGCCTAGATTTGCTTAATGGACGGACTGGCTTTAGTAACTTATTAAGTCGATAAAACATCATGACGCTTTATATTAGTTAATTAATTAATCGACTATCAATAACGACCATAATTTTAAGTTTTGACTTTTTGAGATCTCTGATAAAGATAAATTATGTGGCGAAGTTGAAAGTGAGCTACTTAAATGTTTTTTAAACATTAATAATTGTTTTTTCAGGGGTGCGTCTGATTGATCGAATTTTGTTGAATCGCTGGAATCAATTGATGTTTACATTATGTATTACGGCAGTACTAGCGCCCATATTAGTGGTGTTGTTCGTTTATTCCGGCAGGGTGACGCCCCTGGATGGCCACACTCATTACACGTGTTTGTTAAAACGAGAGTATAAAATAGGATGCGGCCGATCCAACATCAGCGAGAAAAAGTGAGAAATAATTGATATGTAGTTTTTTAATTAAATCGGTAAATTTGTTATTTTTTGTTTTTTTAAACCAAGGGTATGCTTATTGCATATTTTCAGATTTTTTTATCATATATTTCTAAGTTTGAAGGGCTTTGTTTAAACAGATACGAAATAAATATCGAATATTCGACTAGCGTTGCCTATTTCGGCTCATTACTGATACATTTAAAACTTTTTTATGTTCTAATAATTGTCAATCAGAGTTTATAAAAAACTCATAAATTTATCAGAAATGCTTTTTCTTATAAATTATTTATAAATTCTAATTGACAATTGGAACTTATTAAAATGTATAAATTTATAGTTTTTTTATTATTTTATACATGATTTATAAAGGGTGCTGAATTGTTTTGCTCGTAATAGGGATTTAACCCGTAAAAACAAACTATTGCGATTTTCTGCTTTCCTAATTATTTTAGGAAAAATATCGTCGAATAAAAGTTTTAGAACATAAAATTCTGCATCTAAATCATTAAACAAAATTAATTTTGCATTCTTTGTAACGGCAGAAATTTGATATGAAAATGTCAAAATTACCTCAAAAACAGATAGCGATAGCCATGGAACTTGAACAAAATGATGACGTTTTAGCTGTCAGAATAATTTCTAATCATTTTGTTCAAGTTTCATGGCTATCGCTATCGGTTTTTGAGGTAATTTTGACATTTTCATATCAAATTTCTGCCGTTACAAAGCATGCAAAATTAATTTTGTTTAATGATTTAGATGCAGAATTTTATGTTCTAAAATATTCACATGGTTCACATGCGTGAAAAGCCGCTATTTTATAGGGGGTAGGACTGACTGATTTTTTCTCACTTTTACAATAACCTTCCCTATATCTACAGTTAATTAGAAGTCATCACAACTATTTCTTTATAGTTATAGCTGTTTGTTTACGACGACTTGGAATTAAATATAGGCAGGGAAGGTGATTAGAAAATTAAGGGCAAATTATTGTATTCTTTTTAGAGGGATTTGAAGTCCGTTAGTTTTTTTTTTATTGTTTGCATTTTACATTTTTTTGTGTTAAAGTTCTTAATCATGCAATCCTGAACAAAATGCAAAAAAAAAGATTTCATCAAAATTGTAGTTCCTGTTTTATATTATTAGAAGATGTTAATTCATTGAAGTCTGGTTTATTAATATAAAATAAAAATGTACATTCAACATAATTTCTAAATTATATAATTATTCTATAGTTAGGTAATTACTTGAAATATAACTAAAGGCAGATATACAAATTCTCCCCTTTTCATAAATACTAAATTTTAAATTTTCAATTATATTTCAACTATTTTTAAATTTATAAATAAACATAATTCTGCGATACATTTTAATATCAATTTAATTTATGGTCTTCTAACTAAACATAAGAAATACAATCAATATGATTAAACACCTATACCGTAACTAATTCACTATATTAGTGAACTTAACATAAGAATATCAGACAAATTATCGCCATGATATTTATATAGAAGGCAATATAGGAAAAATGTAAATGCACCGCCGGGAATCGAACCCAGAACTCCCAATTTCGCGTCGGGTAAGCTTCCAGTTACTACACAGTGCCCAACAGTGTACATTTAATTCTTCCTATATATGCAACGATGACCACAGATCCATTAACTGCGAGAGCTATTATTTTATAACAACATTACGAATGAATGCTGGCTTTCTCATGGCCCGGACGCGCCTTATAAATCAAATTATAACGAGAAATCTATATACGGTTTTTAATATAAGTATAAGAAATACAATCAATATGATTAAACACCTATACCGTAACTAATTCACTATATTAGTGAACTTAACATAAGAATATCAGACAAATTATCGCCATGATATTTATATTTGGTCTTCTAACTAGATGACCAGAACGAGTGGTATAATAGTTATTTGTTTCAACTTTATTGTTAATATTATTATTATTCAAAGAAGGCTTTATATGAAAACTTGTTCGTCTTAGTAATTTGTTTTTTTTTATTTTTTATGATATAAGATCTTGGAGTTGGATCTTTATCAACAATAGTTGCTGGTTCCCAATATTTATTATTTCTTATTAATATATTTTGATCTTTTTTATATTCTATAAGTTTTCTTTTTGCCGTTTTATCATAATAAGTTTTATATTTGTTTTGATTTTCAATTAATTTCTTTTTTACATTTTGCTGTATTTTTGGTTTCAGTTTATTGGAATGTACTGGTAATTTAGTATTTAAAAGTGTGCTCATAAGTATCTCTGAAGGAGATACACCTAAACTTGGTATTGGAGTACTTCTGTATTCCAATAGTGAAATATAAATATCTTTTCCCTCCTCAAATTGTTTTTTAATTATTTTTTTACTGATGTGTACAGCTTTTTCTGCCATTCCATTACTTCTGGGGTAATTTGAACTTGACGTTACAATTGTGAAATTCCACTCTTTTGAAAAAATTTTAAATTCATATGAATTAAACGGTACGTTATCTGCTATCAATGTTTTTGGAATACCATGAGTAGAAAAGATATTTTTAAATATTCTAATTAACTCAGATGAGTTTTTATATTTTAACTCGACAATTAAATTTAACAGCATGTCATGTTTACTTTCCGTATTTGTAGCTATCAGTATATCATCAAAATAAATTATAATATCATTTTCATCAATATTTCCAAAATATTTTTGATTTAATTTTATAAATGCTTCAGGACTGCATGCTAACCCAAAAGGTAGTCTATGAAATTTATAATACCCAAAAGGTGTACTGAAGGTACATAAATCAGAAGATTCAGCATCCAATTTTATATGCCAAAACCCTTGTTTAATATCCAGAACAGTATAAATTTTTATATTTAATAATTTAATTCTTATGTCATCAAATTTTGGAATCAAAAAATAATCTCTCTTTATTACTTTATTTAAATCAGCTGGGTTAAGACACAATCTTAGACTTTTATCAGGCTTTTCAACAATGACTAAATTACTAGCCCACTGATTAGGTTCAGAGACTTTTGAGATAATATTATTTTTTTCTAAATTACCAAGCTTAATTTTTAATTTATTATGTATTACTTGTGGCAACCTTCTTGGAGGTTTAATTACGCCTACTGCAGTATTATCAATTTTTATTTTATAATTACCTGGAAAGCATCCAATTCCCTCAAAAATTTTATTATTTTTAATAAATGTCTCTTTATCAACATAAATCTCATTAATTAATTGTAAATTTTTATTATTATTCTGAATTCGTTCAATTAATTTTAGTTTTAAACACCCCGTCAAACCTAATATCGGTTTTGTATTTAAATTTACAACCAAAAATTCTAAATTTACTTTTACGCAAGCTACATTACATAAGAGATTAACCTTGAAAATCGGTCTTATCTTAAAGTCACCATAAGCCTGTAAGATTGTACTTGTTCCAAAAATTTCTTTATTAACGCAATTTAATTTTTCATAATGGATTAAGGGAATTAAATTTACTTGGGACCCTGTATCTAATTTAAAATTTAATGTATACTTATTTTCAAGTTCGATTTCTTGAGTCCATGAATCACTTCTTTCTTGATCTTCACAGCTATAGGAGAGCTTCACAGCAGTATCATCTTCTAATGTTGTTTCTTGTTTTAGGCAATTTTTTTCTTTTTCTTCTTCTATCTCCGAAATGCAGAACAGATCAAATAAATCTTCCATCGATGAAGCAGTATTTTCATTCTCATTTTTATTCTCTTCAATAATTTCTCTTATCTTCTTTTCTTGATTTTCACCTTGACCTTGTCTTAATTTACAGCCAACTGAAAAATGATTCGGTTTCTTGCAGAAATTGCAGGTTTTTCCAAACGCCGGACAATTTCGATAAGCATGTTTTCTATTACATTTCTTGCAAAGATACAAATTGACATCATTCTGAGGTGTATTGCGAGTACCATTTTTAATAGAATCGATGTTAATTTCACTTCGCAGATTTTGAACTTGAGAATGACTTATTTCGTCAGCACGACACATATTTATTGCCATCGTGAGAGTCAAGTCAGATTTTCTTAACATTCTTCCTTGGAGATCTTTATTTCTTACTCCCAAAACAATTCTATCTCTTAACATATTAGCTTCATCTTCAAATTCACAGAAAGCAACTAATTTTTTAATATTTATTAGAAAATTTTCAAAAGTTTCATTTTCATATTGATTACTATTATAAAAAAGAAATCTTTCGTAAATTATATTTTGTCTTGGCTTTATGTAATCTTCAAAGGCTTGTATAATTCGGTTATAGTCCTTTTGCTCTTGAGCGGTTAAATTGAAAGAATTAAATAAATCTAACGCTTCTTCTCCAATCACATTTAGCAAGATTGCGGCTCTTGTTTCTGATATTGCATTTTTCTTCCCCGTTACCGTTAGAAATATATTTAAACTTTGAAGAAACTTCTTCCAATTATTATGAATATTTTCATCAATTTTTAAACTCTTAGGTGGTTTAAATAACATATTATCCATTATTATTATTATTTCTTTATTTTATTACACGTCTTCTCAAAATATATTTTATTATTAATTTTATTTTAGACAGATTCTTTATTTCGCTTTTTTAATATTATTTTATTACATTTTAAACAGATTCTTTTATACGCAGCGCCATGTTTTATATTATTAGAAGATGTTAATTCATTGAAGTCTGGTTTATTAATATAAAATAAAAATGTACATTCAACATAATTTCTAAATTATATAATTATTCTATAGTTAGGTAATTACTTGAAATATAACTAAAGGCAGATATACAACAGTTCCTGCTTAAAAAGTTTTACCCCACCAAAAAAATTAGCAGAGGGGGTGAAGGGTGGAATTTTTAATTGAAGAAATTCCTTTTACTGTACTAAAAGTGCTACAGCCACACTAGTAGATACTTTAAGATTCGGAACATTTCTTAAAGCAGATTTTACGTGGTTGCTCTTTCGAATTCTGTGTCAATCTATAACGTCTACTAAGTAGACGCTAGTATTATAATTCTGTTTGATTTTTTTCATGCAGCAGATTTACAATTGAAAATATTGTTACGAGAAAAAATTTATAAACGACCCAACACTAATAGTCCGGGAGCTAACGACAGTTTTCATTGTTTTATTTGCTCGTCGATGAGAGTGTACTAGGGTCTTCAACTTGTGTGTGTACATCACCAAAAGGGACCGCTTAAAACTATAAGATAGCGGAACAACGTCTGCCGAGAGCGCTTATAAACATGCAATAAATAATTAGAAAAAAACTTATTTGCTCGTCGTTGACTTTTCGCAGGCTTGTTATTTAGCATGAACTAATGTCAAAAAAGTACTGCTTATATTTATTTATGGGGACAATATGTCGCTTACATGCGCGGAAAGATGCAACATTTTTTTCGAAATTCGAAATTTCTTCGTGTACAGGGTGGTGACCGTGATTGCTGCACATAGGGATTTAACCCGTAAAATCAAACTTTTGCGATTTCCTGCTTCCCTAATTATTTTAGTAAAAATATCTTCAAAAGTTTTACAACATAAAATTCTGCATCTAAATCATTAAAGAAAATTAATTTTGCATGTTTTGTAACCGCAGAAATTTGATATGAAAATATCAAAATTACCTTAAATACAGATAGCGCTAGCCATGGAACTTGAACAAAATGATTAGAAATTATTCTGACAGCTAAAACCATATATAGATTAGGGGAGCCATAGGCACAACAATAAGTGAAAGTGTTACCTTGGAATAGAGACATAGTAAACATAACAGTTTTCTTTTCCTTGTCTTTTCACACGTTTCCATAGATACCACCAGTGTGATAGAAGAAGATAGAAGAACGACTATATTCTCCATCTCCATCTTTTGCAACCACGCTTTTTGGGTGGCTTCCCAATTCTATCTATATTAATTCTATGGCTAAAACGTCATCATTTTGTTCAAGTTCCATGGCTATCGCTATCTGTTTTTGAGGTAATTTTGACATTTTCATATCAAATTTCTGCCGTTACAAAGCATGCAAAGTTAATTTTGTTTAATGATTTAGATGCAGAATTTTATGTTCTAAAACTTTTATTCGAAGATATTTTTCCTAAAATAATTAGGGAAGCAGAAAATCGCAAAAGTTTGAATTTACGGGTTAAATCCCTATGTGCAGCAGTCACGGTCACCACCCTGTATATAAACATATATAATAAAAAACCCAAGGTAATTAGACCAGGGTCAAATTACCTCGTTTAATATACATATATTGTGACACTTAATTAATTGGGTTTTTAAATGAATTTTTTTTTACTTAAATGGAAAGATCACATCGATCACATACAAGTTTTATAGCAAAACTGTTCGCTCGTGTGACGTCGTAATATCCATAGTTACCAAGTTAAAAATTTATTATTTTATTTATATATATTTTATTTATTATTATTATTTCACTGTTTTGCACTAACAGCAGCTGAGATAATTTCGTTACCTAGGATTATGATTATATCGCTATCATAATCCTAGGTAACGTAATTGTCTCAGCTGCTGTCAGTGCAAAAAAGTGAAATACGCAATATTTTACGCGTTTCTTTACAAGTTCATGCGACCAGCAGACGCACAATCTCCCTTCCACGATACAGCTGATGATTATTTTTCAACTCACAATGATGTCAACTATTTATAAAAACAAGTTTCAACCGGCGTACTATTACTTAAAAAACATTTTTTTTACCACTTTCGCAGCCTCTCACACCCAAACCCACCGCTACTTTGGCAGCTGACGGTCGGTTTACTGATTAGTTGTACGAGATCAACTATCGATATCAAAATCAGCCGATTTACTACGACTTTTTCATTTGCAACGCAAACTCCCGGACTAAAATCTCATAAACTCTTTTAGTCTTTTCTTAACTTCATAAATATTTTGCACATTTAATTTTGTGTTCTTTACTTTTTTTAAATAACTCATGATTATTATTTGCAATGTTTTTTCACAACGATTTGCGTAAAGTTTGAAGCATATGTAACTAAACTAGACTTAAATATTTTTGTATGTATATCCTTGCATTCTTTATTTTTTTTAAATAAATGATTATTATTATTATTAGGTAAAATATTGTCATTAATCGCTTATATTTATTTTTTGAAATCATTTTGCAAAATTTTGGTACAGCTTGCATTTATGTTTTAAATGCAAGCTGTACCAAAATTACGTGAATTGTCTTCACTAGTAATGGAAAATGCATATTTTTCTTGTTCTGCGCAATGGAAGTCCGAATAAGTTGAATATAGGTAACAACCGACAATATTTAATTAAAAATTAAGCAGTAATTTTAATTAAAACTTTATATAAAAGTTTCAAGTTTGAATTAAGCCTACTCGTTATTGTAGAATGTATATAAAATCAAGTAGCAGATTTATGTCAGCGTCTGGTTTTTTTTTATAATTGAGTTCCTAGAAACATGTTTCTTAAATTTAAAAGGAATGTTAAAAGCTATTGGGATCTGTCAGATGGGCGGAGTTTAAAAAAATGGCGGAGTTAGGGGAAAATTTCAAATACGGGGTATAGTTTTGCGTGCGATCTTGAGATTTTCAAAGTGATAAGAAATGATAAATATAAGTGCAATTTGTGATTGGGCCGATACGAATCCTAAACAAAGGAATTTCGTTGAAGTAAAGTTCGGTCATAAATTAAGTCAATTTCTATCAACTATGTCGCGCTGAGTCTCTTCTAACCTCGGGTTCCATGTCTAGAACCCTGTCAGCCCTACTCTTGTGTGGGCCATGGTACCTACTATGTACAGGCAAATATATTAACACCTAAAATAAAATTTAAAAACAGGGTTGTAGCCTTAAGATATTAAATACTTGTTGAATTCCAGCTGTCGAGACCTTGACTGTTGTTACGATTTGTCGTCTGGGAGCTGTCATCACAGCGCACCAACCCGGTATGTGTATAAATGGAATAGTGCATCGCATTCTTACGTCAAAGAGAAGAAACGGACACCTCTTGAAACAGATAGCTTGCCCTCATTAGACGTCTCGTTCCATCACGTGTCGCCCACACAGCTACTGATCAAACTTTACAATCCCGACGAACAAAATAAGACTGAGGACACAATAGATGAACAGTCGTTGTATTGGCATACGGTCGATCAAGACCTGATGGGAATTAATGTATTAAGGAAAGATACCAATGAAACCGTGCTAACTACTGTCAAAGGACCTATTATCGCCTCGCAAGGATATTGGGAATGGACGCTTGATGTATCCAATGAAACTCTGTTTGGACTTGGTTAGTATAGTAGTATAGTTTCATTGACGATATCATATATGCAGTAGATCTATCCATTGGTCGGTCACAAACATCATCCAAATATCCACTAGTTCCTTGGTAGAATCCTAGATGCAATGATGCAATCAAGTACTATAAGCAAGCTTTTAATAAATATAAAAGGCACCGAACTTTTGAAAATTTTATAAGCTTAAAAAACTGAGAGCAAAAGCTCGACGTATAATTAAAGACAGTAAAAAGAAGTCGTGAACCTCCTACGTCCAAACTCCAAATAGCTCGACACCTATGTCAGAAATACGGGATAAAATCCGCAAAATAAAAAGAGTGTCATATTTCACAAGCATCGCTGCTATCAAAACCAATGACGAAATTTCAACCTCGTCTGCAGATATGGGAAACGTTTTTGCCGAAACATACTTTCGGAACTCTTCCAATCATAGATTGTCACCTGAATTTCTAAATTATAAACTGTCCATTTAAAGCACACCAATTGGCACTGAAGAAGTAAATCCAAACTCTATAAACAACTCATTTACCTTTCAGGAACTGTCATCTGCTATTGTCAATTGTAAAAACTCCGCCCCAGGGTCTGATATGATTCCTTATAAAATGTTGATAAATTTGTCGGACCATTCAAAATACTACCTTTTGAATATTTATAACCATATATTTGGAGCAATAATGTCTTTCCTAGCCAATGGCAGAGTGCAGTGATTATTCCCCTTTTGAAAAATGGACAAGATAAATATAATGCTCAAAATTGCAGACCAGTATCGTTGACTAATTGTTCCAAAAACCATATTATTTAAGAGAAAAAAACCCTCTCCAACTCTCCCCCCTCCCACTTTTTTACTCGACACTCGAAATTTATCTGTGCATTTGTTTCCGAAAACTTCACTGGCAAATACAAACTTTCAAAGTGGGCAACTGTTTTCATTGGAGAGATGTATGCAATCCTTAAAGCGTTGGAATTTATCGAAAGGCAAAAATCAAACAAATTTATTATAAACAGACTCCTACAGCTCCATTATAAGTATTAAGGTTGTTCGCGCATTAGAGCATTATATACATAATGAGCAGAATTTTTAATATCTTATTAATCGATATTAAGTATATATAATTTATTTTTTTGAGAAAGATCAGACGTGTACTTTTTACGTAATAAATTTTTAAAAACTGAATATTTAACATGTAAACAATAGGCAATTTCGTTTAAAACGCACATTTTTCATATAATTCAACTACAACTGCTATTGGTTAAAATCTAGAAAACTGAAGTTTATATTAATCATTTCTCGTAGATTATGTAAAAATTATAAAAAAAAGTATTCTACCGTGTAAGTTTGGAGATATTTTAATTGAAAATTGACTAAATTATTTGTCATTTGGCAGTCATCTTAGCAAAGAAAAGGGTGCATTCGGTTGTACGCTCAGATTGATCCGAGCGCTCTAATGCGTTCGAATTTACATTAATTTAACATTATTTTATGCTATACTCCTATACTACCTTTCAGGAAAGATCAGATAGTGATAACCCGAGTTACAATAGCACATACTTTACTGACGCATAAATATCTTTGACAAGACCGACCGTCCGCAGTGTGATTTATGTAAAGTCTCTGCCAGTATCAAACATAATATCTTCCTGGAGTGTATACGATATGCTGCTGCACGAATCTCTTGCGGATTTCTCGACGATCTCTCTAATATTGTTGAAGATACAGAAAACGGGATTAATTGCATATGTACCATTGTTCCTCCACTCAACAGAATTGTATACGCTCGTATAGTTTTATTAGATTAATAATTTATAGTTCATGACGCTAATAACCTTCGATGTTGATGCGTCCCAAAAATAATTATTAAAAAAAAAAATTGAAGAGGAAAGGGCGTGTCTTTATTATAGTTTTGTCTATAGAGGTATTTGGTATTCACATTCTTCCAGTTGAAATGTTGCTATGCCTTTTATTTTAAATTAATATCAAAAACTAAAATAGGCCTCGGGAAATTTGTTGCAATCAAATTCTGTTAACTTATTATAAAGAAAAAGTCACACTTTATAATTCAAGTTAAATGCATTATTACAGCATTTCTCAAATTGTTTTAGACGCTAATGACTTCAGTTGTCGAGCGTCTTTAATCTGCAATCTCTCTTTCTCCCTCTTTTTCAAATTGTCGGTGACAATATTTTGAGCAGATAGGAAATTGTTAATTTTTTTTACTAAAATACGAATGTAGAAATTGTCGGAAGTGAGCACTTCCTTGGCACATAGGATCAATAAAAGCAATACTGATTAATTCAAAATTTGCATTTAATAACTAACGTTTCGGTATTCTTCATACCATTCTTGAACCGAAACGTTAGTTATTAAATGCAAATTTTGAATTAATCAGTATTGCTTTTATTGATCCTATGTGCCAAGGAAGTGCTCGCTTCCGACAATTTCTACACTGTTTTCAAGGATCACATTGATCTATTTAATTATAGCAACTTCAAATAAAATACGAATATTTTGTTTTTAAAACATTTCATTGCTTTTTCAAAACAGGCAGGTTAGAACTGAAAGGTAACGAAACCCTCATATTCTATGGCGACGAGCATGAGCATAGCACACCAGCGTCTGTAATAGGCGTACGTAATGGTTTGTACCAAGGAGTTGTGGTTATGTCGCAATCTGCTTTCGAGATCCGTGTGCTCGAGTCCAAGCTATTGGTCCTCAGGTCAATAACCAACTCTACAAAGATGGGATTCACCATCGGCCTGGCTTTAGGACCCAAACCGGCCGATGTAGTAAGTCAACTTAGAGAATTTATTGGTATTCCGGCTAGCGTACCATACTGGGGTCTCGGACTTCACATTTGCAGGTAAATAGTTTTCCAAAAAAATAAAATAAAAAAGAAATATAGCTTGTTGGTACAAACTGACATTTTTATTCTTTAGAGATTCAAACAAGATAGCTGATGTCGATACGATGATTAAGGAATCTCAACAATTCAGAAACCTGGTGAACGAACTATTAACGGAAGAAATGCTGCCTTATGAATCTGAGTGCATTCATGAAAAAGCGTTTAGCTTGTCGTCAGACAGCAAGAGCGAGCAAATGAACAAATTGACGCAAGAAATCGCAAACATCAGAGCAGATGGAAGACGCTTCGTTATGTCTATACCATCAACAGTGAGTATTCTGATGTATTTCCAGGTCAAGAAAATTTACACCTTTCAATGGTCAATTCGGATGTGCAATGGAGCTCATTTTTATTTCACTCGATTTTACTACAGTACCGTTTTTAACCGTTATTAGTTCTCACTTCTGCACGCCGTATGATGCTGTTGTAATAGGACTCACAGTATGTTTGGTTGGGACTAATAAAAAGAAGGCAGCGTTTTCTTCCCCAACAGCCCTGTAGGTATTGATTTAACGCAAGTTTATTTGTATACGTAACACATATAAATGTGTAACAAAGCTAAGGCATTCGTCTGTAGTACCTACCTAAATTAACACACTTTTTACTAATTTAAATATATATTTAATAATGACCTTCCTGGACACGCGTTCGTATACTTTGTAGTTTGTACCGAGATTACTTTTTGGTAGATACTATCACTTTAATCCTTAAAAAAATTTTGTAATATACTTTTTCCCCTTAAATGGCGCAGTTTTCGTTTTTAAGTTCAGTTTTAAATTATCCGTGAACTAATTCAAACTGCAGTAGTTTGAATTAGTTCACGGATGTATGAAGTATGATGTATGAGGTATTATATGTAATCTCGATCTCGCGAGATCGAGATTGCATTCCCTATTCACAGCATCATTTGTCCTCTTTACTGTAATTGTAAAGATTGTTTAATAGTCACGACCCCCGCTTTTATAATTATGAATCTAAATTATTAAATATTATTTTTAGTAGGCTGTATATGCAGACCTTTACCTAAAATTCGACATAGCCGAATTCCCAAATACTGCGTCTGGATCAGTGGGAAATTATTACGATTTTTTTCTAACTGAGCTATTTCGATGTTCTGTGAATTTTTTAAGAAACATTTAACGTATTACCGCATGCCGTTACGGCGTCAAAACTATCGCGTCTGGAATATTTTTGCGTATTGATTATCAGTGAGCAGTCTAAGATTTCCAGAATTCTTTTAATGTGTTGTGCATTGTTTAATGAATATGTTCCGGCGAAGACGTTTCGCTGGAATTCCTGACTTTTGAGAATGATGTGACGGGTTTATAAATAACGGTTTATTTGTTGAGTATTTACCGGCCTGCAGTTAACATTTTAGTGTAGATTTTTTAGAAAGTTGCCTTCTGCCGATTTAAAACTGGCGTTGTCGTTTTTTTAAAATTGATGATTATCCAATGACAGATTATTAAAGTGCCGTTTAGTAATCTAGATACGTACCGAATTATGTGCATTGTGCAATCATTGAACTGTAACTTGAATTCATAATTTTGGTTTTTAGATGTGATAGTTCAGCCTAGTGAATTTAGGAAGAATATGGTTCGGAAAAGGCTGTAGAAAATAATATTCAAGATGTTCAAATATGTTTCATAGCCGACGTTTAGAAACGTCGGCTTTTAAACATATTTGAACATCTTGAATATTATTTTCTACAACCTTTTCTGAACCATATTCTTCCTAAATTTTGGTTTTAAAGGTTGTGTGGTTCAAAACCCAGGTTTTAGTTTTCGTTACCTAGAAAACGGGAGTTCAGGTAATAAAGTTTTTCACAACGTCGCTATTGAAAATTCGTACCTCGGACAGCAAACTTCACAGTGGCTGCAAACGCCAAGTTTCTTACCTTGTAATGCAATATGAATATACTATTCTTTAATTTTTGTTTGCAAATTGTGTGTTTGCAAATTCTAATTTTTAGTAACCGAATTTTGTTTGCACGGTCATTTCTATTTTAGATTCCATACATTTCGTATCTTGTGAAGGTTCCGATACTGGAAGACGCTTCCTGATTACTGCAAGCTCTGTCAATCAAAGCTCTTTAGCAGTGTTTCCGAATTTTCGTTTTTGTGCGGATAACATTATGCTTTTCAGCCTGGACTAAGTCTTGCTGAATGTTGAAATCGAAAAAAACGTAATTATTTTAAGGGATTATTAAGTGATATTCTGTTTGTCCAAAAACAAACTTAAGTTCATAGAATAAAGTCACAACGCGTGTATGAGCAAATACACTATTTTGTCACCTGGGTTTGGCACTGCGACCCGAGATTTTTAGATTTGGCAACACTGATCTGCAGTAATCCGCAGTTTGATTTATCTGCCTGTGTTTTGCTTGGTAGCTAGAATATAACAGCGCCGCGTATATGGACGCTGAGGCCAGAGGCATACTGTACGCGATGCCAGGCGATAAGCAACCATTCAGCGGATTGCGTCATGGCCAGAACGTCACGTATGTCGCTTACGATGTAGACAACGATTGCGGACGTCCGGAGACCCTAGAACAGTGGTTCGTTGAACGGTTCAAGCATCTTCCAGCTTCAGATGGCTTGGTGCTCACAGATACTTGGGCGGCGAACGATAACCGTGATGTGAGGGCTGGTAATTGGTCAACTTATTTTCCTTACTTGACAGAGGCTAGTACATTTCTTTTACACGCTTTATTTGTAAAATTAATTCCATCCAAAACATACATGTAAAAGGACTATGTGTTTTGTCATCTGAAAAAAAAAAACTGAAATGTAGAAATTATGTCAAGTTCTTTGCCTATACGTTATTGGCAGTGTTTTGATAAGCACAGACAAATATTGTATGAATTAATAAATTTCCAGTCCAAACTTGGCAAGCTTTCTTAGAACTGAGCAATATTGAGACCCTTGAAAGCTTGCCAAGTTTGGTATGGAAATTTATCAATTCATAGTTCATACAATATTTTTCTGTGCTTATCAAAACACTGCCAATAAAGTGTAGGCAAGGAACTAGGCATAATTTCTACATTTCAGTTATATATTTTTTTTTTCAGATAACAAAACACATAGTCCTGACGAGAAGTTGGCCTGTTTTTTTACATATAGATATGTTTTTAAACACTATCTGTGTTGCAAATTTCAATGCTCTAGCTCAATTGGAAGTACCCTAGATTATATTTCGTGTCAGAATCCGCCATGTTACATTTTTAGTCCGCCATTTTGAATTTCCATTGATTTTTGATTTATCTCATAATTATCACCTTAAACACTATCTGTGTTCCAATTTTCAAACCTCTAGCTCGATTGGAAGTAGGTACCCTAGATTTATGATGATCTATCAGTCAGAGTCGACTGACGATTCATCATAAATGCCAAAAATTGTGATTTTTGGACAATCGTATCTTGGAAACTATTCCACCTAGACGTATGAAATTTGGAATACTGATTTTCTTTGGTAACTTTAACTCTCCTGAAAAAATTCAGTTCTGTAACATAACTAATCTCGGAGATAGAAGGGGGTCGAAAAGGGCTCGAAGTGGTTTGTGTAAATATTGCACAGTCGCGCGTGGTCGATCTTGCTTGTCTTAGATGTAATCTGTTAAAAATCAGAGTGAAAAAAACTTGTGTAGTCGTTTTCAATTTAAAAAAAAACATTTTTTATGTTCAGAAAGCAAAAATTGGTCAGGTTTTTTTCAGCAAAGAGTAAAATTTGCCAGTTTAGGGTAAAGTGGTTTTAAAATGTATTTATCGTAAGAATTTCAATTTTAGTTATATCTACTTTAGCTAGGTGTATTAAGTTTTTTCACAAATTCGATCATTTTTTATTGGTCAATAATTATTATGTAGGTACCTATTATACCTATAAGTTTAATATAACCGACAGACAAATTATGTTTGTGTACATAAAAGCTAACGTCTGTTTTGTTTTGGTTTTTTTCAAAAACTGTTAGCTGTCCTTGCCAAGTTTTAGTAAACTTTGCAAGTATAATAAAAAACCTGTGAAAGTTAACAAAGAAATGGAAGTATGAAAATAATTAGTTTCGTTTAAAGTCCACGTTACATGGAAACATGATTAGGATAAGAGACCAGATAACTCCAGAGGTTCTATAATCTGCTCCGTTTATTTTTATAGGAATTAAGCGATTCAATATCAACAACAATTCCATACGACGCTCACGTGACAGGTTTCGACAACTGCCGCCATATTGAGACGCACAGTCTGTATATGGTTAATTTCACACGTCTCGCGTATGCACGGTATCAGTTAAGACGCGAAGATCGTGCGACAGAACCCGACGCGTTTGTCCTATCTGCGATTAACCGCGCGGCGGATGGTATCGCTCATAGTGCGCACGTACAAACCGTGAGCACATCGTGGCTAGTTTACAAACAATCGCTAGTAAAGACTGTAGCGCATTCTCTGTTTGGAAGCCCAATGTTCAGTGTGCCGGTATGTGGAAGTGAAGCTAATTTTGACCCACAGTTGCATGAAGAATTATGTATCAGGTGTGTATTTACTTTTAACTCGTGTTGTCCCGCATGAAAAAATGTACGTTAATTTTTTTGAAATGTAACGTATATTTGAATTTACACTGTTTATACAATATGGACCTTACGAATTCCCTAAAATATCTTACATATTAATATCAACATATTATTCCTTTTTTTATACTGAAAGGTCAAATATCTCAAAAATATTTTATGTTTATTTTTAAATTATTGGTGGTTACCTATTTAGATCAGGTTTCCAAAATGTGAGGGAGAACTCACCGTAATAATAAAATATTAATTTATCTAGATGGATGTACTCTAATGTTATTGGAAAATAAGTGATGATTATTATTATGACGATATGTTGGGGTGTGGAAAGAATTAATAACAAAATGCTACTTTCCCGTACCAACAAATTTAGTTTAGAAAATGTGCTATTTATTTTTAATGACATGCAGATGCTTGATTATAAACTTTACCACTGATCTAAGAAACAGTAAAACATGCAGACTTGTAAGTTGTAACTACAGACATTTTGACGAACATTAAGTGTGAATATAGTCCTTCTCTGTATATTAATGAAGCTGAGTATACTAGGCCTATTTTATTAAAATACAAATAAAATTAATTATTCACCGCAAAGTTGTTCTTTGACTGGTTGATTAAATAGCTTCGTTATAAAGCAGAACTTAGTGACAGTGTTACCAAAGAGTAAGTAAGTTTTATAAGAGGCGACGCTTTGAGCAGTTTGATATTTAGTATAGAGTTTCGATGACCTTTAAAACTTTCAATTCTTTTAAATAGTTGGGTATAAAATGCATGCACTTTAAATTTCATACCGTGGCAACATTATGTCAGGTAGCTTGCTGAATAAAGTATTGTTGGGATTTTTTGCAACAAAATCAATACCCTACGGCCTGCATTGTCATCATGATATTGCTTTCGTTTTTGTTTCTTTGAACTATGTACAAAATAACTAACAAGTTTATTCAATTTTTAATTTAGCTGCGAACAGATAATTCCACGTCTTGCATAAATATTTTTTTTGTTTTCTTTATTTATTTTTTGTCATACCCACTAAAAAGTAGCTACTTTCGATGTATGTATACTTACTGCACTAGTGCGGTAAGTAAATGCTTGCCATAGTAACTTCTGTTAATTCGCTCTATACGCCTTTAGGCATAAGCACTGTAAAAGTAAAGATGGCGACAAAAATAAACTGTCAAAATTTTTTGAAAATGAAGTGAAAACTAGGTATTTAGTGGTAGGTATGGCTAAAAATACCACAATATATATCTTGTGCGTAATGGTATTATGACTTGTGTGGCTGTAAAAACTCGCTTTCGCTCGTTTTTACTGATCAGTGGTTCTCGAGTTATAAGCGTACACAAGAACAGACTGCAGACAGAGGGAGCCAAATTGTTCAGGAGGACATGAAATGTCAGGAAAATTTGGTTCGATCCGTAGATCCCGCCATCCGACAGACGCCAATAAGTTACGAGTCTTTCTAACTCAGCAAGTCATGGTTTTTAGGCGTGACCTAAGCAACGTTAGAAGCGCCTATACACAGTCGCTTTGTCTATACGTCTGTATGTCTGTGAATCTGCAACGGTTTTTTTGTATCAGTCGTACAGCCCAAACGGCTTAACTGAATTTAAAAAACTTTTTTTTGTTCGATTCCTCTCGGGGTCCATTTGATTCTAGCGTCGCCCGATTTTTAAATTTTGGCCCTAGAGGAGATCAAATTAGAAAAAATTGTGTTATCGCCTCGCTCACCGTTTCGCCTGTCGTCTCGCTTATCGATTCGCTTATCGTCTCGTTTATAGTCGCGCTGTTGTGCGCAAGAGTGAAAAATTGTGAATTGTATGGAAATTGCAGATGCTGTGCCGGCCGAGGGGGGACCGTTGGTGGCTTTGTTCCCAACGTGGATAGGACCGAGGTTACGGTAGACCACTTCGCAATCCTCCTTAATGTTTGTTGCCGATGCGTCGCCGGCCGAGGGGGGTCCGTTGGTGGCTTTGTTTCCATAGGACCAAGGTTACGGTTGTCGTGTCGCTTACTGTCTCGCTTAACGTTTTGTTTATCGTTTCGCTATCGTTGTGACGTGCCGAGTTGCATTATCGTTCCGTTTATCGTTTCGCTATATAGTTTCGATATCGTCCCGCTTATCGTTTCGCTATATTTTCGATATCGTCTCGCTTACCTTTCCGCTTATCGTTTCGCTTATCGTTTGGGAGTAATGTATTCTCGCTTATCGCTGTGGCCGTGCGATCGACCCAGTGCAGAGTTACCGTCGAGTATGTTGCAGGGCCACATTATGTTTGGAAGTATTGTATTTCCGCATATCGTTTGCAGCTTTATCTGATTGCCTATCGGTGTATAGTGTAGGATCTATCGATTGGATGCTTAATTGTGTTACCGTTATCGTTGCGAATCGCGTTTCTAGGTCGTGTATCACGTTTTGGGATCTATTAGATAAGTAATTTATTTTTTCCCGTTCCACATCTGTTTCTTGATGTACAGCTCACTTTTAAATTAATAGATTTTAATTTCTCTTCTCTGTCAATTATGTAATTATTATAAATGTAACCGGCAGCCGGTGCCTTTAGCCTCTTATTATTCCTTTTTCAGATGGTACATAACAGCTTCATCATTATCATTGGTTCGTGTATCGTCAGTACTGCCGTTCCGGGATCCCATGAATCTACCCACTAAATATGCTCAAAATGCGGTTGTATTGAATTTGCGCAAACGTTATACACTTATGCCGTACCTGTACACTATTCTCCAGACTGCACAGCCGGCACCGCCATTGGTTAGACCCGTATGGTATGTTTTTAAGAATTTAATTTACCTTGATACCAATTTTTTTGCAACTTTAAAGTATATCGTATAAACAAAATGCCATATTTGCCATAGACTAAATATAGCTATTTGGAATATTCTCAAACTGTTGAATTTGAATTAAAAGAATAGCATGTTAGCTATCTATATTATTTTTCAAGTATTCCGTGGTTCTCGAAACTATTCTCAATTTTGTTAAAAAATGGTTGATTTTGCTGAAATATAATATACTCACTTCTTATTTTCTATTTATTCTTTATTCTAAGAACTTTTATTTGTTTAATTTTTTTTAAATTCGAAAGTTAAGAATATTTTTTGTTTATTTTTAACTATTCTATTTTTTGGCTGAAGAGTTTGAAATTTAAATTTTTTTCTAATTGAAATGAATTTACTTTTTCATAAAAAAGTTATAAGCATTTAGATTTATTTTTTTTATAAAAACTACTGAACGTACATTGTCTATGTATACAGGGTGTATCACAGAATTGAGAACATAAACAATAAATGAGTGCAACAGGGAAGCCATAAACAAAATGTGTAGCGTGACAAAGATAGAATACACATGGCTAACTCAACTAAATTAATTATCATGGTTTTAAGCATGAAAAAGGGCACAGCAATCACTGATCCTAACTAATTTTCACAATGGAGTTTTCCCTATGTCCGGTTTTCTGTGGTACACCCTGTAGAATGTATCTTTCTTTAAAAACCTTTTTCCAAGATCAATAGTTTTCCTTAAATTTTATTGTATATTATGTATTCGTAGATGAAATACGAACCATGATGCTTTCAAAGAATAAAACAAGCGGAAAACTGTATTCCGCAGTTTTCTTTTTTGCTTTCTCCATTTTTCACTGAAAGTAGAACAAAATCTATTGTAGGTATGAGTTTCCAGACGATAAGGAAGCGTTCCATCTCGATGAACAATACATGTTGGGTGATGCTTTACTTGTTGCTCAATATACAGCACCGCACACCGAATCCGTAATGCTGTATTTACCGCCGAACGTCACTTGGTACGAGTATTGGGCTGGTCGAGCTCAGGTAGAGAATGGTTGGCTGCGAAGATCCACCCGCGATACAGACTGGATCATGTACATTGCCGGCGGACATATTATTCCAACGCATAATGTAAGGCTAAAAAATTCTTAAATGTAAATCTAAAATTTAAATATGCAAATATCTTTACTGGCGCCCTCACAAACTACTATAGTGATTCGGTAAAATGCCACGGAAGTCTGTCGTGGAAGCGATGCTTGTGGCGGGGCAGTTCGAACAGTTCTACAGGTCTGTCGTATTTAGAGCGTATATTCTATGTATATTTTATCCTCTTTGGTCATCTGTCAACATTTTTTTGAGATTATTTTATGTAGGCTGAGTGGTGGGTGTAAGATTGTTTTCCCTGGTGGGACATTTTCCAATGAGATTTTTTCCAGTTGAGTTTTTCTGCTGAGAGTTTTTTGATGGGATTTTTTCTATAGAGTTCTTTTCCGATCACCATTAGACTCGTATTCAGAAAGTATTGAGTTCAAATCCTAGCAGAGGCAGGTGTAACACTGATACTCGGTTGCAGAAAGCTTCGTCAGAAAATTGTGACCACACATATTTCTCAATAAGAAAAGCATGGCAGAATTTTAAATCGATTTTTGTTTGCTTTTTTTGCTCTATCGCATACATATACTGTTATAGACTGAAGACTTCCTATAGACAGTATACACTGCATGTATGCATTGTATCTGACGGTACATAACAAGCACCTCGCAACGTTGGGGCTAGCGCGCTTGATTGTCACTACGAAGACCCGGGTTTTAATCCAACTGATGATACGTGTTTGTTTTGTTCGTTTTTTGTTTTTTTATAATGTAAACATTTTGGAATTTTTTACTTTAAAAATTAATTTAATTAAATTTGGTACGGAAAAATTTTGAAACACTTAAAAGAACAAAATAAAATATAAGTAAAAAAAACTTTTTTGCAGTACGGAATCCTCGATGCACGAGTCTGACTCGCACTTGACCGGTTAAAAAAAAATTTCGTGCATTTTGAAGTTATTCTCTGTCACTGAGACATGATATACTTCCTGTTCCACTCATCTTGATAAAGGTGTCTATATGGGTTTCCTTATTATTTCGTATATGTATTGAGATGGTTCCTTATACACGGCCGTGGTCGGTATTGTTGCTATAATAAAATGAAAGTGAAAATCTACATTAATATAGTTCGTCGGATTGTTTGTTGCAGATAAAAGATGTAAAAAGAACAGCAGAAGCCACTAAACTTGAGCCTTTGACCTTGAGTGTAGCCCTAGAATGCAGTAAAACATCAGATTGTGTGGCTCATGGAAAGTTATACGTTAGTCGAGATGATGATGGCGATCCTGTCTTCTTGCATTTTCAGGCCGATAACAAAGTAATTAATATAACGAATATTGATAAGAGTAAGGTAATGCTATGTGACAGTTCTAATAAAATTATTGGTAGTGAAATAAAACAAGTGAAAGTGTATGGAATCGAGGAAGTTGAAGCCAACATTATGAATATAAATATTGATGTGTGTCTTTTAAAAGAAGACTCACATTCTGTAATATATGACTTTAATTAGGAAATAATAACAATTAGAATATTATTCCTTGATAAGAAATAATAATGTAAATTTTATTTGTGGTTGTAAATATTTAAACATTGTTATGCATATTTTATAATAATATTTAAAGAAGAAATATACGTATTCATTTTTAAAATATTTATTACAATATAATAATATATTAGGTTCAGAAATGCATTGCTTAAGGTTCTAGAGAACACGAACCAACGACTGAAACTGATTTCATCAGGTCTTGTTTTTTTATTTTTACCTTCCCACTATTGAAAATTGAAGATTTTCAAACATTCGGGAAGTTATTGGTTTCAGTTCGAGGCAGTAGCACGTCTACGTGCGATTTAAATTTTTGCTGAAACTTTTTGAGGAAAATGCTCGGACACGTCGATAAAGGCATATATTCTGATACATTTCATTTTTCGATCGTGTTTTGTTTTTAAGTTACGACCTATCTTTATATAGAAAGAGTTGTACTTCTAAAATTTAAAGAATGCAAATTTAGGCCAGCCTTGCAAGTATTTCTGCCCTCTACGACGAAAACGGTTAGTTGTATGAAAAAATATATGACCTTTTTTTATAGAAATTTTGAGATCTACAATTTTCATAATAACCTCCATCGACCTTCAAGTCATAGCAAGCGGGATTTTCCAGAACCTTTGACTTTTGATACGTTTCTTAGAACACATAAATAAAAATAAACTGACTTTAAATAATTCAAAAACACAAATAATAAAATTTATCTCAAAAAATAAAAAATATGAATACAGTTCTCTAATTAGACTTAATAAAAAAACAATATCACAAGTACAAAATGCAAAATTTCTGGGCATCTCTACTGACCATAAATTGCAATGGCAGGCTCATATAAATAATTTAGTATCTAAACTCTCTACAGTATGCTACATGGTTTATAAACTTAAAAACACCGTATCTAGAAATGTACTGCTACAAATATATTATGAATATTTTTATTCGCGTATGTCGTATGGCATTATTTTTTGGGGATTAGGGTGGACGCACACAGAAAGATAAAAACTGTTTTAGTCAAAAACGTTTTTGCTTTAAACGAAAACGTTTTTGTTTCTACAAGAAACATTTTATTGCCGGTCGGTACACAGAAAGAGCAAAGCTGTTTCAGTTCAGTCAAAAACGTTATTATTTTGTCAGTATTAAAAAAAATGTCGGCTGACAACGATGAATCGGTTGAGATTGCACTAGTTTTGTGGGACAATTAGTTTCTCTGCATCCACTTCCATAATAATTAGTAATGAATTAATAATTATTAATTACGAAATAGGGAGTATTTACCACTGTCGCCACGACTGATGAAAATATTCACTGGTGCTCTATGCAGTTGTTTGGGTATTAAAACAAACAAACGCAAAGTACCTGCGCACATACAAGAGCAAAGCTGTGTCAGTTCAGTCAAAAAACATAAAACGAGAATCCAGTGTTCGACATCAAAACGCCTGACTGTGACTAAATGAGCCTAAATGTGATTTAAGATACGCGATTGATCATTGTGCGTCGGTCCATTTACTTTGTATTGAAACATCTACATGGAACTGTTTTAGTCAAACACGTTTTTGACTAAAACTGTTTTGATCTTTCTGTGTGCGTCCACCCTTAGCGACAGACATCATCCATATATTTAGAATACAAAAAAGAATAATCTGTACAATTCCAAGTCTTCATGGTTTCCGGGCTTGTAGGCCGTGGTCCGGTGGTATTAGGGTTCATGATTTCTCGAGCTTATCAGTTTCTCGGGTCTCGAGAATTCTCGAGGCTAATTTCTCGGGTCTTCTCGGGTTGTCGAGAAATTTTCATTTACGTATGTTTTTGCATATCTTTTCGGTTCAAATAATGAAAAAAGTCGTCACAAAATTAAAAATGTGTATCATAAAAAATATCTTATTTTAAATCAATAAATTAAGTGGTTTTCCTGTCAAATAAAAGTATCAAAATAATCATAAAACTTTTATTGACAGTTTTCAACAAAATTAGCTTCTCTCAAACAAAATAAAAAAAATTAAAAATTTAAACATTAATACGTTAATACTACGCTGACTTATAATTACAATCACAGCACCATTTTGGCAGGTTAATTAGGAAAAAAATCAACTTAAAACTTTGCAAGATCAATAAAACAACATCTGAATTCTGAACATAGTACATACATAGAAAACAATTAGATCTGCTTACTCTGTCTGATAAAATATGCCTTTAGAAAAACTAAAGCATTTATAGCTTTATCAGACAGCCGGAGCCGGTTCCTTATTTTATTTACCTACTACATTTCCTGAAATTGAAAACACTCTTTCATTTTCATAAAACTATTTGGCTTATAAACACGCGGCGGAATCGATGTACAAAGCATTGCTTTCAGTTAAGCTTACACTGAAAGCAATGCTTTTATATCGATTCCGCCGCGCGTTTATAAGCCAAATAGTTTTATTTTATAATTTTATAGACTAAAATATGATTTCTCGAGTTCTCGACTTTTCTCGAGCTTAATTTCCCGGGAACAAAGCCCAACGATTTCCCGGGAATTCTCGGCTCGGGAATTCCCGGGAATGAACCCTAGGTGGTATTTCTACCTGACGTTTCGTCTACAACTGCGGTAGACATTCTCAAAGGCGATGTGGCAGCGGTCGAAGTGTCCTCCTTGGCGGCTCACACACTTGCACACTTGGATAATCTGTACAATATTTAACGCTCCTTACAATTCTCCGTGCAGAGATCTTTTTAAAGAGGCTAAAATTTCACCGTTTTATTGTGTATTTTTATATATAATTTTAATTTTTATTCACTCCAGTGAAATTTCAAAACTCAGCAGTGTTCATAGTTACGCTACGCGGAATAACGATAATTTAATACAGCCCTTTTGTAGGACCAAACTAGCATATGAAGGTCCCATGAATATTGGAATCAGATATTTTAATGTTTTACCTGAGTGCATTAAATGCCTTGACTCTATAAAATTTAAAAAAAAAGCTAAAAGACGTTTTAATAAATCACTGTTTTTACTCTGTGAATGAATTTTTAAATGTTTTTAAGTGACACCTTATATTGTATTGTATACTTTTTTACTTGACTATGTAATAGACTTTGGTCTCCTTTGCAGCTAAATATATTATATTATTATATTACAACAATAAGGTGAATTAAAAATTTAGTTAACTGGGAATTTCTAAGTCTAAATTATATGGTCTACACGTTCTTTTGTTATTTTGTTATCAATTTATCACGTTCTAATTATAAAAATTCTTAAGTATCAGTTTTACGTCACAGATTATAGTTAAGCATTTTAATATATATTACATATAGATACCCAATTTCTCTGTCTATTTAAATATCAGTATTGCTACAAGCGTTTTGTGATAAAAGGTAAGTTTTACATATTATATTACTTTTGTACCAATTAAAAAAATACTTTAAGAACCTCAAGTGGCGTATTTATTACTAGCGGTCAGTCACCCGCTCACGTATGCCCAGTAATACAAAATCCTGTATCTATATATGGTAAATTTATTATCCCCCCCCCCGAGAACCTCTCCCCCTGCGAAGCGAAGTCGAGCTTAAAATTCTCAACTCAAGCCTTGATTTCGTGGCATGATGGAACACGACCATGACGGCCCAAATTGTAATGACGTTGAAATTCCCTGTGAGCGACAGTCAGATTATCACCATATTTTTTTAATATGTCGTTGTGAACCGACCCACTGATCCATGATTACTAAATGGCGGGTACCTGTGAACATAAGAATAAAACTATCACCTTTCTACCAGCTCCTCGGGGCTGCCACTATAACTTTCAAATTTTACCGTTTCCCTGGCCCACCCTTATTAAAAAATATAGTGTGCTTAAATTGCATTGACCGAATTTCAAATAAACTGGTCACTTCTGGTACGATTAATTCCACCATAAGGTTCATGAATAGAGCATTCTATTTTTTTATTATAGATGTTATTGGCCTTTGTCCTGTAGAATAGTTAGCCACGTCATTAGAACTTTCTATTTAAGTACAGACTAAAAAATTTTGGAGCATACAAGTAATTCAAGAATTACAAGGCGCGATATTCATGTAGGTAGGTACTATATGTAAACGGTTTTGCCGAACATAGGGAAAATAAAACTGAGAAGATTTACAATTTTTTAGTACCTACAGTTAATTTTTTAAACAATTTTCCATATCAACGGTTGAATATTAAGCATAACTCGGAACCTGCTAAATAAAAAAAGTCATGATGTGTCGTAAGACACCCAACAGAAACTATGCTTCTTACGCATTGTATATAAAACCGAATTAATCAAAGATATAAACAATACAATTAAAAAGTTATTATTTGACCGCCATTTTGAAATCTGACGCCATTTTATTTATTTGTGTCTTATTAAACTCTCAAATATCAATTTTCAAAAGGATCGGATAATTTTTACAAAGAAGTATATACCTATAGCCGCCATTTTGAAATATGACGTAATTTTATTTTTTTGCGTCCTATAAAACTCGGAAATATCAATTTTCATATAAAGATCGGATAATTTTTACAAAAAAGTGCATATGGCCGCCATTTTGAAATCTGACATAATTTTATTTTTTTGTGTCCTGCAAAACTCTCAACTATCAATTTTCAAAAGGATCGGATAATTTTAGCAAGAAAAGTACCTACATATGGCCGCCATTTTAAGATATGACGTCATTTTATTTTTTTGTGTCCTATGAAACTCTCAAATATCGATTTTCAAAAAGATCGGATAATTTTTACAAAAAAGTACATATTATGGCCGTCATTTTTAAATCTGACGTCATTTTATTTTTTTGTGTCCAATGAAACTCTCAAATATCAACTTTCAAAATGATCGGATAATTTTCACAAAAAAGTACATACGGCCGCCATTTTGTAATCTGACATCATTTTATTTTTTTGTGTCCTATGAAACTCTCAAATGCCGATTTTCAAAAGGATTGGATAATTTTTACAAAAAAGTACATATGGCCGCCATTTTGAAATCTGACACCATTTTATTTTTTTGTGTCCTATAAAACTCTCAAATATTAATTTTCAAAAGGATCGAATAATTTTTATCATTTAGGTCACCATATAAAACGTGCGTTAAGAAGCATAGCTTCAAAGAAACAAAATAACATCTACTACCTACTTGCTTTTGCGTGATGCCAGAACATACTTTTTTTTTGAGAATCAGTTCGGTTGCTTTTGCGTGATGCCAGAATATTTTAAAACTCGCAGTCGCATAAGAAGTTATTCACTTCAAAAATCACGTAAATCGGATCAGTGGTTCTTGAGTTATAAGCGTACAAAGGGCCATACAGACAGAGAAAGTCAAATTGTTCAGGAAGATATTTTGGTCTGATCTCTAGGTCCCGCCATCCGACCGACGTCAATAATTAGTTACAAGTCATTTTAACTCAGTAGGCCATGGTTTTTAATCGTAAAAATCAAACATCAGCAGTCAAAAAATTGAATGACTATATTAGAATATCGCAATATAAGACAGAGCATACGCTATTTTCCAATATCCATATCACACTGTGCAACAGACAAGGACAACCGAAACAAGTTCGCGATTTATTAAATAAAGTTGCATTTATTTAGTTTAATAATCATATAAATCTGTATAAAAAAACTGTTTTGACGCAATATTATACATGAAATCTATCTAGAATTTTCCGCTCTTTCGTTTAAGATAGGTTTCGAATCGAACTATAAGCAAAAAAACACTGTTTTTTCTAATTTTCCTCCTCTAGGGCCAAAATTCAAAAATTGGGCGACGTTAGGATCAAATAGATCCCGAGAGGAATCGAACAAAAAAAAGTTTTTTAAAATCGGTAAACCCGTTTGGGCTGTACGACTGATACAAAAAATCCGTTACAGATTGACAGATTCACAGATTGACAGATTCACAGACGTACAGACAAAGCGAGTGTATATAGGCGCTTCTAGCTTCGCTAAGATCGCGCCTAAAAACTTGGTGTGCCTTTCCTCACTACACTGTAACTCTCGTCTACCTTGCTCACCACTGAAAAAGTGCGTTTTTAAGGCTATTTACTTATACGTCATCAAGTATAAAAACAAAACCAACGTTAAACCATAGTTTATATCCTCCTCTACACGAACTTAAAGGTGTGCCGGACTTTATTTGGCCGATACTATGCGGCAAACCATGTTTTAGCGAACGGATTTCACATTCGGGCCTTGAAATAAATTAGCTTAGTTGGACCACGAAAAAGTATTGGAAACCTTTAAATTAGTGGAAAATGAAATGTTAAGTTATATGTAATGTATCCAACTACATAGTACATACATACTAAAACTCTCAGGTCACCATTCCTTATGATATTATCTATGACTGTTCTTTGTACCTAGTTCCGAATGGTTGATCGAACGCGCCTCACCCACATAAGCGCACGGTTGAAGTGAAACTACTTACTTTCATCTTCGTCAACCATATGAATTTAAATAAATAAATTAATACTGATAGGAACACCATCGAATGACGACTGACGTAACGGTTGCAATGTAACACTAGAAAGAATTATTTCAAACCTGTGTCACCGTCGGGATTCAAACCCGAAATCTTTACTGTCCCGACGGCTGAGTTATCATAAAATATAAATAATGAAAAAAAACAATAACTTTAGTTGTTGTCCATGTTATATTAAATATTATATAGTTAATGAGTTATTGGGAACTTGGACAGTGAAATAGTATATTGCATTACAAGGTAAGAAACTTGGCGTTTGCAGCCAGTGTGAAGTTTGCTACCCGAGGTACGAGGGCATGCAACCAGTAACCACACGTGTTGCAAACGCCAAGTTTCATACCGAGTAATTGCATATTATTTTTCACAACAACTCTATTGACAATTCGGTTTGAGGTACCTACAATAATTATTAGATCTGTCCATATATGTAATACTCCTATATTGCTTGCGCCCGTAAGTGAAAGTATCAGGCCGCAAGTGAGACAGCAAATGACTGTTTCTATCTTTGTCGAGAAATCCATCTCGTTGTGCGCAAGAGTTGCAAAATTCGATTCACATTGTTTTCATAGCAATTTCGGAAATATTATTATTATAACAAGGTTAGTACCTTGTTATTATCATAGATCAATTATTAATATTATAATTGTTCATGCGCATAAGATTCGACGTCTTGCGGGAGAGACAGACATATATATGTCTGCACCGTAGGCTTTTTGTCCGACTCCAGACCCCGGCTAGCAATATAGGAGTATTATATATATGGATCTGTGAGATTTATGTGGAGTTATGTCTGTCATTTTGATGGTTATGAATATTATATGCGGATTCAATATCGCTCTATCTCCTTTTTAATTTGACGTTTTCGAAAATTATATGCGGATCCAATCGCTCTGTCTCCCTCTTAACAACGTTAAAAAACAGAGATAACCGACCTGAAAATTTTCATCCCTAGGGATGAAAACGCTCAGTTTCAACCCGCTAAACAGATACCGAAAATCGAATTTTCAATAGCGGCGTTGTGAAAATAAATAGATCTTAATTATTATTATTATTATTATTATTTACAAAGATGTTAACCTAAAGCTGGTTTTTAACACGCTTACATTAGCTTCACCTGTATGTTTGCGTGCTTGCTTGCGGGCTTGTGTGCTTGCTTGTTTGTCAGTTTGTAACCGACTTCTTTGAACTTGATTTTGACCAACTTTGAACGGTCAGATTTAGTTTAAACTTTGCACACTTATCAAGGACCGACGACAATACAATAATTCCATAAGTTTGTCCCATTATCCTGACCAGGATCTCCAGGACTAAAAAAAAAAAGCAAAAAACTTCAGATTGAACTGAAAATTTGCACACTTATCAAGGACCGATTACAATACAATAATTCCATAAGTTTGTCCCATTATCCTGACCAGGATCTCCAGGACTAAAAAGCAAAAATAAATTATAATTTAAAAAAATAAAAAACACGCTTTAATGACCTAAAAAGTAAAAAATAATTAATTTTATTGTAAAAAAGCGTGGGGTGCTTTGTATCATATTTTCATACTACCCCACGCTTTTTTACAATAAAATTAATTATTTTTTACTTTTTAGGTCATTAAAGCGTGTTTTTTAGTTTTTTTAAATTATAATTTTTTGTTTGTCATTTTGATTTTTGATGCAATATTACATTATATGCTATATTATAAAATGTAATTGTTTCATAGATTGCCTGAAGAAGTTTAAAAATATAAACGAAACGTTGCAATTTTTGGAAATTTAACATCTATTTTCACTGTCAAGTTCCCAATAACTCATTAAATATATTTAACAACTTTAATATTTTATATTACTGCAAGCTGATTTGAACCTGCAATCTAAAATAGATACACGGTACACCAGCGCGTTTCTCTACGTAGCCATCTATCTCAAAACAATCTATCTGGATCTGGATCGGTTTATCTTTTCGCTACAGAATTATTTTAGATAAAAAAATACGATCACAAAATGTTGGAGTATTTTAACAAAGTTTTTACTTTACTTTTTTAATTTTCAGGACTAAAATGATTGCCAAATTACTGATTACAAATAGTATACTATTACTATTGAGTAATGTACAAATATCAGATGCGGATTGCAACTGTACGAATTACCAAATAAACTGTTTTAACGTATCAAAAACTGAACTCAACGAGAGAATAAAAGCATGTAAAAATTCGAACTACTACAATTTTAATAAAATTGTAGCCACAGGTTGCGATTTTCCAATTGTGGATAAAACTTTAATATCAGATATTTCTCTTCAGAACAGTTTCACAATTGAACTGGGAAATGATAATATAAGAACAATAACCGCAGATGCTTTCAGCTACATAGATCCAAATAAATATTTACGTTATTTATATTTGTCTTCAAATTATATCTCTGAATTTCCTTACCGAGTGCTGGATACTATATCTGGATTGTCTGAAATTAAACTTAATTATAACAGAATTAAAAAAATAAACGAAGATATTATCAACCCATCTTTACAGAAAATTGATTTGTCATTTAATTGTGTAACAAATATAACCGGAGATTTGGTTTTACCGTCACTGAGAACACTTGATATTTCTAACAATGACATAATGTATCTTGACACCGCCGTATTTGATCATTTAAAACAACTGACAGGTCTTGATTTGTCTTTCAATTCCATAACAAATATTAGTGGGGACTTTATTTTACCATCGTTACTAACACTCGATTTATCAAACAACAAAATAATGTATCTTGAGTCTACAATATTCCAGAATTTGACAAAGTTAACTAAACTTGAATTGCATAACAATAGCATTACGAGTTTAAATGGTATTTTTTTCAAAGATTTCTTTGGAATTCGGACACTAAATTTAAGTTTTAATAATATTTATGAATTTCCGAATAATTTACCTGTATATTTAGAATCTCTTGATATAAGTCATAATTCAATTCAACAGATAAACGATTCCTTATATTATTGTAAAGATTTAAGAGAAATGAATTTATCATTTAATTTTATAAAACATATTTCTAAAGATTTTTTCGCATCGATAACAAATTTGAAGACTGTAAAATTGAACAATAATTGTTTGGAGACGTTTTCTGATAAGAATTTAACAAATGTCATATCTTTAAATTTATCTTCAAATGATATCAGTGCTGTTTCATTTTCTAATGCATTGTCACTCAAAGTTCTTGATTTATCTAACAATAATTTAATTTACTTAAACTCAAATGCGTTCCAAAACTTAACTCTCGAAAACCTGTATTTGAAAAATAGTAATCTTACAAGTTTAACGCATACACTTTTCCAAGATTTAAAGTATCTTCAGTTATTAGATATAAGCTACAATAATTTGTTTGAAATTTCTGTGGACATTTTTAGAAATTTAAACGCGTTAGTAACACTTAACTTAAATAACAATGCTTTAAATGATGGTGGATTTTATTATGGAAGTTTTTCAAGATTAGGGAAATTGTCTTCTCTAAATTTACGAAAAAATAAAATAACTGGAATTTCTGATTTAATAGAAAAGTTCACAGGTTTAGTATCTTTGAAAACACTAGATATTGGACAAAACAATCTTAATTCTGTTGATGTAGAAAAAATAAATCAGTTTTTACCATCCGTAAATACTATATATGTAGACGGTAATCACATTTCATGTCACATTTTGGCTACACAAAATTTATTTTTTAGAAAAGCTAATTTAACTACGATTTTTAAAACGTACGATGTTCCAAATGTAAATGGTATTCCCTGTTTTTAATTAAGTAGTGCGGTGTGTTATTTAGTTACACCTAATATAAAAAAAGTTAACAATTTAATGTATTAAATTCAATAAAAACAGTATTCAATATGGTTAAAACATGGACAGTGTGGTCAAATTATATTTTTTTTGGTTAACGAATAACGGGTTTATTTATAATAAATTTTATAATAATAAATGGTTCTGATTTTTTAGTGTTTGTTAAAATTATGATTTATAATAACAACTGGCGATTACCAGTGGCTCCGCTCACGTATATTTAGTATATTGGTAATTTATTATCCCCCTCCCAGGCGAAAAATTCTCCCCCTGCAAAGCGAAATATGAATTATTATTCCTCCTCCCCTGAAAAGCGAAGTAGGGCTTAAAATCACTTGGAAATAGTTTGCATTAACGGTGTCAAAAAAAAATAACCAGTCAACTCAATCTATTTAATATATGTTTAACCCTACGTTTTGACATTTGCATTAACGGTGTCATAACGCGCGAGAGACGCACTTTTAAAATTGACATATCTTTTTTATTTGTCAACCGATTTAAATGAAACAAACACTTATTGTTAGCCCAAGATTATCTCAATACATCACTGAATACCACATCTAAATTGGTTCAGACATTGTGGAGATTAACATGCACAAACAGCAGTGGCGGACTAAGCCCGTCGGAGGCCCGCGGCGGCAGAATTCAATGAGGCCCCCGGTCTGCTTAGAAATTGATGTCATTGTAGTGTAAATTTCGTAAAAAATGAATTATATACTTAGATGTAATGGCTGACAAAAAAATCAAATATTTATAATCAACGACCTACCTACGTTTATATTTGGTATAGTACGGGGCCTCCAACTCCAAACTGCCTCTTACTTGTTAAACATATTTTGGCCTTGTTTGGGATTTGAGTAAGAAGGACTTCTCGCGATTTGGAGCCCCCCCAGGATCAGAGGTCCGGGGCGAACCGCCCCCTCCGCCCCCCTTAGTCCGCCACTGACAAACAAACAGACAAAAAGAGCATTTACGATTTTACATTAAACAACAGTGAAGTCATTAATACTGTGTACATAATTAATTGTGTCAATTTTGAATTAACGGTTTAGGCTAAATTAAACAATTTCATTTAATGGTTTTGTTCACATGTGTGAACTTAATGTATGTCTCATTTTTCTTGCGTGTTTCTCTCTCGGAGTCAGAGATAATACGAAATAAAATAGAATATTAAATTGGACAGAGAAGGTACTTTTCTACTGTCCTTACGGCTTTGTTTTATTTTAATTACAGATGCGAGCATTTTATGTGTAAATATTTATACTCGCACCTACCCAAACAGTATATTGTGTAACTAGTGTGGTAAATACATCTTTATGCGTCAGGCGCGATATTTTCAGTACTCGTATTCGGCTCACGATGCACACTTGCCAAGGCTCGTGTGAGCTCGCCTATTACTCGTGCTGAAAACATCGCGCCTGACGCATAAACATTTAGCGCACGCGTTGCACACTACACTTTATTCAACACATGCAGGGTTTAAGACTTCAATTGAATTAATGTCAAACACCCGAGCAAACAGCTTAAGATTCACTAACAGCAGTACCTACAATCTACATCTCATCATAATTAAAACATTGGCCTTGGCCCTTGATACAATGTTATTTATCTACTTCGTTGGCATAGTAACCATATTTAATTATAGCATCGAAAAGAGATACATAATGGGTCATTATGTAACGGGTTTTTCATTCATTATAACATCGAAAAGCGTTTCATAATGGATCATGGCGTCACCAGTCATTAAACGGCCGTTTAAGTCAATTTGTGTTGATAGTTCACAATATTTTTTGTAGATAGTAGTGTAATGTAGATAAATTAGAGAACAAAATTTTTATTGTTACTGAACTGTATACAAATTCTTACAAGATGTTTACACACACTATAAGAGTACTTACTGAACTCACATTTGTTTGCTTATAGTTCACCACTCTGATTACATTTTAAATCAGATGAATCGCAATTTTTCTATTATAAATTATTGTAACATGTATGTACACTGTACAGTATTTGCAGCTGGTGCAAAGTTCCCCTGGTTTATTTGCCAATTTAATATTTTGATTTAAATTCATATTACCTAATGTATGCTTAGGCAATTTTTAATGGTTTAATATCAAATAAGTAGACAGTATGTAAACAGTAGGTAAAGCGCGGTCTTCGTTTGTACGGCAAGGATCCTCTGGTTTTAGAATTACAAATTTTTGCTTATAATGTTTAAAAAATTGTTTGCTTGGAAAATTTACCCAATAATGCCGAAATATCAAAAATCGCATAACAAAATAAGAAATTTAACCACAATTTTCACCAAAATAAATTTTTGATGAGTAAACGAGTTTGTCCCCCCAATTTATACGACAGTAATTTCAGAAAACTGATATGACGAAAAAGCGAACGGATAAACGTCATGTGTAGCAAAGTCAATGCGTAGGTACATCAGCTATTCCACTGAACTGTACACACACATATACACAAGATGTTTCCGCATACTATGAGAGTACTAACTGGACTCGCACTAACATTTTTTATAATACAAAAACTCTGATATGACGTTATCCTTACAGTCTGTTTTTCAAAACTATACCACGGGTACAATTTTCAAAATGAAACAAATACAAGGCTGTGACATACGGACGGACGGACGAACATGACGAAATTATATGGATTCCTAGTTTCTACGGAACCTAAAAAACTGCCGTAAGATTTATTCAAAAGATTAAAATATGATGTTAGTTGTTGAGTGTCTACTTATAATCTACTGTCTAATTGAAATATTAACCTATTGTTAATTGTTAAAAACTGTTTATACATCAAACTTATGTTACACAATTTTGTTAGGACATTTATTATTATTTATTTATTTTTAGTAAAATAAGCTACTAGCAAATAAAAAAAAACTGGTTTAACATCAAAGACAAATTATATGTAGGCATGTATTAAGAATTGTTACTAAGTATATCAAAAGTATAATGATTTAATAAATTATTTTTGCATGACAAACACTGATCCTGTTTATAATAAATTAATGTAATACATGTAAAAATATAAAATAATAAAATATAATAATACAATATAAGTTTTTATAACAAAATGTTTGTAAATGTAAGCTCAATAAATTAATAATGATATGTTTCTATTTTTTTATTAGCTTTTCCATCTATCTTTATATTGTTATTTGTTACTTTAATAATAGTCATTAATTTTATTTTAAGATTAATGAAAAAGCCTTTTCACGATCAAAATTTCGTTTATTATACTTAGGCGAAGTTTCGACACAATTATAATGTCTTCTGACGAAACGTGGCCTAATTATAATAAAAGAAATTTTGATCGGGAAGAGGCTTTTTAGGGTTCCGTAGTCAAACAAGGAAACCTTATAGTTTCGCCATGTCTGTCTGTCTGTCTGTCTGTCTGTCTGTCTGTCTATATGTCACAGTCATTTTATTCTGAGACTATTAAGACTTCAGCGCTGAAATCTGGTAGACATATAGATAATTATATCCGCTACAAAGATATCTATTAACATTTTTGAAAAAAAAAATACATTAAGGATTCCTCCCCTACATGTAAAGTGCGGATGAAAAAACATTTTTACTTACCCCATCGAGTGAGGTATCGTTGAAAAAGGAAAAGTGACATTTTTCGGTAAGTTTCGTGTCGGCCACAGTACCATCCTGAAAGCGATTTTGGGAAAATCTAAAAAAAGCTAGAATACTAGCACATAGTTTTAAAATTACTTTTAAAAATAACACGACTGACTAGAGTCAAATAGTTTACGAGACATAGCCGACCGAAGTTAAGGACTCAATATGAATAATAATATGAATAACTTTGTTTTGTTCTATCGATTGTAGTAACGGCTACGGAACCCTATACCAAGCATGGCACGCCATGCTCTTGACCGGTTTTTAGGCGCGATCTTAGCGAAGCTAGAAGCGCCTATTCGCTATGTGCAACATCAAAGTCGAGACATCTAGCGGCATTAATCGGCGAGACCACTGCCACTTTTATACATTATGTCAAATGGGACAACTAGTAAAAAGTGAATTAAAATTAAAATTAATGATAAAAGTAAAAAGTATGAATGCCATATTAAAAACGGGTTTTGAAAAAATAAATCATACTATAAACTTTCAACCTCAAACTGTGTCAAAGGGTAAAATTTTAGCTGAGGCTAATCATGGAATTGATGTTGGAGAATTAAGACAAAATGAAAAAAGCTATTTGATTCGAGCAGCAGTAATTAGGCAGACTTTAGTAACTTCTGAGCCTTATTCCGTTAAAGTTTATGTAAGTTCTTTTATATATTAACAGTAGTTTTTAATTATTATTATTTCTAATATAGTGCAATTTTATCTGTCACATCTGTCATATATATAAAAGAATATTTTGTCTTATTTTATTAATTTAATATCAAAATTCAAGTTGCAATTTTATAAAAATTATTAAATTTCATTATTCTTATATTTATTTTATATTTTCTAGTGCGTTCGCACTACATTATTGTGAATGTACAATTAAGGTTATGATACTTACTTGTACTTTCTCACGATGGAAATCCATTTTTCTCTTTGAATTAACTTTTGCTTATATTTTGGGAAACAATAAGAGCTAACATTACTATTTTTTTGTATTATTACAATTAATAATGCAGCATTGTCATTTCTTACTTTTGATTTTACATCAGTATATGACGTCACTGACGTGCCCTAAGAATGCCAGATTTCGCCGCTAAGCGCGCACGGTCGTTCAGCGTCTCCCTTCCAAGCAGTTGCACATAGCGAATATACACTCGCTTTGTCTGTACGTCTGTGAATCTGTGAATCTGTTAATCTGTGAATCTGTGACGGATTTTTTGTATCAGTCGTACAGCCCAAACGAGTTTACCGATTTTAAAAAACTTTTTTTTGTTCGATTCCTCTCGGGATCTATTTGATCCTAACGTCGCCCGATTTTTGAATTTTGGCCCCAGAGGGGAGCAAATTAGAAAAAACGGTGTTTTTTGCTTATAGTTTGCTCAATTTAAGTCAGATCGATTCGAAACGTGTCTTAAACGAAAGAGCAGAAAATTTTAGATAGATTTCATGTATAATATTGTGTCAAAACAGTTTTTTTATACAGATTTATATGATTATTAAACTAAATAAATGCGACTTTATCTAATAAATCGCGAACTTGTTTCGGTTGTCTTTGTCTGTTGCACAGTGTGATATGGATATTGGAAGATAGCGTATGCTCTGTCTTATATTGCATTATTTCAATATAGTTATTCAATTTTTTGACTGCTGATGTTTGAATTTAAGTTTAAAAACCCTGGCCTACTGAGTTAAAATGACGTGTAACTAATTATTGACGTCGATCAGATCGGACCAAAATTTCTCGACGTTCATCATACCTTCCCGAACAATTTGACTTTCTCTGTCTCTATGTCCCTTTGTACGCTTATAACTCGAGAACCACTGATCCGATTTACATTTTTTTCAAGTAAATAACTTCTTATGCGACTGCGAGTTTTAAAATAATCTGGCATCACGCAAAAGCAACCGAACTGATTCTCAAATAAAAACGTATGTTCTGGCATCACGCAAAAATAAGTAGGTAGTAGATGCTTTGTTTTTTAAACGGTGGTTTTATTTAGCTTGATCCCGTATATTTGTTACAAATCTTGCGATCGTTGGAGTTGAAATTTTGCACACATGTGTAGCTCCGGTGACAATACAATATTATGGTAACTAGCTGACCGGCCCGGCTTTCGTCCGGGTGTAAATCGTACTTCTGAATTTTCACCCACTTCCCGTGATCCGATTGAGTTGAAATTTTGCACACATGTGTAGCTCCGGTGACAATACAATATTATGGTAACTAGCTGTCAGGCCCGGCTTTCGTCCGGGTGTAAATCGTACTTTTGAATTTTCACAGGCAAAAGGTCTTTCTCCGGTAACGTTTCGCATAAATGTAATAAAATCAGACTAAGGAAATAAAGCACACTAAAAATTATTAGATCCTTTTGAAAATTAATATTTGAGAGTTTTATAGGACACAAAAAAATAAAATGGCGTCAGATTTCAAAATGGCGGCCATATGTACTTTTTTGTAAGAATTATCAGATCCTTTTGAAAATTGATATTTGAGAGTTTCATAGAACACAAAAAAATAAAATGACGTCAGATTTCAAAATGGCGGAAATATGTAGAACTTCTTTCTAAAAATTATACGATCCTTTTGAAAATTGATATTTGAGAGCTTCATAGGACACAAAAAAATAAAATGACGTCAGATTTCAAAATGGCGGCCGTATGTACTTTTTTGTAAAAATTATCCGATCATTTTGAAAATTGATATTTGAGAGTTTCATAGGTCACAAAAAAATAAAATGACGTCAGATTTCAAAATGGCGGCCGTATGTACTTTTTTGTAAAAATTATCCGATCATTTTGAAAATTGATATTTGAGAGTTTCATAGGTCACAAAAAAATAAAATGACGTCAGATTTCAAAATGGCGGCCATATATACTTTTTTGTAAAAGTTATCCGATCCTTTTGAAAATCGGTATTTGAAAGTTTCATAGGACACAAAAAAATAAAATGATGTCAGATTTAAAAATGGCGGCCGTATGTACTTTTTTGCAAAAATGATCCGATCTTTTTGAAAATTAATATTTGCGAGTTTTATAGGACACAAAAAAATAAAATGATGTCATATTTCAAAATGGCGGTCATAGGTATATATTTCTTTGTAAAAATTATCCGATCCTTTTGAAAATTGATATTTGAGAATTTAATAAGACACAAAAAAATAAAATGGCGTCAGATTTCAAAATGGCGATTAAATAATAACTTTTTAATTGTATTATTTATATCTTTGATAAATCCGGTTTTATATACAATGCGTAAAAAGCATAGCTTCTGTCGGGTGTCTTACGACACATCATGACTTTTTTATTTAGCCGGTTCCGAGTAACGCTTAATAGTCAACCGTTGCTATGGAATATTGTTTAAAAAATTCACTGTACTTTTTCTATGTAATCCAATACATATTTATATTAGGTCTTATGGCTCATAGCCTACTACAAAATTATAAATCTTCTCAGTGTTATTTTCCTTATGTTCAATAAAACCGTTCACACACAGTACCTACATGAATATCGCGCCTTGTAATTCTTGAATTACTTGTATGCTCCAAAATTTTTTAATCTTAATAATAGTAATTTGTGCAATTAGTGTGCTAAATACATCTTTATGCAACAGGCGCGATGTATCAAACAAATGGCGTACTTTGTAAAATGCGTGTTGATACTTGGCAACAGCGCTCTAATACATTTTTAACATATTATTACAGCCCACTTTTGAGAACTAACCAATAAAATTTAGACGATTTTTTTCCCTTCAAATGCGACTATGCCTTTGTTTCAGCTATATTAGTATGCAATCATAATATGTATTATAATTTATACGTGTGTTGGTGTGACAACCTGTACCGGGGTAAAAGTTTTAGCTAGAAAATGCTGGTATTTTTTAGTATAGTTACTTATTATACATACATATTTGTGCGGTGTGCCTGTGATCATACCTACGTGCCATACATCCTTAAATTCAAAATAATTTGAAACAATTCCGAGAATTTTTGCAGTGCTTTTAGACTCAAAAATATTGGTCATGAAAGTAACTTTTTTTATTACCTATATTAAATAAATAAAAAAAAAAACGCAAAAAAATGATATTTTTGAGCTTTTCAAGCTCAGAAATATAATTTTTTTATTAATTATGAGAAAACAAAATTTAATTAAAAATTTTTTTTTTTTATCGTGCGATATCTCGTGAATTAATTGTGTGATTTTGATTAATCTTACGGCAATTGAAAGACCTATTCAAGATTTAGTTTTGATTAAATTTTGAGCCCAATCGCACAAGTAGTTTTCAAGTTATTCAAAATTTTAAACAAAAAAAAAATATTAACTTCCCATTGGAAGTTATTGTAATGGGTCCGAAAATCGAAATCAACAAGGAAAAAAAATTTTTATGTTTCAAGGTCACTACACTATTTTTACACTACTTTTAGAAAGATGTCTGTGTGTGTGTGTGTGTACGTACGTACGTATGTATGTGTCCATTTCTTTCTAAGACGAAATCTCGAGAACGAAAAATGATATCGACTACGTTGGGGTGCCAATCGACGCGTATGAACGTAAATATGATCTGAAAGGAATTTTTTTAAAATCGGTTCAGCCGTTCTTTTTTCTTAAGCGAATAACCTCCAAAAAAGTAGATTTTACACAATATCTCGCGAATAAAAAATTATATCGACTTCGTAAGGGTGTCAATCGAGGCGTGTTAACGTCATTTTGATCCGACATAAATTTTATAAAAATCGGTTCAGCCGTTTTTTTTTTTTTTTTTTTAATTATTGATGTTTTAATGATTAAAATGATTACTTTTCTGTGTAATATCTAATTTAATTATTATTATTAAATATTTATCAAACTGGGAAGTTCGTCGTGTGGACCTCAAGGGTCGCACTTTAGTCCTAATAAACGACTTACCTCACGGCTTGTTTTTTTACGTTTCTGATGTATAATTTATTCTCAAACCACTCGTGCGATTAGGCTAAAAAATTAATCAGATTTAAGTTTTGATAAACGCTATTACCGTATTCACCGTAATCACCGTGTGCTGTCACACACATACACCCCCCCCACACACACACGGACGGACGGACGCCCATCCCAAAATGGTTAGAATAGCTTCCTAGGATTTCAAAACGTCGAGATCTGTTGAAAACTCGATTTTCGAAAATCGGATTGAACCCAATGATTTCCCGAATTTTTGAAAATCTTCAATTTTCAATAGTGGGAAGCTAAAACATTTTCAATCTCTAAAGACGTTTAATAATCAATATTACTGATAATATGTCCCAAAACATTTTTTTGTCACACGAGCGCCGAGAATGAAATTCATTCATAAAAATCTATTTAAACTTGAAACGATAGCCCGCCAAGCGGCACCACCCTTTTTGCAAGTTTTGTGACATTTACAATGTTTGCTGATGGATAGGTTTTAATATATTTGTATATTACGTCGCAGCGAAAAACACTACCGGGTGAACCAGAGGCTGTTTTGCAAAAAAAAATGTACTTAAATTCAGATTGTTCAAGTACTGAAGCAACAGAGTGTTCTGTCAGCGCGCATGTTGAGAAACCCACGGCATAGAACATAGCGCAGAAATCGTTGCGACGGTGTCATTGCGCGTCGGGATGCTGGTGTAAAACCGTGTCTGTCCGGTAACGACGGTTACTCATCTCGTGCCGCGATATTATATCGACAATTAAATTCGACCTCAAAATATTAATATCGAAGTTATTTAACTAAAAAATTATGTGTGCAAAAAGTGGTATATTCGGAAATATAAAATGTAATTTTTGTTAGTAATTTAAAAATTGGAATGACTATTTAAATTTACTTTGTAAGAAAAAAATCGAAAATTTAGTGTTAACTGTCACAAATAAGGTTTTTTTTTTAATTGTATGGAACCCATTATTTTTGTAATTTAACGGTCATTGTATTTTTTTAATGCAAATTAGGAATATAGCAAAATATTTCATAGTTCATAGTAACAAACTAATTTATTTTTTATCAAGAATGTGTTCTTTATATCTGTTGTATATTACTGACATTACAAAAATTAAATTTTAGTAAGATCCATAACAATAATTATTTGCAATGTTAAGAATTTCTTTCTCTATCAGTTTGGCTTTCTTTAAGAGTTCGTAATTTTTTCTTTTTGAGCTATTTGAATGTTTAATTTAAAAAAAAATGAAAAAAGGTTGATCATTTTGAATAATAATAAAACACGAAGTTTTTTAAATTTACACTATAACTTTATTTTATAACAATTGTTTCGTCAACACAGTGACTTCTTCAGAACATATCTTATACTACCTTAAATAAAATAAAGTTATAGTGTAAATTTAAAAAACTTCGTGTTTTATTATTATTCAAAATGTTCAATATTAATTTACATCAAGTAAGCACCCACTCCATAATATATTTTAAAAGGTTGATCCTGCAGGCCATTCCTGATGGCGCTGAAACTTCCCGCTGTCTAGTTTTGGTATTATCCATAAATAATGACTAAATTTGCACATCATACTCTCTTTTAAAAATGTTTCACATTATTGTTAGTTCTTCAGGTTGCATTACTATTTGAAGAAAATATTTGATATGTTTTCATGCTCTCGTTAAGTTTTAGTAGCGTATGGTTTATTTAAAGTTACATCTGATAAAATTTTTAGATATATTTAATAAACTGTTTTCTAATCATTTTGTCTACTTTTTAGTTTTATATTATACTTGCACTTACATTTGAAAAATTCAAAAATGCTGTTAATTAGGTACACGTAGTGACTAAGTGTATATGTGACGAGCTACTATAAAAAACAACTCAATAATTAATTAAAATTATTCCAAATTTTATTCAAATATAATAATATTAAATAATTAGAGATTTACTGTAAGAGTATTTTGACATAAATAATGTAAGTACCTATATAGTTTGTTTTTTTCCAAAGCAAATTTACAATTACAACCGAACTACCGAACACCTCTCCTAACTTTTAGCAGCATCCTCTAAATTTAGCTAAATTGAGCTAAATTTACAGCTAAAAAATTCTTCTTCTTTCTGCTGAAGTTCGAAGAGGTGTTCGCTAGTTCGGTAGTAATTTTAAATTTCTTTATTAAGTATCATGTACTCAACTACATAGTTACTATGTATATAGTTATTCTTATGGGAATGAAAAATGTTATTTAAAAAATGTTTGTCCATGATTTCATAATAATAATAGTAATGATAATGCATGGGCCCCTACAGGTGCTTACACCGAAGGTCTAGAAGGCTTAAAAACGTGCCTGCAATAAACTTCAGCTTTTTTTTAATTAAGAAATAATTTTATTGGCATTTGCCTTAAAAGATTCAGGCAAATACCATTTTCCTAGTCAAATAGCTAATAAAGAAAGAAAAACCCTATTTGCCCAGGTAGATAGCATTTGCCTAGGCAAAAGCTATTTGCCTGGAACAGCTATTTGCCTGCGACATATATATATAGCGTCGACCTCAAAATTTTAATATTTTTATTTTCCTGTTTTTAGTGGCTTTTTTGAAGGAGGTTTTTTAAAAGTTTTTTATTATTTAAAAAAACACTTTCTTGAAAAATTTTTGACAACGATATCTCTCGAACGAATTAACCTATTTAGATCGGGTTTGAGGCATTCGACGAAATTTTTTGGGGAATAGTGCTGATATATAACTCTGAAACCACTCGTGCGATTGGGCTTAAACTTTTATCAAATCTAAGTTTTGATAAATCTTTTCGATTGTCGTATTGATCGCCTAAATCGATCGTTTCGTTCCAAAGATACCTTATGTTTCACTTATATACATACAGAAACACACACACGCGGACGTTCATCCCAAAATGGTCAGAATAGATTCTTAGAACCTCAACGAATCGAGCAAAACATATTCTGGCCGTATGCATTATATAAAATAGAGTGGCGCATAGAGATTCTCTTTCAATTTGTTGTAAAACAAATTTCTAAAAAAATCGAAAATTTTAAGTAAAATTTACAAACTTTCTAAAGTCTTAGTTTACAAGTTACAACCGCTACGGTATGGTATAGTCTATGGTCACGACAAAGAAAAAACTTGCCTTTACATTTTTATGAAGTTTTTATTACAACAGAACCAAAAATTATTATACGTCTTATAGGCTAGTTACGTAAATGTAAAACTTTTTGTACAACATGGTCTTTTATCTTTAAAAGTTAGAAATGTAAGTTATCGTTTTCGGAACTTTATTTTATACACAAAAAAATGGTTTTGTTCATATCAAGTTAGTTATAGCGAAGTTCATGAGTAAACCAATAAAATATACTGTTTTTGTTCTATGTAGTTAGTAGCATTAATTAGGCATGCTCTAACCAGTCAATATCCTTAAAATCCGTATATCTATCTTTTTTGTATCCCTATCATTACATGTTAAATTTAGGAGAGCTCTGTAAATGGTACTAAGGATTGTAACCCCCAAAGCCAACGCTGGTGACAGTTTAAAAAAAATTGAAAAACGGTTGACTCTGCAGGCCATCCCAGAAACTTCCAGCTGTCTTCGAGGTCGACAAAAAAGAAATGTCAGCTGTGCAATATCTTTTAAACTATAATTGACTGATTTTGGTAAACCTTTTGGCAATCGAAGAGCTATTCAAGACTCAATGTCTTAATCTGAATAAATTTTGAGACCAATCGGTCGTGCAGTTTAAGAGTTGTGACAAAAACTTAAAAAAAAAATTCGACTGATGACCAGTCCTATACTTCCCACCTAGTAAATATTTGCAAAAAATAAACACTCTTTTTTTTATTCTTTGACTAGGCCCAAATAACCTTAGCTGTTGGTGGTCTTTAAAACACAATTTAATTTTTATTCTTTGAAAAAAGCATGGCCCTCTTTTTTGTTTGGTGATCTATTGATGGCTAGCTTAATATAGCAAAAATCATGGTTACCTTGATTTACGTACAATTTTTATTTTTTTTAGTAAAATATTTTTTTTCTCGAAAACTATACATTTTAGAGAAAAAAAATATTTACATTTTTTTCATATTATAACATCTAGAATTCATTTATATTTTTTTTTACCTATGTTAATACGTGACATTGAGGACGTTTTTTTGAATATCTCAGGATCCACTGAACCGATTTGACTCAAAATCTAATCAGATCTAAGTTAAAGGCTGATAAACACAATAGAACAATCGGCATGCCCGTATGTTGTTCCGTTCTTAAGATATCGAAGGCGAAAAATTGACCACATACACACACACATACACACATACACACATACACACATACACACACACATACAGACATCAGTCAGAAAATGATCTTAAACGATTGCTAGGGTCTCAAAACGTGAAAATCTGTTAAAATCTCGAAATATTGTTTTCGGACTGAATCCATTACTTCCCTACCATAGTAGAGGTGGGAAGTAAAAATTTTTCAAATAACTTCGTAATTATTTGATTGATCAACTTCAAAATATCATTAGATTTAAGTATTGATAAACCCTTTCGATCACCGCAAGAACCATTCAAATTGGTAGATTCGTTTCAAAAATCTAAAAGTTATTTAGAAAAAACACTTTTTTGAAAATTTTTCGACGATATCTCTCGAACGAATTAACCGATTGAGATCAGGTTTTTGTAACGTTCAACGCAGCTTTTCGAGCGCAAAAAGCCACTAGATTTTAAAAATCGATCGGTCAAAAAATCTAAAAGTTATTTTGAAAAAAACACTTTTTTGAAAATTTTTTGACATTGATATCTCACGAACGAATCAACAGATTGGGCTCAGGTTTGCAGTATTCGACGCAGTTTTTTAAGCGCAAAAAGTGATTAGATTTTAGAAATCGTTCGGTTACAAAATCTAAAAATTATTTTGAAAATTTTTCGACAACGATTTCTCCACGAATCAACCGATTGAGATCGGGTTTGCGGTATTCGGCGCAGTTTTTTGGGTAATAGAGCTGATTAGATTTTGGAATCAATCGGTAAAGTATTTTAAAAGTTATTAAAAAAATATTTTTTCAAAAATTTTATTCTTGAGATTTCTTATCCACTTGATCGATGAAGTTCAAATTTTTAGAAAATCTAAATTGAGTAAAACTCTTTCGAATGCCGTCATCGGTCGATCCGTTCAAAAGTTATTCAAGGTTTACATATACTTGCACATATACTTGCACATATAGTAATTACATACATACATACGGATATACAGACATCAACTTGGAAATAGTCAGAATAGTCTCCTAGGACCTCAAAACATAGAGATCTGTTGAAAACCCGATTTTCGAAAATCGAACTGAAACCAATAACTCTTCGAATTTTTGAAAATTTACAATTTTCTTAGCGGGAAGTTAAAAAACGATGGGTGTTAAAATATAGTTTAAACAACAGATGCCGACAAGAGATCACTGAGGCCGTAGGGCGTCTATAAAATTTACAAACTCATTCTCTTATAATATTAATCTTCAAATATCATGCTTCAAAATTTAACCGCACCACGACTTCGAATCAATTTTTCTTTCCAATTTCTTTTTCATTCAGGGTTTGTATGACAAGGTTTTTCTGAAGTCTTAAGTTCACGACACATTGATCAAATGGTTTGTGCCGAGTTCTATTGGACTCAAACGTTGTGTTCTAATCTGAAATTAAAATCATAACCCTCATTTTTTGCAGTAGGGTAAAAAATATTCAGCTAATTAACGTTCATTATAAAGTTTGTTGATAAAAAAATACATTGTGTTTATGAAAACTTAATTTAGAGGATGAAAAAGTTATTGGTTGAAAAAATGTTAACACATTCATTATTATTATAACGCATATTTTTGATTTAACGTATACTACTGGTGGCAAAATACTGGTTGTGGTGTCAATCTCTGCCGATAATATAGGGTACTTGCTAATACATATCTAATAGTAATTTATGCAACTAGTGGCAAAAGTGACGGATTAAATGACAGTCACGATTTTGCGATACGAGCCTAAGATTATGTTGCATTTATTCCAGAACTAGTGTTAAAGAACATAGTGTTAAAGAACATATACTCCAGTCAATAGAGCAAAAAAAGGGCTTTGCTTGCTAAAGGTTGGGTAGAAGTTTTTTTTTGTATTTGTATATATTGGTGCCAACATGAAAAAACTAAGTTATCCAACATGGTCGACCCCGGGACAACTTTTGGCGGCCGAAAAACCACGAAATTTTACCACTTTTTACCACTTAAGGGATTCTTCCACTACGTATGTAATGTTTTAAAGAGGATTACATTTCCTACAATTTTCATTCCTACAACTTTTCTGTGATACTATTAGTAAGAGCGCGACAGCTTCTTGAAAATCACGCACTTTTTGTAACCTTGGTAACCATTGATTAAAACGTAATGTCCTTTTCAACTGCTTTATTTATTGTGTTCTTCATCGAATTTTAAATTGAAAATGCATGTGCTCATAAAGTAAGGAAAGCCCCAAATTGTGCTTTTTGTCCCATATCGATATCTTTAAAAATTAAGAAGTTATGGACAGTCAAAGTTGAAATCATTATAGAGTTTTATAGAGTTTGATGACTTCGAGGAAGAGTTGAGAGTATGGACTCAATATTGTTGAACGTCAACCATGAAATCACCTGAATTGTTTTGTAAAAAAGGTGGGGAAGGCGGTCAATTTCGAGTAGCTTGGGGCGAGACTGAAGTTAAATACTTCACAGTTGCCGTGCCCGTATTGAATAATAGTCGCGTCAATGAAGCCTTTTCCTCGGAAGTCCTCAAGAACAGCTCCGATTTTGATGATTTTGTTTTGAAAATTTTGTTTTTTTATATTATTTAAAATCAGAAACCTTTTGAAACGGGGGAAGAATTATTTATATTGTTTAAACAATATCTATGATATTTATATAAAAAATTTACTTTTGTCTCTATTTATTCCTAAAAAATTCTTCATATATTAATTTCAATATAAAAAGTAGATGACAAAAAAAAGTTTTGAACAATATTTCCATATTTACATCATAAAAATTCGCTGTATGGGTCAAGAAATACATATGGATTACGTGTAGCCCAGGAAATAAAGGTTTTAGGTCGCAAATAATTCCCACGGAGCTGGATTTTTCACAGATGGTAGAACACCTTTAGACATGTATTTTTACTAAAGTCCCCGGTTATCCACCTTGTGCTTCCCCCGCCACCCCCTTTTGAATATAATTTTGCAAGCCTTACGGCAAACGCTAATATCTCCTTAACCAATGTCTGAAATCAGACGACTGTTTTTTGTTTTGTTCCTAATTAGTTACTCTAAAAAATTTCCCTTCTTCAATTTTGCGATAAAATCAATATATGCTTTGCAATTTATTAATAAAGAGGAAATATCAGTTTTTAAAAGAATATTTCACAAAATATTTCCATATAACTTTTTGATAAGCCTGTTTCGAAATATCTCAAAAACGATTCTTTCATTTTAAATAGGATTACATTTCCTACAATTTTTATCCCTACAAATTTTCTGTGGTACAAATAGTAAGCGCGCTACGCGTACATTTCGCCAGCCGGACGCTTTAAGAATTTAGCAAAACTGAAAAGGTCAAAAATTTGTACCAAATTTGTACTAATTTGTACCGACAAAAAAAAATTTGTACCTCAAAAAAACATAGGCGTACGGAGACATTATAGGTGCGTCCGTCTGGCGAAACGTTTCGCTGGCCGGACGCACACCCCAAAAAATGATTTTTTTTAAAAATATTACACAGCCGTATTTCAAATAATTTGTACTAATTTGTACCGAGCAAAAATAAAACTTCACCTGCAAAAACATAGCCGTACAAGTCAATTATAATATGCGATTCTGGATAACCAAAGAATTAACATACACGACATCACTAAAATTAAGATCATTCTGTAAATTAAATACAGAATAATTTGTACTGGCCATGAGCTTTCTAATTTCGGTTACAAAAAATTTGTACTTTTAAAAACATAGGCGTACTCAGTAAATATTTGGAAACACTGCTAAATTTTAGATGTTCGTGGAACCCTAATAATTTAATAAAATTAAATAAAATAATTTACAGAAAATTTGTACGGGATATGAGATTTCTAATTCCGGTTACAAAAAATTTGTACTTTTAAAAACATAGGCGTACTCAGTAAATATTTGGAAACACTGCTAAATTTTGGATGCTCGTGGAACATTGATAATTTAAAAAAATAAATTAAATTAATTACAGAATAATTTGTACGGGATATGAGATTTCTAATTCCGGTTACAAAAAATTTGTACTTTTAAAAACATAGGCGTACTCAGTAAATATTTGGAAACACTGCTAAATTTTAGATGTTAGTGGAACCCTAATAATTTAATAAAATTAAAAAAAATAATTTACAGAATAATTTGTACGGGATATGAGATTTCTAATTCCGGTTACAAAAAATTTGTACTTTTAAAAACATAGGCGTATTCAGTAAATATTTGGAAACACTGCTAAATTTTAGATGTTCGTGGAACCCTAATAATTTAATAAAATTAAATAAAATAATTTACAGAAAATTTGTACGGGATATGAGATTTCTAATTCCGGTTACAAAAAATTTGTACTTTTAAAAACATAGGCGTACTCAGTAAATATTTGGAAACACTGCTAAATTTTGGAAGCTCGTGGAACATTGATAATTTAAAAAAATTAAATTAAATTAATTACAGAATAATTTGTAGGGGATCTGAGATTTCTAATTCCGGTTACAAAAAATTTGTACTTTTAAAAACATAGGCGTACTCAGTAAATATTTGGAAACACTGCTAAATTTTAGATGTTCGTGGAACCCTAAAAATTTAATAAAATTAAATAAAATAATTTACAGAATAGTTTGTACGGGATATGAGATTTCTAATTCCGGTTACAAAAAATTTGTACTTTTAAAAACATAGGCGTACTCAGTAAATATTTGGAAACACTGCTAAATTTTAGATGTTCGTGGAACCCTAATAATTTAATAAAATTAAATAAAATAATTTACAGAATAATTTGTACGGGATATGAGATTTCTAATTCCGGTCACAAAAAATTTGTACTTTTAAAAACATAGGCGTACTCAGTAAATATTTGGAAACACTGCTAAATTTTAGATGTTCGTGGAACCCTAATAATTTAATAAAATTAAATAAAATAATTTACAGAATAATTTGTACGGGATATGAGATTTCTAATTCCGGTTACAAAAAATTTGTACTTTTAAAAACATAGGCGTACTCAGGAAATATTTCGAAACACTGCTAAATTTTAGATGTTCGTGGAACCCTAATAATTTAATAAAATTACATAAAATAATTTACAAAATAATTTGTACGGGATATGAGATTTCTAATTCCGGTTACAAAAAATTTGTACTTTTAAAAACATAGGCGTACTCAGTAAATATTTGGAAACACTGCTAAATTTTAGATGTTCGTGGAATGTTGATAATTTAAAAAAATTAAATTAAGTTAATTACAGAATAATTTGTACGGGATATAAGATTTCTAATTCTGGTTACTAAAAATTTGTACTTTTAAAAACATAGGCGTACTCAGTAAATATTTGAAAACACTGCTAAATTTTGGATGCCCGTGGAACATTGATAATTTAAAAAAATTAAATTAAGTTAATTACAGATTAATTTGTACAGGATAAGAGATTTCTAATTCTGGTTGCAAAAAAATTGTACTTTTAAAAACATAGGCGTACTCAGTAAATATTTGGAAACACTGCTAAATTTTGGATGCTCGTGGATAAGTGTTTCCAAATATTTACTGAGTACGCCTATGTTTTTAAAAGTACAAATTTTTTGTAACCAGAATTAGAAATCTCTTATCCCGGACAAATTATTCTGTAATTAATTTAATTTAATTTAATTTTTTTAAATTATCAATGTTCCACGGGCATCCAAAATTTAGCAGTGTTTTCAAATATTTACTGAGTACGCCTATGTTTTTAAAAGTACAAATTTTTTGTAACCGGAATTAGAAATCTCATATCCCGTACAAATTTTTCTGTAATTAATTTAATTTAATTTTATTAAATGATTAGGGTCCACGAACATCCAAAATTTAGCAGTGTTTCCAAATATTTACTGAGTACACCTATGTTTTTAAAAGTACAAATTTTTTGTAACCGAAATTAGAAATCTCATATCCCGTACAAATTATTCTGTAAATTATTTTATTTAATTTTATTTTAATTTTATTTAATATAGCAAAAATCATAGTTACCTTGATTTACTACGTACAATTTTTATTTTTTTTAGAAAAATATTTTTTTTCTCAAAAACTACATTTTAGAGAAAAAAAATATTTACATTTTTTTCATATAACATTTAGAATTCATTTATATTTTTTTTTATCTATGTTAATACGTGAAATTGAGAACGTTTTTTTTTTAATATCTTAGGATCCATTGAACCGATTTGACTCAAACTCTAATCAGATCTAAGTTAAAGGCTGATAAACACAATAGAACAATCGGCATGGCCGTATGTTGTTCCGTTTTTACGATATCGAAGGCGAAAAATTGACCACACACACACACACATACATACATCAGTCAGAAAATGATCTTAAACGATTGCTAGGGTCTCAAAACGTGAAGATCTGTTAAAATCTCGAAATATTTTTTTCGGACTAAATCCATTACTTCCCTACCATAGTAGAGGTGGGAAGTAAAAATCGTTTCAAAGTACAAATAATATCCAGGGATGACAACTTGAAAACAAAAAATCGTTTCACGAGTAGTTTCACGTCAGCCGTACTTGTCGCACTCACTGTATTCAGACTCTGTCTCTTTCAGATTGCGAATTGACAGTTATATTAAATATTTCAAACATCTAATTTGTATTTTTAATGTTCCGTACCCAAATTGGCAAAACGGAACGCTTATGGAATATGATGGAATTACCTAGGTGTCTGTTTGTCTGTCTACCACAGGCATTTATATCAGAGACCGTTTAAAATAGAAAGTTGAAATTTGGCATAGTTCTAGGAAGTGGTGGCCCAATTACAGACGTAAAGTATGAAGCATTGAATTTTGATTTTGGAGTTTAGTTTGGGGGGGGGGTGGAAGTAGATGCAATTTATTTTCAAGGTCATCGTGTTGGGTATCAAATGAAAGCTTGAAATCCAATTTTGATTATAAACAATTACTCTTTTTGTTGTAAATCGAAAAATAATGTCCTCTCACATCAATGTTATAGTAATGAAAAGTCATCGGCAAATATATTTGTCCTCTAGTTTTACATTATTATTATTATAGGTTTTTGTCATGATAAATACTACCTTCCCTGAAAAATTAATTCTGTTAGGAATGGGCTTAGTATTCTGGTACCCCGCTTGACTACTGGTTTAGGTTATAAAAAATGGATATGTTTGTATCACGGGTCCAAACAGATGAAGTGAATACCGTTAAACACAAATAATAATTGTATTCGTTGTCATGGAAAGAAATATAATATCTTATAAAATCAAATGTTTGTAAAATATAATAAATTAAATAATTAATGGTAATTTTATTTTTTTATATTTTAAATTGTATCCAATAGGTAGGTACCTATATATTTTCATTATTAAAAAATAAATAATATACAGGGTGAGTCCGACCACCCGTATCAGTCGTTTTTTTCGAAAACGGTTAGTCGTAGAGAGTTGTGTCAAAAATTTGTATTATAAAACTCTGGAATTTTAGAAAGCACGATAGGTTGAAAGTGGTGCTGTTGAAAAGCTCTTTAAAAAATAGGCAAGTTTTGTAGGAGAAATTATTTAATTACTGCCACCCCTGTTAAGTAACAATCGTTTGAAATTATTAAATCAAAATTTCATAATAACGATCGAAGTCGGCATTAAAAATCTAGCAGCCTTAGACATTGTCACAAGTGTTCAAACTGTCTTCCATTTACTTTTTAATACATACTACTGAGCTCTTCTGGTTATGCTGTGAGTGTACTTCTTCAGTGTTTAATGATCGATAGATAGGTAACTAGATTTTAAATGCGGACTTTTAAAAAGTTCGTTATTATGACATTTTAATTTAGTAATTTCAAACAAATATTACTTAACAGGGGTGGCAGTAAAAAAAAAAATCCGTACAAAACTTGCTAATTTTTTAAAGATCTTTTCAACAATACCATTTTAGACCTATCGTTACATTTATAATTCCGGAGTTCTGGACATTCTGGAGCAAACTAATAGGGAAGCCGACCTTCCCGGAAAAAAAATATATCACTATTCGATTCTTTATTAGGGCTTTTATAATACAAATTTTTGACACAACTCTCTACGACTAACCGTTTTCGAAAAAAAACGACTGATACGGGTGGTCGAACTCACCCTGTATATAGGGTGTCTGTAAAGACACTTAACACATTCCTACCACATATTCCTGAGACCAAAATAAGCCGATTTAAGTAAACTTACCTTCTTACAAAATTGCTTAGTTTGGGCGCTAAACGGCCCTGAAGTTACAATTTTGAAATTGTTTTTTTTTGTTATAAATTTATAACGGCTTGTGCGACTTTGCTAAAATTTAGCACGTTGACATAGTTTTATGGAACGAAAAAATCCATATTAAAATTATGATTAATATTAATTCATAGGCGTAGAACTCGGGTTTTTCAATATTTGAACGTTTCAGATTTCTACATAGAAGAAAAGGGGTTTATGTATAAAATTTAGATTCAGTAACTTATTTGCTACAAAAAAGGTATTCTTAATAAAACTCGATTACTCTCATGGTTTTTGAGAAATTTGTATTTTAATAATAAGTTGATCAATAAACAAATAAGATGGCCATGCTTTTTCTAAGAATAAAACTGTGGGAACGTATTCAAGACGCAACAAATATTCTTAGAGATAATCAAGAAGTTATGCATAGAGTAAATTTTAATTTTCTTCGTCGTATAAGTCTTTGTATGCGTGAAAATGGTGGACACTTTGAACAATTTTATGACATGTTTATTTATTTCTATTCATGTTTTTAGTAACCTTACTTCATTTTGTAAAAATTTCTGCGAATTATTAAAATACAAATTTCTCAAAAATCGTGACAGTAATCGAGTCTTATTAAGAGTACTTTTTTGTAGCAAATAAGTTACTGAATCTAAATTTTATACTTAAACTCCTTTTCTTCCATTGACGTAGAAATTTGAAACGTTCAAATATTAAAAAACCCGAATTCTACGATTTCAAAATTGTTACTTCAGAGCCGTATATCGCCCAAACTAAGCAGTTTTGTAAGAAGGTAAGTTTGCTTAAATCGGCTTATTTTGGTATCAGGAACATGTGGTAGGAGTGTGTTAAGTGTCTTTACAGACACACTGTATATTAAAAGCCTTCGATATATGAACCTGGGCTTGCTGTTTGTAGCTGGCTTACTGTGTCTGCGACCTTAACATAGTTGTAGGTAAGTACATGTTGTTTTGTTTCACATGTCAACCACTTCCGACTATTTCCGTAACATCTAATATTTCTAAAATGCCACCCCAGTATGAGACATTAGACGTTATTCACGTAAAAAAATAATATTGACTTTATGCAGTAATATTTAAAACTATCAAAACGTTCGAGATTAAAATATAAAAAACTCGGGTCGCAGTGCCAAACCCTGCCGACAATATAGTGTATTTGCTAATACAGGTATTGTAGCGTTATAATGTGAATTTAAGTTTGTTTTTGGACAAAATAAAAAAAATAACCCCTTAATACATCCCTTAAAATAATATTTTTTTTCTTAATTTCAATATTATTATCAATGCAACCTCTGTACCAAATTAAATACACCCTTCAGTAAGTAAAGCATTATCGTCAAACTAATGTTTTCATAAAATTTGTAAGTCCGGTCCTGTCGGGCCGATTTAATTAAAATTTTAGCAGCACATTTTTAACTTTACTAAAAGGTTAAATTTCAATTTTGGAACAATTCTGAGAATTTTTTCGGTATTTTTGGGCCCAAAAACATTTTTCAACCCCTAAAACCCACCCTTAAAATGGCCCGATTGGGCCCATTTTAAATAGGTTCCGTGCGGTGATGGATTCCAACGTGTCTACCAAATTTCGTTAAAATCGATTGAGTCTTTCGAGAGTTATCGTGCTAACACACATATACATATATATATATACATACATATATGTATATATACATATATATATATAAACATTTCCAAAAATGGTGCCAAATTGTTCAGGAGGCTATGAAACGTCGAGAAATTTTTGTCCGACCCCTAGGTCCCGCCATCCGACCGACGCCAATAGTGTATGTGCCATATGGCAAATACACTAATAATACCTAATTACTGTGGTCGAAACGGTAGTAACAATTGGTTCAAATGTTGAAACTCTCTTTTATAGACGTTAATATTAAAATAAATTAAAAAAAAAACGTGATGGAAATTTTTAGTGTCAACAGACCTTACATAACAGCTTGATTGATATTATATATCAGTCAACAAAAGACGCACCCAGGTGCATTTTATAATCTTTGTTATTTTTTTTTTTGGGTAGAGATAAGGATTATATTTAACATTTATTTTGATGATACATGTACATTGTACAGTATCTGCTCTTAATGTAAAGGATATTGAAGTTTAGAGAGACGTCATAAATCATAATTCTATACTACGGAAGAATAATTTTCAGTGTTGAAAATATGTTATTTTTTGGGTTTTTTGTCTTGAGGAAACTGTCTTGACTTGTAATTTTACGGAATTTTTAAACTGACTAGAAGATTTTTTCAGATGTTTTATAACAAATAATGTCTGTTAATCCTTTATTCCAAACGCCCCATAAAATGCTTAACATGATTTTTATAGACTTTAAGTCATCAGAAACAAGAAAAGGCATTTAATAATTTATTTTATATAAGAAGAAGATTACAGTCTACAGATTATAAACGCTCGAAAGTTGAGGTCGTCACGTCTTATTAGTGTAGGTAGTTGCCATAATATGGCACATACACTATTGGCGTCGGTTGGATGGCGGGACATAGAGGTCGGACCAAAATTTCTAGACGTTTCATAGCCTTCTGAACAATTTGGCACCATTTTGGGAAATGTTTTTTTTATTGTATTTTAAAGACCACCAACAGCTAAGGTTATTTGGGCCTAGCACGAATTCGTATTTTCAATTCATTATTATTATTTTTTTTTTTTAATAATAAATTGAAAATCCAATTGACACTTTTACCAGCTCTCGGGCTAGAACCCGAGAACTGGGGACTTGTAATAGAGCGCCGTTTTGGGAAATGCTTATAATATATACATGACGTATACAGGATGTCACAGAATAATTATTCCTTATTTTCAGAAATGATAGAGGACACTTAAATAAACATTTTTTAGTAATAAACTAGTGTCCGGAAATTCTTCAGTATCGAGATAAAATGAAATAAAATTGAATCATTGCAACCTTTGAAAAACAACAACTATTTCCGTAGTTGTCATTTTATGTGTGTCACAAATTATTTATAATTAGATAAGTGTGTTTAATTGTCATTTTACGTGTCACAAATTAGTCTTTATTAGATAAATTAGTGTTTGATTGAAAATTATATATACATATACTATAATATATAATATCTATAATTATATTTAGGTAGACAGAGTGTCCCACGACGATTTACCCAGGCTCTAGTTCCTAAACCGTTTGAGATATTTGAGTGGGAAAAAGACTATATTTTTAACTATGAGGGTACTTTAAAATAATATTGAAAACAATGCTTATAAAAAAGTCACCCCTAAAAATTCAACTCTTAACTTTAAAATGTTAAATGACACCCTGTATATTTTTATATTTTCTTGTAGGATTTTCAATTATCTATTCAAACGTTTTTTACGATTGAAAATCGGTTAATAAATAGCTGAGAAAATGGACATTTTAACACTATCAAGCTAGCCATGACTTGGGAAAACAAAAAAAAACATTTTTATCGTTAAAGAATACGTTGGTATGATTATATTTTAATGAGCCATTTTCATGAGAGTAGTCCTTTCAATTATCCACGAGAAGCAGCACTTGTGGTAGGTAGGTAGGTACATATTTATTCTCCATTAATGTCGTGTTCATGTCGTGTCATTTTAGTGGTATACCTTAATTATTTAAAATTATTAAACAAGAAATAAAAAACTTTTTAATAAAAAAAAAACCTCCTTCAAAAAGTCACTAAAAAGAAGAAAATAATGAAATTTTGAGATCTGTGCCAATTTAATAAAATATGAAGTCGGTTAAAAAGTATAGTACCTATAGTGATTAATATCTTCTTTTTAACCGATTTCATATTTTATTAAATTGGCGCAGACCTCAAAATTTCATTATTTTCCTCTTTTTAGCGGCTTTTTGAAGGAGGTTTTTTTTTGTTAAAAAGTTTTTTATTTTTTATTTTTTAGTGTCAAAAAGTGACATTTACCTCAAAGGATTCACACGCCGTTACTCACTTTTATTAAACTGACTTTCTTACGCTTTCTGATGTGTCAAAAAGTGACAATTACCTTAAGGAATCACCCACTCACTTTTATTAAAATCAGCCGAACTACTGAACCGATTTTGATGATATTTCTATGGGACCAATCTGAAAGATTTAATTGGTTTTACAAAATTTGGTACACACGTTGAAATCCATCACCGCACGAAGCCTATTTAAAATGGGCCCAATCGGACCACTTTAAGGGTGGTTTTTAGGAGTTTCAAAATGTTTTTGGGCCCAAAAATACTAAAAAGGTTCTCAAAATCGTTTCAAAATTGAAATTTAACACTTTGGTAAAGATTGAAGTGTGCTCCTAAAATTTTAATAAAATCGCCCAGACAGGACCGGACATACACATTTTTTGCGGATACGGTTTTATTTACACTGAAGGGTGTATTTAATTTGGTGCAGATGTTGTACTGATAAAATCCATGTCTAAAACAGAAATTTAGAAAAATTAAATTATAAGGGATGTTTTAGGGGTTAAATTTTTTATTTTGTTCAAAAACAAACCTAAGTTAGCAAATATACTATATTGTCGGCAGGGTTTGGCACTGCGACCCGATTTTTTTATATAAAATATGTTGCTGTCGCTTGAACTACCAAAACTAAATAAATTGAAAATTCAGAAAATGGCGACATTTTAAATTTAAGATATCGATTTCTTGAATACAATTAGTGGCGACTCGCGTTAATGCAAGTTAAAAGAAATGTAGACTAAACCCACGTAACTCTACATGGGGAAGGGACTAAATAGGGCCACGTGGTTAATGGATAGCCCCCTACGACAGTGGCACCAAACCACATATAAAAAAATTGAGAGGGATCAATATTTACATAAGTAGGTATATATTAAATATTCATTTTGGGATTAGATATCCGGTGCAATTTGATAGAGTCAACGGTAATTGACTCCATTTTTAATCACACTATACCATATAAAGAACTACATTGCAGCGTTACAGGGGCGGAAAGTTAGAGATTGCGAACGAATTGCAATCGCCAATTTCGCTCGAGTTACACATAGTACTTTTTGTAATGCATTGGAAAAATAACACAAACATAAAAAACACCCTAAATGAATATTGTACGCTAATCGGAATTGTCAGATATACATAGTTTACAATCATAGCGTAGAATGGTCACTTTCGCTTACATCCGACACGAAAAACGTTGCCCAAAGGACCAAAACATTTTATAAATATAAAGTGTTCAGGTCCTTTGGGCAACGTTGCCCAAAGGATCTAAACACTTTATATTTATAAAATGTTTTGCTCCTTTGGGCAACGTTGAATGAAAACACGTATTACAAAAACTGTATTATATATACTGAAAAGATGATTCTATTTATAAAGATATTTTTACACGTACAGTCAATTTAAATACAATCTTAAATCTCAACTATACAAGTGAGAGGCAGACAACCAATTTAATATAAATTAATAGATTTATACGGCTGAATTGCAATTGAAAAATGTTTCGTTGGAAAGCAGCCAATTATATAATTGATTCAAAACATATTGGAAAAAATCATTTTACCAACCATAGTCACAGTCAGGATTCTAACCTGAACCTTTCCACTTTCGCGGCGGAAAGAGCTTACATTTACTCATTAAGGGTATTTGAAATAATTTTCACTTTCATGTTGAGCTCTCGCTAGTACGAAGATTCACTTCTATAACATAGCTATATTGAATTAACACTCGCATGTGGTGAAAATCTATTGATTCTTAAACATATAAGGAGAATGTTAGATCAGTAATCATGCCACGGTAAGCTCATTCCGCCCCAAAAGTGGAAAGGTTCAGGTTAGAATCCTGACTGTGACTATGGTTGGTAAAATGATTTTTTCCAATATGTTTGGAATCAATTATATAATTGGCTGCTTTCCAACGAAAAATTTTTCAACCAACTTAATGTTTAGTTACTGAATTTTTTTTTAACCATTTGGATTATTATCTATTGGAATTACTAACACGTTAAGCTTATACAGGCAATGTTGCTGAAGGCAGGCGAATTTTTATTTTCATATGAACTCCGATGAGAAAAGGTTTACTGAAATGCAAAAAAAAAATATTTTTAATGAAAAAATATCTTTGACATATTTTTCATGCTGCTTGTAATTGAAATGCTGTAGAGTGTAGGCGTTATAACAGAAATTTATTCAGATTAGTAAGGTACCTAAATAATATATTATAATAATGAAATGTGTAACGTAGGTTTTGAACCATCCCATTCCAACACAAGGATAACATTTTTTTTAACTTCCGATGCAAAAACATGAGTGTTGTACTAAGTTTGAAGCCTTTGTATGTATGTCTGTCGTGGAATCGTATCTCCAAACGGATGAACCGATATGAATGTGTTTTTCTTGTTTGGAATCTGGTATTTGAGAGATAGGTTTTAGCCATGTTTAATAAAAATCGGTTCTGTCGGGGGGATAGTTCCTGTGGGATAGTAACAAAACGTAACTTTGAAATTATTTAGCATTTTAATATATAGGCGGAATCCTACTAACATTATAAACACCACCAACCCGACTTCGCTTCGCAGGGGGAGAATTTATCGCGAAGGGGGATAATAAATCATAAATTTTTAGAACCCGGGCCGGGCCGCTAGTAATATATAATTTCTTAATGCGTGTCATGTCCGTTTGTCCTTCTTTCCACACCCTTCAAAAGCCCTCCCCCGTTGACCTAGGAAACTGAAATTTTATAGTGTAGGACGCGGAGCAGAGCAGGCATTTCGATTTTCTCCCCCGAGACAGGAATAATGGGGGGGTTTTCGAAATAATTGTGATTTCTGAATGCATTTCACAAACACATTTTGTATTCTTGGACTTCAATATTGCGCTTGGCTTTTAAACATGTCAAGTATAACTTATAGAAATTTTTAGGAAAAAAAAACAGCTGATCAAATTAATATATTCTACGCGATTGTTATATAGCATTATTATTATCACTATGGTTTCTAGTTTATTTTCTAATGCAAAATTATTTAAGTTGGGTTTTAAACATTGAATTGAATTGTGTTTTAAAGACCACCAACAGCTAAGGTTATTTGGGCCTAGCACCAATTCATATTTTCAATTCATTATTTTTTTTTAATAATAAATTGAAAATCCAATTCACACTTTTACCAGTTCTCGGGCTAGAACCCGGGAACTGGGGACTTGTAATAGAGGAACCATAGCAACGCCATGTAAACAACAGCATCGCTACACTCTCGGCTATTCTCAAGCATTAAACATTGTATATTTATTGATAGGTACTTTAAAATAAACGGATAAGTATACTATGAGTTCTAAAATTATAGAAAAATTATTATATAGGTGTTAAATTCAAATCCTTACTAATATTATAAATGCGAGAGTAACTCGGTCTGTCTGTCAATTGCCTTTTCACGCCTAAACCGCTGAACAGATTTCGATAAAATTTGGGAAGGAGATAAATTACATCCTTAGGAAGGAAATAGGCTACTTTTATTCTACGTAGGGGAAAAGATTCTCGCGGAGGGTGGGGCGAAAAATTCTTGCGGGGGGCTAATAAATCATAAATCCTTATCTCTGGAACTACTAAACCGATTCTAAAAAATTTTTCACTAATAGAAGCTACGCAGGGGAGGGAGGATTCTCGCGGGGGCAGGGGAAACATTCTTGCGAGGGCTAATAAATCATAAATTCTTATGTCTGGAACTACTAAACCGATTCTAAAAATTCTTTCACTAATAGAAAGCTACGCAGGGGAAAGGATTCTCGCGGGGGAAAACAAATTAACAATATTCTAAATATACGTGAGCGGAGCAATGGGTGACCGCTTTTAAATCATACTTTCATACCACCCGGGCGCAGCCGGGACTGACCACTAGTAAAAAATATAAATGGGAAACACATTAACCTAAAAACAAAGATTAGACATTTTGACGCCGCGACATGTTGCCTCAATGTTTGCGGTGCATTCAAAAGTGTCAATAGGTGTAGTGAATAATAATTATTGACATAATATATTACCAATTAAAAAAAACCTTTTCTTGCCCTCGATGGCAGATCTCTTCGAGTTTAAACAGAGTTGTAAAAATTTAGAATGATGCATGTGTAACAGTCGCTAGAAACGTGTAAATTTAGCTTTATTTGTGACTATCTTTTGGTCTATGCTGAATGATAACAAATGCAGTTAATTTGAACAGTTCTACGAAAACTTAGCATAGTTTTGTGTTTGGTACATGGGGGACCCCCTGAAGCCATATGGAATTGAAAAAAAAACTTAGCATTATATTTATTTTAAACCTTAAATATAAGTCAATATTGCGATAATTTTTTTATAATATTTGGACAGACATAATTTATTATCGAATTTGTGTATATTCTAATGTAAATATTACACAATACAGGGTTTATCAAAAAAAAATTGAAGTAGCAAGAAGACAAAAAAAGGTATTTATACCAATATTACTTTATGTACTTATTTATATACAGGGTGTATCACAGGAAACCGAACATAGGGAAAAGTACACAGTACAAATTAGTTAAGATCAGAGATTGCTTTGCCCTCTATTCAGAGGTCGTTACCATGGTTACCATGGTGTACGTATACAGTAACAAATGCATTTTGCAGTTCATTTGACATAATTTGGCAAAATCTGGATGAACTTAAAGACAAAGTCGTCGAAGTATGTTTCAATATGACTCCTGTAATATTAGATAAAGTGAGACAAAGTTTTTGTAACCGATTAAGCCACTGCTTAATTCAAAATGGATGTTTATTTGAACATTTGCTTTAATTTTTTATTTTAACTGTTTGTTTTGTTTAATTATTAGTTAAAAAAATATTTTCTCTAATAAAAAATTGTTTCATTAATAAAAATAAATTCATTTAATATTGAAGAATTTATTTTAACTGTTTTTTCTAATTATTCATTATTAGCTATTATTGTTATTAAATAATGGTTAGTCAGCGTTACCATGGTACCCATTCTCATATGTGGCCAAAGTAATCGTTGATCCTAACTAATTTGCACAATGGAGTTTTCCCTATGTTCAGTTTTCTGTGATACACCCTGTATATCCGCTACTTGGAGACCATAACAACATGTTACCTATCTAAGGTTTTAAAATTTTAAAACTAAATGTACTTACATCAAAATAACTTGTTGAAATACCCTGTATAATATAAAAAAATATTCAATACATTTTATTAGTCTGATGCACGCATAAGTATAACAGTTTTTTTAGGGTTAACATGTGTTTTTTACGGTTGGTGTTAAGCATATTATGTTTTTTGTTGTGTTGATTATGGAGAATTTTTTTGTGTGTTTTCTCACCTCTAACGTGGGTTTTAATTATCGTTAATAATAATATTATGGTTTATATCAAGGTTAAATTTATGACGAAAGCTCGTAAATTTTCTCAGTGTTCATATTAAAATATTTTTGTACATTGTGAACACTTATTTATCAAGTTTTATTAAGTTGAACATGGTTGTGTTATAAATATGAATTATATTATACATTTTACTAACTTCATTGGAGTAATGACGTAACAGAATTTATACATTTCCATAGTATGAAATTTTTTACTTTTGTTGTTATTTTTAAAACATATAACGTATAAAATAAATAGATTTTGTTCACACATTTCTTCAGAAAATGCACATAATATGGATACATTTTTGAAAAGTAATTAAGGAAATGATTATTTTTTGCTATAGGTACTCGAACTGTATTTTCCGTATAATTAAGCCGCATTCATTGGTACTTTTATTTTATTTTCTATTGCATAATATTAGAAAACATGTTGAAAAGTCATTTCAAAGATAACTTTATTACAGCAAATAAAATCATAAGCAAAAGCAACATTTTTCCTTTCAATTAAGTAGTTAAGAACTTTAAATATCTACAAAAAAAAAACTGAAGCTCAGTTTTCAGATAAAAAAAACCCTGCCCACAAAATACCGTGTTTGTTAAAATGCATTGTTGCTCTTAAATGTATTTTAATGTAAACTTGAGTTTGTTTTTAGTCAAAATAAAAAATCAATCCTGTAATAGGTACATCCTTTAAAACGTTACAATAAATATTTTTTTTCTTCTGCAACTAATTCACTATTCGCAAATTGTCTTTGTGAAATGTGTAAGTGTGGTCCTGTCTGTTTTTGATAAAATTTTAGTAGTAAGGGGCTAGTTGTAACAGAGGTAAATAGTAACACGGACTTTTCAGAATGCATTTGAATTTTGAAACCTTTGACGCTATATTTTCGACTTAATTTGTACTTCATAGTAAGCACAGTAAGTGTCCCGTTGAACTTCACACGGAGAGATGGTGAGCACGTGCCCTTTTTTGACTATATTTTGTCAAAAACTATTTACGAAAACTTTAATTTTCTACATGTTATTTTGCTAAGTCGTTTGTACAGTAAGCAAGAGAAATTATTTAGTTAATGTTTTATTAATAATCCTCGTTCAAATCCATTATTTTTTATAAATTTTAATTAATTTTCAAAACCATACGATAGGGCAAGTAGTAGCAACATTTAGAGGAAATTTGTAACATTAATTTACATCAATTAACGGCAGAATTTGTTATAAGTAGTCGCTCTTTTATTTCATGTGAATACCTTGTTGATTTATTGTGACTAAAGTGTCATGTTGATTTTTATAGTATCTAGTTTAAAGATTTTTAATAATAAATATGTTTAAGTGTTTAAAATACGATTTTTCTTTCTTTAACTGAAATGTCAAAGTTTATTTTAGCTGTAATTGGCAATTGCGTTAAACGTAGTTAATAACATAATTTTTAATGAGCATTTTCATAAATATATTACAGTATATATTGTATATTACATTTTAAGCTTTACTGATGAAGTATGGTCCGACGCCAATAGTGTATAATAGTAGGAGAGCCGACCGTGTGAAACTCCCCGGTATAAAGTAATAAGATGAGTGTCATATCAGATGAAAGAGCGTCAAAATCCTTACACAAAAAGTACAATTTGCCACCCGTCATCCTGGCGGGGGCCGCTGGCCGCCCCTTTGAAAATAGAAATGATTGACAAAAGCCACCCGGTATAAAGTAATAAGATGAGTGTCGTATCAGATGAAAGAGCGTTAAAATCTTTATTCAAAAAATATAATTTGCCACCCGCCATCCTGGCGCGAGCTGTTGGCCGCCCCTTTGAAAATAGAAATTTTTGAAAAAAACCACCCGGGACAAAGTAATAAGATGAGTGTCATATCAGATGAAAGAGCGTTAAAATCCTTACACAAAAATTATAATTTACCACCCGCCATCCTGACGGGGGCCGTTGGCCGCCCCTTTGAAAAATAGAAATTTTTAAAAAAAGCCACCCGGGTCAAAGTAATAGATAGATAGATAGATAAACTTTTATTTGCATGGCCATCACGTGGATACAAAAGGTCATATAAAAAAAACATTATGTATAAAAAACATTATGGTAACATTACATTATGACAAATTGAAATAAGTTAATTAATAAAACAAAGTATAGTAAAATTCAGCTACAATTCATGATTGTAAGGACATTTGTCCAAAATATACTTCTTCAGCTCTTTTTGGAAGTTTTTTGTTCCTACTATGGATTTCATTAATAAGATGAGTGTCGTATCAGATCATCTTATTACTTTATACCGGGTGGCTTTTGTCAAAAATTTCTATTTTCAAAGGGGCGGCCAGCGTCCCCAGAATGGCGGGTGGCAAATTATAATTTTTGAGTAAGGATTTTGACGCTCTTTCATTTGATACGACACTCATCATATTACTTTATACCGGGGAGTTTCACACGGTCGGCTGAACTTTTTACACTTTTCAGTGAAAAGTTATCTACACTACACTACACTACACCTCGATACCAAACACACCTATCATACACTATACGTAGGCAAATATTATTTATATTAAAAACAGTGAAAAAATTATAATAACAGCTTTTTTTAAAGATAATATATGTAGACCAGTTCATTATTTTTTATACCCAGTATTTTGAAATGCATGTAAATTGTGTTAATCAAATGAGCTATTTGTATAACAGACAATGATTAAATTTGAAGTTATTTAGGTCAGCTCAAACTGTGATGATATAATAAAATACGCATCTCTCCAATTTGTCACTTGTTCAAACGTATAATATGATAATATATGAGTACATAAATAATGGCATGTTCATAATGGTAGTGTATTGAAAGTGAATTCAATATTGTTTATAAAAAAAATCAGTGAATCGGGTTGTTTTAATATCAACACAGTGATTTAAATTGAATGTGAAGCTATGGGTATGACGTACAATTTTTCGGACTATCAATTTCTATACAAAGAGATAACCATGCGTGGTTTGCACACTCCGGGTTTATTTGATGCGTCGAATAAAACGTGGTTGACGACAGTCAACACTAGTGATGTAGATTGTTACAATCTGTCACTGAACGGTGACGTCGGTGTCACAATCGCATCGACGCTGCCTCCATATTTGACATTTAACGAAAATTCGCTCGCCACTGTAATAGTCTACTGCCTTCTCTTCCTGATGGCTGCTGTCGGTAACCTGACGGTATTTGTTACTCTCACCAGATCGCGACATCGTAAATCACGTATCAATGTCATGCTCACGCATCTAGCGATCGCCGATCTAATGGTTACCTTCATCATGATTCCGCTCGAGGTGAGTTTGTTCACGACTAAGGTGAGGTTTAGACGTGCCAGTTGATTCGACCAAATTGTCGATCGTATAACTAGGGCTTCTATACTGGAATTCGGAGATTTCGCTATTGCAGATTTTCGGACAAAATTTTTAAACATATCAATTCCGGAACTGAAGAAATTCATTTCGGAATGAAAATGTTAAAAATTAACAATTTTTTGCCTAATTTGCCGATCAGAAAATGAGCCTTATACTGCGGCGGCTGAGCTATAAAACTGTTCGCTTTTGTATAAAGGCATCAAATTTGGAGTGATGAAAGGGCATACCCTAAAGGTCATTTTAAGATATTATATAAGAAATTTAATTTTGACTTTAAAATAGCACTCAGCAGCTCCATCTGCATGTACAAACCGAAATCCAATGAAATCTGATAATAAATAACAAAATTTGAATTTTTGACCGATAGCTTGGTTTTTAGTAGTTTTTGATTGCAAAATATTTTTAACCTTGAATTTGTATTTAGCATCCGAAAATGCATATATAAACTGAATACCAATCAAATCAGGCCATTATAATTAGAGAAGATTGATTATTTGACAGTCATCTTGAATTTTAAGAAATCATGAGTTAACTTTGAAGGGACCCAACAGCTTACCCACAGTATACCCTTTCATCATTCCAAATTTCATGCTTTTGTACAAAAATGGACATTTCGCTGGTTTTTTCGAACTAAGCCGCCCTATAACACAGATTTTTTACCATTATGCAATGATTGAACTTTTCTAGAATTATGTAACATACAAGTTTTTAAATTTAATATTCGAATGGTTCCTAACTAGTCGATGATGTTGATTTTTTGGACTTTACTCCTTAAGAATCGATTTTCATATAAGGCGCCCGGTATGGAAATTTTATGAGGAGTAAAATTTACACAAGCGTTAACTAAAAAGCGTAACGTTTTTCTGCGCATCGTACCTTGCGCACCTTTCAATGTATTTGTATACTTGTATACAGCCGACGTGTACAGGGTATGCTGCGCGACAGCTGACGCATGTAAGTATGTATGTTTCCCTACTTTAAGGAGTCAACTCCAGTCGTGCGTCGTAGCTGACACACACACTTTTTTATACATTTTTTTGTTTATTTGCTTTCCGACTCAAAAGTTTCATTCAACGTTTTCTATATCAATACGTAAATATATTTCGATTTAAAAAAATACATGCAGTATTTATGTAAACTTTTTTCGATATAACTAGTTCCGGAATTTTGGAACTGAAAACTAAATAATTGAGGATGATCCGATATTGGAGACTCTAATCGATATGTGTAAATAATCGAAGAATATTACAAGACTACGTTTGAGCAGGGCCGATTTATAAGTATATCAAAATTCTTAGGGCCTATGAAGCTGCCGGGACGCGTATTGGCATTGTTTACTATAGTGGAACGCACACACGACGTTAGAACGCAGTAAAGAATGTCTGAACACTCCGCGCGTATATCCAGACAAACCTTACTACATTACAACGCTACCGCGCGTTCAGACATCGTAAGTAGTATTTTGTGGAATGCGACGTATCCTCAAGACATTCTTTACTGCGTTACAACGCAATCGCAGTGTACGCACGTCACGTCAGTTTCCATCGCGCGCTGCTCATACCTTTTGAACACCGCGCTTGAATTGTTGTTTTTTAATAATAAAAGATTATAAAATGTCCGCAAAGAGTAATATTTTGCTCTTACTGCAAAAATTAAGTGAAAACGGTGTTGTCAACAATTGGGTTATTAAACGAATTTTTTTTTTACTTAAATAGAAGGACGACATCAAGTTTTATAGCAAAACTGTTTTTATTTAATTTTTTTGCTTACTAATTAAAAAGTTATATTTAAATAAAAATTAATTTTTTAACTCAGTTCCGATAACGCGCCGAAATAATCCGAACGCGTGTGACGTCATTATGTTATCTATGGTCTTTGTATCCATGGTTACCAAGTTAAAAATTTATTATTTTTGATAGTATGTGTAATACATATACACAAATACCAACAAATGCAGACACATTTTAACATAACGACGTCACAAACATTCCTGGCGCGTTTTGAAGTCACGTGATATTTTTTAAATTTTTATACATTTTAATTAATTTTTAGTAATTTATCTATAGCTTTAAAAAAAATTTTCTTTTCGATTTTCAATATTATTTATGTTAAATTATTAGAAAAAATTAAAAAATTAATAATTTTTTTCAAACTTAAATACCTAATTACAAGATAAATGAAAATAGAATTCGAAGTTGCTATATTTAAATAGAGCAATTTTATCCTTGAAAACAGTTTTAAGATTTGTTGGAAATGAGCACTTCCGTGGCACAAAGGATCAATAAAAAGCAATACTGATTTTTTTAAATTTGCATTTTACTAACGTTTCGGTATTCTTCATACCATCTTCAGAGTCTACAAAATAATTATAATGTTGATATAAACATGGGTAAGAATATGTATATGATAAAGAATAATATTTTGTGGAAATAAAGTTAAAATTAACAAAAAATTGAAATGTGTTTTTTTTTTATAACTTACCAATTTCTTTCAGTATTTTGTTTGAGCGATTAAAGAACAACATGGTGATGACATTGTTGGGTTTTTTAAAATAAAAACTCATAAAAATTGTTAAAAGTAAAAATGTAGTTATCACTGATAAAATTGGAAATAGAATCTGTTTTTACCTCTAATTAATATCCGTTATACTGAAAGACAATGTAAAATTGCTGTTCTCGTTTTTTACATTGTCTTTCAGTATAACGGATATTAATTAGAGGTGAACACAGATTCTATTTCCAATTTTATCAGTGATAACTACATTTTTATTTTTAACAATTTTTATGAGTTTTTATTTAAAAAAACCCAACAATATCATCACCATGATGTTCATTAATCGCTCAAACAAAATACTGAAAGAAATTGACAGCATTTGGTAAGTTATAAAAAAAAAAAAACACATTTCAATTTTTTGTTAGTTTTAACTTTATTTCCACAAAATGTTATTCTTTATCATATACATATTCTTACCCATGTTTGTATCAACATTACAATTATTTTGTAGACTCTGAAGATGGTATGAAGAATACCGAAACGTTAGTAAAATGCAAATTTAAAAAAATCAGTATTGCTTTTTATTGATCCTTTGTGCCACGGAAGTGCTCATTTCCAACAATTCTTATAAATGAAAATAGTGTTACATGCTACTGTTAAAGCAAAGAGTGGCTATTCCGATGATAAGGATAAAAACGTTTTATAATAAATGTTGTTATAATTTATTGGATACAGACATTCAGTCAGGCGACATCTACAAACTGGATCGTAGGTACGATATTCACAATATCCAAACATATAAAAATTTCATTTAATTTGGCCGTTTTTTTATATCGTCGAATCACGTATAAGTACCTTGTCTCTTTGCCTAATGAGAGTCACGCTTTTTGTCACTTTTTAATATAATTAATAAAACCTATTAAAAAGAGAACAACAAAGTGAACGTCTATAGTGCAGTACACGGCGTTTGGGGAGGACAGTGTGGTCCAGTGGTTAGCGTCGCGGTCTCTGGATCAGACTGTCGTGGGTACGAATCCCGCCTCCGCTCGTGGATGTTTGTGATGTCATTTAGTTTTAAGTGTGTTGTTATTTAATGTAATCAAGACGCTAATGACCTAAGTTGTCGACGCGTCTATAATTTACAATAAATAAAATAAACGGCGTTTGGGTTGTAACGCAGTAAAGAATGCCTTGAGGATACATTGCATTCCACAAGACAATACTTACTATGTCTGAACGAGCGCTAGCGTTGTACCGTAGGCTTATCTGGATTACGCGCGGAATGTTTAGACATTCTTTACTGCGTTACAACGTCGTGTGTGCGTTTCACTATAGTAGACAATGCCAATACACTGCCGGGACCCACGAAACATTTTTATTACCTATAAAAATAAATCCGAATATGTTTTAATCCAAACCTATGAATTTTATGTAATGTTTGGCCACATGTTTAAACTATTAGAATACAAATTATTGAAGTAAAACTATTTATGACTTCACATATTTTTGGCATTAAATATAAAATCACGGCTACTTTTCATACTGGAAGCTTGTTTTGTAATTGTGACAAGCATGATTGAATTTTTTTTTCAATTTTTTTTTGTTTCCTTAAAATGTTTGACTTGTCTGCATTTTATTCTGTTTTCAATCTGTTCATAATTAGAAAACGGATCTATTGGATTTTCGCATATTTGTGTAAAGTAACCTGCCGTAAAATCGAGGACTGTTTCTTTCATTGTATCTATAAAATTTCTTTCTTTTCCATTAGCAATAAATTATCAAACCGGAAAATTTGATATGGAAGTTAATAACAGTTTTATACATTTTAGATTTAGTTTTTGCACATGTAACTGTGTTCTCGTCTCACTCTAAGCAGTTTAATTACTTTGATTTAAAAAGAGATCGATTTTGTCCCTGACGTCAGCGGGACGGTACAAATAGAATATTTTGAAATACAATAAAGCGAATTAATTATCTAAACTATCTTAATTTTAAACTGGATCAGTTCCTTACCGCGTTGTACAAACTACTAACCATACTTACCATATACTTAAAAATTTTTTGATCTACAAGAAAATTTTAATGCATAATAGAGTCAATACTTCCTCTATAATCTACAAAATATTTGTATCTAATTTTTTGTCTTGAAATTATATTTTTAGTTTTTTTTTACTTTGGAAGTCGTTCTATCGCCGGGATCAAGCTGTAGCCTCCCAATCTCTTAAACAACCCGTAAAACCGTGAACTGGTTGTTTAGTTTGAAATTACCTAAGTTTTAGCTATCGTTTCTTCGTTAACAAAACCATCAAATTTTTCGGAAATAAAGCTGCGTTGAACAATACTCGGATGTAACCGTTTAGATTAATGTTTTAAAAACTTAAAAAAAATTGAAAATTAAATTCACATAATTGGCGATTCAGATAATTTTAATCGACGGTCTACTGTATTTGCAAATTGAAGTCGTCGATTTGGGCTATCATACAGTTGTGGTAAAGCACAATTTGAAGCCATAAGCCAACCACTGGATTAATGTTTAATTGGCACAATATCCGGAATTTGTAATATAGTTAAATCGGTCTTATCTAGAGTAAACACAATAACGAACATCTATATATCATGCTACATAACTGAAACCAAATTTTAATCAATATTAATTTTTCATCAAGTCAATGGCGCGCTATTTCCGAAAATAATTGGAATTATTTAAATCAGAGTTTTAGGAATATCAAGTGTTGTGCTCCAAAAAGTCCCTATTCGCTGTTTTTGCCAAGTTGACTGGATTTGTAAAGTGTAGTTGGCTAAAAGTCTCCGGAGAATTAATTAAATGTATTGACATAATATGTAAAATACGTTCAGTGGTTCGGAAATTAATTAAAAACTATCGATCTTCTCAGATTATTAAATACATTTTGTTAAGTGGTTCTCAAACATCTCCCTAGTTATGTCAAATTTTTATCGCGTCTCCCAGAGAGTAACTATATCCTATGATTATAATATAAGACAGGCTGCTAATAATGTTGGAAGTGAGCCGCAAAATTCCGTATAAGAGAACAAATAAACTTATACTGTCGCCTCTCAAACTGTTTAACTTCAGTCACACACAAATTTCATTCCAATTGCAGAATTATGTATCACTGATTAGAATCACTATATTTTCAGGACGACATTAATACAGTATTTATTCGCCGGAAAGCATCATGAAGTGTGGATGAGCTTGAGACGAATTTTTGGAGTTTAAATTATTTTTTTTAATAATTTTAATAATAAAATAAAAATAATAATTTTAATAATTTTTTTTTTCAATTTTGCGAACTTTTGGCCTGGCAGGAGAAAAAATAGTATGCGCAACACGGGAGGAAATTACTACATCTCCTCCCGCGTATTTGCCACCCTCGCCTTCGGTTCGAGTGGCAATTTTATACGCGGGAGGAAATGTAGCACTTTCCTCCCTTGTGAATGTACTATTTTACATCGTTTACTGTTTAAAAAGTGTGTCGTTCACGAACGATCTGTTCAAAATGAACGAATCAGTCCACTGAATCAAAAGACTTTATTCAGTGTAAAAGAATTGATTCAGTATCTCAGGGACACACTAGTCACTGGTCAGTACATTATGTCAAACAGTCACTGTATCTGTATTCTGTACAATTTATCAAACATGTTCGGTTGGTGTGCCTACATTGTACAGCGACCGAACATGTTTGATTTCATTGGTTAGTTCTCAAAAGTAAGCGGTAAAAACATGTTATAAATGTTTATGTATTATTATAATATTATATTATATTATATTATGTATTATAATAACAAGGCAATATGTAGATTTTATACATAAATCGTAAAATCCAAAAAAAATCCATATAGATTTTACACATAAATCATAGAATCTGAGAAAGATTGAAAAATCCGTAGATCTACTGTGTATGATTCAAAATTCAACAATAAAATCAAGGCTGTGGGGCCCATGCTGGCTGACCAATACCGAATTGTTAATGAACCGATCGTTCGAGAACGATAGAATATACACCTCAAAATTCTACAAGCGACTAGGCCCTGCAGTCAGGGTACATTCTGATTGGTCGAATACCCTTTCTTGATGTAGTTTGACACACACAGATATACCTAAATGAACGTAACAACTAACTAATGAACTCTGTATACTAATATGGAAGCGATTAAAAATGGGTTTTGTATGTATTATATGTATTGTAAGTATTCTTCAAGACAGGCATTAATGTTCACAAAATCAAAATGAAGACTTCAGAAAGGCTTTTAATCTAATTCTTTCTCTAAAAATCGATCAATTTTCTGACATTTTAAACTTAAAACTTAATTAAAATTTATTTTTTCATTCCAATTTCTCAAGAACACTGTTACTGTATAAATTTTGGACATCTTAATATCTCAAATAATAATAATAATAAATTAGGTTTTCTTTTGAAATGTCAACAAATTGACCGACTTTTATAGAAAGAATTAGATTACAAGCCTTACCTGAAGTTTTCATTCTAATTTTGTGAGCATTAATGCCTGGCTTGAAGAATATGTGTTTAAACATTCTCCACATACAAAACCCATTTTTTAATCGCTATCAACTATCCATATTAGTATACAGAGTTCACTAGTTAGTTGTTACGTTCGTTTAGGTGTGTGTGCGTGTGTCAAACGACATCAAGATGGGATATTCGACTGATCGGAATGGACCCTGACTGCAGGGCCTAGTCGCTTGTCAAAATTCCATTCCATCCAATCACCATTGGCGAGTGAACCAGTTACGAAGGAATCTTAGTGAATGAGTCACTTCAAAAGAATGAATCAACTGAATTAATTCACTGAAAAGATTCGAACTTCCCATCTCTATTAGACATAACTTCGTTACGCCCTAAGGCATTGCGACGCACAATTTGGGAACCACTACATTATACTGGTTTAAAGGCACCGGCGGGCGACCGATTACATCGACGGTTCGTAGTCCTTCATCGCAACTCAGCCATAGCGTTCCCGCTGAGTTGGAGTACAATAACAGGTGTAAATTTTGCCTTCATGTTAAACTAACATAAAGGCATCATGTGTTCGTTTATCTACATTTATAATATTATCCAGAAATATTTTAAAATCTATATTGTTTGTTTAGCAGTTAGGTAACATTTATTTATTTAACAAAATGGAGACATCGGACCATTTAAGGCTTGTATTTATGTGTTGAAAAAACCTTTGTGTCTAAAAATACAAAAAAAAAAAAAAATAGCGGAATTAGGTATTTAAGTTTAAAAAAAATTATTAATTTTTTCTAATAATTTAACATAAATAATATTGAAAATCGAAAAGAAAATTTTTTTTAAAGCTATAGATAAATTACTAAAAATTAATTAAAATGTATAAAAATTTAAAAAATATCACGTGATTTCAAAACGCGCCAGGAATGTTTGTGACGTCGTTATGTTAAAATGTGTCTGCATTTGTTGGTATTTGTGTATATGTATTACACATACTATCAAAAATAATAAATTTTTAACTTGGTAACCATGGATACAAAGACCATAGATAACATAATGACGTCACACGCGTTCGGATTCTTTCGGCGCGTTATCGGAACTCAGTTTAAAAATTAATTTTTATTTAAATATAACTTTTTAATTAGTAAGCAAAAAAATTAAATAAAAACAGTTTTGCTATAAAACTTGTATGTGGTCCTTCCATTTAAGTAAAAAAAAAATTCATTTAAAAACTCAATTGGTTGAAAATCAAAATTTACCTCTTTAGTAAAGATTAAAAAATACCCTTAAAATTTTATCAAAATCGGATAGAACACACATCAATTTTAAAAGGATGTAAATATTAAAAAGTTCAGTTTTTGCAAAGGCACCATTTTTCCGGCAAGGTTCTGCACTGCGATCAGTGTTTTTATCAGAAAAAATGTAAATTTATTAAAAATTTCATGAATACTGGCCTTTAAAACAACCGTTTCAAACATAATATTATGTGAAATTTGTAATTTTGCATATTTAAATGGTAATTTTGATTCGGTATGCGTAGTCTATATTTATAATCCTAAAATTACATTTATGTGTGGAATTTACTTAGAATAATTTCTATCACAAACAAGATTTAAAAACACTATTCTCAGTTCCGAACGCTGTCGACAAAGTGTATTTTATAATGCATACATTGTGATATTTAAAAATACCTACGTGAAGTTAAGTTTGTTTTGTAAAACATAAAAAAATATTCATGTCGCACACCATTTGAAAGGAAAAAAGAAGTATCAGGCCTGTGACAGACTAGACTGACGGACCATTTTGTTACGAAACCCTAAAAATGACAATTTGTTTTTATAGCTTACAATTGGTGACATTTTAAATATTTCCTATTCATTTCCTACAATATTGAATTGATTTGTCTCAATCAATTATCTTAATCAAAAGTTTTTGACTCACTTTTTTACGCTACAGGAACAACCGAATATAAGTAGTAAGATTGTATTGTCGTGTTGTGTTTATATGCTGTTAAAACAAAATTTTGAACCCATAAAATTGAAAACCTATTTTGATCTTTTTAAATACGGATAGTTAAATATTAACAATGAGATATTATAACTTTTCGTAATGAATATTAAAAAAAGAAATTAATCATTTAGAATCTCAATTAACATTATTTTTAATTTCAAATTAACTACAGCACAAAAAAATATGTATGATAAAATTTTTTATATAACACATGCACGCTTTTAGTGTTTTTTCGTATCAGTTTTGCGGACTTTAAATGGCCGTTTATTGACAAGTGACGTCATGATCCATTATGAAACGCTTTTCGATGAATAATGGAAAAACATTTAAAAAAACCCGTTATCTAATGAACATTTTGTACCTCTTTTCCAAGGTTATTAGAGTACAGGTTGCCTCGTTCCATCTGACCAATCAGCGTAAGCGCGGGAATGACGTCAGCTAGAATTTAGTTTAAATCAAGTACAAAAATTGTTGAAGATTATGCTTATTTATATTAGGTGCTTCGTGCAGATTTTTTCTTAAAATTGGCAGGAGACAATAAATAGAAGAATAGATGTTAAAAAATAGGATAATTTTTATTTTTATTACAAAATTTAGGTTTTAATATCTATAATATAAACAAACAAAAAATTAAATAATGCTCAAGAAATGGCAGATCTTGTTAATTACCTATTTTTTTAAATTTAAGAAACGAATAGAATTAACTAACAAATTGATAAATTAATTATTTTATCTTTTATATTGACAAAATATTAAAAATAACCACAAAACACCATTACACTTAACAGCTATCGCAAAATTGACAACTCATCATATTTTTTTCACTAACAGAAGAATCATGTTTCTATTAGGTATTGAAAAAACATATCACACTACCATGGTTACTGTGATTTTTATTTCCAAAAATTAGCAGCGTCCATGGTCTGATCTTTTCTATTGAAGTGAGCAAGCATGGTATATTCTGAGTGACGTCATCCCCCCACTACTATCTATCGGAATGAGGCAACCTATACTCTACTAACCTTGCCTCTTTTCGGTGTTATAAATGAAATATGGTTACTATGGTAACGAAGTGATTAAATATTGTATCGAGCCCAATGTTTTTATTATGAGATGTACTTCTGTCAGTGACATAAAATTATTCAATTAAAGTCTAAAACCATGCATGTGTTATATAAAGTATAGTGTGCAACACGTATGCTAAATATTTATGCGTCAGGCGCGATGTTTTCAGCACTCGTATTCGGTTCGCGATGCTCACTCGCCAAGGCTTGTGAGCGCTCTCCTACTACTCGTGCTGAAAACATCGCGCCTGACGCATAAAGATGTATTTAGCATACTAGTCACACAATATACTATTATATAAATTTTCTGAATTCATAACAGAGCTTACCAATATCTACTAAAAAATGTGTTTTTAATACTTCCTGCTTCTCTGTTAATTGAAACGCTTGTTGCTTTTTATGAAAGCTGTTCGTAATTTCAGATTAAAATTCCAGAAATATTATATTACAGGTCGGCTGGCGATTAACAGTACAGTGGGTGGCTGGTAATCTGGCTTGTAAAGTGTTTTTCTTCCTGCGAGCTTTCGGTCTATACTTGAGCAGCAACGTACTCGTCTGTATTTCATTGGACAGATACTTTGCCGTTCTTTATCCACTACGTGTGAACGACGCTCGACGACGCGGCAAGGTGATGCTTGGCGTCGCCTGGTGCATTTCGCTTGTCTGGTCTTTACCTCAGGTATGTCTATATGTTGCAACACATATTTGCTGTTTATACAAGATGCCCAATAAAAAAGTACCATCTGTTAAATCTCAGGAATCAAAACATTTTTCGGGATCGAACAGATACTGCTTTGTTTCGTTGAAAGTAGGCCATATTCGTAAACTCAAAACTCCCAGCCACTTTCCGATCTGTTACAAATTCGAACACGAACTAAGATCATAAAATCGAATTTGATATATTCTTTGAAGACAAATCAATCGATCATTCTAATTTATACAGGGTGAGTTCGACCACCCGTATCAGTCGTTTTTTCCGAAAACGGTCAGTCGTAGAGAGTTGTGTCAAAAATTTGTATTATAAAAGCCCTAATAAGGAATCGAATGGTGATAATTTTTTTTTTCGGGAAGGTCGGCTTCCCTATTAGTTTGCTCCAGAGTGTCTAGAACTCCGGAATTATAAATGTAACGATAGGTCGAAAGTGGTATTGTTGAAAAGATCTTTAAAAAATAAGCAAGTTTTGTACGGATTTTTTTTTATTACTGCCACCCCTGTTAAGTAATATTTGTTTGAAATTACTGAATTAAAATGTCATAATAACGAACTTTTTAACAGTCCGCATTTAAAATCTAGTTACCTATCTATCAATCATTAAACACTGAAGAAGTACACTCACAGTATAACCAGAAGAGCTCAGTAGTATGTATTAAAGAGTAAATGGAAGACAGTTTGAACACTTGAGACAATGTCTAAGGTTGCTAGATTTTTAATGCCGACTTCCGATCGTTATTATGAATCTTTAATTTAATAATTTCAAACGATTGTTACTTAACAGGGGTGGCAGTAATTAAATAATTTTTCCTACAAAACTTGCCTATTTTTAAAGAGCTTTTCAACAACATCACTTTCAGCCTACCGTGCTATCTAAAATTCCGGAGTTTTGAACATATAATAATTTATATTATAGTAATAAAAAAATTTCCTACAAAACTTGCTTATTTTTAAAAATCTTTTCAACAATACCACTTTCGACCTATCGTTATATTTATAATTCCGGAGTTCTGGACATTTATATCGCACGGTTGTAATATAATATATTTGAACTAGCACGAAAAATATTTTATTCCATACGACTTTAGATTGAAGGTGTGCATAATTAGAATTTATGCAACTAGTGGCGTAAGTGGCGTCCAGTGATACGCAGTGAGATCGTTACATTTTGGCATTTTGTGCATTTTCTAATATAGATCAATTGATTTAGATAATGTTATGTTCACCTGCAGACTTGTCTGTATGCATTATGCTATTCTTTTACAATAATTGCCCTGTATACAATTAATATGAAATATTCATAGAATAATTTAATGTAATAATTTATTTGGAATTTCGAATAATAAGAATAACAAAACTAAAACTGCATTGTAGATAATAATTTAGTCATCTTAGCGAAAATAGAAAAAAAGATAAAGATTTAGATCTTTACACTAAGAATGGTGTGGTAACCGTTATGAAATTGATTAATGATCTTCTGAATAATATTTTCGAATGACAACCATTTGAAATTGTCGAAAATATACTAATAGTAAATCCTATAGAAATTCCTGAAATAAATAATAATACTAGATTTTTTTACCCAGTTAGAATGTTTACTGCTTAATGTAGAAATATAATAACAAGTTTATTTTTTCATTAAACAGTTCAGGAAGAGTAGACAGAAATGGAATTAGTAATAATTTACTTAAAGACATTAATAATTAAATTTTTTTTACATTAATAATTAATTATTGACCGATTTTAAAGACAGTGAGGTTATCATTCTACGCGTATAGGTATGTATAATTTTTTAATTTCTTTATGTTTGTTCAGCTTTAACTTCTCGAGGGTTTAACTGATTTGAATGATTTTGATTCCGTTGCGTTCAAGAAGATGCTGGAATCACAGAATACCAGAGAGGTAGTACATAACTGACAATTCCCTTTCAATTTGACGACATGTAGTAGTAATATAAACAGTCTAGGGTTGAACATTATTTGTGTAGAATGCTGGGTTTCTGGTATGACTTTTAACATAAATCTAGATTTGTTTGTCATTTGTTTTCAACTGAATGAAGATCTGCATTTACCATCCCCTTTTGTGTACAAACATTTGTTCTACGCAAAACAAAACTTTTCTAATTTTCAGTTAGCTGAGGAGGTACACTCTTACAACATCAGGAGCAGTATCAATATTCGAGTACCTTTTTTTAATCGTAACAAGTTGACAAATGGACCAATTTATTTGTCACTTAAATTGTACAATAAGCTTTCAGTTACCACAAGAAAATTGTCAATGAATCTTGTATTTAAAAGAAATTAAGCTCAAATTATAAAATCATCCATTATAGTAAGGGAGCCCAACAGGGGATTTTGGGATTTACTCAAGCGCGGCAGATTAATATATGGGGGGATACCTTGCACCCTGTTGAGCACCTCTACCATATCCAAGCCCTCTATATAAGGCCGCGCGTGTAGGGCAGCCGATCAGAATAGTAAAAAAAATCGATAGCTAGAAATACTCGAGCGCGTCAGATTAAGGTATGGTGGGTTAAATTACATGCTGAAAAGTGTGCATTTCAATAATCTGACGATTTGAGCGTGACGTAAGGGAGTGGGAGGGTCACAAACTTGCAAAAAAAAACGTCGCCTCGACATTCTCGAGCGCGGTCGAATTTTTTTTTATTTTAAAGGAAATAATTCAAGGATAACGGGAAAAATATAATCTGCCGATTTCCACAAGCCGAAGTAACAAAAGTCGTCAATAAAGTTTAGCGCGTGCAGCTGCAGTGAAGCATGTATTCCCCACTCACAAAAAGTCAGTAGCTTAGCAACATATTTAGTTTGATAGGTAAATGTAAATGTCAAAAATTAAAAGAAATAATTGTCGTTTAAATGCCTCGAAATTATAAAACAATGAACAGAAAAAAGAATCATCGCAAAATTGGAGGAAGGAATTTGCTAGTATCAAATATTTTATTTGTTACATTCAATGATTTAAGAAAAAAAAATCATGAAAAAAATTTTTTTCAAACGGTTAGATTAAGAAAATCCCTCTAAATAATCGTCAGATTATGGATCAGCACGACCAGGACATCAAGCTGAACCGTCTGTATGAAAATCTGACGCGCTCGATGATGACACTACTTTAGTGTTCAAAAATTCTGATTTTACTTCTCTTGAAATCAATGCTAACATTGCAGCCAATGTACTTTTTGATTGGTGTACAATAAATGCTTTAAAATTAAATTTGATTAAAACAAAATCTATGCATTTTTTAACGAAGCAAAACAAGACAAGCTTATCTCCTACTGTAGTAATTGATGATCATGTGATTGACAATACCACTAATTTTAACTTTTTAGGTTTATGGGTTAATGAAAATGTAGATTGGAATGTTCATATTGACAGTGTCTGCAATAAGATGTCAAAAAATATTTTTCTTCTTAGGCGCCTATCACGTGAAGTTGACACTGCTACTTTAAAAACGTTGTATCACGCCTTCATTTACCCTCATATGAGGTATGGTATTCTGCTGTGGGGTAGCTGTACTGACATGAGCCGTGCTTTTATTCTTCAAAAAAAAGCAATTCGTATCATGTTCAAGTTACCTTTTAATCATTCATGTAAAGATAGCTTCATAGCTCATAATATTTTAACTCTGCCGTCGCTATATATATTCACCATGGCTACTTATGTTAGGAGTCATCTTTCCAACTTTGAGTCTGCTGACCATGGTTACTTAACGCGAAAGAAATATAATTTACTTTTGCCCAAGGCATCATTAGTGGCTTATCAGCGTGGCCCTGTCTGTATGGCTATTAAAATCTACAACGGATTACCATGCTTTATAAAAAATATTGCATCCTTTAGAGACTTTAAAGTGTCCCTGAGGCATTATTTAATTCAAAATTGTTTTTATAATCTACATGAATTTTTCGCATAATATTTTTATAACTTCTGACGCTATTATGTTCTTTGGAATTTTTTAAAATAAAGAATTATTATTATTATTATTTCAAAATAGCGCTTTTTTTTGCATTTTCGAAAAGACGCCACGAGCTTGCGTCACATCCGAATCGTCAGTCTTTTGAATGGGAGCTTCGTTCGAGATCACTTAACATCCCCTCTGAATATCTGACGCGCTCGAGTAAATTTTTTCCCCCCATTTTTAACCCTTCCGTACGGCCGCCCCCACCATCCAAACCGGCAGATTAATATACCTCCGTCATCAGAGACACGTGGGGCATATACACTATCAATATCTGACGCGCTCGAGTATTTCCATGTAACTGTTTTTTTTTTACATTTTTGAAAGATTGTAGTCGCTCCTCCCACCGGTGAAAGTGTACACATGATATAACCTTTTTTTCTTTCTACCATCTAATCTTCAAAATCCAATAGGTCCCCACGACGCTCGAGTAAATCCCCATTTAGCATCGTGGGCTCCCCGACTATTATGTCATTATAAAGACTTCTCATAATTAATTAATTGCATTTCATTGTTTCTCTTTGACGATTTTGTAATTTGTGCAAAAACTAATTCACAAATAAATTATTCTATTCTATAATAGTTTAAAAATTGAACTTTCTTATTCATATCCAGCAAATCTGTACTTTTGTTTTTAAAACCAAGAATTTGTATTTGTATAGGTTTAGTTTTTTAAAATTAACATTTAGAAATTAATTAATCTGATAAATCAACTGTTGCGGAATCCGAAACAAGTTCAGCGTTTCTTGAAAACACTTACCCACGTCTAATAAAGTCGATGTAATTCTCGTTGGGAAGGTGTTGCCATAATCTAAGTTCATTGTTAAACTAGATTTTCTGACAATGCTAATGCATTCTGCAACCTAGCATTGGTGTTACATTTTTAGATTGGTCACACATTTTAAATATTATAACCTTTCTTACGGTATATAGTAGATATACCTATACCAGACAAAATTTGTTAATTAAAAATGAGATAAAAATATCAGAGAAATGCTAAAACACGTTCGCAATGTACGAATTGTGATAAAATACATTGATATGCGCACAATGACGTTGAAACGATGCGTATTGTGTTTTCCACAAGGTGAACGACACTTGGAATATTTGAAGTAACATTATTAAATGATCATATTTTTGTACTGTTGCTTTTTTTGTTTCATTTCAATATTTCGTTACTTTTTTGTTTCATTTCAATATTTCGTTACTTTTTTGTTTCGTGGCTATGTTGACCATCTGATATTAAAAATAGTCGGGTAAAAAAGTGGGACAGTGTACTTAAGTATACCCGCCGTTTTATCACTATTTACATAATATGCAAAACTTTTTGAATGTATCTTTACATTAGTTTTCAAAAATCGATGTGTGGTAAGTAAAATTCAATTTTAATTTAATGTAAATTAAATAGTAATTTAATATTTTTCAATTTATTGAGGCTACTATATTTAATACTAAATAGTGAAAAAATCTATTAAAAATAAAAAAAGAAAATATTAAATAGGTACAGTAAAGTCCCGCTAATCCGGACTAGATGGGACCGGACCCCGTCCGGATTACCGAAAGTTCGGATTAAAAGGAATTTGCTGTAAAATGCACAAGATAAATATTTTAGCGATTTTTTCGTCATAAATACACCTTTTCCTTCAGCTTAATTTTAAACAGAAATTTCTTATTTAGAAATTAAATTTTAATTAGTTTTTTTTTAATTCCGTTCAGATTAACCGCATGTTGTTTGTGAGATACAGCTTAGCAATCACTATAGGAAACTAACGAATTGAGGCATGACATCTGGTGGCAAAAAAGTAAACTAATATAAAATTTCAACTGTCTAGTTGGTACAATATTATATGGTGTTAACAAGTTAAAAATTAATAAACAAACACTTGAAAAATTCTACACATTTATTAATCTCAACGATCGTTTCGGGTTCCTAGCCCATCATCAGGAGTTTACATTAATTTTTTAATTTTATATTAAAAGAAGTTACTGGAACAATGAAAATATGTTCTTTGCATTTAAAAAAAGTGATTATATACTACCAAGTAAATTAGTGTCTAACCTAAAAAGTAAATAAAATTATAATGTTTATACAATGTTGAAAAAGTGAATAATATACACCTATGTAATTACATTTTTCTCTCAACTCTGCCTTATAAGTATAAATTCAATTTTTTCACCATTTATTCCACATTTAATTAAATGTTTGACAGATAAAATTCGTTCTGCATCATATATATTTTTTTGGTTTGGGTTATCACCAACCTAAGATATTAATTCACTTAAAATTAATAACATTTTAATCGTCAACACTACTATCACATATGCGATTTTTTTCAAACTGCAATTTTTTTCTCGACAATGTTTTAAAGCCACTTCTACATGTCATTTCCCAACACTCTATGGGAATGCAATAGAGTTCAAACTTGAATTTTTGGACACATTACGTCATAATTCTGCTATCACTATTGGACATTCCGAGCGAGCTATATTATTATAGCGAGTTTGTGGTGGAAGAAACGGGTATCGATCTGTACCTCCACTTTTCTACTCTATTCTAACTCAATCTCTCCTATCCTGCTAGGAATGTGTTTGTACTTTATCCCTATTGAATATTATGCGTTAGCACGCAGTCTAATTAATGCTACGTTGCAGAACGCATTGTCAGAAAATTTGAGATGATAATGACTTTAGATTGTGACCACACATAGTTCTTCACACAGAACCATAAGTTTCAAGAAGGAGCATAAACACTTCCTCACATTTTCCAAGTGAATCCAGAAATAAAGCGAGACCGCGTGATCGTTGCTTTGACAACCGAAATGAGTGATCAGAGTAGGATTAAGGAAATTTTGCAGATGCTATATTTCACCAATTTTCTCCATGAAATAAATAAAATTTCACATGTTAATGCATAAACAATTAGTCTAGTCAACGAATGATCCTAGCCGGAAAGTCAAAAAGCGCAAAAACCCACTTCGGGACGTTGTTAGTAAAAAACATATTAAAAGTCTTTGACCCTCGGGTAGGCGCAAGAGGGGGGGGGGGGCACTTCAAAGGTACCCTTTTTTGGTTTTCAAAAGCGCGTAACTCGTTAACAGTTGGAGATAGAAAAAACCTCAAATATAGAAAATGTAGGAAATTTTGTCAGCTACAATTTTCATGCAATGGATTTTTTCGTAGGACCAACTGTTTTCGAAGTATACGCGAAAAACCAAAAAAGGGACTTTTGAAGTGCCCCCCTCCCTCTTGCGCCAACCCGAGGGTCAAGGATTTTTAATATGTTTTTTCACTAACCAGTTCAAACAAAGCCCCGAAGTCGGTTTTGCGCTTTTTGATTTTCCGGCTAAACACCTCTTTAGAGCACTCATTGACTGAGCTAAATAAGTAGGTATATTTAAACAAAAAAAAACTTAAATATATTATTACAATACTATTGTTCTTGAAATAATAGGTACAATTTTATTATAAATTTGCCTTTTCCTTCCTTTGTAAAAATGTATTCGCACATCAACATATTTCTCCCGGATTATTTTAATTAATTCATTAACATAATTAATATCTGGAAACTGGTCAATTGGATGTTAATGCATAGATGAAAATGTTTCAGTGTTCAAAATTTTTTTTGAACTTTACAGTTATACACATACACAATAAGAGGTATTTTTTATATTTCGACATAATCATTCGACCTCTCCCCCCTTTCCTGTAATAATATTTTTATATTTTTTCTGTTTTAAACATACATTAATAATACCATCGGAAAGAGATATAATATATATATCAGTTTTGCAAAAAATCTATTTTTTATAGATTGCAAAATACTTTGTAAATTTTGAATTTTACGCTAGTATCTTCACTTTGTTTGACTTAATCATTTCATTGTTTTTTTATGTCGTTGAATTGTTAATTTCGTTCTTTTTAGATCACTGTTTAATTTCTTTTTACGTGTTTTGTTCATTGGTGGCTTAGTGGGGCTATAGTCGAACGTGGAAAAACCACGAAATAGCTGAATTCCCTCGGGAACAGAATTTACATTTAGGTAAATGAACCTGGTAAAAACAAAAATGCACGGAGTCACAGAAGATTATTAATACTCTCTTTCTATCTTATACGCGTCAGAAATTGTCAAATATGTACACACATACTTAATAATATATTATGTAAATGGTGTAAGCAGTAAAAGTAAATCATGGTGACGTGTCGTTAATCTTAATATATAAACTCGAAATACCATTCACTAACTCACTCACTCACACACTCACTGACTGACTCATTCATCACTAAATCTCAAGAACCATAAAACCTACAAACATAAAATTTGGCAGGTAGGTTCCTTATAGGACGTAGGCATCCGCTAAGAAAGGATTTTTCAAAATTCAACGCCTAAGGGGTCAAAAGAGGGTGTCTTGTTTTTTGAAAAATTATTCATGTCTCAATTGGTAATTGTGTTTTAAAGACCACCAACAGCTAAGGTTATTTGGGCCTAGCACCAATTCATATTTTCAATTCATTATTATTATTTTTTTTTTTTAATATTAAATTGAAAATCCAATTGACACTTTTACCAGCTCTCGGGCTAGAACCCGAGAACTGGGGACTTGTAATAGAGGAACCATAGCAACGCCATGTAAACAACAGCGCCGCTACACTCTCGGCTATTCTCAAGCCCATTCATGTCTCAAAAATCGTTAGTGAGAAGTATTGAAATCATACGAACTCTTTATTAAAAATATGCAAATACATCTTTTGTTTAATTAACCCTTAAGGGGGTGAAAAGGGGAATTATAAAAATAGTCTTTTTCCGAGTTAGAAAGGCGACAAATTTTTTATTATTAGTTCAAGGTTCAAATTTTAATATGTTGTTACGGCGACTGTTTTAAGCATACATTTCAATTTCGCAGAAAAAAATGTCAGTATTAACATCCTTGCAGAACGATATAAACACCTAGGCGAGCAAGTTTCCCTGTAAGAGATGGGGGTTAATACCGACATTTTGTTCTGAAAATTGAAATATATACTTAAAAGTTAAAACAGTCGCCGTAACAACATATTAAAATTTGAACCTTGACCTAATAATATAAATTTCGTCGGGTACATGACACGTTTAGGGTTATCTGCCACCCCTTTTGTACTGACCAATCGATCTGCAAATATTATAATGGCATTATTGGGTCACCGACAAGCTATACAAACAATTTCAGTCTTGAAGCAATAATAATTGTGACCATTTTTATGGTACATGTTGGGGGCGGTCTGCATCCCTCCCATACCGCTATCTAGCAAAATCCCTTACTCAGGGCACTTTAATATGCCTCCCTCAACATCTTCATAAAAATAAGACTTTGAATAAATAACACCAAAAAATTGTCACTAGATCTCGGTCTATTATATAAAAAGTAAATGATTGTTAGTATGTTGCAATTTTTTAACGTCGCTATAGTAAACGAGTTCACATCCCCGCATGAAAATGATCTTTCAGTTTACGCCTATAATTAAAATGTTAATATTTTAATTAACTTTCTGTCATCTAACATGTCACTTTTTGAGATTTATATCAAGGCTCTGGATTGACCTAAAAAATGAACTACGCAACACGTCAGAGAATGTGTTGCTTAGAAGAAGAACAGGATGTGGTGACTGCCTTTGCTCTTTTCAAATCAGACTCGAACCAATAGCATTCACGCAAATTGACAACAATTTTATATTTTTATTTCGCTCATACAATAGTGGACATTTTCAGAGGACTGTTGAGCTGGAGGATGCGCAGTTTATTCTTTATGTCAATGAATCACTTTCGACGAAAAACATGTCTAGTTTATTGGGACATGATAATAAGTATAATTGTAATGAAATTTCTGTATCCAAAGTGTACTTATGCATTAATGAATTCGTCGTGAAATTAGTTGATGTTTTTTTTTCGATATTCCCCTGATAGACGTTATGTCATTAATGCTGTGTTTATGATGCGAGTTTTAGCTTTAAATCTAGATTTAAGATTATCATTTGTTATCAACTAAATGGAGATCTGAGAACAAATGGCATTCTTAAATCTTGAATTAAAGCTGAAAGTTGTATCAGACACCGAGCATAAAGTAAACGAGTTATTCAATATATACTACTAGCGGCCCCGTCCGGCTTCGCCAGGGTACTAAGAAAGCCCGGTGCAATACACTACACACTCGCTTCGCTCGTTCACTTGAATATTATAATTACATTACTCACTCGCTTCGCTTGTTCGCTATATATATAAAATGTTAAGGTGTTAAATATTAACCACTTGTATGTACACTCATTCGATATCGTCGACGACCTTTCTTATAAACACTTATTCTCCATTCCTATGAAACCAGGCACAACAAACTGCAAAATATCTCAGGGCCAAAAATGACAAAAATATTTGGCCAAAACCATTTTAATTATTAGAGGCTAAAAATATAGAATATGCTACCTCTGGAAATTAAAAACATCACATAATATATGCACACGTACAAGAAACAAAATACAACAAAGTGGCTACTCACACACCAAAATACAGAACAATACACATACGCCCACAAATATACAACTCCCTAATTAACTAATTAAGTAATTGATTAAAGACTGGAAAATATCCACAATGTTCTTGTTGATTGAACACTCGGTACACACAACACACACACACCAACACACCCCATCTTTCTCTCACACACATCACACACACCCTCCTTAGAGAAACTCATTCATTAAGAAGATTAATATAAGAATGTATAATGTATATTATGCGTATATGGGAGAGAAATGTGTATATGTCGCAGGGATATTGTTAAATTCGGAATATTATAATACTCCTAGGAAAATTATAATCTTACGGATTATTGTCAATAGATTTTAAAACGTACAATATTACTAGCAGATTTTAGGATTATTATAATGTTACTGACCAGTCTTAGGAAAATTGTAAAGATATGTGATCTTTTTTGACAATATTACTGATTTGTCGTCTCATATTTTAGGTTTATTATAATAATCCTGACTTCAGTTAGGAATATTGTGATTATCGGTTACATTCTGCGGCCGCAAGGGAAGCGCGAGATGTAACGCATGCAATTTTATTGACTATAGCAGTGTTTTCAGCCTGTGGGTCGCGACCCCCAGGGAGGTTGCAAAGTCTTGCACGGGGGGTCGCGGTCGCAAGACAGGTAAAAGTAAAAAGCAAGGGTTGTAGGTAGGTTAAGTACCATACTACAATAAAAATACAACAATTTCAGTGAGAAAGCTGTGCCTGTTTATTTTTTAACAATTTGTCGAATCGGGGTTCTATTTTTGAGACGCATTTTTCTCGACCAGTATAGTCTCAATAGAAAGAAAATTAAATACGTCATTTTTGAAATCACTGACATAGTTTTATTACGCTCCTGGGGGGGTCGCCAGAATTTTTTTACTTGTAAAGGGGTCGCGTATCTAAGAAGGTTGAAAAACACTGGGTCACTATAGATACACTAGCTTTCCCGCAAAAATTTTGTTGCATGTATCAAATGGATATTCGTAAAATATGAGATTGATTCAAAACTGCTGATTAGTAATAAAAGTTTTTTATTATTTTATATTTTTCGTTTTTTACTTAATTCTACGGTTCAAACATAACCTCAGTATTAATTAATAACCAATCAGCGCATCGTAACTTTTCTTTACATTCTTCCTAACTAAGGTCAGGATTATTATAATAAACCTAACATAATATGAGAAGACAAATCAGTAATATTGTCAAAAAAGATCTCATCTTACAATTTTCCTAAGGCTGGCCAGCAACATTATAATAATCCTAAAATCTGCTAGTACTATTGTAAATTTTAAAATCTATTGACCAGAATCCGTTAAATTATAATTTTCCTAGGAATATTATAATATTCCGGATTTTACAATATTCCTGCGACATAAAGCACATAGCTATGTATTTAAACTTTAAAGCCGTCATGTTCAATTTATTTTTGATCTCCTCCCCCAGCACTGGTTTCTCAAGTTGGGCAGGAAATCCTTTAGTGTTACAATAATTGTATTTATTTGAAGTGAGGAATATAATTTGAATTTAAATTCATGCGTTTCATTCGCGAATGCCAGATGGTGCAGCTTGTACTGTTTAAGAACAGATAATATTATGCTGTAATAGTGTTGTGCCTTTTGGGTCAACATTAATACTCTACATTGTCGAGCACAACATTGTTTTGTTTTGGAGTTTCTATGAGTTACGCTTTTGAAACAAACAAGTTAATTCAAAATTATAATTTCGTTGTGATCAGATCTATTATAGACTCGTCTTGATTAAATCAAATTTTGTTGTGTTTTATTTATTTATTATTTATTTTTTATTTTTTATAAAGATCTACAATATTATAAAATAACGTCAAAAAGATCTTTATAATAGTATAATATGCTTTGATATATTAAATAAAAAACAACCTGCAAAGTGAACACCTTAAACAAACAAGCCGTGAGGTGGGTCGTTTATTAGGACTACACAGTTAAAAATCGAGTTTGTATATGTTAAAAAAATCCTCTGTCAATTTTTTTATGTTAAACTTTACTGTTTTTTGAGTTAAAATAACATTTCATAGATATGTCAAGGTCCTCTTATGTGTTAAATAATAAATATAACATATTTGGTGCGAGATTTTACGTTTTATAAATGTTATTTTATATTAACACATAAAAAAACTTATTTTTATGTTGGTCACCTGCGTTAACATAAAATATATGTCTTTCTGATAGATTATTTTTGTTAAAATCAATTGAAATAATAAATATGTTCATATGACATCTAGTCATGAGTAATTCTAACAGGAAAGTAATGTTAACAGAAATTCAACTCAAGTAAGAAATCAAAATAAATGAAAATAAATGTTAGTACTCTATTGGAATCCTGCATTTACCACTTAACTCTTGTTTAATCTGGACGTGTAAATTTGCAAGGCAGACAGTGATAATTATAAATCTTAATAATATAGGTATTTCTCTATAATCTGTATAAATTTCATCAAGTACTATAGAGCAATATTTGAGATACTGACAATAAAAAATGATCTAAAAAAATTGGTATAGTCTGTCACCGATTTGATGTTTTTAGGTATATTCAATAATAAAATTTTAATAGTGTTGTCTGATAGGCTTTTCTACGGTGATCAGCCAGAGCTTGGACTTATCCACTTGTGCTTTTTATTTTGTGTTTAATTTTGTTATTATTATGTACTATTACTATGTTATTATACATACTATTACTACAATAAAAATATATTATAATATACCTATGTCCTATATGTATACCTATATCAAGATATTTTATTTGGCACCATATCGAAACCTCAACAGAATAAAGGCGTAAAGTTCTTCACCGATTTTTTTTTAATTCATTATAAGTGAAAAAAATCGGTGAAGAACTTTATTCGGTTGGGGTGGCGATATGGAGCAGTCCTCCAATTAACTAATTATTTATGTAGGTAATATTTGACATATAAGTCATATGTAAAATATGAAAATTTACATTTAAATTAAGTTAATAAAATATTGATTAAAAATGTCAATTTTAACATAAAATTGTATTAGGTTGACATGAAGACTTAGTTAAATTAACAGAAAAAAGAAGTTAAAACAACACAAAAATATGTCATGTAAATGTTAAATATTTAACAGAACTTGCATGTAAACGATTAACAGAAAGGTGTTATGTTAAAATAACATAAAAAAATTAGTGGATCGCTGAGGACATCTAAAATATGTTATATTTAACATAAAATTTTTAACTGTGTAAAGTGCGACCCTTGAGGTCCACACGACGAACTTCCCAGTTTGATAAATATTTAATAATAATAATTAAATTAGATATTACACAGAAAAGTAATCATTTCAATCATTAAAAAAAAAAAAAAAAAAAAAACGGCTGAACCGATTTTTATAAAATTTATGTCGGATCAAAATGACGTTAACACGGCTCGATTGACACCCTTACGAAGTCGATATAATTTTTTATTCGCGAGATATTGTGTAAAATCTACTTTTTTGGAGGTTATTTGGTTAAGAAAAAAGAACGGCTGAACCGATTTTGAAAAAGTTTCTTTCAGATAATATTTACGTTAATACGCGTCGATTGGCACCCCAACGTAGTCGATATCATTTTTCGTTCTCGAGATTTCGTCTTTGAAAGAAATGTACACATACGTACGTACGTACACACACACACACACACACACACACACAGACATCTTTCTAAAAGTAGTGTAAAAATAGTGTAGTGACCTTGAAACATAAAAATTTTTTTTCCTTTTTGATTTCGATTTTCGGACCCATTACAATAACTTCCAGTGGGAAGTTAACAAAAGAGTGGTTATAAAAATAATTAAAGTTTGGACGTGGCTAACTGTTCTACATAACATATGCCAACAAATCATATATAAAAAAAAAGTGAACACCTACAGTATTTTTTTTATTTGCAAATTTTATAAATATCAGTGTGATTTCACTTGAAAAGTTATGTTGCGCAGACAGGTTGTTACACATAGTTTATTGGCATCGATACAATATTGACATTTAATTAATTAAATGAATGTTTAACATCGCTTTCCTGCCCCCGCAACATCATTATCGGCTTGTTATTGATAATTTAATTGGATACTTCGCTTGTTTGTTAAGTTAACTATTCAGTTTTCCGCTGCCAAGGTTGTGTATGTTTATACGATCCGCTGCATATAATTCACTTATTTGTACCTATCTAATTGTTCATTCAAGTTAGTCACATAATATAATGTTTATGTGAAAGTTGCAAACTGATTATCATTATTGTATTGTGATGGTGCGCTTAGAAGAAAATAAATTAAATTATTTAAAGGAATTTAAACTAGAAAAAAACGGTCAAGTATTTTATAAGTTGTAACCGTTGGTATTCCATCGTTTGACAAAAATTAATAATCGTGGCTAACCGTGGTTAATCGAGGCTAAAAACGCGTATTTATGTCAAAAATGACAACTCAACACAATCGGTCTGCAGTATGACCAACTGTTCTAAAGGAAAAAATCATGGAGGTTTACTATAATTCTACCCTCACTCAAGGAAATGACTATGAAATGCTCCTTTGAATAAGGTGCCCTCAGCACTCAAGCGACCATCAGCGAAGGGACTCTTATCACTTACCTTAAGGGTTAACTATGAATATGGGCATAAAGTAACTCATAATAAGTACATAAGATAGTTAGTCCGAGTTTTGATCATTTATATTTTAGGTGTGTAGGCGAGTATCATACAAAAACTCAATGAAATGGGCATTAGAGGTCAGTCAAACGATCTTATAAATTCTTACTTAAAAAATCGTTGTAGGTATATATGTCCATATTGACAGTTATAAATCGAATAAAAAAAACGTACATGTAGGTGTGCCTCAAGGTAGCAATCTAGGACCTTTGTTGTTTCTATTTTTTACTAATGAATAATGATCTACCAAATTTTATTAACATTGGCAAAATAATTATGTACGCGGATGATATTACCGTATTGATAGCGACCTCCTCCATAAATGAAGCAGATATAAAAATAAAAATGGTAAATTACTAATTTACTGAATATTGCAAGAGAAACCAGCTTATTGTAAATTTCAATAAAACAACGTGTATGCAGTTCAGGATCAGAAATCCTGTAGATGTTAATAAATGTAATCTTAAATGCAACATAACAATAAGTAAATATACAAAATTTTTAGGAGTACTAATACATGAAAATTTTAAATGGCTTTATCAAATTAATAACATCTGTAAAAAACTAAATTTATATTGTTACCAAATACGACAAATGAAAAAAATCTATGATCAAAAGACATTATTAAATTTTTATCATGCTTTTGTTGCCTCTTGTATTAGTTATGCCATAGTTGTTTGGGGTGCTTCTATTGAACGAGACAGAGTATTTATAATACAAAAGAAAATTTTGAGAGTAATATTTAACAAAAAAATTCGACTGATGACCAGTCCTATGCTTCCCACCTAGTAAATATTTGCAAAAGATAAACACTCTTTTTTTATTCTTTGAAAAAAAGCATGGCCCTCTTTTTTGTTTAGTGATTTACTGATGGCTAGCTTAATACCTATAGCAAAAATCATGGTTACCTTGATTTACGTACAATTTTTATTTTTTTTAGTAAAATATTTTTTTCATATTATAACATCTAGAATTCATTTATATTTTTTTTACCTATGTTAATACGTGACATTGAGAACGTTTTTTTTAATATCTCAGGATCCACTGAACCGATTTGACTCAAAATCTAATCAGATCTAAGTTAAAGGCTGATAAACACAATAGCACAATCGGCATGGCCGTATGTTGTTCCGTTTTATGCGATATCGAAGGCGAAAAATTGACCACATACACACACACATACAGACATCAGTCAGAAAATGATTTTAAACGATTGCTAGGGTCTCAAAACGTGAAGATCTGTTAAAATCTCAAAATATTTTTTTCGGACTAAATCCATTACTTCCCTACCATTGTAGAGGTGGGAAGTAAAAAGTAAGGAAACATGTCGTAGGATATTTAAAGAAAATAAAATATTAAAATACTACCTACGGGATTTATGCTCTTGAACTGCTTACTCAAATGCATAATCTACATTATTTCAGTGCAATAAATGAAAAAAGTAAAAATTATAACACACGGCCCAATAAAAAAATGTGTACTAAACACAAGACAACTTTTTTTTGAAAGTCCTATATATATAGGCTACAAAATATTTTCAAATTTACCTGATGACATGAAATCCAACAATCTCTCTAATTTTAAAAAATGTTTGAAGAAAAATCTCTTACAATCTGTGCCTTATGGTCTAAATGATTTATTTCATTGTGAAGAGTAATTTTATATGAAATTTTAGATGCAATTTTACATGCAATTTTACATGCAATTTTATGTGCAATTTTATGTATTTCTGACGATTTGTATCAATTTTTTTTTTTGGCCACGCAAATAAATATCATATCATATCATAATATGTAAGTAGATTACTTTTTTTCTTAATCATCAATATAATGCTAAATTAATCTTCCTTTCTTTCACAGCCACAATTTTCTAAATTTAGAGACAAAAGAACGAAAAGTTCAAATAAACTAAGTATGCGCTTACCTAAGGATTAAAGTAATTAAATTTTTTTCAGTTTAAATATTCGATTTTTATCAATTCAACATTTGCATCAAATAATTTTAATCTTTATTAAGGCTTTAAATTTCGACTTTGAAACTGCAATAATGCTAATTTTTTCACTATTTTTGGGCCCAATTTTTTTTAAAGGGTTCGATGTCACCCATTTTATATAAGCTTCACGTGGTATAACTCTTCCAAAATTCAGAAGGATTTAAAACGTCTACATTTTATGATCCGACGATTATAGTTCCCGCCATCCAACAAACGCCAATAAGTTCATGTGCTGCGACCACACGTATCAGCCTTTTTTTTTCAAAAAACGGTTAGTCGTAGAGAGCTGGATCAAAAAATTTTATTATAAAAGCCGTAATAAAGAATCGAATGGTGATATTGTTATTTCCCGGAAATGCCGGCATCGCGAATAGTTAGCTCCAGAATGTCCAGAACTCCGGAATTTTAAATAGCAGTAGGTAGGTTGAAAGTGGTATTCTTGAAAAGATCTTTAAAAAATAAGAAAGCTTTGTAGGAAAAATTATATTATTACTGCCACATCTGTTAAGTAATATTCGTTTGGAATTATTAAATTAAAATTCCATAAAAACAAACGAAGTCGGCATTTAAAATCTAGCTACCTTAGACAATGTCAATTTACTTCCGAATACTGATGAGCTCTTCTGGTTATACTATGAGTGTCTCTAAGTACTTACTTCTTCAGGGTTTAATGATCGGTAGCAAGATAACTAGATTTTAAATACCGACTTTTAAAATTAAGTTCATTATTATGAAATTTTAATTTAATAATTTCAAACGAATATTACTTAACAGGGGTGTCAGTAAAAAAATAATTTTTCCTACAAAACTTTCTTGTTTTTTAAAGATCTTTTCGACAATACCACTTTCAACCTATCGTGCTTTCTAAAGTTCCGGAGTTCTGGACATTCTGGAGCAAACTATTCGGGATGCCGGTATTTCCGACAAATAACAATATCACCATTCGATACTCTATTACGGTTTCTATAATAAAATTTTTTGACCCAACTCTGTACGACTAACCGTTTTTGAAAAAAAAGACTGAGACTGGTGGTCTGCCTCATCTTGTATACTCTATATGTATAGGTAAAAGCAATTAACGGGGAATCACGGGCTGATATAATATTGTATTCTCGTGATTGAAAATTTTTGTTGGAAAGCAGCCAATTATACAATTGATTACAAACATATCGGAAAAAATCATTTTACCAACCATAGTCATAGTCAGAATTCTAACAAAAATTTTCAATTGCAATTCAGCCGTATAAATCTATTAATTTATTGAATTCGAAGTTGCTATATTTAAATAGAGCAATTTGATCCTTGAAAACAGTTTTAAGAATTGTTGGAAATGAGCACTTCCGTGGCACAAAGGATCAATAAAAAACAATACTGATTTTTTTAACTTTGCCTTTTAGTAACATTTTAGTAAAATGCAAAGTTAAAAAAAATCAGTATAGCTTTTTATTGATCCTTTGTGCCACGAAAGTGCTCATTTCCAACAATTCTTAAAACTATTAATTTATATTATAGTCTCTGTAAGTATGACAGCATCGCTCTAACAAACTTGCAGCCGACTCTGTGTGTATCTCTTCCTAAGTTGGTTGTCTTTGTTGCGTTTTCAATTAATTTGTTGACTTTTCTTTTTTAATTATGCTTATGAAAAAATATTAACAATTTTTAAAGATAAATAAGTACTAATAGGTACAAAAATATACATACTACGTATGACGTAAAATAATGCCAATATTACACAAATATTTCTTGAGCTAACAAAGAGATCTCGTTCATATTATGATTTAGTATTATTAAACTTGAACATTTAAAATCCAACAAATTTAAATCTATCGAAATTGGAACAAATATAGTTTCAACAGCAGATAGAAAAAAAAAATAACATACACAGAACTGTATGTACATTTATGTAACAGCTAAATATTGGTCTTGATAGCAGCTGCTTTTGCTGTAAACTATGAGTGAAGCCCTAGTTGGCTTTATTCTATTCTATTCTATTCTATTCTATTCTATTCTATATTCCCTATTTTTTTCAAAATTTTAGACTCAGCAGTTTCGGAGATAAGGGGGAATGCTCGATTTTTGTATATTTTCATTAATCTCTTTCAAACTATGCATTCAAAAATTATAAAAAATATATATCTACTCGTATTTGTATTTCTCATAACGAGCTGTTTAATTTTTTTAATTTTCTACTTTGCTCCTCCCCCCCAAAATTAACCCCCAATATCAGATTAGGATTTTCGTTTAGGTTTTCTTGTAAGCTATGAGTGAGGCCCTATTTTTTCAAATTTTTAGGTTTAGTAGTTTCGGTGATAAGGGGGGGGATGCTCGATTTTCGTATATTTTCTTTTATATCTTTAAAACTATGCATTTAGGGATTGCAATTGCTGGATCCCTCATCCAGCAATCCAGCTGGATCCAGCATATTTTTCGGCCTGCTGGATCCAGCACCGGGTGCAAAAATCCCGCTGGATTGAAAACGTTGCTGGATTGCAATCCCTATATGCATTTTAAAATTATAAAAAAAAATATATTTGTATTTCTCATAACGATCCCTTTCATTTGATATGTCATGATGCATTTGAGATTTTTTTTTAATTTTCTAATTTGCCCGACAAAATTAACCCCCAAAATCAGAATTCGTTTATTTACGCTATACGTTCGTAATTGGGTCACCAAACTTTATATATGTACCAAATTTCAACTTTTTTCCTTCAGTAGATTCGGAGAAAATAAGCTGTAACAGACGTAGTAAAGTAAAAACTGAAAAAAAAAAAATGTCGTTTACAACAATGTATGTACTGAAGCAAATAGTAGACGATCTTGTTATATTATTGTCCGTCATTTGCATAAATGCGGTCTGAAAGTTGAAAAGAGACACATTTGTGATACTTGAAGAAAACCTGTTCATATTATTTACGCTCACTGGTTTGGTATTCACTGTGGTATGCGTTCATATAGGAAATACCTGTCATCCGCAAACTTATGTAATTTTTTTCTTCAAAGGTCTAGCAAGCCACCTGAGCTGCGATACGCTAAACACATTTCAGTTTTTAATATGATGCCCAGAGCAATTTTTTTCAATACAAAAAAAGCTTCAAGTTAAATACAATGTGTAAATACAGCCTTGAATCTTGATATTGTGCAACTTTAAACTTGAATAGATTAAAACAAATTATAATGAGAAATTTACATACGGTTTTTTATAAACAAGAGAATAACAATCAATATGATTAGATTTGATGCCCAGAGCAATATTTTTTCAGTACAAAAAAGCTTCAAGTTAAATACAATGCGTAAATACAGCCTTGAATCTTGATATTGTGCAACATTAAACTGGAATAGATTTAAACAAATTATAATGAGAAATTTACATACGATTTTTTATAAACATGAGAATAACAATCAATATGATTAGATTCCTAGCCGTGACTATATTCACTATATTAGTGAAATTAACATAAGAATATCAGACGAATTATTGCCATGATATTTATATAGAAGGCTATATAGGAAAAATGTAAATGCACCGCCGGGACTCGAACCCAGAACTCCCAATTTCGCGTCGGGAAAGTTTCCAGTTACTACACGGCTAGGAATCTAATCATATTGATTGTTATTCTCATGGAATAGATTTGTTCTAAAATGGCCTAAGGGTGTAGGAAAGCTGCCTCACTTGAACTTTTTACCCGACTGCGAAGCAAAGGAGTGGTAATGTGTTTAACAGTCTATGTATGTATGTATGTATGTATGTTCCTTTGAAGCACTATACAGACCAAACGCCTGGGCCGATTTTTATGATTCACACGCCAATCGATTCCCCTTAGTCCGGCGAGTGTCACTAAAGACATGACGTTAGTGAAAATTCAATATGGCGACTACAGGACGATTCGACTGACCGTTTAGGATCTATATCGATTTATTTTTAACTAAAAACATTTGAAATAAAAAATTTATTAAAAAACAAAAAACCCGACTGCGTAAAAATCGAACTTAAAAGATGGAAACAAGATCAAATGATAACATGCAGTCGGAGGTATTTCTGTTCAATTTGTTACTACTATTTCTCCGACTGCATGTTATCATTTGATCTTGTTTCCATCTTTTAAGTTCGATTTTTACGCAGTCGGGTTTTTTGTATTTTAATAAATTTTTTATTTACATACAGTATTGATTAGGCGAGCTGTCAGATATAGTTTAAAATCATCGCGTAGGATGGGGACACTTTTTCTTGCTTTCGACCCGAAAAGATTTTCCCAAAGAACGAAAATGCACCAGTTTTTTTTTTCATCACTGGCACGCTAAAACCAACTTTCATCTCCGAAAAGAAGAATGTAATGTCGCACTTTCAATGCACGTATTACCAAAATTAATTTATAATTTAAAAATGAATAAATAGTAAATTAAACTTTTGGTGATCGATTTAGGGCGGAAAAAGTCTAACTTAATGAACTGGAAGCCACAATAAATAATAATGTTCATTTTTCATTAATTTAATGAACTAATTTGTAATTAATTTCTATCAATTACATACGACAGCTCATATAATGTCACGACCCACTGTTGTTTATCTTTGCAGGTAGGCGGCACAACGATAATGTCAAAGTACGCAGGCTATCTATATATAAATAACTGGAAATGTCAAAAAGAAAAACAACAAGTTCATAATATAATATTATATAATATCTTGCCATAAGACAAAAACATTTATGTGGAATTTTCGCTACACTATGTGATCGACATATACATTAAAGAAATTATATGTTATTTTGCACACTGAAAGATCCATTAATTCAAGCAGTGGTGCTATGGAACACGGAGCATAAAAATGTATAAATGTTTATGTAAAATTTTATGATATTATGACAATAAAATCTTATCTTATCTATCTATACATTAAAGGGTTAATAAGTCATTTTGAAATGCACTTTAAATTTAGAAAGTTTGTACGTGAATAAAATGCAATATTACATGAAAAATTCTAACCAACTTGACGACAGGACCATTCCGATTTCAAAAATACGGATATAATAAAATATGCATTTTTTCATAGTAAAGTTTCTGTTATCGAGTGCGAAGCCACGGGTAACGACTAGTAATAAATATTTATAATATAATCACATATTTCACATTTAAACATAACCAAAGCATGCTTGTCAGCTTCCTCATTTCTTTTTGACAGATCAATTACGTGAGAACAAAAAAACAGCAAACTTTTAGATCTGGCGCTGACAGGCAACTTTTGTCGGCCGACTGCAAGCGTCCTTATAAACATGCGCTCACCTGCAACTGTAAAATCGACCGATTAAATAGTTTGTGAATCATTTAGTTGAGTCTGGATGCGCCAGGCCTTAAATTAAAAATATTATAAAAATAACTAGATTCTAGAAGATTTGAAAAAAACTGTTTTACAAAACTTTTTTGTTTTTGATTTTTTCGTTACGCTATTAAACGAAATTATCCACATCTCGACTAAAAAAAGGTTCACTTCAATATTGAAAAATGAACATCAATGCTCCTGCCTTGTTGCCACTGATAAAGTGTTAACATAAAAGCAGCGAGCACATTATTTACTGTGACAATGGACTACATTTCAATGCAAAATATATTACGTGTTCGAATACTGTAAAAATGGTCTGTAACCAAATAGGTAGGTACCTGTTTTTAGTTATTTTTTAAAATCGTTCCGGTTTGTTACAAACCATTTTTTTTCATTTCACAGGTAGGTAAAATTTAACATTTGAAAATATTTTTATAATCGTTTCAGTTTGAAGTTTTCACTTCTGTTGGGCGTCCCACGACGCACACATTTTTTTTTAATTTATAGATACGTTGTCTGGCCAGGTTAAAGGCTATAATAACTGTATTATTAACGCTAAATGGATGTATGTATCTAACAAGCGACTGGGCCCCAAAAAACGTGGGTGTAAAATTTTTTGTAATAACAAAAAATCTTACACCCACGTTTTACCCCCTTTGGGGTTAAATTTAAAAAAAAAAACTCGAATAGCTTATAATCTTCCTTAATAATCGGACTTGTAGTTCCTGAGATTAGCGCGTTCAAACAGAAAAAGAGTTTATTTTTTTTTGTTTGAACGCGTTAATCTCAGGAACTACCAATCCGATTTGAAAATTTTTTTTTGTTAGATAGCCCATTTATTAAGGAAGGTTATAGGTTATTCGAGTTTTTCAATAGTTAAAAGCTTGAAAAAATGCTTTTTTTCATTTAGGTAAATTTTGGCGATTTTCTAAGTTCTGTAGAGCCGGTAAAAATGGGAACAGAAACATATTTGACTAAAGCATTTTGAAGTAAATTTTATGCCCTTTAATTTTGAATAGGACCATTTTTTCGATAGGACCAGCCGTTTCCATGTTACAAGCAAGAAATCGAAAAAAGTGCAAAAAAATCGTGGTTTTTAGCCCACCAAAACTCCCCCGCCCTGTTTTAGAGGTCGCAAACTTGGATTTGACATCTTCTAAACATGCTTGAGGACACAAAATAATAAAATCATTTGCATCACAAAACGCAAGGCGGACTTCCTCTCGTGACTGGACTATTATCTGAAGTTTTTATTCTAATTTTGTGAACATTAATGCTTGTCTTGAAGCATATGTATTTGAACATTGTCTACATACAAAACCCATTTTTTAATCGCTATAAACTATTCATATTAGTATACAGAGTTCACTAGTTAGTTGTTACGTTCGTTTATGTGTGTGTGTGTCACATACCACATCAAGATGGGGTATTCGACCAATCAGAATGGACCCTGACTGCAGGGCCTAGTCGCTTGTATGAATCTATAGTCGGATGTTATTAACTTTGGATTGCTGAATGCTGCGACGATGTTCCGGGAAACTTCAGCCTCTCCACCTGCGGGAAGGTTTGGGTAGGAAGGCGGAACGAAAAAAAAAACTGAATCCACAGATTAATTAAAATAATACACAAACAAAAGTAGAAACACACGTTTGGATGGCGCACTGCCTGCACTTTTATATGAAATTCACCCACGAGGCACTTAGGTCGGTAGCTCAAACACGACTCTCTGCTTGACTATAGTCGACTGTGTGAACTTGCAAAACTTTTAATTTTAAACAAAACAATATAGTAACGCCCTCTATGAGGCAGTTTAAGAAAACAAATATACATATAAAGGGAGGATGATCAAAAGTTTGCCTTCGGGCTCAAACAACAACTGAGCGACCCGGCTTCGTCCGAGTACAAATCAGATTCTTTTAAATTTAACAACTGATCCGATTAACATGATTTTTTTAATTTATGGATGCGTTGTCTGGCCAGATTATAGACTATAACTAGTTGAACGGCCCGAATTAGTCCGGATACAAATCGAACTTTTTTTAAAATGTCCGTTTTTTTTTGAAAATCAGTTTTTGTGAAAAGAATACAGGTAAATGTGAACCAAATGTTTGTCAAAATTTCGATTTTACTCAACATCAAATTGTACAATATTTTAAATAGGTTTCGCTTGTATGCTCCAAAATTTTTAAATGTGTTTTTAACAAAAAAAAAAAAATATAATCCTTAGCCTGAAATCGGGAATTACATTTGACATTTCATATTTGATGTAGAAAGCGGTTACAAAAGTGTTCCAATAAATATCTACGTTTGTATGGTCACAAAACAATTCAAAGTCGACGCATGCACACAAAACCGATACTAACAGTTTTGTTACCGTTTCAGAGCCATAGCAGTTAGGTTTGAATAAAGCTGATATTCATCTACTTTCAACTAATAATATTATAAAGAGGTAAAATTTGTTTGTTTGTGAGTTTGTTTGTATATTGTGGGTAATCTCTGGAACTACTGAACAGATTCTAAAAATTCTTTCACTGATAGAAAGCTACACTGTCCCTGAATGATATAGGCTATATTTTATTTTGGCGAATTTCTCGCGGGGGGGGGGATTCGTGTGAGATAGTAACAAAACGTAACTCTGAAATTCTTTAGCATTTTAACGTATTGGCTAATGTTATAAACACCACCAGCCCGACTTCGCTTCGCAAGGGGAGAATTTCTCGCGGGGGGATCATAAGTCATAAATTCTTAGCACCCGAGCGAAGCCAGACGGGGCTGATAGTAATTAATATTTATGTTTTATGTGGATTATCACCTTCAAGTATTATTATTCTAGGGTTTTTCTTTTTTGATTTCAGTACCTACTGTTAAAAATATTTTGGTGATACATTTTTCCTTTCTATTTATAAAGAAGTTAACATTCATATTTTAGTTCTAAATATTTTAAAAATAATTTTTGCAGAAAAATAGATTTTTAAAATAATATCTAATTAGAATATTAAATTTTGTCCCTATTCAATCGTCTAGACATAGTGACTTCTCGTATTCATTTATCGATGAAAAATTTGATCTAACTACTAAAACAACTTAGGTAACATTAATTATTACAACAGCTGCACTGAATCTATACACGCACTTCCACCATATAATCCCGTCTTTCCACCATATGATAAAAGTTTCTAAATAAAATGCAAATTAATAATTAATAAGCTAATAAGCTAGTGTTTTTTGCAATGTTCTTTCTTACATATAGAACAAATTTCACATATTTGGCAATAGTAGTGACAGTATGTTAAAACGAGCGCTAGTGAGTTTTAACAGTCACGCGAATCATAATATCATTAAGCACGAGAAATATATAGTATTTTTTGCCATACCCACTATAAAATAGCTACTTTTCACTTCATTTTCGGTATTTTCAAAACATTTTGACAGTTCATTTGCGTCGCCAACTTCACTTTTATACTTAGTAGGTCGTGAGCTGTCGCAGTGCGCACACACATAAACAGAAATCACTACGAAAATGGCTTTGTTTCCCACACTAGTGTGTTTTGTTGTCAACTGACTTATTCCATGAATACATACACGCATGTAAAGTAGCTATTCGATAGTGGGTATGGCAAAAAACATTTGCAGCATCACCTGAATGTGGAATACATTTACATGATAAAGTATAATATTTATTAATAGTATAACTGCGAAGTGGTTTCTTTTTTCAACTTTGATTTACCTCATCTCATTTTCATAGTCATTTATTATTGTGTGTGAGTTACTCTTCTTGAGATTCGGACACATTTCTCATGTAAGTATTTAAATTACACAGAAAATCTACAATGCATTCTCAACAAGTTTAAAATTGGGAGACAACTTAGACGATGTTTCTGCCTACAAACGAAACTTACAGTTGAGGCGTAGCTGATTTTCACTAGTTTGTTGTCCGAGCGATGAAGAAATAGGTAATAATAATCAATTAAAATAAGTTCTCTTCTACAGACGTCGGAAATCATAGATAAATTCGCTGATTCCCACTTTGTTATAACGTTTTCCGATAAGCAATTGGAGCTGTCTGATTCTATAAAAATCCTGGGTGTTTACTTAGACTCTGAACTTAATTTTTCCTTACATTTGAATAACAAATTACAAGCAGCCTACTTACGTTTAAAACAAATCTACCAGTACAGATCTATGCTAGATTCAGAAGCTAAATTACGTCACTTTAGTTTTACCTATTGTCTATTACTGTAACCTTGTATATTTTCCTCGTCTTCGTGTGGTTGATAAAAATAGGCTCCGAATTTTGCAAAATTCCTATTTGCGATACGCTTATGGTGTTCGTAAATATGATCACATTACTTTTTATAGACTTAAGTCAAACATGCGTGAAATTGATGACATCTTGCGTCTTAACTATTGCATTTTTACATTTAAAACTTTAATCACCCGAACACCTAAATATTTATATAGTAAAATACTTCATAAGCAATCAGTTTCAAATAGTGATCATAATTTACGTTATAAAGACAAATTATCTATTCCAAAATTTCGCACGACTAAATTCAAAGCTTCGTTTACGTACTTGGCTCCTCTTTACTATAATAACTTGCCTTCTGAGCTAAAATGTTTGAGTCTCAACTCTTTTAAAATAAAAATTAAATCTGTACTATAAAGTATAAATTTACATTAGCCTGTTGCCAATATTTTTATTATTCACATACTCATAAATATATATATATATATATATTTTTTGTATATACTTTTTATATGTATATTCTTTTTATATGTATTTTCTTTTTAATATGTATATTTTTATATGTTTTTATGTTTGTAACAATATGTGTACTTTATATAATACGTAGTTTTCCGGGTTAAGTTGAAAAGCAGCGTTTTCGATGAACTTCGCCTATTGGATTGTACCCGTTCGATTCAATAAAGACATTTATTATTATTATTATTATTATTTCCACTTTTCAAGGTTGTCCATTAATCTTAAAATTTCTATTGTATTTATACGTTGGTTCGTAGACTATACTATATAAAAAGAAAAATCTGCGTTAATCTGAATTTTTGATAAAGCTTCTCACAAAAATAAAGAGAAATGGTTTAATAGACTACAAGACAAAAAATCGTTATTTACAAACACTGCCAACGGTATGTGCTCTATTATCGCTTTGCGCATCAGAGTTGAGTTTCGCTCATAGAAATAGTCATATCAAGATTCATTTCGCGAGAGATTGATTCAAATTGTAGGTTTCTGAAAAGAGGAGATTATGTTCTATAAACTGAAACCATTTTTAGATTGATTCGGATTCACAATAATAGCAGTTGTCGGTTAGTCTGTATGTACAGTCGCGGACTTAATAAGGCTAATAGGACAAAAAACATCGTTTAGGGTATTAAATTTCCTATGGATTTCTAGACGGATATTTTTTTATTCGGTATGGAAGGCACTCGAAACGCGTGTTAAAAAGAATGAATTCAACTTTGACTGTCTATAGTTTCTCAATTTTTAAAGATATCGAAATGGGATAAAAAGCACGGTTTAGGGCGTTCCTTGCTTTATGTACATAGTTAATTTCAAATTAAATTTCAATGAAAAACACAATAAATAAAGCTATTGAAAAGGACTTAACATTATAACAATTGGTTACCAAGGTTACAAAACGTGCGTGATTTTCAAGAAGCTGTAGCGCGCTAACCATTAGTACCACAGAAAAGTTGTGGGAATGAAAATTGTAGGAAATGTAATCCTCTTTAAAACATTACATAGTGCTTAAGTCGACCGTTTCTGAGATATTTCGAAAAAAGTAATAAAGGTAGTAAAATTTCGTGGCTTTTCGGCCGCCAAAAGTTGTCTTTTAGAAATCTCAGATAGCTCCTAGGCTAACATTTATTGGTATACCCTAAGGGTACCATCATGCCAAATTTGGTGCTTTTATCCGCCATGTATCGGTAATCTTGAAATACAGCTCTAAGCTACCTCACTATTATAGTCTGTGCGTACGCAGAAAATCGCTGGTTCGAAACTGGTCGGCACGGATTTTTCTTTGTTTTTTTTACAACTATGCCATATTCCACTTGATATTTATTTACATATTTTTCAATTTGTTTTATCGTCTTATTTATTGTAACTTATAGACGCGTCGACAACTTAGGTCATTAGCGTCATTGTTTTATCGTCTATTTGTTTATTTTTCATTATGTATACAAACTTAGCGGAGTGTGCAATTTTGGCTTTTCCAACTATTCTTATTTTTTAAGGTATGTACTGTGTATCTCTCCTTAGAATTTTAAGATATTCACTAGTGTCTATCCTTTTTTAATTTCTAGAAAAAAAAATTGTAACAAGAATCTAAAACTTTTTTTACGTTTTCAGAAATGATTTTAAATTTATATCCAATTTAAAACCACATGAATATTTACAATTTGTGTATCTTTGCAATAGATGAAATATAATAACATAAAAACTGCTGATAATGGCAGGTGCACTAGGAAAAAGCTCCAGGGAAATTAAATTAAAATTACTTTTTGTTTAAAACACAATATACAAAAAAAAACGTAGATACAACATAATATATTATGCAATATAACTGAATGGAATGAGTACGTACCTTTTAATTTATTAATTTATTATTTTATTATATTTTCTATGAAGGAATAAGCAGATGCTTATTTTTTCCAGGTAGGTACATATTTTATAAAACATTTAGAATATTATAAATTGTTATCTAGATCAGTGATCTTCAATCTTTATTCCGGTAAACCTAAGAGTTTGAAGCAGTTTTGGGGTTCCATAAAGAATTTCTTTTAGTTAAAAAAGCTACTAAAATTTTATCTATTATTTATGCTTGTCATATGAAATTACATCCTTTTTATATTTTAATATATTTAACGACATATTTAATAAATATTATTGTTTTAACAAATCCATTTAATATGGTGAAATTTAAATTCAATTTCCATAACACTAATGGTTCCAGAGTCAGATGAAGGTTAAAGATCATTGATCTATAAAATGTGGAAGATATCTAACTTGTTAGTCTTGATAAGCGGGAATCTTGTCTTAAGCGGACTATTATTTCGATTCTGTCAAAAGAAATAGAGATTTTGTAAAGAAATATAATACGTCATACACTTTTTAACACAGAATCGAAAAGATGAGATTATTTTATAATCCTGTGACTTCATGTACGAGTATTATACACGTTTAACCGTAATAATATTGTACAGACACATTTTTATAAAAAAACATTTCAGCTCCTCAATAACACTAAACTATATGTAATTTGAAACAGTAAGGAATGGAAATTTCGATGTGATTACAATATTGTTGTTTTTTTTACGTCATTAATAAAAATAGTGTGGAAATATAGTTTTAGCTTAATATTATAACATCATTTAATTTATTTTAAGTGTTATGTTATTTAATGTAATCAAGACGCTAATGAGTAATGACCTAAGTTATCGACAAGTCTATAATTTACAATAAATAAATAAAATAAAGACTGAAATGTACATACTAAAATTTATAAATCCATTTGTTTCTATCTATTTTACAAAAGTAATATAAACAACATATAAGTAAAAGTAACATATATACTGCCATTTTTAATTTACGTTAAATTGGATGTGGGTCAAGTGAAGCTATTGTGAACATTATTGAGGCATATGCACTATGCAGTACACAATATCAAATCAATTTTGATTAGATTTGTAGAATAGGTACACATATTTCCTTTGATTATACGAATTACATCTGTTAACATAGCCTTCATTGTCTGATGCTGGGTTGCAGAACGCGTTGTCAGAAAATCTGATTTGAGAATGACCTTAGATCGTGATCATCTAATTAAAAATACCAAAAAACAGTCTAATGTCGTTGTCAATTTTTTTTTATGTAGACTAGACTGTTCTAACAGAAAAATAAATAACCGAACTACATAGAAAAAGATCACTTTTCAAACTAAATTTTTATCAAAATGCTTAGAAAATGTTGTATCGAAGTGGAAATTGTGCAAAAAATTATGTAAAATACCTGTACGCACGTCACACTGTTAAAAAATATATTTATGACTTTTATTTGGGATATAAACGTCTCATGACACTATAGTGTTCGAATTTCGAAAATGTTTTTTTTTATAACAAACTTCTTTATGTCGATTTCCAGAAGATAAATTACAACTTTCTACTTCTTCTGGCTGTCACAGTTTTCCATTCCTATACGGATCGTGATTTCTCCTCTCCTCTCCTCTCCCTTCCTCTCCTATCTTCTCCTCCCCTCTCCTCCCCTCTCCTCTTCAATTAGTATAGTAATTAGCAGACAAATTGAATGTGTATGTATATTGTTTTTGGAATATAGCAATTGATAAGTAACATACCTGAGGGAGAATAATTATTTTATTTATTTATCATCAAGAGAAAAACATAATAATATATTTTTCTCCTACCTAGGCCGAAAGTTCGTACTTTCGTCCCTGCTAAGCGGGAACAAAGTCGCTCTTTATTCCAGTGGTACGGACAAATGCGCGTGCGCAATAGTACTTATGCCGGCTCTCACGCACCTACTTCTGTCTCCTAAACATTAAAATTATTTCCTTTAAAATTATTTTTAAATAATTTTAATAATAAAATAAAATAAAAATGATAATTTTAATAATTTTAATAATTTTTTTTTCAATTTTGCGAACTTTCGGCCTGGCAGGAGAAAAATAGTATGCGCAACACGGGAGGAAATTACTACATCTCCTCCCGCGTATAAAATTACCACCCGAGCCGAAGGCAAGGGTGGCAAATACGCGGGAGGAGAAAATGTAACACTTTCCTCCCTTGTGGCACAATGTACTATTCTACAAATTGCATGTGATATTTCGCTGTCTTATTTGTCATAGCCGTGCTGGGACACAGAACTGCCATGTTAGTTCTGAGTCCATAATTAATATCTGCTTGATGGTGCGTGCGTGTGTATTATTTTTTTTTGGTAGGAACCATAAAAGATACAGCATTCTAATCCCGAAGGAACTCTTCATCAATACAAATATACAAATTTTTAAATTTTAATACCTGCTACGTTATTTAAGTTAAAGTAATAAGGCCTAGTTTACTGCAATAGTATATTGCATTACAAGGGTCGAAACATAGCGTTTGCAACCAGTGTGAAGTTTGCTGCACGAGGTACAATGGCAGCAATCACACGCGTTGCAAACGCAATGTTTCGTTTCAAGTAATTGCATATAATTTTTTACAACAACTCTATTGACAGTTCGATTTGAGATACCTGCAATTTGGGCGCGCAAAAAAGCCGCAAAAATATTAGATCTGTCAAATCCATGTGAAATTTATGTGGGGTTATGTCTGTCGTTTTGACGCTTTCGAATATTATATATGCGAATTGAAGTTGACGCGATTCAATCGCTCTATCTCCCTCTTAACAACGTTAAAAAACAGAGAAAACCAACAACTGAACATTTTCATCCCTAAACAGGTACCGACAATCAACTTTTCAAAGCGGCGTTAATAGCCGCTATTGAAAACTCGATTTTCGCATATAATATTAGAAAACGTCAAAATGACAGACATAACCCCATATAAATTTTACTAATACTTTTGCAGCTTTTTTGCGCGTCCAAATTGCAGGTATCTCAAATCGAATTGTCAATAGAGTTGTTGTGAAAAATAATATGCAATTACTCGGAACGAAACATATAGCGTTTGCAGCGAGTGTGATTGCTGCCCGAGGTGCACTGGTTGCAAACACTATGTTTCGACTTTTGTATTGCAATATACTATTACTCAAAATAACCAGATCACCTATGTTCCCCATATACACTGTTTCCGTACGGCCAGAATGACAATATTATATTAAATATAAGTATGGTCTGTAGCAGTAGGCTGGGCCGTGATTTTTGGGCAAATGATGTTAGCCCCTTGAAAGGAAAAATATTTATTTAACCAACTTCAAAAACTATTGTGAAGCCGTTTTAAGTGCTAGACAAAAAAATTCAACGGCATTGTTTAACTTAGACGTTGCTCATTCCAATGCAGATATAAAAAAAAGTCGTATCTCCCTCCAAAATGGTTTGGATGCTAATTAATTAAATATCATTTATGGATCTGATAGTGAATTTCAAAGATTTTCTTCATTTTGACACACAATCTTAAAAAATTTTAGAGTTGGCGAAATTTTTAATGTTACTGGTAAACAATAGTTAAATATTATCTAATTGTATACCTTTTTCTTTTTTGTAATCGATGATCTGGTGCGGTTTAAGAAAACCTTTTATATTAAAAAACACAAAAAAAAAACATTTTTCTTCATCATTCAAACTAACTTAGTTACTGCCTTGAGATTTAGGCCTGCAACTCACCCCTTAAAAGTTTTCTAGAAACTGGCAACTTTGAGATAGGTAACTCATTCTTTCGCAAAATTATCGAAAGTGTATCAGGTCAGGGTACTCTGGACCAAAATTACTCAAAATAACTGCGGCGAAACGTCCCCAAATAGCGTTCTCAAGGTGAAAAAAATCGTTAAAAATGTGTTTTTCCAACTCTCACTCAAATTTGTGTGAGAACCATGCTAGATAAGACAAAATTAGGGTATAAAATTTCCTACAAAAAAGTTTGGTACGGCATATGTCTAAAAATAGTTTAGAAATACTGGGCGTTCCAAATTTTTCTCAATTCGGTACTGCAACATTATGTGACATTTTTTTGCAAAATTAATAAAAGTATATTCAGAAAGAATACTCTGGACTTAAATTCCTCAAAAATCGAGATATAATTTTGGGAAATGGCAACATTTCTGTCAAAAAATACGTTTGAACTGCAGGCTATTGCCCAGAATTTCTAAATTATTGACTTTGGACATATGCCGTCGGGGACTTTTTTGTAGGAAATTTTATACTCTACAAAATTACTAGTATGTAATTTTGTCCCATGTACCATATGGCTCTCACACAAATTTGAGTGAGAGTTGGAAAAACACATTTTTAAACGATTTTTTTCACCTTGAGAACGCTATTTGGGGAGGTTCTGCAACATTTATTTTGAGTAATTTTGATCCAAACTATCCTGACCTGACTAGTGTTGCCGTCTAGACAAGACTTTGAAAGTCTTGTGTTGTCTTGAAATATTAAAACAAGACTTCATTAAGTGATAGTGTGATAGTTCTATCGCGACAACGCGAGAGCACTGAGGTTAAAGCTATAGAGGGAGTATAAGCATTTAAAAGTGAAGCCAGTCGCCATCAGTGGCGGCCGGTGGTCAAAAATTTTGTTAGTGCACAAAATACCTAACCCAAAAATATGATCTCTTTGTTGCGCTCATTAATTATCTACATCTCTTTTTTACTCTAATTAATTTTTTTTGTTCAGATTAGTCTTTCGGACAATCTGTATACTAGCTATAATATTATGTACATTTTGCAAATGAGTTTAAGATGAACTGTTTTTTACCATGCATGGCCCTCTTTCTTGTTTGGTGATCTACTGATGGCTAGCTTAATATAGCAAAAATCATAGTTACCTTGATTTACGTACAATTTTTATTTTTTTTAGTTAAATATTTTTTTTCTCGAAAACTGTACATTTTAAAGAAAAAAATATTTACAATTTTTTCATATTATAACATCTAGAATTCATTTATTTTTTTTTACCTATGTTAATACGTGACATTGAGAACGTTTTTTTGAATATCTCAGGATCCACTGAACCGATTTGACTCAAAATCTAATCAGATCTAAGTTAAAGGCTGATAAACACAATAGAATAATCGGAATGTCCGTATGTTGTTCCGTTTTTACGATATCGAAGGCGAAAAATTGACCACATACACACACACATACACACACACACACATACTCACACATACACACACACACATACACATACAGACATCAGTCAGAAAATGATCTTAAAGGATTGCTAAGGTCTCAAAACGTGAAGATCTGTTAAAATCTCGAAATATTTTTTTCGGACTAAATCCATTACTTCCCTACCATAGTAGAGGTGGGAAGTAAAAAGAATTTAAATTGTTTGTTTTATGGAATTTAACAATAACAGTGAATATGTGTAACATTGATTGGGTAAATTTAGTACTTTAAACGGACACTCTGTAATATAGTACACACTTTCTGACTTTTTTGTAAACAATATATTAGGATGTAGGTACTCTGTATTGGCTGATAATTTCTATACTCTATATAATAGAGATGAAGAACTTACTTGAGTGCTTAAATGTACGAAGTAAACGGAAAGTAGATTTCTTGCCGGATGTTTTATATTATAATACGTCAATAATAATGATTGATTCTTGTTTGTGTTGTACTCAAAACACCTGAGACAAATAGTTTCTCAGAATCACTTAGATAGATTAATATATATCAATCAACCTGCGTTATTTATTTATGGGTGTCCGTGTGTGTATATTAAAAATTAATTGACAGATATATTTTTTGTTTCGATATTACCCAGGGCGATTTATTAACTTCCCGACAAACTTTGACCTATGAAATGCTCTTCTAATTTTGAGAAAAAAAAATATTATGAACATATGTCCTATTTCACTTATTTAAGGAATTAAACATAATATAAACATTCGTTGTTTTTATTTGTTGGTTACACCCACCAGGACGACGCATAAATACAGGGTGAGACTGAGACCCCGATAAGGACCAGTTGTAATCATGTACCTGAAAGAGAAACATCTTTTGAAAATGCCATCCACTCGTGTTGGCGAAACGTCAAGAACAATAAACTTGAACCATCGACGGCCTAATAGCCCAAGAAACTCTATGAAATTGATAGACGGCCGCGAAAGCCTTACACAACTTATCATTTTTAATGATTCAAAAGTTATCAAAATCGTAATTTTTCACACTTTAAAAAATCATGTACCTATAAAAAAATATACAGGTACAGGGTGTTTACTAAACATACGGCAAAAATTTAAAGGGTGATTCCTTGAGTAATTTTAAGAATATTTTGTCCTTGAATACGTTTTCGGAAAGACGCTTCGTTTCGAAGATACAGGGCGATAAAAGTTTTTCTACAAAAACAATATTTTATTATATAAATACAGTAAAGCTTCTTAATCTGAAAATTACTGCTAGTAAGTCTGCTAGGATGCTGCATAAATCCAATCTTCTCCTCATTGGCTGTCAAACTCTTTCAAAAACACCAAAAATAAGTCACGATCGAAACGTAATTAACAAAACAAAACAAAGCGGCATTTCGAAAATCATGAAAGAACAAAATATTCTTAAAATTACCAAAGGAATCACCCCTTGAATTTTGGCCATATGTTTAGTAAACACTCTGTATATATTAATGCTAACATAAAATATCCTATGGCTAGATCATAGGATATTTTATTTTAGCATTAATTAGTCAAAGAATACGAAATAAATTGTTCCGTTGAAAAATTTCATTATCTTGCAATTGTTTAAATACTTGCGTTTTAAACAATGTGGCACCAAGTTGCTCCGTGGCAAGATGCATTTTTATAATAAATACTACAATTACATACTAAAGAGAATCTCGGAAAAAAATTCCGGCCAAATAGTTTTTTATAGCGCCTGTACGTGTCAGACTAAAAGTTTATAATATCTTTTTGATAAAAAACAATAAAGTTATAAAGTTATTGGTTTCAGTTCGATTTTCGAAAATCGAGTTTTCAACAGATCTCGACGTTTTGAGGTCCTTTAGGAAGCTATACTGACAATTTCCAAGTGGATTTCTGTATGCCTGTATGTATGTATGTTGAGTTTTACTCAATTTAGGTTTCTTAAAAATTTCAAATCAAGTAAAGTTTGAGAAATTTAATCTCAAAAATAAAATTTTTGAAAAAATATTTTTTTGAATAACTTTTAAAATACTTTACCGATCGATTCCAAAATATAATCAGCTCTATCTCAAAAAAAACTGCGTCGAATACCGCAAACTCGATCTCAATCAAATGATTCGTTCGAGAGATACTTTATAAGAGTACGCAGTGGACAATTTTGAGCACGTAGATTGGCTTCTCACCTGGGAAAAGAGAAAGAACGAGAGAAAAGGGAAAACGGTTGTATCAGATATGGCTCAGAGAGTGGTGTTAAATCGGGCCCAAGTAATTGTTAAACAATCCCAGAAAATATTCTCTGAGTTGGTCCGATACAAGCGTTTGCCTTTTTAATGAAAGGACACGAAATAATGTTAACAATATTTATTAGTATTCATTAATTATGCAAATATCACTAATGCAAACTTAACATAAAAGTTAACACAATAATCGATAGGAATCGAAAGAACCCAAAATGAATAGTAGGGAAATTAGCAAGATATATTAAATTTATACACTTAAAATTAACACTTTACTTTAGGTAATGAAAAGTTAATTGCGGAAAACTTAATAATAATGAAAATTGAATAATTATCGTTTAAACAATGTATCGATAGGAATCGATAGAACCATTGGAATGGTTGCAAAAGAAAAGAAATTAGAAAATTAAAAAAAACCGGACACAAAATTATCACTTCAGACTCTACAAGTGAAAAATTAATAATCATTATACAAAATGACCATTTAGAAATGGCTTAAAAGAAAATTAGAAAAATAAATACGGAGCACTTAAAATTACGACTTATGATTCCGAGTGAAAAATTAATAATAATTATTCTATTTTTTTCCGTTGATAAGCAAAATTTGTATTTTAACAATCAGAAAATAAAACGTGTACACAGCATGCTATTTTTATAGGAGTCAATTCATTTTTTCAAAGCCGCTCCCAAATACTGCTAGATCAAAAATGCCAAATAAATAAGTAGTTATAAGATTATGCAAATTATTTACAAGTGATACGCAATATCACAACTTATAAGAGTAGTTGTCGAAAATTAAAAAAAAAGGTTTTTCAAAATAATTTTTAGATTTTTTGACCGATCGACTTTTAAACTCTAATCATTTTTTGCGCTCGAAAAACTGCATCGAATGCTACAAACCCGATCCCAATCGGTTGATTCGTTAGAGAGATATCGTTGTCGAAAAATTTTCAAAAAAGTGTCTTTTTCAAAATAACTAAGATTTTTTGACCGATCGATTTTTAAAATCTTATCGCTTTTTGCACTCCAAAAACTGTGTCGAACACTACAAACCCGATCAGGAAAATATTAAAATTTTGAGGGCGGCGCCAATTTAATTACTAAAATTAAATTGCCGCCGACTTCAAAATTTTAATATTTCCCTCTTTTTAGTGGCTTTTTTTTAAGGAGGTTCTATTTTGTATACAATAATTTTATTAACTTCCCATTGGAAGTTATTGTAATGGGTCCGAAAATCGAAATCAAAATGTATAACAAATTTTTATGTTTCAAGGTCACTACACTATTTTTACACTATTTTTAGAAAGATGTCTGTGTGTGTGTGTGTGTACGTATGTGTCCATTTCTTTTTAATACGAAAACTTGAGAATGAAAAATGATATCGACTACGTTAGGGTGCCAATCGACGCGTATTAACGTATATATGATTTGAAAGAAATTTTTTCAAAATCGGTTCAGCCGTTCTTTTTTCTTAGCCAAATAGACTCCAAAAAAGTAGATTTTACACAATATCTCGCGAATAAAAAATTATATCGACTTCGTAAGGGTGTCAATCGAGGCGTGTTAACGTCATTTTGATCCGAAATAAATTTTATAAAAATCGGTTCAGCCGTTTTTTTTTTTTAATTATTGTAAAAAATAAATAATAATTATGTTTTAATGATTAAAATGATTACATTTCTGTGTAATATCTAATTTAATTATTATTATTAAATGTTTATCATACTGGGAAGTTCGTCGTGTGGACCTCAAGGGTCGCACTTTAGTCCTAATAAACGACCCACCTCACGGCTTGTTTTATAATTAATTCTTGTTAATTTTCAAGGTCAGGTTGCGTTGGAAATTGACGGTTTTTTGAAAAGAAAATTGATCATCAGAATTCTATAAAGTGGCTGTCATACTCATATCTACTAATGAGACAATCTTACTGGAATTTAATTATAGATTAACAAAGGAATTGTTGCAATAAAACACAAAGCGCTGTGGAATCACAACAAGACCCTTGACAGTGCACTAAACGAGCATTTGCACTTTGATTGGATTGGCTGGAACTTTGAAACGCTTTGTGTAGGAACTGTGAATCAGTTGTCTTTATCACATTGCACAATGCACAGTGATAATATGATTTCCAAAAAAAAAGTTAAAAAACCTAAAACCCGACTACATAAGAGAAGTAAACAAGCTTCCGGTATGAAAATTAGTTAGTTATTGTACATTATAGACGTTCGATAGCTATGGTCATTAGCGTCTATTCCAATATGAAAAGTAGTCGGGCAAAAAGATATTACCTGAAGTTTAAGTATGCCACCTCGGGCAGCAAACTTCACACTGGTTGCAAACGCTATGTTTCGACCCTTGTAATGCAATATACTATTCTTTTCTGGTGAATAATAATAATAGTAAAAATATTTTTATTTATGTATTTATTTTTCCTACTATTGCACAAGTTATTTAATTACAAAATATACATAAAAAGGATACTATCTCTCACTAGAGCAGGCTCTGTGCCGAGAGGAAGGATATAGTGTGTTTGTGTTTTGTGTCTAACGTGTAGATGTGCATATATTTAATTAGTTTTACTTTGAAAGCGATAAGAATTATACGCGTTGTTCATGTAAAAAAATAATCTACGCAAAAGTACAGCAGATCAGAAAATATAAACGTCACAAAAACAAATTACTTTCAGAGAGATTTTTTCTAGTTTTTCTCATGTTTTAGCTTGGAAGTAAACACTAATTTTATTATGTCAGGTTATAAAATAGTAGATTGTAGATGTCTAATGGACTATATTACAACGAGTGATGACAGTATGTAAAAACGAGCGATAGCGAGTTATTACAGTTACACGAGTTGTAATACCATTAGTGAATGAATGAATGAATTGTAAATTATAGACGCCCGACAACTGAGGTCATTAGCGTCTAAAACAACAAATGTAAATAAAAACAAATGCAAAATCAAAAATATATACACAACAAAACAAAACAATCACAAGTACAAATAAAATGTGTCATTCAATACAATGTGATAAGATATAGAGTAAAAAAGCATAAAGGCTGTAAAGGGGTTTAAATATACACAAATAAATAAAATCAAATAAACCGGTCAAGACCGGTTTCTTTTAAAAATCGAAACAGCAGATCGACATTGTCAGGATCATTTCCTAAAACAACCGACAGATCACCTGACAATCCGATCTGCTGTCGTGTGTCCCTAAACTGGACACACTCAATTAAAATATGCGAAACGGTAACACGAGTGTCACACGTCTCACAGAGGGGCGGATCCTCACGAGCCATTAAGAAACCATGTGTTAATCTACAGTGACCGATGCGCAGCCGTGTAAGGACCACTTCCTCCCACCTGGAGGGACGGCAAGATGTGAACCATGGGTCAACTGTAGATTTTATAAATTTTAATTTGTTTTCATCGACAGCACTCCATTCATCCTTCCAGAGCTGCTGAACGGCTGAAATCAGTACGCTCTTGAGGTCGTCACCGATAACGCAAAATACACTCTGACCGTTATTTGCAGCGTCCTTAGCTGCAGTGTCAGCTAGTTCATTGCCAGCAATTCCCATGTGGCCGGGAACCCAACAAAACCGGACAGTGGTTCCACCTCTTTTCAAAGAGTACAATTTGTCCTGAATTAAACAAATAAGAGGGTGGCTGGGATAGGAACGCTGCAATGCCTGAAGAGCACTCAAAGAGTCGCTGCAAATAACATATTTGTGTGGACCGTGCACATGTCTCAAGGCCTGCAAAATTGCATATAACTCTGCAGTAAAAATACTGCACTCTTGAGACAACTTGTATCCAACACTGGCGTTATCGGTGACAAACGCGCAACCAACTCGGTCGAGAGACTTCGAGCCATCCGTGTAAACAGAACGATAGTCTCGATTCTGATCCAGCCACGCCAGAAAAAGCTGGCGATAAAGCTCTGGAGTTGTTGAATTTCGAGGATGAATGGAAAGTGACATGTCGATGACGGGCTCAGGAATTAACCACGGAGGTACAGAATTACGGCCGACTTTAAGAGTTCTAGGAAGCGCCAACGGAAGGTCATCTAGAAGAAGAGTCAACCTGATACCAAGAGGACGTGTTGCATTTCTTCTCCGTCTATACAGAGAAGAAAAACGAGGTTGAAATACGCAACTGTAAGTTGGGTGATCAGGTTGACTACGGAGCTTTGAAACGTACGATAGCATATTGCGTTTTCGCCGGATGTTCAGCGGAGGCTCTCCGCATTCAGCGGCTATGCTAACAACGGGACTGGATCGAAACGCTCCGGTTGACAAACGAATTCCGGCGTGATGAACAGCGTTTAACGTCCTGATGTACGACTCACGCGCCGAGTCGTACACAATGCTACCGTAATCCAATTTAGACCGTACGACTGCACGATAAATTCGCAGCAATACCGTACGGTCTGCACCCCACGTGGTACTGGATAAAATTTTTAAAATATTAAGGGAAGACATCAACTTCCTCTTTAAAATATTAAAATGAGCCTTCCAATTTAACGACCGGTCAAAAGTAAGTCCTAAAAACCGAGCAGTGTCTTGTACAGAAATCAAAGTGTCATATAGATATAAGAATGGTTCCTGATAACAACTACGAATGCGGCAAAAGTGCACGCACTGGGTTTTCCCAACGGAAAATTTAAACCCATTGTTGGTTGTCCAGTTCTGGATGCTATTAATGGCCAGCTGCAGATGACGTTGTGCAGTACGAATGTACTTTGACGAACAGTAAATCGCCAAGTCGTCAACGTAGAGCGATGACTCTACAGACGATGGAATGCTGTCAATTATGCCATTAATAGCGATGGAAAAAAGAGTGACACTAAGAACCGAACCCTGTGGAACACCATTCTCCTGTACAAAGACACTAGACAAAGTGTTGCCGATACGGACTTGGAAGTAACGCTCGAATAAGAAATTATTTATAAAATTCCCAAGATGTCCTCTGATACCCCAATTGTGTAGTGTTCGGAGTATTCCATACCGCCATGTAGTGTCGTAAGCCTTTTCAAGATCGAAAAAAATCGCTATCAAGTGCTGTTTGTTAAGAAAGGCGTCCTGTATTGCGGACTCCAGCCTGACCAGATGATCCATTGTCGAACGGTGCTTCCGAAAGCCACACTGAGCATTCGTGATCAATCGTCTGGATTCAAGAATCCAAACCAATCGTCGGTTGATCATACGTTCGAGGAGTTTTGACAAACAGCTAGTCAGTGAGACAGGACGATAACTTGATGCTTGTTTTCGGTCTTTACCGGGCTTCAACAACGGCACTATAATAGAATTACACCAAGCGGTAGGAAACGTATTGGTGTACCAGATTAAATTAAACATCTTGAGAAGGAATATTGATCCGGAGGGAGGTAGCTTTTTCAAAAATTGGTAATGGATATCGTCAGATCCTGGAGAAGTATCATGGCAATCATGCAAACTCGACTGTAGTTCCCACAAGGAGAAAGGTGCATTGTAATTCTCCTCATTTTGTGAGGAAAAGTTTAATGCAACTTGTTCTGCTTGATTTTTCTGAGCAGAAAAACTCCCAAGGTAGTTAGCGGAACTCGAAACTTTTGCGTAGCATGCACCCATGTGATCGGCGACTTCATCAGGCGACGTAATAATGTCATTTCCCATTACCAATCCAGAAATGTAATTAAAACTCTGTTTACCAGAGATCCTCCGAATTTTCTCCCACACCTCGCGAGCGGGAGTACAACTTCTTACAGTGGAAACAAACTCACTCCATGACTGCTTCTTACTCTCTGCTATGATATGTCGGGCAATGGAACGCTTTTGCATGAAAATAATACGATTTTCATCCGTCATATTATTTTTGAAACGACGGAGAGCCTTTCGACGTTCACGGATGGCATCCCGACAAGCCTGATTCCACCAGGGAACAGGCACACGTCGCGGTGTTGTTGACGTGCGCGGAACTGCAGCTAAAGCCGCCTCGATGACCGCATCCGTGAAATGCTCCACAGCAGCATCGACATTGCCAAAGTTCATTTCGCCGACTTTTAGCACTTGTTGGAAGTGTGACCAATTAGCGTCTTTTATTTTCCACTTCGGGGAGCGTCTTTCATCGACATGGAATGAAAGAAGACGACAAATGATTGGGAAATGGTCACTGCTACAAAGATCGGCATTTACTTCCCATTCACAGGATGGGGCGATAGAAGAAGAGCAGAGAGTAAGATCTATAGCGGAAAATGTCCCATTAGCAGCCGAGAAATGTGTATTGGAACCTGTGTTCAATACGACCAAGTTTTGATTCAGAATCAACGTCTCCATTAATCTTCCACGAGCATCCACATGATTAGAACCCCAAGTGGGATTGTGGGCATTAAAATCCCCCATGATAATAAAGGGGCGTGGAAGTTGATATATAACAGATACAATTGTTGCAAGTGTCGGTTGTTCTGATGGAGGGATGTATATTGAACACAAAGTTACCGGATTCGGCGCATAAATTCTGACAGCGATGACCTGTAAGTCAGATTGTAATGGGACATTTTCGGAAAACACATTATTTCGGACTAAAACGGCCACTCCGCCACTGGCACGTTCAACGAATGGTTTATCTTTACGATAAATCGTAAAACCGCGAAGAACCGGAGTGTTTGTGTCTTTCAAATGTGTTTCCTGTAAAGCAATTGCAGTAGCGTTATGATCGTTAAGGAGGAGTTTCAATTCACTGAAATGAATATAAAAACCGTTCATGTTCCACTGTAAGAAATTGAATGTTTATTATAAAGAAGAAAAAGCTACCTCATTTTTTTCCTCGTTGCATCAAACCGATGATGAGGAGGTCTGGATATATCTTCGTCCATAGCAGAGTCTGTACTGCTGCTATGGTCGACGCGAGTACGCGTTATAGTCATAGTATGACTATTATCCCGGTTCAAGATAACCTTGGTTTTCTTTATCGGAGATACTGTTTTATTCTTTTTTACCGGAGATTTTACCGGTGACGTAATCTTCTTTACCGGCGATCTCGATCTATCTGGACTTTTTTTGTTTTTGTTTTTATTTTGTTTCTTGGCAACAACTTTAGAACATGATGGGGACACTTCGGTTTGTGTAGACATGTCACATGTCTGTGTTGACATGTCTACTTTGACGACTGGAACTGCAGCTATGGTTGCAAAAGATCGTGTGAAAGATGGGACAGATTCTCGGTATTTGCGTTTGGCCTCTGCAAAAGAAATTTTTTCTGTTGTTCTAATTTCCTGAATCTTGAACTCCACCTTGTATTGTGGACATTCTCTAGATCTTGCAGAATGACTTCCGTCGCAATTAACGCAATGCGACACCTTTTTGCACGGAATATCCTCGTGCAAAGGTTGGCCGCAATTATCACAGAGACTGGGAAAACTACAGTTGTTCTGTGAGTGCCCAAACTTTTGACATTTATAGCAGCGCAGGGGAGATGGTATATATTGTCGTACTTTTAAGAAATAAAAAGCTGCTTGAATTGATGAAGGAGGCTGTGGTGTACAGAACGTTAGAATATGGGACGGTGTAGGTACTAGTTGACCGTCTCTACGAGCGTGGATTCTGTAAACGTCTGTAACACCCTGATCTTTGAGCTCTTCTTTTATTGTTTCGACAGTGCAATTTAGAAGATCAAAACAATAAATTATGCCTTTCGAGAAATTAAGCTGCTTGTGTATTTCAACTTTCACCGGTACGTCGGTAGTCATGTCCATCCCTTTGATGCTAGTCGATGCCAAAATCTTGTCAGCTTGCTGCTGTGAAGACGTTTCGATAAGCAAGCAACCATCGCGCAATTTTTTCACACATTTCAATGTACCGTACAGTCCCGTAAGATGTTTAGAAATATAAAAAGGATTATCGCTATTGAAAGTGCCGTTGTCCTTACGCATCAACAAAAACCTGTTACAAGGAGTTATGCTCCTTGAATCGTTGCCAAATAATATGTTTAAATTCTCATCAGTACGCCCTCTCTTAGAGGGAGGGCTGGTAAGAGGGGGGAAGTTATTCATAGTATATATATAAAGATTCATCACCCGTGCTCCCCGCCCACCACGGAGCCCAACAAGGGGACGATGACCGCAAACCGGTACAGAGCGCCAGGGATACACGGTGATATAGTCAGCTCAAGAGACGGCGCCACTCCATCCAATGACACTGGCTCACCCCGCCGGAATACTAAATAAACACGACGTTAGCCGATTGACTAGACTGGGTTAGGTCTAGCCGCCCGTTTACAGCGAAGCGGAGGCCAAAGCAGTGTGTTGGTGCACCCAGGCGAACCTCAACTGCCAGGATCCTCTTTTCCGCCTTACGGGTCACCGCGCACGGCAAACACGCAGGTGTACTATTAGGGACTACTACAAACAAAGGACAGCAACAAAAGTGTACCCATAACGGAGGGACAAGACCGCTAACAACAACAAAAAAGAGGGAAGAACAGAAGAAGAAAAAAGTTGCGACTGTCCTTCCTTCATAATAGTCCCTAAATAAATCACCCAGCCGGATACACAACCGACTGGTGCGGGCTGGAGCCCCTGGGTCGCCAAGTCCCAAAGAACATTGGAATGGAATTGCGATAACTCAACAACGACATTCGAATGTTCCCCCTGGGGGGAATACCATTAGTCATTATGCACTAGATATATAGTTTTTTTTGCCATACCCACTATAAAATACCTTCTTTTCACTTCATTTTCAAAAAAATTTGACAGCTCATTTGCGTTGTCATCTTTACTTCTACAGTATGCCGTGAAGTTCGTGAGTAAATAATGGCAGACGCTGCACGCAGGCATATAGAGCGAATAAACAGATGTTGCTATGGCAACCGTTTACATACCGCCCTAATGCGGTAAGTAAAACACTTTCCGCACACCTGCCTATTAAATGACTCATTAAAGGCCGCTATACATATATCGAAAGTAGCTATTTTGTAGTGGTATGGCAAAATAGTAGTTTATGCAACTAGTACAATTTTGCATAACACGGCTCGCGTACCAACACCCCGAGCATCTTATACTTAATATATATATATATAAAAAAGATTTATTGTCATCAAATAAAAAACATAATACAATACATAATATTTTCGACATGGCGGTTCCAGTTTTAACTTTAACCCGCGCTCTTCTCTTTTTTTTTGACAATAATGGGTGTTATGCATAGCGACTTTATTATTTAATTAGGAAAAAAAGCACTTTAAAAACCTATTCATTAAAACAAGAGATAGCAGGTGGCTTATACTTAATAGGAATCTGCCTGGCACCAATTTCAAAAGATGGCGCTACCATATGTCATTTTTCCCAATTTTTTACTCAAAGAATCAGCTTTTATATAAACAATACAGTCAATTTGTGAGATCTGTAAGATTCTATAGATGATATTCTTTGTATTAAACATATTTGGGGTCATGTATTGAAATTAATAAAAGTAGGAATTCAGATTGAACTTGAAATATTTTTTTCAATGAAAAAGGATTTTTAGACATTTAAAACATACTTTGAAGGACAAAAAATGGATATGCTAAATTTCAATACGAAACTGTTAATAATAACAGCAAATCGTTTAGTAAAAAGTCACTAATGACAGATAATGCAACCGCGGTGTTATCAATAACTAAAAAAAGTGTAGCTATTGTCTAAGAAATGACGCTACGTACGTTTTGTTTACATCTTGATTTATGGTATAAATGTCAGTTTTCGATTTCTTGTTCAGTTCGTGTTTTTCAAAGATTTTGAGATTGATTTTGTTTTCTAAATAGATTTTTTCTTCAAGGCAACGGGTTGCTATGAATATGAATAATCAATTTTCAATTAACATGAAAACATAAAAAGTATCGAATTCAAAGATGTTCTAAATATGACAACTTAAATTATCAAATTTTCCTCTTGAGAAATTTATTTGATTGTGTAAAGTTGGTACCACGTACACAATTTTCAAATTGAGATTAGATTTTTTATATTTTCCAGGTTTTTCTGAAAAAAAATAGTTCAGTAACCATGGGAATGGGAAGAAATAATCGAAATCCAAAACGACGTAAATTTTTAAAAATATTAGTATCATTTTATAGACTGTTATGCATGAATTTTCTTCGATTTGTTATTTATTTTATTCATTTTACAAGTAAGAATAGTGAAATGAACTAATTAACTAAGAAACTTTTCATATCGCTTATTACAAAAATGACACCACAGAAATTTTATGTAAAATAAAAAAGCACAAAGTAAATTTATATAGGTAATAAAAAGTGACATTACATTCACATTATTATAAAAAATTATAAATACACTTGGCACTTTTAAATCTTTATTACACTTCAATTATTCTTCTTTTGGGCTTTTCAGACGTATTGCCTAATTCCAAGATCTGTCATAGAGTTATTTTTTTCTAATAGGAGAAATTTCATAAATGCTTTCTTCTTGACTCAGATTTTATTTCTTTTTGATTGATTCAAGCGTTTTAATAGATTTTATTTATACATTTTTTCGCACATGTTCTATAAGATTTCATAAATGTCCTTATTTATTAATTTTCTGCTCTGAAATTATAATTTTTCAACTTTCAACTCAACACTATTTATGACACGACTTGTGTCCACTTGTGTCAACATTTCTCAAATATTTAAATTTTTTATTCACATTGTTTCCATGGCAATTTCAGAAATATTATATCATTACTAACTTTGCTGTCATCATAGATCAATTATAAAAATTATTGTTATATTAGTGTCCTCTATACGCTAGTAGACGAAATACTCACAATATTTTGAAAAATATTACAATTACAGCGACGACAGCGCCTCTAACGGTTTATTATCGGCAACTTTTTGTGCAGTGCCCTTTTAATTGTACAAGTTGCATACAGTATTTTTTGTAACACAATATATATGAAATGTACAACTCACTGACTGCTAAAAATATTTACTTCGTTACCATAGCAACTATATTCTTACTTTTCTCGTATGGAATAAAATATGCATAATCGCAAGCTGACCTCACAGTTTATATTTTACGTACGCCTTCCTATATTGTCGTATCACATAAAATATATTTTATGTGATACGACATAATATGTATTATTGTACACCGTGCGATATATATTATTTTAAGTAGCCGACTAATCGCTGTGAGCAGATGAGGGAAAGTGACTGCTAGCGCACCACGGATAAATAGAGAAACAGTCAGGGGTACCTAACTTGCCCTTCTCTTTGTAACTGCTAAACATTTAGCATAAATACGTCATAGTAAATAATAAAATATAATACCGTGTTGAAAAAAGTTTTTAATTTTATGCAGAAAAAAGTAATATGCAAAATATTCATTTGATTTTTGAGTTATTATAACATAACTTATTATTTTTTTTTACTTATTTAATAATTAACTACAAACATTTGACACAGAGCTTGCTCTAGTGAGAGGAAGTATCCTTTTTTTATATATTTTTGTAAATAAATAAGTTGTGCAATATTAGGAAAAAAAAAAAAATAAATAAATAAATAAAATTCTCTAATTTGAGTTTTGACAGCTGAGTGTTCGATTTTACGCGTAGATTTGATAATGTGTACTAATCGAAATTGCTTTGCGAATCATGGAAAACAAGGTTTATGATTTATATTGTTTACAGATTTCACAAAACACACTTTTCACGTTGCTATTTTTAATTTCAACAGAATCATTGAATGATTTAATTGTAACTTTAGCTCCGTTGATTTACGCTATAACTCATCAGGCAACTGATCACAGCATAGAGACGAAATGTTGTATACATTTCATATTATATTATGTGTTACAAAAAACAAATTATATTTATCACAACATACTGTACGTACGCCCTTAGTTCAACGACCAAAAATGGTACAATGTACATATTGTAATCTATTTAAAATGTAAAATAGAATGTTTTCATGTAAAAATAATGTAAACAATGTGAATATTGTGTTTTGTACAACTTTTTACTTTCAACATTTAACCTCAGATGCCACATTTTTCGTTTGTAGATATGAATATAAGTACGTTGGTAAACAGATTGAAATTAAAAAACACAGCAAATTGAATGTTTTTTCTTTACATAACAAAAAACGAAATTGAGCGTAAAGCAGGATAGAGGAAGGAAGAGAACACGCAGTATTAATGCATTGACATTTTATTGAATGAAGCTCGTGTTATCACGTAGGTTGTACATAAATGATAATATTATAATTTCCATCAGTAAAAAACATATTGAATAACTTCAATGGTTGCCAGATAGGTACCTTATTTGGTGGAGCCACCCACCCAAGTTATATTCTCTTGTATATGTGAATATGCTCTATACAATATGTAGACATATTATACAATTGAATATAGCTTTAAAAAAAACTTCAATGGTTTTGGTATGAAATTAAATGATCGATAATACATGACTTCCATTTTACTAAAAAATTTTAATATGAAAATTTTCAGTGGAATTTGCCAGAAAGTCCTTATAAGCTTATACGATACTTAGACGATAATATAATATTGTTAAAAAGCATCTAGTCCCCGATACATAACTAACGATCCCGGCATATTACATGCGCAATAGGACAGATGTTTTTGTCAATGCGTATACTACATGTATAGCATAAAAACGACCTGGTAGCGCGCCTACCTCGCATGGTGGAAGGTTGATGGTTCAATTCCAGTTAGCGCCATTAATATACGAGTATTTTTGTTTTTTTTTAACTATTCCATATATAGGGAAAGCTGGAAATGGCTTTAATCCCTTTAGTTTAGGTCTGGAATGAACATATTAAGTTTTCCCCCTTCTGCTAGTTGAGATTTAGCCGCTGCGTGCAGAATTATAGTCAGAAAACACCTGTTTTAATTAACATCGAAAATTAACATTATGCATTTAAAAAATGTTTGCCGTAAAATTGTCCACATTTTTTGTTCCAAACATTTTTTTATGAAACTTGTCGGCCAGAAATCAAATGTTTTAACAATATCCACTGCTGAAATGGTCTATGACCGTTTCGTCGATTCCTATTTCGTTGTCCATAAAATAAATTCCCGTTTGGTCGACTGACCTTTCTACCTGATTGTAAACATCATTAATTGTTCCCGTTTGGTCGACTGCTCATTCTACTTGTTTATGATTATCATAAAGGGTTATTCAAAAAAAATTATTTTAATTTAAACCTTTTACTTTGGTGGTTTAATAGTTTTTATTCATATTACTACTTCGTTATTCTATGTAGAAAACATTTTGGGAAAAATATTGGCGGTTAGCTTCGTCAGTGTTTACATTATTTATTCAAAATTATTCGAATTTCACTACGTAGAGTAGTTTTCTTAATGTTTGGCCAACTATTGTAGTTCCATTCAACAAACTGCTTACTGTTTCGTTGATTCTGTGTCTAAATCGCGATACTCTTTCTTGGAAGTTTTGGCGTAGGTAAGCTGTGTTCTATTTGCTGGATTATTATTTATATTGTTTAATGTTCTTTACGGCCAGTAAGAGTTTTTCTTAGTGGCATATTTTTTCTAGAATACAAAGTAAAAATTTGTTCTTTTCATTTATTTTTATAATTTTTAATATAAATAAATTATACGGCTGAATTGCAATTGCAGGTTAGAATCCTGACTGTGACTATGGTTGGTAAAATGATTTTTTCCAATATGTTTCGAATCAATTATATAATTGGCTGCTTTCCAACGAAAAAATTTCCAATTGCAATTCAGCCGTATAAATCTTATTAATTTATCTTAAAAAAATCAAACTCGTTGGTTGATTTCTATACCATGTTTTATGTATGTATCTAACATAGCAGTTGTTAACGGGAATGTGGACAGGTACTCAAATCAAACACCTTATTGAGCTGCGTATAACGTTTCGCCGGTAATTCCAGCTTCTGAAGAAGCTGGAATTACCGGCGAAACGTTATACGCAGCTCAATAAGGTGTTTGATTTGAGTACCTGTCCACATTCCCGTTAACAACTGCTATATTATATCAACAATGGACGTGAAACCAGAAAAGTATGTATCTAACATGTAGATTATCTTACGATGTCTACAAGATACAATTATTTCTAGAATATTATGTAGTAATACCAATCAATGGTTATTTATAGCATTGATATATCAAGGTACTTATGTATTTAATATATCCCATTTAAGGGTGTTTGAAATAATTTTCACTTTCATGATGAGCTCTCGCTAGAACGAAGATATTCACACCTACTACCTAGCTATAATAAATTAACTCTCGCATGTAGTTAAAATCAATTGATTCCGAAGCATATAAGGAGAATATTTGATTAGTAATCTTGTCACGGTTGAGCAAATGTAAGCTCATTCCGCCGCGAAAGTGGAAATATTCAGGTTAGAATCCTGACTGTGACTATGGTTGGTAAAATGATTTTTTCCAATATGTTTCGAATCAATTATAGAATTGGCTGCTTTCCAACGAAAAAATTTATAATTTTTAATGTTATTTAGGCTAAAAATTTAAAATAATATTTACGTTTTTAACGAAAGAAATTTATAAATAATAAATTAACATAGAAATTCAGTATTTTGAAGGCACACAATTATTATGCTTACAAACATAAGGGTACAAAAAAATTGATAGTTCGCTAAAAATTCGATAGATGGCCGTGTTGCATAGTTAGATACGTAGTATTTGGAAAAAAAAATTATAATTTTATTATGTTATTCAACATTTTTTATGAAAATAATTATAGTTAATAAATCTAGGCTTCGAAATATCATACTGTAATAAATTTCAAATTTAGAGTTTGAGTAGTTCTAATAAAATGTAGACAATATTAATGTTTTGTGGAATCAAAATAGTTGCATGTATTTCGGGATTCGATAAATTTGTTACCGGTCCCGTAGTGGTATTTTGTATTACACCACTGTCACCAGTTTGTTACGGGGTCCTTAGTGGTATGTTGAGAATACCACCACTTTGGTATCCCTGGGTTCGTTTATGATCTGATGCGACTAGTGATATCAGCTGGCGAGGGTTATGTTTATAATAAGTCAGTGTAACAAGTCAATGTAAAATGTATTAGTTTATTAACAAGTAAAACATAAAAATACAATCAGAATGCAAAATAGTTCTTATATGGATTCCTGGGCATAGCGGAATTGCTGGGAACGAGCTCGTCGACAGTTTAGCAAAACAGGCAACGCTCCTCAACCACGATCTGGCAACAACTGAAATCATAGCCGACGACGCCAGAATCAACTACGAGTTATTAATCAACCAAGACTGTCAAAATCTTTGGCTAAACACAAACTTCAAACACTAAAGGAAGATACCAAAAAGTGGCTTACCTCATCACACTCTCAACGACGAACTGAGACAGCCCTAACCAGATTAAGGATTGGACACACATCTATCACCCACAGGCACATCTTGAACAAGGATACTCCTCCAATATGCGATACCTGAAATGAACAAATTACAGTTGAACACATACTAACTACTTGTACTAAATACAACCAAGAACGGATAATTTCTAACCTACCAGCCACACTAAAGGATATTCTTAAGGACGACGAAGGCACCATCACGAAGGTTCAACAATTTCTTGAACTTACGAACCTAAAATTCAAAATATGATCAAGTTAATCAAGACAAGCCAAAATAAATATAAAATTAATAATAAAACATAAATACTTACCTTTATACTTACCAATTATCATAGATACGTACCTTACTATAAGTTCTCTATATTCTGTACTTTGTATTCTTAACTATTCATATGAGTATGTGGTTATGCGGATGACTGCTGTATGCGTATACTCTCTTTGTGTATGCATTCGCGTATGCATAAGTATGCACTACATTCTCATACATCCCTACTCGCGTATATAGCCCTTGTAGCTGAGCGCCTGTTTTAAATAAAAAAAAAAAAACAAAAAATAAAATAACAAGTGAATATCACTTAAATTTTAAGTTTGACTTACTACTTACAGTATGACGACACAATCACTTAAATGTTAATACTCAACTTTGAAATATTACTCATCTTAGAATGTTCTTTAACTCGTCTTACTCGTATAATGTTCCCCAAGTTCCTGTGTATTATGTGTTGTGTTGTCCCTGTCCGTCTATTACAGCGTCCCATGTCCCAGTAACTTCTATTGTCGTGTGTTATGTCTCACCCGTGACTTGTGTGTGATGTGCGTCTCCTGTGTGTCATGTTTCTCCTATTTATACGATAGGTGTTTCTTTTCCCCCTGCCCTAAATTTTGTACGGCACGTGTAGATGACGTGGTCAAATTCAAAAGAAATTGCGTTATTCCAAATTCTAATATTTAACAAGTGTTTGTTTATTTAAACATAACATTATTAAATTGTAATTTCTAGTGCAGTGTTCAGTTAAATGTCAGTATAAATTATTAAAGTTATTAGGTTATAATTTTTTAATAAAATGTTTATTTCCCCATCAATATAAATCTTTGAATTTTATTAGTTTGGGTACGTGGAATTTGTGTTGCGTCATACTTTTCGAACCATATTTATGAGTTATATTTTGTTGGATCATACTGCGCAATAATTCAATTAGCCCAATCAACAAATTTAATAAATTGTGCAATTGTATATCAAGGCAACTGAACAAAACGTCAATAATGATTTTAAAATGTTCATTTAAAATACTTCGTGCAGACCAGCTCTCCGCGGGAGACAGTGCACTTGCGCACTGACGCAGAGAGTCCGACTAGCTCTGTGTCACTTTACATTCAGGTAAACCCCTTACTGGAACCAGCAATATAGGAGTATTATATATTTTTTGCAACACTTGCATCAAAAGTACAATTTTAGATGGCTGTGTACCGTTTGAAAAGTGATTCTTTATGTAAGCTTTTGATGCGTTCGAGCGGTAGTGTTTAAAGTTAATTTTTTTCGCACTTCGTTCTATAAAGTAGGTAATACTATTTTGTTTTAATAAAGTACTTTATAGATTACTTTGCTATAATGTCACAAATAAAATATTTATCCAAATTGTGTTTTATTTGCTTACAATTGAACTTTTGAAGCAGTTGTTGCAAAAAAGAAATACATAAAATTGCATATAAAATTACACTTCACAATGAAATAAATCATTTAGACCATAAGGCACAGATTGTAAGAGATGTTTCTTCAAACATTTTTTAAAATTAGAGAGACTGTTGGATTTAATGGTAGTTTTCCAATTACATCGCATAATGCGACTCAGTGGCGCACAATGCCGAGGTGTGTTAATGCTTAATTGGAACGTGCATTAGTTTTCAGGCTAGTTTTCATGGTATCCAATGCGCGCATCACCCCAAAACAGTACTTTTCAAAGTGCTCGATTATGCGAAACATTGCTGTAGTTGAAACATCACCGTTGAGCATTATGCCGCATAATGCGCTTTAATGCTGTAATTGGAAAACTACCAATGTCATCAGGTAAATTTGAAAATATTTTGTAACCTATATAGAACTTCTTTCAAAAAAAGTTGTCTTGTGCTTAATACGTAGGTACGGTTTTCAACTGCTAAAGTGGAACTACGTGCCGTTTTCTTTGTACGTGAAATGATGATGAGAATGGTATATTCTGAACTTGAGTGTGTATGAGATTTATTTTGTCAGCCATGCTTTTATATCATCGCTCATTTCGTGTACGTGCTAGCTTGTCAGAACTGTCAGCTCACTACAGCTTCTAGTTCCGGAGCCGACCGTCGGATTTCCAATGTATCAAATACACAGACAAAGTCTCTGTGTGAGTTAGCATTGAGGTAGACAAATAGGGAGCCACAATAATTATTATTCTTTTTATTCTGCCGGAAATTGAAAAAATTAAGACTGCTAAGGGGTTGCGGCAGAAGGAACTCTGGCACCCCAAGATAATATGAAAGTAGGTACTAGTTAAAACCGACATTTTGACGTCAATTTTATTTATGTAGTCGATGACATAAGAAACAATCCGTAATGCGGTGTTGTCTTCAAATTTGTATTTTATTTTATTCATGTTAACTCTATCCCTGTGGTATTTTTAACACGCTTTTATTAGTTCCACCTGCGTATGTATGTTTGTTTGTATCTAAGTAACGGATTCTTTGAACGCGATTTTCACCCACTTCAAAACTTCAGATTGAACTGAAACTTTGCACACTTATTAAGGACCGATGACAATACAATAATTCAATAAGTTTGTCCCATTATCCTTACCAGGATCTCCAGGACTAAAAAAATAAAACTAAAAAACACGCTTTAATGAACTAAAAAGTAAAAAATAATTAATTTTATTGTAAAAAAGCGTAGGGTAGTATGAAAATATGGTTCAAAGCACCCCACGCTTTTTTACAATAAAATTAATTATTTTTTACTTTTTAGTTCATTAAAGCGTGTTTTTTAGTTTTTACTTCCCACCTCTACTATGGTAGGGAAGTAATGGATTCAGTCCGAAAACAATATTTCGAGATTTTAACAGATTTTCACGTTTTGAGACCCTAGCAATCGTTTAAGATCATTTTCTGACTGATGTCTGTATGTGTGTGTGTATGTGTGTGTGTGTGTATGTGGTCAATTTTTCGCCTTCGATATCTTAAGAACGGAACAACATACGGGCATGCCGATTGTTCTATTGTGTTTACCAGCCTTTAACTTAGACCTGATTAGATTTTGAGTCAAATCGGTTCAGTGGATCCTGAGATATTCAAAAAAACGTCCTCAATGTCACGTATTAACATAGGTAAAAAAAAATATAAATGAATTCTAGATGTTATAATATGAAAAAAATGTAAATATTTTTTTTCTCTAAAATGTATAGTTTTCGAGAAAAAAAATATTTTACTAAAAAAAATAAAAATTGTACGTAAATCAAGGTAACCATGATTTTTGCTATATTAAGCTAGCCATCAGTAGATCACCAAACAAAAAAGAGGGCCATGCTTTTTTCAAAGAATAAAAATTAAATTGTGTTTTAAAGACCACCAACAGCTAAGGTTGTTTGGGCCTAGTCAAAGAATAAAAAAAAAAGTGTTTATTTTTTGCAAATATTTACTAGGTGGGAAGTATAAGACTGGTCATCAGTCGAATTTTTTTAAATTATAATTTATTGTCTGAGGTAGTTTTGTTGTGGTGCTTATAATAGTCTTTTGAGTTTATTATTTATTATTACTCGGATGCCGTTTTGTGCTTCATGGTCGCGTAGTGTTTTTATGGCTGCTTCAGTGTTAGTTACTTCGTGTATAATATTATTTTTGTTTTTAGGTCCAGGTAAGCTGTATTTTAATCTTTTATTCAATAATATTTCTTTATCACTTGTAAGATTGATGATATAATTAACTATGTGTTTGTAAAATTTGTGTTTATTTTCTATTATTACTTTTTTATTTTGCTCGTTAACAAAATTAAAACAATGATAATACAAAATCGCGTCACTTGGCATTATAAACATGCATACAAATATACTTGAAGAAAATCTAATGAAAACAGCTACTTAATTAAACAGAATTGAAATACACGAATATAAGGTTACTTAAGTTAGTACTAAACAAAACTATTTCACATTTGATAATAAATTTTACACCGAAGAGGAAGGACTAGCAATGGGTTCACCCTTAAGTGGCTTACTCGCAGATATATTTCTCAATCATTTCGAAAATAAATATATATTATTGGCCAACAACAAACTTCACGCTAATATAATCTCTTATAGCAGATACGTTGACGGCAGATTCATCATATTCAGTGGCACCGACAGACAAAAGTTTTTAATAAATACATTAATAATATGCACGCAAATATAAAATTCACATTAGAAATAGAAAACAATAATTGCTTAAATCATGTGCACCTCACAATACAAAAAGGCAACAATCATTTAAAATATAAAATATACAGAAAATCAACCACAACAGACACAACAATACACGCTGACTTGTATCATCCACACACACAAAAAATGCCAGCATTTAACGCACTCATACACAGGTTACTAACAATACCACTCGAAACACAAGATTTTTTAGATGAACTAAACACCATAGCCACAGCAAACGGATACAACGACACAATAATATATAAAATACTTAACAAACAACAAAGAAAGGAAAAGAATAAACAAACGCAAAAATAATGAAGAGATTGAAGAAACTAATAATAAATACATATCAACCAAATACACAAATCTTTTACTAAATGTTATCATAAATGAATTTAAAAAGCTAAATACCATACATTCAAAACATACAATAACTTACAAAAAATCTTCAAACATAAAAAAAACTAAAACTAATAGAAACACAATCTGATATAAATATTATAAAATTGAATGTGGCGATTGCCCAAAATTTTACATCGAACAAACTGGCAGAAAGTTCATCGACAGATTTAAGGAACGTTTGCCTAAAGGTGACATCAGGAACATCAAATCTAATTTTGCCTTGCACTCAATCGAAGAAAATTATAATTACATAAACTTCTCAACAAATTGCAAAACTCTACACTACTGTCATAAAAGCAAACATAATATGAACGCACTTGAAGAATACGAAATATACAAGGCCTGTAACAGATGACATTTTAAACTACAAGTTATCCCTCAAGCACAAAATACAGTACGAAACAGCCATAAAAATACAGTTAACACAAGAGAGAAAAGAACGTCATAGTTATGACAACACAGTTTTTTTTTTCAATCACCATATGGCTTCAAGGATGACCCCCATGTACCAAACACAAAACATTTTTATAGGAATAACAAAGACAGGGATTAAGGATACCAACACCTTTTCTCGCCACAGGCCCTCGCAGCATTAGGATCCCAAACAAACACAGGACTCAGACCTTGGATAACATACATAATGATAACAGTTAGTAAACAGTAATAATTATATCTTTATATCGTGTTTGGTACAGAAATTGTTTATGATCTCATATGTTTCAAAATTGGCAACGTTTAATATGTGAATGACATTTACAGGTAATGACAAGCCGGTTTTCTGGATATCGGATAAGAATGAGCCATTTTCCTGAGAGTATTTCTTTCAGTTATCCACTAGAGGCAACACTTGTGGTAGGTACAAACATTATTTATTCTCCATTAGTGTCGTGTCATTTTAGTGGTATAACTTAATTATTAAATTATTATTATTAAATTATTATTATTAAATTATTATTATTAAATTAATTAAATAATTAAGTTATACCACTAAAATGACACGACACTAATGGGGAATAAATTATGTTTGTACCTACCACAAGTGCTGTCTCTCGTGTATAATTGAAAGAACTACTTTGAGGAAAATGGCTCATTGTACTGTAGAGTATTTTTTGCATGCAAAAAACATATGGTTTAAATCGAAAATTGACGTATTGTCACAGCTACATATATTGGTATTTAGTAATCCAATTCTATTTAAATGTACCTGAAAACTTCCATGATTTAGTCTCATTCTGGTTATTCTGACTATGTTCTCCCTTATCCAAGTGTGCAAGCTTTCTCCCTTGTTGAATCTTAACCTCAGTATCAACATGTACTATGTTTAAACATTAAATCACGTGTGAATGTGTGAGTGACTGAACAATTTCAAGTATAACCTGAAGATGGGATCGCAGTCCCGAAACGCATCGTTTCTACAACGAAATCAGAAGTAGCAAGAAGACAAAAAAAGGTATTTATACCAATATTATTTTATATTTAAATGAAATACTAAATTTTACAGTCGGAAAAAATCTTTTATAACAACACTTTTAGGTGATATAATATAAAATGTCACTATTGCTAAGAGGTATCGATAATATCTGAGGATAATGATCGAAAAGATCATCTTTTACTACGTTTACTTTAGAACTATAATTTGATACAGTTGTTAATATAACATTGTCGATACATGATTTTGATGCAAATACGTTTTTTAAACAGTATAAGTTTTAAAAATTATATTATATTAGCAAAATTAAATTTAACGAGCGAGGTGATACCGGGCAGTTAGTCTATACAGTCAGTTCGTAAAGTATGGAACTATGGAAATAAAACTTTAACGGACGCTTTTTAGAAAAAATCCTCGAACCGTTCAACTTCATGTTTAAAAGCGGTATCTCTCTAGGTGAATAACTTTTCGTGACGGTGTTTTGTATTTCAGTTATGACGTCATCGACTTTTTTTTTAAATGACAACTCACAGTTTTTTTATTGATTTGGATAAAGCTTGACATTCTGGTTACAGCCCTATGCAAAATGTGTGACCTCCAACTTAAATATGTTTGAGATAATCGATCTTAAAAATTAAGAAAAGAAAACTGAAATTTTTGTTTTTTTAATTTTTAAGATCGATTATCTAAAAAATTTTCAAGTTTACAGACCTCTGTAAAATGTATGAGCTTCAACTTGAAAATTTTTGAGATAATATCTTAAAAATTAAAAAAACAAAAACTTCAGTTTTATTTTCTTAATTTTTAAGAATGTAGGTATCTCAAAAACGTTCAAGTTGAAGGTCACAAATTTTGCATAGGGCTGTATTCAGAATCCAAATCAGTCAAAAAAACTCAAGGTTGTTATTTTAAAAAAAAGTCGATGACGTCATAACTGAAAAACAAAACATCGTCACGAAAAGTTATTTACCTAGAAACGAGCCTAGACATATGCCCCTTTTAAATATAAAGTTGAATGGTCTAGGTGTTGTTTTTGTATTATTTTGTAACATTTCTATGAATTTTGACATTAATAAAATTCTTCGCAAAAAATTGGTGACTAATTTTGTTTCGATCATAAATAAAATATCTTAAAAAAAAAACAGTGGTACATGAAACATTAAATTTAAATTTCCCGCCACCCTCTTAAACTTTCATCCTCCAGACATCAGACAACGCCACAGTATTCTCGTTCATAGCAATTACTCGCTCGTGCAACATTTATAAACACCTAAGTGATCTATGGTTAATACCTTTAAAAGATCGTAACGTAATGAATGAATTCAGACATGTATTGACATTTCTGTCAAGATCTCTCTATCTTTTATTTACAAGCTTACGTTAGAAGTTTCGTAACTTAAGTAATATCTTCGAACGTGTTCTGATGCTTATACTTCCTTTTTTAGGATTCCGCACCTCCGTATGGGTCCCTATACCCTGCCTACAATGTCTGTTCGTCCGTCCTCCCGTCTGTCACAGAGCTCCATCTTACAAACGGTAACAGGTAGCTAGTTGAAATTTTCACAGATTGTGCGTTGTGGAAAATAATAATTATAATTATAAATAGTTCATTCATACATCCACAGTATAGAGCTCTCTACTATGACTGCAGAGTACAGTATAGCAGCAATACGACTGGAGTCGTGCTGCTTATACTACATTATGCGCTCGTATTAACACCGTCCGTGTGGCGTAGTGGAATTGCGTTTGACTGAAGATTGAAAGGTCACTGGTTCGATCCTGGGTTTCGGATCGCAAGAGTTTCGTTTTTTTTAATTCATTAAATATTCTGTTAATATATATTTTTCACTTTAAAAATATAATTTGATTATATTTGATACGGAAAAAAAATTGAAACACTAAAAAGAACAAAATGAAATATAAGTAAAAAAACTTTTTAAAAACAAATCTGTCAATTTTTTACTCCTACCTAACTTCTTATTTTTATTATTGTACGGAAACCTCGATGCGAGGGTCTGATTCGCACTTGGCCGGTTTTTTTTTATAAATTACTAGATACAATATTGTTTTTTCTTTAGACATGCGAGCTTTTACAATTTCCCTGAGTTTTGAGAAGTGATTTCTCGAGCTACAAGTTTATAAGTTCATTAAGTTGTATTTTTTTGTATTTTATTTCTTTGTGATTTTTTTCTTTTCGCTATAAATATGGTTACTTTTGTAATATACATATTATCTTGTTTCAGATTAATGAAGCAGCCAAGATAAAATAATTTGTAATTTATAAAAGAAACACTCTGAATTAAATTTTAAATTCTGATATCTACATACAAGATTTTGAAGAATAGGACAAAAAATTCTTTGATTAAATTACGATATTATGGAGAAGAAAATTTAATAATTCTTTTGAGGAATAGTTATCTTTTGAATTTATGAATGTTAAATAGAGCTGTGCTTAAAACTCCTCACCTCACTTCTTAGCATTCTAATTTTAATGCACCGCCGGGAATCGAACCCGGAACTCCCAATATCGCACCGGGAAAGTTTTCAGTTACTCCACGATGCCCACAGCGTACACTTAAATCTTTCTTATATATAGCAACGATACACCGCAGATCGTTGCTATATATAAGAAAGTGTACGCTGTGGGCACCGTGGAGAATGTAAAATTACATACCTATTCAGTTTTAACAGATTCGTAAACCAATTTCAACTAACAGAAGATTTTCTCGTGAAACATTATTCATTACAAAGGTTCCACGAAAATGATTTCTTTTTCTGAGTTTCTACATTTTTATATTAAATTTCCACTTGAATTCTTTCATGTTATATATTATTCTCTATTACTAAAGTTTTTTTCGATTGATGTCATTCATTTTTGGATGTGTAGTTCTGGATGTGAGCTATTTATATTTCATATTATTGTTTTTCTATTTACCATTTCATAAAATAGTAGATTGTATGTCTAGATACGTAATGGGGCATATTACGGCGAGTGATGACAGTATGTAAGAACTAGAGAGTTTTACAGTCACACGAACCGTGATACCATTACGTACGAGACATATATGGTATTTTTTGCCATACCCACTACAAAATATCTACTTTTTACGTCATTTTCAAAAAATTCTGACAGTTCATTTGAGTCGCCATCTTTTCTTCTAGTGTGCCGCGAAGTTTGTGGAAGTAATGACAGGTGCACGGAAGCGTACGCAGGCGTATAGAGCGAATTAACAGAAGTTACCATGGCAATCGTTATTTTTTGCGGTAGTGCAGAAAGTAAACCATTTTCCGCACACCTGCCTGTTAAATGGGTCATTAATGGCCGCTACACATACATCGAAAGTAGCTATTTTGTAGTGGGTATGGCAAAAAATATATACCTATACAAAAAGCTTAATCTTTGTGTCATTAAAGACATTGTTTAGTAGTAGAAATTATTAATAGAAACGGGAGTAAATTAATCGCAAGTTTCCGATCGCCAGTTCTATTGTTCGAAATTGTTGACAAAAATGTAACCTAGAAAAACGCTTACAATAAAAAACTGTGATAACTACACTACATTTTTTATAGTAGTGTCATTAAATCTTATACAATGTATATATTATAATTTAACTCCTTACTTAAAGTTTACAGGAAAACTATAACGAAAATTCTAGGTCTTTAACATTTCTAGAAATAAATTTTACAAAGTTATCATTTTATTTGTGATCGACTGCGATACAAAACACTATGCACAATTGTCAAACACGGTGAAAAATTCTTTCGGGCTGATGACCCGTGGTCAAATGGAGTTAATCCAGACGTTTCGTCTCTAACTGTGAGAGACATCTTCAATGGCACAGTTGCGGCGACGTGAGCTTCGACGTTGACACAATGACGTATCAGGTACAACTGACAATGGTTGTGTCGACCCACCCATATTTAAAGTCTCGTCTCTACCTGCTTGGTCCGAAGTTAAGTTTTTGTTGCAGGTAAGCCTTTTTGTCATAGTTCTATTGAGCGCTGGGTACCAAGTGCCATTGATCTTCAACATTTCCTCCTTCCGGTTGAAATTATTTTTATGTTTGAAAATCTCAATGGCTTCTCGTTGTAGTCTAATATGATAAGGTCTGGTATTGTCAAGAACTTGGGTATCATTATATAGGATATTGTGGTCTAGATTATCATAAGCATGTTCCGCTACGGCTGATTTCTCAGGTTGTACTCGTCGGCAATGGCTTTTATGTTCTTTGAGCCGGGTCTTAATGCTCCGTTTCGTAGTACCGATATAAACCGCCCCGCATGAACACGGAATTCTATAAACCCCAGCTGTAGAAAGTTTGTCCCTAGGATCTTTGGCTGACCGTAGTAAATTTCGAATTTGATGTGTAGGTTTGAAGATAGTCTTGACATTGTGGCGTTGAAGTATCCTCCCTATTCTATCCGTGACTTTATTGACAAACGGCAAGAACACAGTGCCTTGATTGGGTTCTGATTGGCAGGACTCTGCAGAAGTTCTTTTTGGTTGAAGGGCCCTCTTAACCTCTTGTTTGGTATACCCATTAGACTGAAACGCTTGGTCCAAGTGACATAGCTCCTCCTTGAGAGATTGTGGTTCACAGATCCTGGCGGCTCTGTTTATCAAAGTCTTGATAACCGTTCGTTTTTGCATAGGATGATGGTTCGAGGCTTTTTGTAAGTAGCGGTCCGTGTGTGTAGGTTTCCTGTAAACGGTATGTCCAAGTGTTCCATCTTCTTTTCTCATAACCAGCACGTCAAGGAACGCCAGTTTTTCGTTGTCTTCCTTCTCCATTGTAAACACTGTATTTGAGGATGCACACTATTGAGATGTTTTAAGAAGTCTTCTAGTTTTTCTATTCCATGGCCCCAGACAACGAAGGTGTCATCCACGTAACGGAACCAATGTGTTGGTTTAAGAGGTGCAGATTTTATGGCAGTCTGTTCGAATTTTTCCATATAAAAGTTGGCGATGACTGGACTTAGTGGACTCCCCATGGCAACTCCTCCGCTGAAAGAAAAGCTTTAAGAAACCTCAGTAAGAACAAAAGTATCATCATTCTTCCAGCTGACAAAGGAAATGCCACTACTATTCTCAACACTGAAGATTACATACGCAAGATGGAAGATATCTTAGACCCTGGTAATTACAAGACACTGAAGAGCGATCCTACCGCAAGCATCCTACGTAAAACCAATCAGCTGATCAAGACGTCATCTATACCACAGGAGGTCCAACGTTGTATCACTTCATCCGAAGCCCTTCCCCCACGACTATATGGCCTTCCGAAGATCCACAAACAAAATGTTCCCCTACGTCCTATTGTTAGTACCATAGGATGTCCTACCTACGCCCTCGCCAAACACTTGACAAAACTTCTCCAGCCGCACGTAGGCAACACCGCAACATTCATCAGGGATTCCACGCACTTCATTGAAAAACTCAGAAACATTTCTGTACGAAGCACTGACATACTTGTTAGCTTCGATGTTGTTTCCCTCTTCACGAAAGTTCCAGTCACAGATGCTTTAACCCACATTGAACACATCTTTCCTGATGATATCACTACACTTTTTCGTCACGTTCTCACGACCACTTATTTTCAGTTTAACAATAGCTTCTTTTAACAGTTGGACGGAGTTGCCATGGGGAGTCCACTAAGTCCAGTCATCGCCAACTTTTATATGGAAAAATTCGAACAGACTGCCATAAAATCTGCACCTCTTAAACCAACACATTGGTTCCGTTACGTGGATGACACCTTCGTTGTCTGGGGCCATGGAATAGAAAAACTAGAAGACTTCTTAAAACATCTCAATAGTGTGCATCCTCAAATACAGTTTACAATGGAGAAGGAAGACAACGAAAAACTGGCGTTCCTTGACGTGCTGGTTATGAGAAAAGAAGATGGAACACTTGAACATACCGTTTACAGGAAACCTACACACACGGACCGCTACTTACAAAAAGCCTCGAACCATCATCCTATGCAAAAACGAACGGTTATCAAGACTTTGATAAACAGAGCCGCCAGAATCTGTGAACCACAATCTCTCAAGGAGGAGCTATGTCACTTGGACCAAGCGTTTCAGTCTAATGGGTATACCAAACAAGAGGTTAAGAGGGCCCTTCAACCAAAAAGAACTTCTGCAGAGTCCTGCCAATCAGAACCCAATCAAGGCACTGTGTTCTTGCCGTTTGTCAATAAAGTCACGGATAGAATAGGGAGGATACTTCAACGCCACAATGTCAAGACTATCTTCAAACCTACACATCAAATTCGAAATTTACTACGGTCAGCCAAAGATCCTAGGGACAAACTTTCTACAGCTGGGGTTTATAGAATTCCGTGTTCATGCGGGGCGGTTTATATCGGTACTACGAAACGGAGCATTAAGACCCGGCTCAAAGAACATAAAAGCCATTGCCGACGAGTACAACCTGAGAAATCAGCCGTAGCGGAACATGCTTATGATAATCTAGACCACAATATCCTATATAATGATACCCAAGTTCTTGACAATACCAGACCTTATCATATTAGACTACAACGAGAAGCCATTGAGATTTTCAAACATAAAAATAATTTCAACCGGAAGGAGGAAATGTTGAAGATCAATGGCACTTGGTACCCAGCGCTCAATAGAACTATGACAAAAAGGCTTACCTGCAACAAAAACTTAACTTCGGACCAAGCAGGTAGAGACGAGACTTTAAATATGGGTGGGTCGACACAACCATTGTCAGTTGTACCTGATACGTCACTGTGTCAACGTCGAAGCTCACGTCGCCGCAACTGTGCCATTGAAGATGTCTCTCACAGTTAGAGACGAAACGTCTGGATTAACTCCATTTGACCACGGCTCATCAGCCCGAAAGAATTTTTCACCGTGTTTGACAATAGAAACCGGCCGTGAAAGTCTACACAATTTTATTTTACTATGCACAATTATTATTTTTTTATTAAATTGTTATAACGGTACAAAACCTTCAAGGCACGAGTTCTACTCGCACGTGTCCGTCTTTTTTGTATTTCTTACCCGCCTAGTTCTTGATATTATTTTTAAGTGAGTCAAATATTAATTTATAATGTATTGCTAGGATTTCACATATTATAATAACTTTATTATTAAATAAAGTTTTCTTCAATGAAAATAATGTGGACATCAACATCATCTTGGAACCTAACCCTCTATTTTCCGTATAAACGCATTACCAGGGACGGACTGGCGCAAAAAAGCGGCGCGAGCAGAAGACTCAGCAACGGCGCACATAGCTTTTCTTTGAAGGAGGGGAAGGTAATATAGTGGCTATGCAAGGGAACATCCCCCAGTAAGAGGGGATCCGGGAGTGTCCCCCGAATTTTTTTTTGAAAAAATATGACTTAAAAACGCAAATTCGAAGCAAATCTCTCGAAGAAAAAAAATTAATATTATACCACAATAATTCAACTGTTCTATCCAACGCAGATGCGGTGAACTTTGTGGAATATTTTTAAACAAGAAAACAAGCATTAAAAGCAATACCATAGAATGGTGTGAAATTGACTTCCGGTGGCGAATTTGATAACAATATCAATATCTGATACTTTTAAATTTTGCGCCAATTCTGTTACAGATTACAGCGTCTGCGTTCTAGTAGTATTATAGTTGGATAAGCAAGCAACATATTTACGTGTTTCTTTCGTGAAAATATTTGGTTTTTGATGTAAAAAAATTGACTTTTATGTGAACTACCATTATACACATTTTGCGGGCTTCCGGAACTTTCTACGGTATGTCGAAATTGAAACATTTCTTTACGATTATCGAAGCTTGTTCGCACTAATCTTATTCAAGTTTTGACACATGGTTTGAACAGTTATTGCGGCCATGACCTAATAGTTATGACGCGCAATTTGAAATTTATAAAATCGGGAAAATTGATCAACTATGTGAGGCTAAACTGATCGTGAATAATGTTTTAGTTGGTTATTTACAGGAACAAAGATTTTCGGCTGCTTCATCCAGAAAAAATATAAAAAGACAAAAACTTGTTGAGGAGCCTGGAAAGAGTGTAGCCGCGTATTACGAAAGCTCATCAGACAGTGAACCCGAATTGTCAATTGAAAGAGACGGTTACGAATGACAACTCCAATGATGAGCCCATGGAAGACATTATTGAATCAGAAACTGAATACTTTGCACCAAACGAAACGGAGATAGAAAAAAGAAAATTTGTATTAGTGAAAATATTAGGGGAGCGCGTAAGAAAACTATATATCGATACGTTGCTATAGTTCAAGGTGAAATAGAATATTGATGTGCATAAAATTCTTGGAAAAACTTTTAGAATGGAAGAAAATGACGAATTTGTTGCCGAATTTCTGGATATCATAGCTGTCCTACCAAACCCTGAAATAAAAGAATCTAATTACTTATTATTTTAACAAGTACATCGATGTCAATGAAATTTAAAGTCTTGTTTTTTTAATTTTTCGTTTAATTTTCTTTTTTACAGTTTTTTGTGTACACTTTTTCATTGTTAAATAACCACAATAAATATTTTTAAATAAACAATCCGCTATAATCATTATTCTGAGATTTGTTTTTTTTTTTAAGCAACGACAATCGAGTCAAAATTAGGATTGATCAATTTAACCCCGATGGTGAAAATTGTTCACAACTTTGTAACCGTAAGGCAGATTTTATGTGGGGTCGAATTTTTCAAAAAGATACAGTTACTACTATCTATACATCTATACAATAAAACAGCTCTGATCAAATTCATCCCACTATAAGTATAAAATTAAGTAATAACATTTTTTGGCAGAAATGTGGCGTTATTTTTGAAATTCTTTCAGCGTAATCCCTTTTTGGTTTGGAATTATTTCAGATGAAAAAATTTAATTAAAAATTCCATTTAAAATATTACAATTAGACAACAATAAAATAATTTTCATCAATTACCCCCCATTCTACGGTTATAATATAATGTGTCGATTGTTTCGGGGTTTATGTTTATACATTATCCAAACGACACGCAACGGCCGGGTACCGGCGCATCGGTGATGATAAGAGGAGTCGAGGCGAGACGAGATGGCGAAAAATATTCCTTGAGGCTGGAACTGAAATATTATAATTAAATATTAGCAACTATGGCAGGAGGCAGGCGCTTGGCCGTGCGCAGCGCATAAATTAGATGCTGAACTAATTTTCAGAATCATGGAAAAAATAAAAAATTTGCGTCAAATAATGGCTTGCTTTGATTTTTCATCCTGACCAGTGATGAGCGGCGTCAAACTCACTCGGCGCATGGGCCGACGTTTTTTCGCCTCTGGACCTAGTCCGTCCCTGTGCATTACTCACGTTTAATTTAGATTTCTATTTTTAATTAAAGAACCAATTATACCTCTAAATGGGGAATCACTGCACTAGTATTAACTTTTTTCTAAAATAATTCAGTTGTAATTTTTCTTGGCGATATCTTTCAATAAAGTCCATTGAGTTTGTACATCTGTGGCCAAAAAGAAGAAAAACTTTTGTCAAATTTTTCGCAGTTTTTTAAGTTAAATAATTTTTTTACTTTTATCTTGTGTAAAATTAAGTAAAAACGTTTCAGATCCACATATCTATTTTATACTATTAACTTGCATTTCAAAATGGCTTTCCACTTCCATTTTTTCTCTGGACTCTGACCAGAATCACAGTTTGCCGTAGAGTTAAAATATGTCAAACATTTGAAAACTCCTAACACTTATAAGTGTATCTGATTGTATATTTCTTAAACTACGGACAATAAAAATTTTATATAGTACCTATATAAAATATAATCATTAATCAATAATCATCACTAATCTTATTTTATTCAAATTTAATATAAGCTATTTTAGTGTTGGCCGTAGATATTATGCATAGCTGGTATCTAATCATTGCTTGATTTATATTCAACGTTCTAGGATGTTGGTTACGCGCATTATTGAGAATTCTTGTGCTCTGGAACATTCCGTTACTAAATATTTCAAATTGCACGTCAGTGCTTGGTACAGGGCCGTAGCTAGGGGGGGCATTAAGGGGCAATGCCCTACCTTAAAACATCCAGTGCCCTACTTTAAGGAATTATAAACAAGCCGCAAAGACTGTCACGACAGAATGACAGACTTGATCTATCTGGCATTTGGAAAAACAAGATTAAATTCATTGGACTAAATGAAGTTCTTCGGAAATTTGATAACATGGCAGTTCTGTATTTTTTTTTTTTTTTTTGATTAAATTGTCATTTACCGTTTTCTTGCTTTTGTAATTTGATATCATCAGATGAGGTGGGCAATCCAATTAAAAAGTTGTAGTCTTTTGCTTCAGCCCTACTTTAAACTTTCAGTGCCCTATCTTGAATTCAGCTTTAGCTACGGCCCTGGCTTGGTATTCCAAAATTTATACTAAAATACACTTACTATGACATTTGGTGGTTTCGGAGACTAAATAAAAGAACATAGTAGTGTAACAATGTAGCGCCATGAACCAGGATATCGTATACAGGATGTCCCAGGTCGAACGCCTACGGATAGTATATAGTAAAATATAAAAAATATTTCTGAGCAGAAAAATCTTTAGACTTTTTTGATCCAATGTACCTTTAATGAGATAGCAATTATATTAATTATAATGATATATTAAATTAATTACTAACGCAATAAGTGGGAGAGTAGGTGTGTCTATGGACTTTTCTGCTCAGAATGTTTTTCTCTATTTCACTGTACTGTGCGTGGGCGATCGTACTGAGAGACCTTATATAAGTGATTCAAAAGCTGTGATCATAAATTATTATTGCTTATATAGTCCATTGAATTGTAACAATTTTTTAGGCTAACTTTGCATTTTATCAAAGTCGCAACAACCAATATTCACAATAATTTTATAATTTGAAAGAAGTTTTTTATGGTAGGATAAGATTTTTTTATAGTCGCGAAGGGGGGGGGTAAGTTTAAAATTGAGTTTTCGGGGTCGGCGGCCAACCCATTTGACCACATTTTTAAAAAAGGGGTGCTAACAAGTTTTTCATTCCAAGTCTTCATGGTTTCCGGGCTTGTAGGCCGTGGTCCGGTGGTATTTCTACCTGACGTTTCGTCTACAACTGCGGTAGACATTCTCAAAGGCGATGTGGCAGCGGTCGAAGTGTCCTCCTTGGCGGCTCACAGGTTAGTTAAGACACTAGTGCCGCCAAGGAGGACACTTCGACCGCTGCCACATCGCCTTTGAGAATGTCTACCGCAGTTGAAGACGAAACGCCAGGTAGAAATACCACCGGACCACGGCCTACAAGCCCGGAAACCATAAAGACTTGGAACAATGCCGGCCGTGAAAGTTTGTACACTTGGATAAGTTTTTCATTGTATCTCCGTAACGGTACATCCTACAAAAAATTTGTAGATAGGTTTTTTGTTTAAAATCGAATTCTCTACAACTTTACTACAGATACTTTTTGTCATAAAAATATTCTACCTTTCTTTTAAATTATTCAATTTACGACAAAAAGTATCTCTAGTAAAGTTGAAGAGAATTCGATTCTAAACAAAAAACCTCTACAAATTTTCTATAAAATGTAGGTACCCGTTACGGAGATACAGTGCAAAACCTGTTAGCACCCCTTTTTTAAAATGGCGGCTAAATGGGGTGGCCACCGACCCCAAAAACTCAATTTTAAACTTACACCGCCCTCCCCTACGCAACGATAAAAAAAATCTTGTCCTACCATAAAAAACTTCTTTCAAATTATAAAATTATTGTGAATTTTGGTTGTTGCGACTTTGATAAAATAATTTATATATTATATTTATTGTTAATCGAAATCGTCATTTGTTTTCTTTTCTTTACCCTATTCAACGTTAATTTTTAAAGGTGCATTAAAAGGATGGAATGCCCGTGTTAATTACGGGGTAACAGATGCAAGTTATCCTTAATGAAAGATGAACGTATTGAGCTGACACTGCTGAGTGAATTAAGCATTATCAGCTCAATACCTTCGTTTTTCGCTGAAAAAATTTCCCTTCTTAGATTTTAAAAACTATCAGAACTATCAGTCTTTTTCATGAAAAGATAATACGGAACACTCGAATGTTTTTTACTTTGTTCTCTACGACCGCGACGTTCGTCGGAAATTTTTCTTCTCGCTGTACTTTAATGTGTTATCACTTAGTAACACAATGCTCAGACGCTAATGACCTCTGCTGTCGAGCGTCTGTAATTTACAATTTATTCATTCATCACAATGCTGTTACGTTACGAAGTTACAAAATAATGTATATTTTGAGGCTTTATGAACAATACAAATACATATATGACACGTGTACACATTAAATGTTAAGTTGAAGCAGAGATTACGGCTCCTCAAAGAGGGAAAGTCAATTTTCTTTAATTAGTTTATTTCTATAAGCTGAACTGAAAACTGAACTTAACTCAAAGCAATTATTTATAATAAATACAAATCAAACGAAAGTATTGTAACGGTCTGCATTGATAATTCGCGGATAGCACGCGGGAACCGTTTTTGTAAAACAAGTGACAAAATTTATCTTACGAAAAATAAAACTAACACCAACATCAATTTTATTAAAATAATCGTTGATGAAATTTAAAATATAGATTCAGAGAAACGCTGATATGATTGTATTTTATAAGTTAGCGAATAACGGTTGTTGACAAAAATAAAAACACGTCAAATAAAAGTAATTTGGATAGATTTTACAACGAGTACTCCAAACTAATGAATGTTAAATAATCGCCTATTCAAAACTACACTCAGATTTTGAATATTTACATATTGAAATTCCAAACAGTGGTGTTTGGAATTTCAATATGTAAATATTCAAAGTCTGAGTGTAGTTTTGAATAGGCGATTATTTAACATTCCTTCAATCAATGAACATCAACATCCTTCAATTAATGAATTATTATCCTCGGCCTAAGTTAAAATAAAACTGATTCCGTGATACATAAATATCTAAATTATTACAATTAATACCCAACTAGTGTACCCGTGCAAAACTTTTTCGCGACGACTTAACACTGTCTTCAAAGAACAATGGTTTAGTAAAGGCTATCGCCAAAAAAAAAATGTTTGCCAACACAAACCTTTTTTATATGTAATATGAATCACTTTATTAAGAAAACAATAAGAAATATATATTTCAAGCTTTCTCAATATCAATGTGTATACGAACGCGTGAGTAAAACACATAACCTAGCTTTTAACGATATGTTTTTAATATAATTTTTGATAAATATTTTTGATTCAAACATAACTTTAAAGTGTACGTAAAATAGTAGTTTTTTAGAAGCTATAGAACGTATCTATCAGTGTAATACTTACGTACGAATGATCTTCAGAAAAAAATCGATGAGTTTGTCGGTATTTGAGAAACTAAGTACTATATTTAAAAGAGAAAAAAAATTTGCACGTACATATACATCTTTATTGTTTAATTTTAAATACTTTTGGAAATTTTGTCAATATAACCCTATTAAAATCTGGGCTCTAAAAATTAAAATGTACAACTGTTAAGTTGTTTCATTGTTTATTGCTTGCATAACCTATCCACGACATGTGTACATATTTGCATTTCTCTCACACTCATGTATCGTGAACGCCGATGGATTTTCTCTGTTTACGTTTCTCTTCACCCCACTGCCCCCTCGTCATTTTTACTATTATCGCTTGAAATCACCCCTTTCAAAGAAATTTCACCAAAAAAAAAATATAGCGATAACATATCTGTAGACTAAAGGCCTCAGTTTAAAAAAAAATTATGTCAATCGGTTGAGCAGGGGTTGCTGGCGGATTGTCTAGAGAAATAGGGCTTGTGTTTTAAATATATAGATTAGTCACTCATTGAAAAATGTGTGCACAATTCAATGTAAATTTTGTATCGTTACAGTATTAACAGATACGGAAGTTCCTTGGAGAGTTTAATTCCTCGAAATAAATGACGTTTTAATGAAAATTTAGAATAACCATTTAATACCCTTGAGAGTTTTTGAGATAAAATTTTAAATTAAATTAAATTTAAATTAAATTAATTAATAATTTTATGTAATGCATGCTTACGAAATTTTGTTCTTTTGTTTTATTTAAAAGTACATCTTGCAAAATAATATCTGAGCGTTGTTACTACTTACCTCGAATTTGTGGTAACATGAATTGGTAAAAGTATTATCACATTAAATTCGCAAGATATAGTTAAAGTTTTTTTTAAATAAAAATGCACGGTGTACAAATAATTATAGTCGAGTGCCCGAAGCTTTTTACCTCGGAACACAGTTATAGTGGATGGATTTTCATGATTTTTTTTGCACTGGATTTCTAATAGTGAGAATAAAAAAGTTTACCCTTTAAAAATTTGTGCTTTTCAAAAATGATTTTTTTTTTAATATCTATAGAAAAAATTATTAAAAAATGAATGTTGAAATGTAATAATTTCTATAATTCGAGTGCTTTAGGAATTTTAAGGTCACTGATTATTAATTTGTGGTCAAAAAATCAAAATTCGTTTGAAATAATTGAAGCGTATTCTGTTAAACTCTTAAAATCACTTAACACTTTTTGCGTGAAGGGTTTTTATGCAAACTTTCAAAAAGTGTTAAGTGATTGCGCCTGGGGGTTTTGGCCTCAGACTTTTCTTACAGTGAATAAATTTATATGGTCGAGGTGGGATTTTGTTTTTTATACTATAAGTTGCAAAGTTTACCAAACATTTTTTTGTGCTTTTCATTTTATCATTATTTGAACAAATAACTATAAAAAAATTAATTTTTGAGTATTAATTTTGATATACAAAAATATTATACAGCCTAATATGTATTACTAGCGGTACCCGCCCGGCTTCGCCCGGATGGTATGAAATTATGATTTTATAGCGGTCACCCATTGCTCCGCTCACGTATATTTAGTTTATTGTTAATTTGTTACCCCCCGCGAGAATCTCCCCCCTAATTTGTTATCCCCCCCCGCAAGATTCTCCCCCCTAATTTGTTATCCCCCCGCAAGAATCTCCCTTCTAATTTGTTATCCCCCGCGAGATTCTCCCCCCTAATTTGTTATCCCCCCGCGAGAATCTCCCCCCTGCGTAGTTTTCTATTAGTGAAAGAATTTTTAGAATCGGTTTAGTAGTTCCAGAGATAAGAATTTATGATTTATTATGAAGTTTCTGTAGGATACAATTATGCTATCATATAGGAACCGTGCATTTTTCCGGGATAAAAAGTAGCCTATAACATTCTCTGACCCCTAAACTACCACTATGCAAAAAATCATGTCGATCCCTTGCTCAGTGAAAAACAAAAACAAAACTATCCCACGGGAACTGTACATTTTTCCGGGATAAAAAGTAACCTATGTGCTATTCCAGACTATAATCTATTTCTGTGCCAAATTTCATCCAGATCCGTTCAGCCGTTCTGGCGTGATTGAACCACTAACATCCATCCATCCAAACTTTCACATTTATAATATTATATAAATATATATAGTATAGATACAATTTGAATTGTTACAATTATCAATTTTTTTTTAAATCAAAATCACAAGTTTTTAATAGGTAAACTTTTTTATATATATTATTAGCTAAACATTCCATTTTGAATTTTTAAATATCATTCACTGTAACTGAAATCCGAGGTTTTCATGTTTTTAATGCTCCAGGCACTTACTATTATAATAGTAGTTTATACAACTAATACAATTATGTAGGACGTAGATATATGACGGTATATCACCCTTCGAGTCATATACATAATTATTGTACGTTTTGTATTCATTATTTTTTGTAGCACATGTATGAAATGTACAACAATTTCAACTCTCTATAGAGCTTTATTTAATCAATTTCAAACACCGAAATCTCACTGACAGCTGAGAAGGGCTTGAGAATGGCCGAGCGTGTAGCGGTACTGTTGTTTACACGGCGTTGCTACTTGCTATGGTTCCTCTATTACAACAACTTTACAAGTCGCCAGTTCTAGCCCGAGACACTTGGTAGAAGTGTCAATTGGATTTTCAATTTATTATTAAAAAAATAATGAATTGGTGTTAGGCCCAAATAAGCTTAGCTGTTGGTAGTCTTTAAAAAAAAAAGACAGCTGAGAATATTTAATTCGTTGCCATAGCAACCAGCATTTAAATGCTCACATACGTGTATAAAATATTCGCATGCGTGCGCACCCATGCAAAAAATATTTATTCCACGGGTCCTATCTAAAGTCGTACGGAATAAAATATTTTTCATACTAGTTCAAATATATTAAGTTACAGCCGTACGATAAATATTATTTTACATAACCGACTTATCTAGCGATATGTTGTACATTTCATACATGTGTTACAAAAAAAAAATTACCTGTGCGAAATACATACGGTATATTTTAACTAACAATGAGATGATTCCTAGGCCATACGAGGACAGATGGCTCAGTTGGTAGCGTCGCGGCCTCTGAATCAGACTGTCGTGGGTTCGAATCCCACCTCTGCTCATGAATGTTTTGTGATGTTATTTAGTTTTAAGTGATATGTGATATTTGTTGTAATTAAGACGCTAATGACCTAAGTTGTCGACGCGTCTATAATCCACAATAAATAAATAAATCCTAGGCCATAACTAAATTTATTATATTAATGAAATTAACATAAGAATATCAGACGACCTTATCGCCATGCTATTTATATAGAAGGCTGTATAGGAAAAATGGGTCCCGGCGATACATTTGCATTTTTCCAATACAGTCTTCTAAATAAATATCATGGCGATAAGGTCGTCTGATATTCTTATGGTAATTTCACTAATATAGTGAATTTAGATACGGCCTAGGAATCTAATCATATTCATTGTTAATCTCATTGTTAGTTAAAATATACCGCATGTATTTCTCACGGGTCATTTGTTTACAAGGCATATCCCAGCCATTTGAGAAACCCAGCGTTCATTGCAATGTTGTTATAAAAATAGGTAATAGCTCTTGCAGTTACTGGATTTTCGGTACATTGTTGCTATATATTATAGGAAAGATTAAATGTACGCTGTCGAATACTGTGTAGTAACTGGAAACTTTCCCGACGCGAAACTGGGAGTTTTGCGTTCGAGTCCCGGCGGTGCATTTACATTTTTCCTATACAGTCTTCTATATAAATATCATGGTGATAAGGTCGTCTGATATGCTTGAATTAATTTCACTAATATAGGTAGTGAATTAGGTATTTAAGTTTAAAAAAAATTATTAATTTTTTAATTTTTTCTAATAATTTAACATAAATAATATTGAAAATCGAAAAGAAAATTTTTTTAAAGCTATAGATAAATTACTAAAAATTAATTAAAATGTATAAAAATTTAAAAAATATCACGTGACTTCAAAACGCGCCAGGAATGTTTGTGACGTCGTTATGTTAAAATTGTATTTGTGTATATGTATTACACATACTAAAATTAAGAAAAATCGCAGCATAGTGGACAAATATTTGATTTATTAAATTAAATGTACGACGTTTCGTTTATATATTTAAACTTTTTCAAGTACACAAAAATAACAATCTTTTTTCTTAATTTTATTATAATCACGATGGACACGATTTCTAATATAAATTTTCAACCGTGGGGTTTTCTTAACTACATTGGCGATAAATCAAATATTTGTCCACTATCCTGCGATTTTTCTTAATTTTATTATAATCACGATGGACACGATTTCTAATATAAATTTTCAACCGTGGGGTTTTCTTAACTACATTGGCGATATTGTTATTTTTGTGTACTTGAAAAAGTTTAAATATATAAACGAAACGTCGTACATTTAATTTAATAAATCAAATATTTGTCCACTATCCTGCGATTTTTCTTAATTTTATTATAATCACGATGGACACGATTTCTAATATAAATTACACATACTATCAAAAATAATAAATTTTTAACTTGGTAACCATGGATACAAAGACCATAGATAACATAATGACGTCACACGCGTTCGGATTTTTTCGGCGCGTTATCGGAACTCAGTTTAAAAATTAATTTTTATTTAAATATAACTTTTTAATTAGTAAGCAAAAAAATTAAATAAAAACAGTTTTGCTATAAAACTTGTATGTGGTCCTTCCATTTAAGTAAAAAAAAAAATTCATTTAAAAACCCAATTTAGTTACGGTCTAGGAATCTAATCATATTTGTTGTTAAATATCATTGTTAAATGCTTTTAGTTATATATTTGTGACAATAATCGCTAAAAAATTCTGTTTTTCATTGCTAATTTATCTACCTACGTTTAATCGATCACGCGTTTAATTCAAAGGCCGTTTACATATTATCTCTATTCATCGGCTCCGCGATGCACCTCATATTATATTATGGAAGTAAAAAAATCCAATTGCACCATCTGAAAGGTCAGAAAATGGTCATAAAAGGTCAATTAATCCCATTAATTGGTCAGCGATTGAAAATTTTTTATCGATTGTTTAAGTTTTTCAAGGTCATTGAAAAATGTTAGCACCCCATTTCTTATGAAAAAAAAATAAAAGCTATATTCGATAGATAATTATCTGCTGATAATTGGTCAGCTAAAATAAATAATAATTGGTCAGATCAATTTTTTGAAAAAAAAAATTAATTAAGTTTCGTTACCCATTAAATGTACTTTCTGACGTCACAATGTATAATATTTCGAATACTTATATTGTGTAAACATAATATTCTGTTCTGGGCCAGAACTCTATATTATATTTACACAAAAGTATACGAAATATTATACATTGTGACGTCAGAGAGTACAATGAATTGTTGACTAAACTTATTAATTCTTTTTTTTAATAAAATTGATCTGACCAATTATTTATTTTAGCTGACCAATTATCAGCAGATAATTATTATCTATCGAATACAATTGGTATATGATAAAATCAATCGATTTTTAAAAACCCTTATATCCACACATTATTCACATAACAATTAGAGGTGAAAATACTAAATATCTCAGGCAGCAAGGCTGCCATGATTTGTAAGCTATATCTAAGAAAAAATCAAATGATCACTGTCAGGACTTGAACCCGAAACTCCCAGTTTCCGGCTAGGTGAGTTACCGATTTCTCCACAGTGCCCGAGAGTAGAAATCGATCTTTTCTTATATATACAGCTTTTATTTTCTTTTTTCATAAGAAATGGGGTGCTAAATGACCTTGAAACTTGTGTAATGTATGGTACTGACTGACCGCCGTCATTATTGTACATACTTCTAGAGAGAGACGGGCAACACTAGGACCCCCTCCATAAAATTTCTCCATGAGCCATTTTAAATGGACGCGTGTGCAGAGTTAAGTCCGTTTACAGGTCTGAGGTAGAATAAACCTTGACAATTGACATTTCAGTTAAAAAAATATCAATCGTAATTATTTCAACAAATAAGTTGGAATCTTTAAACTAGAAACTACAAAAAGCAATAGTTTGTCTCTGTTCAATACCAACTAGAGACACTTCTTTATTCATTAGTAATTTGTTTTCTATTTGTTTTGTCTCTGTTGAATACTTCTTTATTCTTCATTTGTAATTTGTTTTGTTTTTGTTTGTTTTGCAAAATCATGAATTTGAATATACTATATTAAATTTAATTATATATATATATATATTCGTGTAATTCTACAAATTTAAAAAAAAACTCGGGTCGCAGTGCCAAAACCCTGCCGACAATATAGTGTATTTGCTAATACAGACCTTGTGGCTTTATTATGTCAACTTAAGTTTGTTTTTGGACAAAATAAAAAATTTAACCCCTTAATACATCCCTTAAAATAATATTTTTTTTCTTAATTTCAATAATATTATCAATGCAACCTCTGTACCAAATTAAATACACCCTTCAGTAAGTAAATCACTATCCGCAAACCAGTGTTTTCATAAAATTTGTAAGTCCGGTCCTGTCGGGCCGATTTTATTAAAATTTTAACAGCACATTTTAATCTTCACTAAAGGGTTAAATTTCAATTTTGAAACGATTTTGAAATTTTTTTCGGTATTTTTGGGCCCAAAAACATTTTTCAACCCCTAAAAACTACCCTTAAAATGGTCCGATCGGGCCCATTTTAAATAGGCTTTGTACGGTAATGGGTTCCAATGTGTGTACCAAATTTCGTTTAAATCGATTAAGTCTGTCGAGAGTTATCGTTGACACACACACACACACACACACACACACACACACACACACACACAAATATATATATATACCCCTAGGTCTCGCCATACGACCGACGCCAATAGTGTATGTGCCATATGGCAAATACACTAATAAGTAAGTGTATAGACAAAGAATAAAATTTTTAACAAACGATCAAAAACATCACAACTACAAATTAATAATTTGCATATTTTTTATTTACAAGACGTGAAGTTCGACATTTCCAAAAAAAAAATTTAGTTAGCATTTATAAAAAAAATTACCTACGTTTATTTTTTTATTTTATTCTTACGAGTTGCCGTGTCAAATAAGTTATCCATTTTTAAAATGTTTTTAACAACAAAAAAAAGGTTATAATCTTCAGCCTGAAATTTGGAATTTACATTTGACCTAGGACAATTGATATTTGATCATTTGATGCACAAAAGCGTTCCAACCAATGTGTACGTTTGTATCGTCACACATGGTCGACGCATGCGCACAAAATGAATATAAGCAGTTTTGTTACCGTTTCAGAACGATCCATTTATAGCAGGTTGGAATAAAGCGTATGTAACTGTTTTTATCTGAAGTAATGCCAGTCGTTAGACCTTATAAATTCATTTAAAGTCTAAAACTATGCATGTGTTGAATAAAGTATAGTGTGCAACGCGTGTGATAAATCTTTATGCGTCAGGCGCGATGTTGTCAGCATTTGTATGCGGCTCACGATGCACACTCGCCAAGGCTCGTGTGCCCTTGCCTACCACTCGTGTTCACTCGCCTACCACTCGTATTAGTTTGTTTGTATCTAACGAATTCTTTGAACGCGATTTCCACCCACTTTAAAACTTCAGATTGAACTAAAACTTTGCAGACTTATCAAGGACCGATGACAATAGAATAATTCAATAAGTTTGTCCCATTATCCTGACCAGGATCTTCAGGACTAAAAAGCAAAAATAAATTATAATTTAAAAAAACTAAAAAACACGCTTTAATGGTAAACTGAACTAAAAAGTAAAAAATATTTTTATTGTAAAAAAGCGTGGGGTGTTTTGTACCATATTTTCATACTACCCCACGCTTTTTTACAATAAAAATTATTTTTTACTTTTTAGTTCAGTTTACCATAACAGCGTGTTTTTTAGTTTTTTAAATTATAATTTATTAGAATTGTATCTATACATGTATTTAAAATAGTTTTGTTTTCACTTCGAACCAACATTTTTGTTATTTTATGATCACAATCTAAGATCATCGTCGAATCAAATTTTCGGACATATTTGATAAGTATATATTATGTGTAAAAAAATATTGAAAGAGGTGATTAATAGCGATTATTATTGGCTCATGAAATTGGGCAATTTTCTTTTAGAAAATAATATGATAATATATTTAATTTATAAAAAGAATCCCCAAGTAAAATCCGATACAAAGTTGTCTACATCTATGTGCCTGTTATATTATTGATGCAATACGAATTTACATAAGCTTGAGTTTGACACACTTTTCTGATACTGGTATCAATTTCTCTCTTTACTATAGGTTTGTAGGTTATTTAGTATATATGTTATAGGGATAGTCCACAGAGTGCCCAGAGTCGACATTGCCCCGACAATGTTTTAGCATTGTACATCGTTTATATGGCAAAGTTCGCAGACATTGTTGATTAACGGACAGAGCAATGTTGACACTGTCCATCCAGTGGCAATGTCGACAACAATTATTATTTCCTTTGCAAACCTTGCCCGGTTTTAAGTGAGTATTGTTGACAACGCTCTATGTGACAGAGCTGCACTAGTTTGTTTCTATTTTGTTCATTTCTGAAGACTGACAGTTATTGAAACAATTTCAAAAATAACGAATTAATTATACAAATAGTTCTTGGACAAAACTATTGCAATTGAATTTAAGAAAAATATTATATTTTTTTTTAATAATTTATCATAAATAGTATAGAAAAATGAAGATAATCTTTTGTAAAGCCATAGATAATTAATAACATATTTTTTAAGACTTAAATTTAAAAAAATGTCACGTGACGCAAAACGCGCGAGAAATGTTTGTGACGTCACAATTTTCTATTTTTGGTTAAAAATTATTAGTTACACTGTCTGCAAAAAGGTGCCAACCATCCGCATTTGTATACTGTCACAATTTATCGGTGCATTTTTAACCTCAAAACTATTATTTATCATTAATTCATTTAAACAATGTGTGCGTTTGTCAAAACGACCTGCTGTGGATATTTTTATGGTGACAGATTTTATAAAATTGTATAAAGAAATTGTGTCCAATTTTTTATATGACAAATTATTGTAATATTTTTGACACTGTAATTAATCCTCAATCCTCAGTAGGTACAACACAACCAGATCTGGTTTCTCACACTACAATACGACGTCACACGCGTTCGGATTCTTTCGGGGCTTCATCGGAATTCGGAACTTCTTTTTAATTAATAAGTAAAAAAATAGTTTTGCTATAAAACTTGTATGTGATCTTTCAACTTATGTTAAAAAAAATTCATTCAAAAACCCATTTGGTGCAAGGTACATATTAGGTAACAAAATATTTTGAAAGTTCAACATATAGTACACAAATTCAAAATTAAATAAGTTTATGAAAACATCCGTTACATTTATGAAAATTGAAAAGTCATATAAAATTACATAATTGTTACTCGTCAATACTTTGGAAAATCACAAAAGAAACGTTAATCTCAGTATTTAATTAGTATTGATGTATACTGTTACTCTTAAGTTAAAACTTTGGCAAACACGAACAAATAATTGAAATCCTAGTATGTAGGTACTATGTAGTTCTCAAAGAAGTAATTGCTGTAGACCAGCGATTCCCAACCTTTTTAGTTGTGAGGACCACCAATTTTGTAAAAAAAATTTGAGGCCCATTAACTAAATTTACAAATAAAAATCCCTGAACAGCAAACCAATCGAGTGATTCGATTGTTTTCACTCGATTGTTCCCATCTCTACCCCTGAAGCTCCGATAATATTTACACTCTCGTATAAATTTAATATTTATCTTGATTTACACTCTCGACCAGAGTCCACGGCCCAGCACCACACTGCACGCGGTCCACAAGTGGGCCTCCGCTCACGGATGTTTTGTGATGTCATTTAGTTTTAAGTGTGTTGTTATTTAATGTAATCAAGACGCTAATAGTCAGGGGTACAGCGCCAATATTTTAAAGTGATTACTAACAGGCTGAATTTTCGTTAGTAGCTTAGTTTTGACGAGTCCCCCAAATCTCTCTCTGCGACAATTCTCGGTAGAGGTATGTAAAGTTCTGCGCAGCCGCTAAACATGTTGATTTGGCGAGTTTTTAAATTTTATACATAACACTTTGTTTTTCAGTTAAATTGCCAGATAATTTATAAAAAAAACAGGAAGCTGCGCTTGTCCTACAAAAGCGATGGGTGGACTGGCGAGTCCTCCGTTCCCAATATGTAAAAATAACGAGGTCTGAAATTTTATTACTAACGGGCTGATTTTTAGTTTATTGTTTAATTAATATTTTTGAAATCGAAGGGTCAAATTGTCCTACAAATTGTCCGGTAGGGTTTTCCGGTCCTACGCCCTGAAAGTGTCAGTTCCACGAATATTCTAAACTGATTACTAACAACTTAATTTTTGTTTTTTTCTTGTGGAAATGGAGTGTAGAATACAATATAATTGGTGTCCTACAATAAAATTGGGAGATATTGATAAAAAAGCCAAAAAACCTCGCAAAAAACTATAGTCCATTGAAATGTTACATTAGGCTTGCATTTTGGGTAGGACGAGATTTTTTTTACCATTGCGTAGGGGGGCCCGGTGTAAGTTTAAAATTGAGTTTTCAGTGTCGGCGGCCACCCCATTTGGCCGCCATTTTGAAAAAGGGGTGCTAACAGGTTTTGTACTGTATCTCCGTAACGGTACATCTTACAGAAAATCTGTAAATAGGTTTTAGTTTAGAATCGAATTCTCTACAACTTTACTAGAGAAACTTTTTGTCGTAAATTAAATAATTAAAAAGATATGCTTTATAGAAGATAGAATATTTTTTAATTATTTAATTTATGACAAAAAGTGTTTCTAGTAAAGTTGCAGAGAATTCGATTATAAACAAAAAACATATGTACTAATTTTCTGTAAGAGATACCGTTACGGAGATATAGTGCAAAACCTGTTAGCACCCCTTTTTCAAGATTGCGGCCAAATAAGGGGGCCGCCAACCTCGAAAACTCAATTTTAAACTTACACCGGCCTCCCCTACGCAACGGTAAAAAAAAATCTTGTCCTGTCCAAAATGCAAGGTTAGCCTAAAAAAATAACATTTTAATGGACTAATATCAGAATGAGCCATGATTCATTATGTACATATTTATATAAAGTTGCTATGGTTATTTTGGTGTTTTTATTTTAGTTTCAATTATTTTCAATAATCACTAAAATAACCTTAGCGATCCTATATAAATAGGTAAATTACAAAAAATATCAATTTACCGGATATCCAATTAAAATAATACGTTATATGTAGTATTGAAGCTTTTTTTGTAGGACTAGCGATACCTACCAATATTTTTGTAGGACACTGCATTATTTGATCAGAGAATAAACAGGCCTATCCAGTGTTACCTATGTCCTACAGTTAGTAATCAGTTTAGAATATTCGTGGAACTGACACTTTCAGGGCGTAGGACCGGAAAACCCTACCGGACAATTTGTAGGACAATTTGACCCTTCGATTTCAAAAATATTAATTAAACAATAAACTAAAAATCAGCCCGCTAGTAATAAAATTTCAGACCTCGTTATTTTTACATATTGGGGACGGAGGACTCGCCAGTCCACCCATCGCTTTTGTAGGACAAGCGCAGCTTCCAGTTTTTTTATAAAATATCTGGCAATTTAACTGAAAAACAAAGTGTTATGTATAAAATTTAAAAACTCGCCAAATCAACATGTTTAGCGGCTGCGCAGAACTTTGCATACCTCTACCGAGAATTGTCGCAGATAGAGATTTGGGGGACTCGTCAAAACTAAGCTACTCACGAAAATTCAGCCTGTTAGTAATCACTTTAAAGTATTGGCGCTGTACCCCTGACTATAATGACCTAAGTTGTCGACGCGTCTATAATTTACAATAAATAAAAAAACATAAGTGGGCCGCGGCCCATGGGTTGAGAACCGCTGCTGTAGACATTGCCCATCATTGTGGATGAGGTACACATCAAACTGGGCACTGTCCGATAATCAACAATTTCTGCGGAAGTTGCCTGGCAGCAATATGCAAAGCTGACATTGTCCGGGCAATGCCGACTCTACACACCCTGTGGTCTATGCCCGTAACATATACATCGTCAGGCTACATTCAATCAGTACCATACACAGCTCATTCAGATATGTTTACAAAGCTTTAATGGGTTTTGTGGTATTTCGTAGGAGATGAGTATTTGCTGTAAAGTACTATTATGTTACGTTTCTATATGTTCCGGATTAATTTGTAGCAGTAAACTAAGTAGCTAAACAACTATTTTTATTGCATTGTATAAAATATAAATAAAACAATTTTTGAAGTTATATTTCTTTTGGCGCGTTATGGAAAAATGATGAGAGTGAATTTTTACGATTTAACACCATGAAACTAGTCGAAAGTAACATGATGACGTTAGTCGTTAGTAACTAGAGTCGTTACACCAGTTACAATGTGACAAGAGCGTTTTCAGTTTTGAATAACATTAATAAAAGTAATTGCTATACAAACGTTCGTTTATGCCACTTTCATTAAATATGAGTTCGTACTACAACATCTGTACTGTTCCTACTATTATTTTTCATGATTATAATAGCCTATTATATAGAACAGGTATGAAAGACGTACGGTGGCTAAACCGGTAGCGCCGTCGAGTCATACACAATGGGTCCCGGGTTCAAATCTCAACACAAGCATGCTTTTTTTAATAATTTTTCTAATAAATAATTAGATATAAATATATTTAATAAATTAATAATTTATTAAATTAAATTAATTTATTTAATATCTTTATTTTATTATTTTATCGTCTTTTTTAGAAACGTTTAGTACTGGCACGCGGGATAAAATTTTTGGAGATATTTTTGTTTTGTTACGTAAAAGAAGTATAACTTCTGACGTGCGTACATAGTACACACACACTCTTTTTTTATACCATATTCTAAGAGTTTCATCGTTCTATAACTTTAGAAGTTTTATTTCGTTTTTATCCGACTGTTTGGCCTTTGGTTCGATTTGTATGCATGTCTATTGAATGTGCGATAATGACCAAATGTGTGCAGCAGTTCTTTTATATAAAATTTGGCACTGGGATTTTGTGAACGTAGGTTTGACGTATATAAAATGGTTTTGCGATTGACAAATGAAATAAAAAGTTAACGTAAACGTACTGATTGATGCAGCAAATATTTGACGTCAGTTGACTTGACATGTTTGTGAGTAGGTCTACCATATTCTTTTTTTTTTACATGAAGGGGGCGAGGTGTAGATACTGTTCATAGAACTACTTACTCATAAATTCATAGGAAAAATTGTGAAAAAAACTCGACTGGATAGCCAATCCTGTACATCCCACCTATAGTAAACAATCGCTCGTAATTCTAACAATTTTCCCAACAAAACAATTATTCCATTTTTTAGTTTTTTTATTCTTAATATTAAAGCATGGTCATCTTATACTTGTTGATCTACTAAAGTTCAGCCAGAATTGATTTTAGGTAAATAAAAAACGATTTCCACGCAATTTTATTTTAGAAAACATTTTTTTCAAAACTGTACATTTTAGAAAAACAATATTAAGATTTTATTTATATTTTAACATCTAGAATGCATTTTTATTTTTTTGTACCTATGTTAAATACATGACATTGAGAACATATTTTATATCTTAGGATCCACTGAACCGATTTTTTTCACAATATAATCAGATCTAAGTTAAATGCTAACAAATACTTACAACAAAACAAACAGTACGATCTTGTATTGTTCCGTTTTTAGGGTTTCGTACCAGAATTAAAGCAACTCTTTTGTTGTGCACACGATGCTGTCTGTCTGTCTGTCTGTCTGTCTGTCTGTCTGTTACAGGCCTCTAACTTCTAAACGAAATGAGATAGGGAGTTGGAATTTACACATAATATGTATTACTGCGACCCAAAGACGAAGAGAATAACAAAAGATTAAAAAGCTTTATTTAAGGGGGTGCCCACACATGCAAAGGGGGTCAAAAAAAATTTTTAGTTCTTGTGGGGTATCGTTGAAAAGGGTCTTTTGAGTAAATTATGAATGTGTATTTATTTTTATTTAGGTAATTTATAAAAACTGTAGCTTTTAGAGACCGTCAAAGTTGTAATTTTTAGCCCTATTTTGTTACCAGGCTTATCTTAACAACGCCATTATCTACCTATAAAGCTGTAATTCACATGAAATATCGCTCATATACTCTAGCTAATCAACAAATACTAAAAATAGAAAACAAGAAAGCGCCCATACCTACATGTAAACGGTGGGCAATAAAAATGTTTTTTGGTACCTATTCTTGTGGGATATCGTTGAAGAAGGCCTTTCAGGTACATTATGAATGTGTTTTTATTTTATTTATTTTATCAAAATTGTAGGTTTAGCATCGGTTTAGCATAACTTACATAGTACGGAACCCTACGCTTTGCGTGGCTCGACACGCACTTGGCCGTTTATTAACATATCGAAGGCAAAAAATTTCATCCCATATACATACACACACACCAGCATCGAACATAAAAGAGTCTCAAACGATTCCTAAGGTATCAAAACGTGAAGATTTATTGAGATTCCGAAATATAACTTTAAACGCGTTTTTCTTAGAACCATTTTTTTAAGATCAGGAGCATTGATGAAAAAAAAACTTTCTAAACGATTTGAATAAAATTTCGACACAATGTTCTTTTAGTCCAGTCACGAGAGGAAGTCCACCTTGCGTTTTGTGCAGCAAATGATTTTATTTTTTTGTGTCCTCAAGCATGTTTAGGAGATGTCAAATCCAAGTTTGCGACCTCTAAAACAGGGCGGGGGAGTTTTGGTGTGCTAAAAACCACGATTTTTTTGCACTTTTTTCGGTTTATTGCTTATAATATAGAAACGGATAGTCCTATCGAAAAAATGGCTCTATTCAAAATTAAAGGGCACAAAATTTACTTCAAAATGCACTAGTCAAATATGTTTATGCTCCCATTTTTACCGGCTCTACAGAACTTAGAAAATCACCAAAATTTACCAAAATGAAAAAGAAGCATTTTTTCAAGCTTTTGACTATTGAAAAACTTGAATAGCCTATAACCTTCCTTAATAAACGGGCTATCTAACAAAAAAAAATTTTTTCAAATCGGAGTGGTAGTTCCTGTGATTAGCGCGTTCAAACAAAAAAAAATAATCTCTTTTTTTGTTTGAACGCGCTAATGTCAGGAACTACAAGTCCGATTAAAAAAATTTTTTTTTGTTAGATAGCCCGTTTATTAAGGAAGGTTTTAGGCTATTCGAGTTTTTTTAAATTCAATCCCAAAGGGGGTACAACGGAGATGTAAGATTTTTTGTAATTACAAAAAATCTTACTCCCACGTTTTACCCCCTTTGGAGTTAAATTTAAAAAAAACTCGTATATCCTATAACCTTCCTCAATAAACGGGCTATCTAACAAAAAAAAAATTATTTAATCGAAGTTGTAGTTTCTGAGATTAGCGCGTTCAAACAAAAAAAGAGTTTATTTTTTTTTTGTTTGAACGCGCTAATCTCAGGAACTACCAATCCGATTTGAAAAATTTTTTTTTGTTAGATAGCTCGTTTATTAAGGAAGGTTATAGGCTATTCGATTATTTTTTTTAAATCAATCCCACAGGGAGTAAAACGTGGATGTAGGATTTTTTGTTATTACAATAAATCCTATACACTCCCGTTTTCACTCTTTGGGATTGAATTCTTAGAAAACTCGTATAGGGTCTCCTTGATTAGTACTTTGCTTCTTTTACAGACTGGTAGTTCCTGAGATTAGCGCCTTCAAACAAAAAAAGAGTTTATTTTTTTTTTTTGTTTTTTTAAGTTCTGTAGAGTGGGTAAAAATCGGAACAAAAACATATTTGACTAGTGCATTTTGAAGTAAATTTTATGCCCTTTAATTTTGAATAAGACCATTTTTTCGATAGGACAAGCCGTTTTTATGTTATAAGCAAAAAACCGAAAAAAGTGCAAAAAAATCAGGGTTTTTAGCCCACCAAAACTCCCCCGCCCTGTTTTAGAGGTCGCAAACTTGAATTTGACATCTCCTAAACATGCTTGAGGACGCAAAAAAATAAAATCATTTGCTGTGCAAAACGCAAGGTGGATCTACCTTTTTAAGCTCTCGTGACTGGACTATTTGTGCTATAATTAACTTTTTAATGGTAACCCATTTGATTTTTTGTTTCTGATTTTTTCCGTCATATATAACGTTGAAGGTACTAGCGAAGGACATCTTTTGAGAATTTTTTAATATAATATAGCAAAGAATTTGATCAAGAACAAAACAATTTTTTGACAATATTTTCATAAAAAAATTAAATAGGCCTTTTTTCGTACTTCCAAACCAGACTGACGCCTTAATTAGATCGAGCGATGCGAGTGAAATCCATTTTTATTCTAGCGAAGTGATTTATGTCCTGTTTTAAATCGACCAAACGAGCGAAACGAATGAGATTTCGTATTAATTCGATGGAACGATCGAAGCGAATGAACTCCCGCATTAAACAATTACCTATTATTAGGCAGTTGTGAAATGTCAAATCATGCTGGAAAGCTATAAAAGCATAATGTAAAGAACCTCCCGTTACTGAAAAATTCAATTCGTATTCTGGCCAATAAATTCTTGGAAAATATTTTTTTCGTTATAGTTTATAGTACTAGTAGTATTCAATCGACGAGCAAAATGTAGAAAGGGAGAGAAAACTATATCTTTTGTAGTTCCAACAATATCAGGATATAGAAAAAAAATGATTTTTTGTTGTTAGTGAAGCTTTTTTTTACCTGAAAATCGATATGTCAATCTTATTTAGAAAAAAAATAACGCACCGAAACTGTTTGGTAAATTATTATTATATAATATATGTCACGTATTTAATCGCGCGCGCCATAGATAAGTTGCGATTTTTAATGGGAAACGATATTTTTTTTAAATTCCCGAGTAATTCCTTGTTTTTAAGCTTGTTTATAAGTACATATTTATTTTAAAACAAGGGTAGGAAAACAACACAAACTAAATGGCTATTGTACAAAATTGTGTCCAACGGAAAAACAAATAATAGAATAATAACATTATGTTCACGTTCATGTCTAAGTAATCCTCTGTTAAATAACACTGTTAAGCTTTCGCTAATATCTAACAGGACGGATATAACTTTTTTTGTCGAAACATGAACATAATACCTATTATGTTTACCTACAGTCCTACATACTAGTAATAGCTTTATACAGGGTGTCCCAAAATTGCTGGGGCACAGAGCTACCACGTGTAGTAGAGGTCAAAATAAGTCGAGTGGACCCAATTTATTTATATACCAAAATGTACCGTTTGCCCGTGAGAAGAGTTCAAAGTTTACATAAAATTTTGTATTACAATTTTATTAAACTTGTACTAGGAATATCTGTTAGCATTATTTAAGAAAACATTTTTTTCCTTCGGAACTATGCGGAATACGAAATTTTTATAAGAGTAACAAAATGAAGATTATTAATCAGTCTTCTCGTTAAAAAATTTGAGAACCGTATTACCACCCCTAAGAAAGTTCTGAAAAAAATGTCATGGGTTAGGGTGGTTTTAACCCTTCCACAATTTCTTTTGGGTTTCTTTGATTACCGAAAGGAGAGTAATCCTCTAAAATGCACTTCTGTCGAATTTCATTCAATTTGTTTCACTCATTTCTGAACAGTGTACAAAAATGTGTTTTTTTATGTAAACTTTGAACTCTTTTCACGGGCAAACGGTACATTTTGGTATATAAATAAATTGGGTCCAATCGACTTATTTTGACCTATACTACACGTGGTAGCTCTGTGTCCCAGCAATTTTGGGACACCCTGTAGGTATGATATAACAATTTTTCATTACTTTTTTTTAAAGATCATGAGCCAGGCTTATAGGAGCATTTTTTTAAAATTAATTATTATTTTAAATAATAAATTAAAGTTTTCAATGATCATTTTTGTAATGTACGTAAAACTGTTCTATATTCAATTCGTGATGGGAATTTTCATAAAATGTCAAAATATTATTTTTACCATACCCACTACAAAATAGCTACCCATTTAACAGGCAGGTGTGCGGAAAATAGTTTACTTTCTGCACTAGCGCAGAAAATAACGGTTGCCATGGCAACTTCTGTTAATTCGCCCTATACGCCTGCGTACGCTTGTGTGCACCTGTCATTACTTACTTGCACAAACTTCGCGGCACACTAGAAGAAAATATGGCGACGCAAATGAACTGTCAGAATTTTTTGAAAATGCCGTAAAAAGTAGGTATTTTGTAGTGGGTATGGCAAAAAATACCATATATGTCTCGTACGTAATGGTATTACGGCTCGTGTGACTGTAAAAACTCGCAATCGCTCGTTTTTACATACTGTCATCACTCGCCGTAATATGCCCCATTACGTATCTATAGACATACAATGTACTATTGTGCATTTGCCTGTACATATCAGGTAGGTATAGGTACCTACATTATATATGGCACGTACACTTAATATGTTGGTCGAAAAGCGAGTCAGAAGGAGTCAGAAAACAAAATCTCGACATAATTTTGAAAAGCTTGGTACAATTTTTATGTATTGTATTGCAATATGCACGATGCATATTTAAAATGGGCGTAATCGAAACATTTTAAGAAGTATAATATTTTTTTGCTTCAAAAACCAAACAACCTTTTAGTTGAGATTAAAATGTGTTCCTAAAATACTAACAAAATGGGTCATACATGGTCTGGAGTCTGGACTTATAAAATTTATGAAAATAGGTACGCGTTTGCGAATAATGAATACTTAGTGAAGTGTATAGAATTTACTGCAGAGGTACTGAAACTACAGTACATACTATTAAGTATACGTTTACAATATGTAAAGTCAATAATCATTATGTCATTATCAATCCAAATTTTCTGACAATGTAACCCAGTATTAGATTTTTGAAGTGAAAATTTCCTTAGGCGCGTTAGGCACTCTTTGCCTGGGTACTGAAATAAAGGAAACCGTTCGCGTTCGCAACCCGACGGTAAGAATTCGCTGAATCGGGGTTACTCGGCTCAAACACGAAGATACGTATTAGCAGTATAAAAGATAAAGATAAAGATATAATTTATTTCAAACGATGTACATATATACATATTGAAAAAGTCATCAGAACAAAAAATTCATAATGTATCATTTATAAAGTCTTTACTGGCATAATAACACTTATTCATTAATATGGCTTTACACGCTTTTAAAAAAGAACTTGTTGTTTTTATTTCTCTTATATTTACAGGCAATTTATTATAAAACTTGTGTCCCCATAATATGTCGGCCCTTGTTCAAAAAATGACAGGTTATGTTTCGAATTGTCCTTATACTTGATCGGTCTCTAGTAAAATGACTATGGATATCACTATTTAGCAATTGATCTGCGTTAATTTTGACTGATTTCAAGCATTCCAATATGTAAATGCATGATAAGGGAAGAATTTTGAACTCCTTAAAAACGGGTCTGCAAGACTGCGTTTGCTTTATGTTGGCCATTATTCTCAGTATGCGTTTTTGTATTATGAAAACATCTCTTGAATGTGTAGAGTTACCCCAAAGTGTTATTCCATAATTTATTCTTGAGAATACTTGTGCATAATACACCGTTATTAACGTCTTCATTGAAATTTGACTTTTTAGCACTTTAAACATAAAGCTAATTTGTCGCAGTTTTGCAGATAGCTTCTCGCAGTGTGTGGACCAGTCGACTGGGTCATTTAACCATACTCCCAAGAATTTTACGTTCTTTACTTTATTTAAATTTTCATTATTTACTTGTATTGTTAAGTCTAAATCCTTTTTGTTTCTATTTGTTTTAAAATGTGAATAATTTGTTTTCGAGATGTTTAGATGCAGGGAGTTAGCATTAAACCAGTTTGTTAACGCATTTATCGCAAAAGTAGTTAGGCTTTTTAGTTCTTCAATATTCTTTCCTGTTATTACAATAGATGTGTCATCCGCGTAAGTTATTATTTTAATATTTTCTTTTTTTAAAAATAAAGGAAAATCATTGACATAAATAATGTATTTCAAGGGTCCTAAAATACTCCCTTGGGGCACCCCAACAGATACGGTGGATTTTGAAGAGTTATACATTTGGTTATCAGAATAAGTTAGCGATACATATTGTTGCCTGTTTGACAAATAAGATGTAAATAATTGAAGAGGTGTACCTCTTATCCTGTAGTGTTCTAGTTTATCCATTAATTTGTCGTGGTTTACGCAGTCAAATGCATTACTTAAATCGCACATTATACTGACTGTCAGATATTTGTTATCCACTGCATTCAAAACTTCTTGAATAAATTCACATAAGGCTGTGTTTGTAGACTTTCCCTTTATGAAACCATGCTGAGCATTATTTATTAAATTAAATTTGATAAGAAAATTTATATAATTGAGAGCATCTTGAGGATTATCTTTTTTAAACAATGGTTTTACAATAGCCATTTTGAGAATATCTGGGAACTTACCCTGTTCTAAAACTAAATTAATAAGATACGTTAACGGAGATACAAAAAAATAAATAAATTCTTTTAAAAATTTGTTCGATATTTGATCTGAACCCATAGAACACGAATTCCTGAGACCGCTCACAGTTTCGATACATTCTGATTCAGTTATTGGTTGTAAGAAAATACTATTATTATTAGCATTCGCCATATCTATGGGGTTCACCGTGGGGATATTTTTTAATATGTCCAGTGGTTGGTTTATAAAAACTTTGTTAAAGTGCTCACTGATAATGTTGTAATCTTTTTCAAGGACGTCATTAATCATTAACTGTATATTTTTATCAGATTTGTCACTTTTTGTGCCTTTACATATTTTATTTACAACTTCCCAAGATGTTTTATTTTTGTTATTTGAATTTTCAATTTTTTGTTCGAAATAGTTCTGTTTTGTTTCTCTAACTAATTTAGCATGTTTTTTCTTTTCGTGTTTATAGTATTCCGCCAGATTAGTATTGTTAATGGATTTTGTAAGATTAAATAAATCCTTAAGCGTTCTGCTGGAAGTCAAGATCTCTTGATTTATCCACTCTTTTGTTATATTATATTTTTTTATGTTTATTCGCCGTATTGGGAATGATATAGTTATATAATAATTAATTCCTATCATAAAGTTTAAAAATTTAGTTTCCAATTCATTTTCATCATTATATTATATATCAACCCACGTTTCATTTTTTAGCTTAGAAATAAAATAATTTTTATTGCATCCTGAAAACACCCTTTTATATTTAAATTCTTTAGGGTTGTTGTTTGGCACTTGCATTACTAATATTTGGTTTTTGTGATCTGAGAAATGTACAGAGTTCACCATCGTGCTATATTTATACTTATACTGTATGTTTGTGCAAATGTTGTCAATGGTTGAACTGGTATTTGCCGTTACTCTAGTTGGTTCTGTCACTGTATATTTTATGTTGTAAGTAGCTAACAAATTTAGCAAAACATTTTTTTCACGTGAAACTTTAATAAAATCTACGTTAAAATCCCCAAGTAGAAAAATTGGTATATTTACATTAAAAATATGGTCAAGTATTAAAAATAAATTATTTATGAAAACATTAAAATCGCCACTGGGAGCTCGGTAAACTGTCATCATAAAGAACTTTAGTTTACTATTTACGCATTTTACCGCGCATACTTCTATATCCTTTTCGCGACAGAATGCACTTAAATTTACTGGTTCATATTGTAATCCATTTTTTAAAAAAATACACACACCACCTCTCTTATAGTTACTTCTACAGAAATAATTTGCAGGCACGTATCCCTCAATATTAAAATTTACAATTTCTTGTTGCGTTAACCAATGTTCACTGAAGCATAGGTAATCTGCATCATAATTACTGTTTTCAATTTCTATATAATTCACTTTGTTCATTATACCCTGAACATTAAGATGACTGAAAGTCAATTTACTTTTCACGAAAATCTCCTGTTGCTCGACGAAAAATATAGCGCTTCACCAAAACATTCACTGGCCAAAACTGTGGATTGTACAGTTCTTCTTTCAATTTCTCATTTGCACCAACTCTGAATGCCTTGTTAACACCTCTGGATGGTATTTCTTCACATTCAAAACGTTCTGATGGGAAACGTTTCGCTAAGTATTTTTCTAGGTCCGTTAATGTTGTATTAGGACGAATTCGACCTAAGAAAATCCATACTTTCTTTTCAGCTGCACCGAATTTTTCATTATTATTATTAGAATTTCCGATAATTATGTTTTTCCTATTTTTTTTTCGGTTTACCAAAGTGAATTTTTCTTCTTCTGACTCAGAGTCCGAGTAATTTCCATTTGTTCCTTGTTCTTCTGTCTCATTGGGGTTGTTTTTTACTTGTTCCGTTGTCTTGTTTATGGTAACAAGCGGCATTCCATTTGTTTTGTTGATTTTTCTTTCGGATTTTTTGGTTTTTTCATTCTTTGTTTCTTTATTCACTGTCGCATTGGAATTCTTGATAATAGTTTTTAAATTACTAATTTCCTCTTTTAGCGTCTTAATTTCTTCTTCCTGTATGCCCATGGAATCTACACAAGGAATATAATCTCCATGTAATCAGAAGCTTGTTTATTTACACTTTACAGCTGTCAGATGGAAATATTTATGATAATAAATTCACGTCAGTACGGGAAGGAATCCAGCGAAGCTCTGGTGGTACAAAATGTAAACGTTAATTTGGACGATTTGTTGACAAATTTTGTCAAATTTTCTCATATGAGATTGTACTCATTGTCTAACCTCCATGAGTATGCCGTGTCTCGGTACTGACTGGTCGCTTTCTTACAACTGTGCCCGGCTGACATACTTATATCATAAAAACGGCAAGCTACACAGTTGCATCGATAGCTAAGTTCGGTTCGAAACCTGATGGCACCGTAGAATTTTTTATGTATTTTTTTTTTTAAATTCTACATGATATTTATTTATATATTTTTTAATTTTTGTTATATTCTTTCTTTGACAATAATTATAATTTTTTTAAAACCAAGGCGGAATAAATTAAAAATATTGTCACAAAACTGTTTTAAGTTGGCGGAATTAATTTATTTATTTACTAGGATTTATGTACAATATTTACAATGTTCATTTACAATAATTAATGTTACAAACTTGTAACGAATTATCAAGATGTAAAAGCGGGCCCAATTGATAATGTCCAGATTTGATAATTCACATCAACCAATAATTCAGTAAAGAAAAAAAACTGGCAAAGTTTAAAAAGTTTAATTTAAGGAAAAGAAAACACAAGATTACAAAATAAAAATGGTAATAGAAAACATTTATAAAGAAACACAAACTTAGAAATATTGAAAAAGTCTTCACTTAATTTTTATTATCAAAGATAAAAACTTATTTTTTACTTCCCACCTCTACTATGGTAGGGAAGTAATGGATTCAGTCCGAAAACAATATTTCGAGATTTTAACAGATTTTCACGTTTTGAGACCCTAGCAATCGTTTAAGATCATTTTCTGACTGATGTCTGTATGTGTGTGTGTGTGTATGTGTGTATGTGTGTGTGTGTGTGTATGTGGTCAATTTTTCGCCTTCGATATCTTAAGAACGGAACAACATACGGGCATGCCGATTGTTCTATTGCGTTTATCAGCCTTTAACTTAGATCTGATTAGATTTTGAGTCAAATCGGTTCAGTGGATCCTGAGATATTCAAAAAAACGTCCTCAATGTCACGTATTAACATAGGTAAAAAAAAATATAAATGAATTCTAGATGTTATAATATGAAAAAAATGTAAATATTTTTTTTCTCTAAAATGTATAGTTTTCGAGAAAAAAAATATTTTACTAAAAAAAATAAAAATTGTACGTAAATCAAGGTAACCATGATTTTTGCTATATTAAGCTAGCCATCAATAGATCACCAAACAAAAAAGAGGGCCATGCTTTTTTCAAAGAATAAAAATTAAATTGTGTTTTAAAGACCACCAACAGCTAAGGTTATTTGGGCCTAGTCAAAGAATAAAAAAAAGAGTGTTTATTTTTTGCAAATATTTACTAGGTGGGAAGTATAGGACTGGTCATCAGTCGAATTTTTATTTATTGATTGTCAATAGAAAAATCGCACTTTTTTCTTTTTTCGTTGCCAAACAACGTACATTGGCATTGTCGCATGCTTATATATTTGAGACTGATAGGAATTTTGAATGGAGGATGACAGTTGAGACTGGATCACATATCATTAAAATAATAGTGAGAAACTTGTGGTAACGGTCCCCTCGGGTTATTTTTTTATTTTGCTTATTTGCAAAATAACACTATGAATTAATTTATTTTTATTATTATCTATTGATTTTTTTAAGTTGGCTCAAGTGAACACGTTTTAGTTCTTTTGTCTCCAAATCGCGCACAATACAACTGGCAGACGAAGTAAACATTACAATTTCTTGTGGACTCGAATAGATGGGTCTGAATTTTCTTGACATGTTGTTCTTCATTGGAGATGATAGAATCTTGAATACTACGGTATCATACAGTTTCAGTGGATTATATTGACGATGTGATAATTTATAATATTTCGCAGCTTTCTCATGAGAATGTTTAAGAAACTGTTTTACATGCATACCCGTTTGATTGGACGGGTGCAAAACGGAGGTTAAATTCCATTTTAAATCCACCGGGGTCAACATTTCTCGGTTGTAAAAAATTCTTCCAGGCGTACTCTGGGTACTTTCATGCAATGAATTATTACAATTTAAATCCACAAAGACTTTGTATGTGTATTTGATACATACAAAATCCGACGGTCGGCTCTAGGACTATCTCCTCCTTCGATAGTTGAGTGAATGCATGTTATTTACTGTCACCCTTGCAATTTCAAAGAGTCTTTCACGTTTGCCTCGTTAAAACCATTTCAGTAGTTCGTGAGATTTCAGGAACAAAAATATTACCACACATAACAACCACATAACCTTCTATTTCCTTCACTGTAGTCGAGTAAGTTTTAGTTGTTCTAAAAATATTTGTTTTGTTAGTGTATTTGCCATTTGCCAAATTGGCACATACACTATTGACGTCGGTTAAATGGCGGGACCAAAATTGCTCGACGTTTCACATCACTCAGAACAACTTGGCAACATTTTTGGAAATGTTTACGAAATACTTACATGATTTTAACGAAATTTGGTCCACATGTTGGAAATCGTCACCGGGCGAAACCTGTTTAAAAAAATTCTCAGAATTGTTGCAGAATTGAAATTTAACCCTTTCGTAAAGAGTAAAATGTGTTGTTAAATTTTAATAAAATTGGCCCAACAGGACCGGACATACAAATTTTATGAAAACACTAGTTAGTGGATACGGATTCCTACTGAAGAGTGTACGTATTTAATTTGGTGCAGATGGATTGATAATAATATTGCAATTAAGAAAAAATAATTATTTTAAGGGTTCTATTAAGGGGTTAAATTTTTTATTTTGTTCAAAAATAAACTTAAGTTCATATAATAAAGCCACAATGCAGTCTATATTAGCAAATACATTGTATTGTCGGCAGTGTTTTCTTAACATAAAGATCAACAATCTTAATATGATAGAATATACATATGTTATTAAGAATGTTTATATTCTACGAAACTTAAACCCCTTTTAACGTGACGTGTGTTTGTAAATAATAATTATTTACGATAATAAACATTATATTTTCTGAGATAACAGTTTGAAAGGTTTAAAGTGTCTATGTGAACTAAATATCGGAAAACATAATAATAACAAGCCGTGAGGTGGATCGTTTATTAGGACTAAAGTGCGACCTTTGAGGTTCACACGACGAACTTCCCAGTTTGATAAATATTTAATAACAATAATTAAATTAGATATTATACAGAAAAGTAATCATTTTAATCATTAAAACATAATTATTATTTATTTTTAACAATAATTAAAAAAAAAAAAAAACGACCAAACCGATTTTAATAAAATTTATGTCGGATCAAAATGACGTTAACGCGCCTCGATTGACACCCTTACGATGTTGATATAATTTTTTATTCGCGAGATATTGTGTAAAATCTACTTTTTTGGAGTCTATTTGGTTAAGAAAAAAGAACGGCTGAACCGATTTTGAAAACATTTCTTTCAGATCATATTTACGTTAATACGCGTCGATTGACACCCTAACGTAGTCGATATCATTTTTCATTCTCGAGATTTCGTCTTAGAAAGAAATGGACACATACGTACGTACGTATCTACATCGTACACATACACACACAGACATCTTTCTAAAAATAGTGTAGTGACCTTGAAACATAAAAATTTGTTATACATTTTGATTCGATTTTCGGACCCATTACAATAACTTTCATTGGGAAGTTAATAATAATATATACTATTAAACTTAAATTAAATAATTAAAAAAGTTGTAGATATGGTGCAATAATTATCTATTTTATTAATAGTGGGTACTTATCTCTTCACTTCCAATATTAAGGGCGCTTATGAATAATATGCCGCTAAGGTAAATGTCAGTTTTGACACAGCGAAGTCGGTTAATAACGTCCAAACTACGTATTGTGAAGGAACAAAAAAAAAATAGAACCTCCTTCAAAAAAGGCACTAAAAATGAGGAAAATAATATAATTTTGAAATCGGCACCAATTTAATAAAATGAAAGTAGATACCCATATAAACAGTTTTAGCAATTAAATTGGTGCCGACCTCAACATTTTTTTATTTTCCTTTTTTTTAGTGACTTTTGAAGGAGGTTCTATTTTTATTTATTTATTTAATTTATTATTATCTTAGTCCAGTCACGAGAGCTTAAAAAGGTAGGTCCACCTTGCGTTTTGCGCAGCAAATGATTTTATTTTTTTGTGTCCTCAAGCATGTTTAGGAGATGTCAAATCCAAGTTTGCGACCTCTAAAACAGAGCGGTGTAGTTTTGGTGGGCTAAAAACCATGATTTTTTTGCATTTTTTTACGTTTTTTGCTTATAACATAAAAACGGCTTGTCCTATCGAAAAAATGGTCCTATTCAAAATTAAAGAACACAAAATTTACTTCAAAATGCACTAGTCAAATATGTTTTTGTTCCGATTTTACCGACTCTACAGAACTTGGAAAAACAAAAAAAAAAAATAAACTCTTTTTTTGTTTGAAGGCGCTAATCTCCAGTCTGTAAAAGAAGCAAAGTACTAATCAATGGGGACCCTATACGAGTTTTTTAAAAATTCAATCCCAAAGAGTGAAAACGGGAGAGTAGGATTTATTGTAATAACAAAAAATCCTACATTCACGTTTTAATCCCTGTGGGATTGAATTAAAAAAATAATCGAATAGCCTATAACCTTCCTTAATAAACGGGCTATCTAACAAAAAAAAAATTTTTCAAATCGGACTGGTTGTTCCTGAGATTAGCGCGTTCAAACAAAAAAAATAAACTCTTTTTTTATTTGAACGCGCTAATCTCAGGAGCTACAAGTCCGATTTAAAAAAAAAAATTAGTTATATAGCCCGTTTATTGAGGAAGGTTATAGGATATACGAGTTTATTTTAAATTTAACCCCGAAGGGGGTAAAACATGGGAGTAAGATTTTTTGTAATAACAAAAAATTTTACACCCCCGTTTTACCCTCTTTGGGATTGAATTTAAAAAAACTCGAATTGGCTAAAACCTTCCTTAATAAACGGGCTATCTAACCAAAAAAATTTTTTTTAATCGGACTTGTAGTTCCTGAGATTAGCGCGTTCAAACAAAAAAAAAATTTATTTTTTTTTGTTTGAACGCGCTAATCTCAGGAACTACCGGTCCGATTTGAAAAATTTTTTTTTGTTAGATAGCCCGTTTATTAAGGAAGGTTATAGGCTATTCGAGTTTTACAATAGTTATAAGCTTGAAAAAATGCTTTTTTTTCATTTTGGTAAATTTTGGCGATTTTCTAAGTTCTGTAGAGCCGGTAAAAATGGGAACATTAACATATTTGACTAGTGCATTTTGAAGTAAATTTTGTGCCCTTTAATTTTGAATAGAACCATTTTTTCGATAGGACCATCCGTTTCCATATTATAAGCATGAAATCGAAAAAAGTGCAAAAAAATCGTGGTTTTTAGCCCACCAAAACTCCCCCGCCCTGTTTTAGAGGTCGCAAACTTGGATTTGACATCTCCTAAACATGCTTGAGGACACAAAAAAATAAAATCATTTGCTGCACCAAACGCAAGGTGGACTTCCTCTCGTGACTGGACTATCTAGACTCTTGAAAATTGTCTAGACTTGGTAAGAGTCTTGATCTATAAGTAAAGAAGGTCTTGTCTTGTTTTGAAAATTTCTAAACAAGACTTTTGCAAGTGTTGTCTTGACAATCTAGACAAGACAAGAGTCTAGAAAGTGTTGATCTAGACGGCATCACTATTTATGATTTTGTTGTCAAGCGTCTATCCGATATTAAGCTGTATGACGAGAAAGTCATATACAACAGTAATATTAATGCATCATTTTTTAAATTTTGTAAATAATAATTTAATAAGTGAACGAGGTACAGACAACGAAACGTTGCTTACAAATACAGAGACGGACTGTGAACTGATTTCAGTATTATATAATTGACTGAAAAGCAAGAGAATAGTTTAAGTTTTACACGAAAAAGTGAAAGATTCCACCGACTCTTAAATTTGTACCTTATTTCCTCTGAAGCTAACAATTTTATCTTTATGGATTAAAATAATACAATACATGCGAAAACTCTCCACACATTTCATTGTTTTGCCTTTTGAGTTAGAAATTGGAAACTTTGCCGGATTGATTAATCGATACAGGGACATAACCTGACATAGGTTTAGAATCATTGTACCGCCTCCAGTCGGGGCCCCGGCGCACACAACTTAGTTATTTCAAGTGACTTCTTAATACTTTTTTTAGAATCCAGACGAAGGATTTTTCATCATAAAATTTATATTAGTGAATGGTTTTTGAAATACATATATGAAATCAATGTTGGAGAAATTGAGAATTTCCATGCTTATAACAGTATTGGGGTGGTGAAATTTTATGAAATGTTTAAATATTTTGCCAGTAAACCTTTGGAAGAAGGTTAAAAAGTAACAAAATAACCAATTTTTTATAGTTTTAATTTATACAGCAGGAGTTACCTGGAAAACAAAAGACCGCCCGTAGGTCTTACCATGTCACCGACACCAGTAGTGTATTTATGTGCCATAACATACTATGTATAGGCAAATATTATACTAATGACGATATTCGTGTAACTATGATTAAGAACATAGAACTAGAAAAATTGAAAGAATATGTTTATAACTAATTTCGAGTAAGGAATTAACTCTGCATAAATTGTCTAGAATGATTGAAGGAACTAAACCACTAAAAACCAAAGTAGATATACCTATACTCGACCGCGAATTTGAAAGATCTGGACCTATCGATTACAAACCTAGCTTAGTAACATTGCACTAATATCGTCGAACAAGATTTTAAAACAATAAATGTGTAGGCACTCAAAACGTTATTTTTATAAGAGGCTCAATTTTAAATTTTGTAATACATATTATGTATATTGTAGGTATACTAGATTCTATGCTCATAATGTAAGTTTTTGAAATAATGTGCCACATTAACTCAAAATGAAACAAGCCGTGAGGTGGGTCGTTTATTAGGACTAAAGTGCGACCCTTGAGGTCCACACAACGAACTTCCCTGCAGTTTGATGAATATTTAATAATAATAATTAAATTAGATATTACACAGAAAAGTAATCATTTTAATCATTAAAACATAATTGTTATTTATTTTTAACAATAATTAAAAAAAAAAAACGGCTAAACCGATTTTTATAAAATTTATGTCGGATCAAAATGCCATTAAAAGGGCACTGCATAACAAGTTGCCGGTAATAAACCGTTAGAGGCGCTGTCGTCGCTGTAATTGTAATATTTTCTAAAATATTGTGAGTATTTCGTCTACTAGCGTATAGAGGACACTAATAGAACAATAATATTTATAATAAGAGTTGATCTATGATAATTGTTTTTCAGAAACTTCTATGGAAATAATGTAAATAAGAAATTAAAATTTTTTAGCAAAAATGTGTCAAAAAAATTATTATTATTACCTACTAATATAATAATATCTATATAATTTAAAAAGGAAGTCCAGACTGACAGATACGTCAAATTGATTGATCTAACCGCTGAAGCTATAAACTTGTAATTTGGACAGTACATTCCTTTTTTGACGTAAGCACATAACTAAAGTCTATCCCATAATAGGGGTGTAGACACTTTTTTGAAAATGCTTTTATTTTGTAGCTTTATGTATATTATACCTAAAAAAATATATTTTATAATTTTATATTCCCATTTTCATTTAAAAAATATGTTTTGTATTATTACTTTAAAATTTCCCACTAAAGCGTTCATAAACTATCATGGTGTCAAGATGACGTCACTCCCCGGTAAACGTGGACATTTTTCTTCTGTGATAGGGTGTTTTTTCGTATAAAATTAAAGTACAAATTATTAATCATGAATACCAAGTTCTACAAGTGTTGTGCTGTGTCCATGTGTCTAAATACTTCTGCAAAAACACCTCATAAACTATTTATGTACGTACCAGAGGATAAAAAAATGCGTAAAAAGTGGTTTCGGCTTGCCAAAAGAGATAAACCACTAACATCAAAAAATTCTCAGTACTGTGATCCAAAACAACCAGTTTTTGTGAAGATCACTTTGCCGTAAATGCTATTTTATTACATTTCTATGGTATTTGATGGTACCTATATAGTTAGTTTAGAAGTAAAATATTAATGTGCTTGCAACCATACATTTTTAGGTTATGTCATCAGTGGACTTTATTATATTACTCTTCTCTATGCTTTATTATTTCAGATTAGTGATGGGCGATACGTATCGATCTTTTGGAATCCGATACGCGATATTTTGTATCGATACTTGTCCTTCTGAAGTATCGGCGGATCGATCCAAAAGTAGTAGGTATCGAATAAAGGGTATCAAAAAAAAAAAAAACGCCCAAGCTAAACAAAATTAAATGCGATACGCAATCTCTTATAAAATATAAAAGCCGGGCACAATAATAATTGTTATAAAATTTATATTAGAAATCGTGTCCATCGTGATTATAATAAAATTAAGGAAAATCGCAGGATAGTGGACAAATATTTGATTTATTAAATTAAATGTACGACGTTTCGTTTATATATTTAAACTTTTTCAAGTACACAAAAATAACAATATTTATGAAAATTTTCATAAATATTGTTATTTTTGTGTACTTGAAAAAGTTTAAATATATAAACGAAACGTCGTACATTTAATTTAATAAATCAAATATTTGTCCACTATCCTGCGATTTTCCTTAATTTTATTGTTATAAAAGTTAATAATAAAATTGTTGTTCAATTATTCAGGTTTGAAAATTGCTTCCTTTAATAAATCCGGGCTCCAGTGTTATATAATAATATATTCCTTAAAATAACGCAGGTTAATCAAAGAATTTCTTTTCAGTTCGTAAAAAATACCACAATGCAATATATTATCTGATGTTGATGTGTCAAACGTCAGAACAGAGTGTTTGCAGGGTCACCAGGGAGTGACGTCACGCGCTGTGATTGGTGTTTGAGTTCACGTGACAACAAGAAGGAATTAATAATTTTTTATGTATTTATTATAAAAATATGTTGAATATATAAATAAAAATTATATGATTTTCAGTTTTTAGATATCATAGACTATCGAAAAAAAAAAAAATTAAAATGTATTTGTTTTCTTTTTTATCCTCTGGTACGTACATAAATAGTTTATGAGGTGTTTTTGCAGAAGTATTTGGACACATGGACACAGTACAACACTTGTAGGCTTGAGAATAGCCGAGAGTGTAGCGGCGCTGTTGTTTACATGGCGTTGCTATGGTTCCTCTATTACAAGTCCCGAGTTCTAGCCCGAGAGCTGGTAAAAGTGTCAATTAGATTTTCAATTTATTATTAAAAAAAAAAAAAAAATAATGAATTGAAAATATGAATTGGTGCTAGGCCCAAATAACCTTAGCTGTTGGTGGTCTTTAAAATACAATTTACAACACTTGTAGAACTTGGTATTCATGATTAATAATTTGTACTTTAATTTTATACGAAAAAACACCCTATCACAGAAGAAAAATGTCCACGTTTACCGGGGAGTGACGTCATCTTGACGCCATGATAGTTTATGAACGTTTTAGTGGGAAATTTTAAAGTAATAATACAAAACATATTTTTTAAATGAAAATGGGAATATAAAATTATGAAATATATTTTTTTAGGTATAATATACATAAAGCTACAAAATAAAAGCATTTTCAAAAAAGTGTCTACACCCCTATTAGCAGATATGAATTGACGCTCGCATGTAGTGAAAATCTATTGATTCTGAAGCATATATGGAGAATATTAGTTTAGCAATCTTGTCACGATTGAGTATTGTAAGCTCATTCCGCCGCGAAAGTGGGAAGGTTCAGGTTAGAATCCTGATTGTGACCACTGGTTGGTAAAATGATTTTTTCCTATATGTTTCGAAACAATTATATAATTGGCTGCTCTCTAAAGGAATTATATGCTATAAAAAAATAAAATTAAAAAATTAACGAACTGAACTTAATTACCTATTTCAAAACGTCAAAAAAATATTTAATATTTTCAACAGAAAGCAGCCATGACTTTAATTCTTTTTTAAAGTTATTATAGCTCGAAATACTTGAAAGGTGTTTAGGAAATTTATTATAGAAATACGGTCCAGTGAATGCGAAATGTCGTTGGAATCTGGTTTTATGAGCCTTTGGCACAAATACAGCTTGTTGTCTAAATGAATGATTAGTTACTTTATAATTGACACAGCCACATCTTAAGTAGAAAATTTTTAAGACCTTATAAACATACAAGGGTCAAATAAACAATTTTTTTTAAATATTGGAAATGAAAGCTCATTTGCGATTTTAAAACATATGGATCAAGCTATTTTTTTATGAATTATTGTAATTGATTTGAAATGCTTATAATAATATGCACCTCCCCAGCATTCAAGTACATAACCCAGCTTAGAGTAAATAAGCGCATGGTATACACATGCATTAAAACTACATGACATTATACTGAGCGAATTACGTACAGACGTACAAATATTTGATATCTGATACTGCCCTTTTCTAACTTGATGCATCCTATTGTCTTTGCAATCAGAGCAGACAGGTACATGATAAACAATATCCCAATTAATTTCTGAACTCTGAAGAACTATGAATTTCAAATATCATATGTTTGGATTTGTCGCTTAATTTTAATTTGTGAGCATGGAACCATTTATTGATCAAATTTAAATGTGTTAACACTTTTAACTAAGCAAAACTGAGTTTTGATTTCGCATAAACGCTTTAACCAATATTATTGAGCATGTTGACAAGACATTTAGAGAATAAAACTGAACTGAACCAAAACTTTCCATGGTCCTAGCCAAAACGAAGTTCACCAAATAAAATTTTTTACATGTTAATATATTTCATTTAAAATTTTTCACTTATTTGTTATTAGAACGATGGGTATCACAATTAACGTCAAATGTGTTTTCACATTTGAGTTTGACAGCTGATGACAATGGACGATGTAAGCAAAATGAACGTCGCGCCCTGCGCCATCTCTTAGATATTAGCTACACTTTTTTTAGTTATTGATAACACCGCGGTTGCATTATCTGTCATTAGTGACTTTTTACTAAACGATTTGCTGTTATTATTAACAGTTTCGTATTGAAATTTAGCATATCCATTTTTTGTCCTTCAAAGTATGTTTTAAATGTCTAAAAATCCTTTTTCATTGAAAAAAATATTTCAAGTTCAATCTGAATTCCTACTTTTATTAATTTCAATACATGACCCCAAATATGTTTAATACAAAGAATATCATCTATAGAATCTTACAGATCTCACAAATTGACTGTATTGTTTATATAAAAGCTGATTCTTTGAGTAAAAAATTGGGAAAAATGACATATGGTAGCGCCATCTTTTGAAATTGGTGCCAGGCAGATTCCTATTAACACGCCTCGATTGACACCCTTACAAAGTCGATATAATTTTTTATTCGCGAGATATTGTGTAAAATCTACTTTTTTGGAGTCTATTTGGTTAAGAAAAAAGAACGGCTGAACCGATTTTGAAAAAATTTCTTTCAGGTCTTATTTACGTTAATACGCGTCGGTTGGCACCCTAACGTAGTCGATATCATTTTTTATTCTCGAAATTTCGTCTTAAAAAGAAATCGACACATACGTACGTAAAAATAGTGTAAAAATAGTGTAGTGACCTTGAAACATAAAAATTTGTTATACATTTTGATTTCGATTTTCGGACCCATTACAATAACTTCCAATGGGAAGTTAATAAGTTGGTTTCAGACAGATTACAACTCACTTTTAATCCGATTTTATACCCCATAGAGAATAAGAAAGATTGCAATAATGTATTTCCCGAACTGAATAGACAACGCGAAACGTAATAACATCTTATAGTCCCAGAGCCAACCGTCGGATTTCCTATGTATCGAATACACACAAATTTGGCTGTTTGAGTTAGGATTGGGGCAGACAATTAGGGAGCCACAATTATTATTATTATTTTTTCGGTCGGAAATTGAAAAACTCGGGTCGCAGTGCCAAACCCTGCCGACAATATAGTGTATTTGCTAATGCAGGCCTTGTGGCTTTATTATGTAAACTTAAGTTTGTTTTTGGACAAAATAAAAAATTTAACCCCTTAATGCGTCCCTTAAAATAATATTTTTTTTCTTAATTTCAATAATATTATCAATGCAACCTCTGTACCAAATTAAATACACGCTTCAGTAAGTAAATCACTATCCGCAAACCAGTGTTTTCATAAAATTTGTAAGTCCGGTCCTGTCGGGCCGATTTTATTAAAATTTTAGCAGCACATTTTAATCTTCACTAAAGGGTTAAATTTCGATTTTGAAACGATTCTGAAAATTTTTTCGGTATTTTTGGGCCCAAAAACTTTTTTCAACCCCTAAAAACTACCCTTAAAATGGTCTGATCGGGCCCATTTTAAATAGGCTTCGTGCGGCAATGGGTTCCAATGTGTGTACCAAATTTCGTTTAAATCGATTAAGTCTGTCGAGAGTTATCGTGTACACACATATATATATAAATATATATATAAATATATATATATATATATATATATATATATATATATATATATATATATATATATATATATACATACATATATACATAAACATTTTCAAAAATGGTGGCAAACTGTTCAGGAGGCTATGAAACGTCGAGAAATTTTGGTCCGACCCCTAGGTCCCGCCATCCGACCGACGCCAATAGTGTATGTGCCATATTATGGCAAATACACTAATAAATTAGGGCTGACAAGAGGTTGTGGCAGGATAAGCGCTGGCACTGCAGAGATGATATGAAAGTATTCTTTGAGACCGACATTTTGACATCAATTTTATTTATGTAGTCGATAATATAATCTAAACAGGAAACGACGTTAGTATCCCAAGGTTCGGCAGAATAAAAATGATAATAATTCCTATTTGTCTGCTCCAACGCTAACTCACACAGACGTCTGTGTATTCCATGCATAGGAAATCTTACGTTGGACTCTCCGTCTATTACGCTTCTTTATGAAAGTATTTAATTAGTTGAACATTTTTATTTCTTCTTTTTTTACATGATTTCTGCTGAAATTAATGTAGACTGATGTTCTAATTACTTTTACGAAAGATGTATTGTGTACATATATACGTCGAAAAAAAGAAAGGTTTTGTTATTTTATACAGGGTGCTGAATTGCTTTGCGGGTAATAGGGATTTAATCCGTAAAATCAAACTTTCGCGATTTCCTGCTTCCCTAATTATTTTAGAAAAAATATCTTCGATTAAAAGTTTTAGAACATAAAATTCTGCATCTAAATCATTATACAAAATTAATTTTTCATGCTTTGTAACGGCAGAAATTTGATATGAAAATGTCAAAATTACCTCAAAAACAGATAGCGATAGCCATGGAACTTGAACAAAATGATTAGAAATTATTCTGACAGCTAAAACGTCATCATTTTGTTCAAGTTCCATGCTCTATCTGTTTTTGAGATAATTTTGACATTACATATCAAATTTCTGCCGTTACAAAGCATGCAAAATTAATTTTGTTTAATGATTTAGATGTAGAATTTTATGTTCTAAACCTTTTATTCGAAGATATTTTTCCTAAAATAATTAGGGGAGCAGGAAATCGCAAAAGTTTGATTTTACAGGTTAAATCCCTATTACCCGCAAAGCAATTCAGCACCTTGTATAAAAAATCAAATACAAACTGCAGCAGCAATAATAGTGATATAAATATATCGTAATTAGGTATTTTTACAAGCTTTTATTTAGCTTCACTTTTTTGTAAGGGTCAAATCTTATAACGCATTTTTCACCCACTTCCACTTGTTCAATTGACTTCAAATTTTGGAGTCGCATATAGTTCTGATGACAATAAAAGATTCTAACATAATCGATGTTATTTTTACAAGCATTTTCATATAATATAATATTTAATTTAGGTTTAGATATATGCGACTACATAAGTATAATATAAAAACGTGGGTCGTAAACTCTGTGATTGTTTATTACAGTCACGATCCACGCTTTTATATTATAATATATTTTGTACTAGTAGCATAATATCAAAAAAAAATTATGTTTTCTTTTAATTACATTTTAAAAGCTTGTTTAAAAAAAATTAGATATTTATTTTAAAACCTACGCCAGTTTTTAACACGCTTATATTAGCTTCACCTGTATGCGGGCTTGCTTGCTTGCTTGTTTGTCAGTTTGTAACCGACTTCTTTGAACTTGATTTTGACCAACTTTGAACGGTCAGATTTAGTTTAAACTTTGTCGACTTATCAAGGACCGACGACAATACAATAATTCAATAAGTTTGTCCCATTATCCTGACCAGGATCTCCAGGACTAAAAAAAAATAAAAACTCGGGTCGCAGTGCCAAAACCCTGCCGACAATATAGTGTATTTGCTAGTACATCGTGGCTTTATTATGTGAACTTAAGTTTGTTTTTGAACAAAATAAAAAATTTAACCCCTTAATACATCCCTTAAAATAATATTTTTTTCTTAATTTCAATATTTTTATCAATGCAACCTCGGTACCAAATTAAATACACCCTTCAGTAAGTAAAGCACTATCCACAAATAAGTGTTTTCATAAAATTTGTAAGTCCGGTCCTGTCGGGCCGATTTTATTAAAATTTTAGCAACACAATTTGATCATTACTAAAGGGTTAAATTTCAATTTTGAAACGATTCTAAGAATTTTTTCGGCATTTTTGGGCCCAAAAACATTTTTCAACCCCTAAAAACTACCCTTAAAATAGTCCGATTGAGCCCATTTTAAATAGGCTTCGTGCGGTAATGGATTTCAGCGTGCCTATCAAATTTCGTCAAAATCAATTAACTCTTTCGAAAGTTATTGCCGTACACACATATATATATATATACATATATATATATATATATACATATATATCTAAATATATATATATATAGACATTTCCAAAAATGGTTCCAAATTGTTCAGGAGGCTATGAAACGTCGAGAAATTTTGGTCCGACCCCTAGGTCCCGCCATCCGACCGACGCGAATAGTGTATGTGCCATATGGCAAATACACTAAAAAGCAAAAAATTTCAGATTGAACTGAAACTTTGCACACTTATCAAGGACCGATGACAATACAATAATTCAATAAGTTTGTCCCATTATCCTGACCAGGATCTCCAGAACTAAAAAAAAAAAAAATTATAATTTAAAAAAACTAAAAAACACGCTTTAATGAACTAAAAAGTAAAAAATAATTAATTTTATTGTAAAAAAGCGTGGGGTAGTATGAAAATATGATACAAAGCACCCCACGCTTTTTTACAATAAAATTAATTATTTTTTACTTTTTAGTTCATTAAAGCGTGTTTTTTAGTTTTTTAACTTCCCATTGGAAGTTATTGTAATGGGTCCGAAAATCGAAATCAAAAAGGAAAAAAAATTTTTATGTTTCAAGGTCACTACACTATTTTTACACTACTTTTAGAAAGATGTCTGTGTGTGTGTGTGTGTGTGTACGTATGTACGTACGTACGTACGTACGTACGTATGTATGTGTCAATTTCTTTCTAAGACGAAATCTCGAGAACGAAAAATGATATCGACTACGTTGGGGTGCCAATCGACGCGTATTAACGTAAATATGATCTGAAAGGAATTTTTTTAAAATCGGTTCAGCCGTTCTTTTTTCTTAACCAAATAACCTCCAAAAAAGTAGATTTTACACAATATCTCGCGAATAAAAAATTATATCGACTTCGTAAGGGTGTCAATCGAGGCGTGTTAACGTCATTTTGATCCGACATAAATTTTATAAAAATCGGTTCAGCCGTTTTTTTTTTTTTTTTTTTTTTTTTTGATGTTTTAATGATTAAAATGATTACTTTTCTGTGTAATATCTAATTTAATTATTATTATTAAATATTTATCAAACTGGGAAGTTCGTCGTGTGGACCTCAAGGGTCGCACTTTAGTCCTAATAAACGACCCACCTCACGGCTTGTTTAAATTATAATTTATTTGTAAAGGCTATCAACTGCTCAGACTAAAATCACCAATAAATTTTTAGAAAGTTGTTACATTATAAATAAAAATAGGTACTGAAATTAATGAAATAACACGTTTTTTTTCTTTTGTTCATAGAGCGTCGTCTTCAGCGTCGTAACGCATCCAGAATATCCTACGTTTCGACAATGCGTTACGTATGGTTTCTTCACGTCGACAGGTCAAGAAGTCGCCTATAATATTGCTTGCCTTCTCGCCATGTATTTTGTTCCGTTGTTTGTCATTTGTTTCGCATACACCGCCATTATGTGTGAAATATCCAAGAAATCCAGAGAAGGTCAGTAACCATCATTATTATATTATATTATTTTATTTATTATTTAAATTAAAATACAGAGAGATAAAAAAGTCAATGCGCAGCTGGTAAATTGTTAATGGTTTTCTCAGGAAGAGTTTTGTAGAGTGTACGAAATACATACTATTGGTATTGGTCGAATAGTGGGAGTTGGAGGTCGGAGGTGGGACTATTAAATCTGGACGTTTTACAAAATGCGGTTTTTTGGTCTGTTGAAAATCCAAAATTAGTCTGTGGAATTTGCACAGCACATCAAATAGAGATACAATGTCCGGATAGCTGGTCCGTTCTTTTATAATTAAAATCTTAATTCCGTGATATATTAAAACATTTGCAAACGGATGTTTCGCTTTCTTCTTAGCAAAGTATGTTCTTTCAACAAAATTATATGCCTTCACACAATGCTCAGATTATTACCAACTTTTTAAATAAATAAAAATATCCTGACAATTGGATAAGAGACCGAGGATCGATAAGGTAGTCTGCTAGGTCACCGGACCTCACGCCTTTTGATTTTGTGTATGGGGTTATCTAAAAAATTAAGTGCATTCGAGATCCTACGAAACCGTGGAGGAATTACGTCGGACTACGGTTGAAGTAGAAGATAATGGAATTAATTCGTACGTGATAAAGACAATCATGTGAGGCAATCATGAAACATGAGAGAATGGTAGCTCATTAGAACAGTTATTTTAACTGTAATCATAATGATAAATTAATTCTATTTTATTGTTTTTATAATCACTGGTTTCAATGATAAAATTGTTTAATTATGTTCAATATTTTATGTTATGTTTGGCTTAGTGATACCTACGATAATATCAAAATTAATTTTAAAAATATAACACCTACGGTGCTCAAGTCTTTTCTTTTATTTTTAATATTTTTCCTTGATTGAACACAGGCAGTAGGTATGTTACACATAGTTTTTTTTTATAAGTAATTATAGTTTTTAAAATGTTTTAAATATAAAAAAAATATAAAAAAATAAAAAACCTGAATAGCTAACATGAAAATATAAATAAAGCTTCCAATATAAAAACTATATTCGGTTAAAAAGATATTATCCACCTAAAGTTTTAGTACGCTGTTAATGAGATGATACTAAAACTAATTGTCTACGAGCTTGTGGACAAAAATTGCAACAACTTTGTAAAGGCTAGTATTTGATGTGTAAATTAAAATATACTACAGTCAGTAAGTCAACGGTCGGGACACCTGGCGTCGGTGCGCTTTAAAAGATGTAAAAAAACTAATAATTTGTAAAAGCTGAAATTTGGTAGAAGGTTAATTTAGTGTATATAATTTACGAAAAAAAAAGTGAGGCCTCATTTTGATAGAATCGACCTAGGCAGCAATCGGTAGAAGTTTGAAACTTCTACCGACTGCCGTAGCAGTCACAGCGTTCATAAAAGTAAACATGTTCATTCAGAAAAAGAAATTTTCATTGTTTTAAAATCATTGGCTGAGAAATTATTATGAACATTTTTTGAAGTTATACTTCTTTTGGCGCGTTATGAAAAAATGATGAGAGTGAATTTTTTCGATGCGCGCGCATCGCGTCACGAAAATTTAACAGGATGAAGTTGCAGCATTAATGATTTCCATAGTTACCATATGAAAAAATATAAATAAATTCACTAGTTGCCGTCTAGACAAGACTTTCAAAATCTTGTCTTGTCTTGAAATATCAAGACAAGACTTCACTAAGTCTAAGTCTAGATTAAAAAACTCTTGTCTTGTTTTGTCTAATATCAAGACTCTAGATTATTTTCAAGAGTCTAGATTAACCGAGTGGTTTACTTTAAATGCGCGTGAATCCTGGGTTTTGTGGTGTGAGGACGATCAGATACATGTGACTGGGGATAGCCGTCATCCTCGTTTAGGATTGGTCGGTTACCCCTACTGTTTTCACTCGTCTTCTTGCTCTAACAGTAACTTATTTCATTTCATCATCCGCAAAATTCTGTAAAGCAGACAGCCCTGTAAGAAATATAAGTAAACCTTTTTAGTTGATAGGAGCAGTGAGCACCTTCAATTTTACAGAAACTTCGTACCTAACTAATCATTAACCCCCAGTGACTATGAGAGTAAAAAAAATTTTTTTTTAACTGACTTCAAAAAAAAAGGAAGGTTCTGTTTTCCCTAGTATGTAGGTACATAATATGTGTGTGTGTATGTGCGCGATGTACACGGCCGATTTTTATGATTCTTTTCTTATTTAGTATGGCATACCTTGGGGATGTTCTTATATAAATTTAACTTACATCGGTTCAGTACTTCGACTGATTTTAATAAAAAGTGAGTAACATAGCGTAACACCGTTACGGTAAATGTCAGTTTTGACACAGCGAAGTCGGTTAATAACGTGCAAACTACGTATTGTAAAGACACTAAAAATAAAAATAAATAAAAAGTCACTTAAAAGAGAGGAAAATAATATAATTTTGAGGTCGGCACCAATTTAATAAAATGAAAGTAGTTATATATATGAAAAGTTTTAGCAATTAAATTGGAGCCGACCTTAAAATGTTATTATTTTCCTTTTTTTAGTGACTTTTTTGAAGGAGGTTTTATTTTTTTATTTATTTTTATTATTATTATTAATATTTTATTATTATTTATTTTTATTATTTCTACTACTTACTAGTTTTTCTTGATCCTTGAAAATTGTCTAGAGTTTTGGCAAAAGTCTTGTGTAGATAAAGAAGGTGTTGTCTTGTCTTGAAAATTTCTAGACAAGACTTTTGCAAGTCTTGTCTTGAAAATCTAGACAAGACAAGACAAGAGTCTAGAAAGTCTAGATCTAGACAGCAATACTACTCCAGTCCTTTTATTATTATATATTTCAATAGATTATTTGCATTCAAATTGAAAATTAGTTCTTAATCACGCCAAAGAAGTATAACTTCTAGCGCGCGTACAAAGTAGACGCATCTATTTTTATTAATTACACATACGAGTTTGATACGGCTGTCATATCGTATAGAGAAGTTTTTTTTTGTCGGTCAAATTACATAATTATATTATTGGAAAAAATCATTTTTATCAACTAATGTCACAGTCAGGATTCAAACCTGAACCTTTCCACTTTCGCGTTGGAATGAGCTATCACTTACTCAACCGTGACACGATTAACAATTTTTGTTTCCAATAAATGCAGAAAAGCAATTAAATTTCACAACATGCGAGAGGTAATTATTTTTATTATAGTTGTAGATGAGAATCATCTTATTTGCGAGAGCTCGACGCATGAAGTAGAAATAAATTTTTATCAATCACCCGCAAGAGTTTTCATAATTTAATTGATTTTCTGCATATACAAAGATTGTTAATCATGTCACGGTTGAGTAAGTGACATTGGTTAATAAAAATGATTTTTTCCAATATGTGCAAATATAATTATGTAATTTTCCTGAACTTTCCAATAAAATTTGTTTTTTAATACTGAGTACCTACCTTTTCCTCAGTGTAAATTTATTTAAATTTTAGATGAACTAGGTATAAGCTTTCACGTCTGACTTGATAATTTTTACTCTCTTTTTACTCTCTGTTCTTTTGCGTGCTGTACACACGCCTTATTTTCAGGTGTTTATATAATAATGTAATAAAAAACACACTAATATGATTTGGCCAGGAAAATGTATTTTGCGCTTACGCAATGCTGGGTAAATGCGGATATTGATGGAATGGAAGCTATTCTAACAATATTCGCGTCAATAAATCACATTACCTTCCGGGTTCACACGGGGATAATATTCAGGTGAATACAATAGAACAACATTATAGTGTCTGATGGCGACAAAAATAATTGGACCGCCTCAACACTATATAATTAGGGAGATTAAAATTATAACGAATCTATAGTGGAATGTATATCTATAATTGAGCAATGTGATGGATATAATAATTAATAAATGTAATTAACGAGCGTGCTTACCAGCGATGGTTATGTTTGAATCCTTGACGTGTTGCAGTAGGTAGGGAAAAGAGTAAGGACAACAGGAAATATCTGCTTCGCAACTTGCCAGATGATCAAATATTTAAATTATTTAAATCCGAAATTGCTCAAATAATTTTCCAACTAACAAAACACAATTCTAGATGGGTGGCGTAAACAGTATCTACGTGTTAGTAATTCAATGACAAGACAATTATTATTCAATAATTTATTTTGTTGTAAGATTATAGGCTGGCTTTCTATCTCGCAAGACAATATCTTCCATTGTCTTGTTCTGACATCTAATTCTAAAGTGTCCACAAAGCATGGAACAATACATTAATATAGTTTTGTCCTGAATATTGTCTCAAATATTGAATATGACAGCTGGTAGTTGATCGGTCACAGACGTGAACGCAATGGGCCATTTTCCTAAGAGTAGTTCTTTCAATTATCCACGAGAGGCAGCATTTGTGGTAGATACAAACATTATTTATTCCCCATTAGTGTCTGGTCATTTTAGTGGTATAACTTAATTATTAAATTAATATTATTATTAAATTAAATAAATAATTAAGTTATACCACTAAAATTACACGACACTAATGAGGAACAATGTTTGTACCTACCACAAGTGCTGCCTCTCGTGGATAATTGAAGGAAATGATCTAAGGAAAATGGCTCATTGGAATAAAATTATAGGAAAATGCTGAATGGCACGATCTATCTAAAATTATTTTACGTCTGAATTAATAAGCTAGTGTGTCATGGGCTGTACAATGTACATAAGTAACGATGAAATTCGACAAAATATAATCTTGCAGCGGCCTTATCCGAAGGAAACGTACGATTTAAGAAAAACTGTAGACAACTGCAAACACCATAGCATTCATTGTTTAAAAAAAATGTTGGACACATAAGAGCCTATGTATGCTATAAGTAAAACTTGCTTGCACCGTTGCTCTTTACGTAGGTTCTGTTTGAATCCAACATGTAAAATAAAATAGGTAAGAAACAAGATTCTATTAAAATGTACTAAAAAAATAAATATTTCATTTAGTTTCATAATTATAAAAGTGAGGATCGTAAACTCTATTATAATTTTTTACAGTCACCTACGATTTTATAGTTATAAAATTAAATTAAATATTATTTGTTTCTTTTTAGTACATTTTAATGAAAGCTTGCTTTTAAAAATGTTTCTACACCTATTTTATTTTAGGTCATTAGTATAATATAGTGAGCATAAGTTCTGATGATGACATATCTTGAGACACGACAGCAAAAAACGACACGTTCTCCCACCGTTAACACCGGGACATCTACCATATGGCAACTAGTGGCAAAAGTGACGGATTATATGACAGTCCCGATTTTGCGATACGAGCCTAAGATTATGTTGCATTTATACCAGAACGAGTGTGTTTTTATCGCGCGAGCCGAAAACGAGTACGGTAATCACACGAGTTCTGGTATAAATGCAACATAACCTTAAGAGAGTATTGTAAAATCGCGACTGTCAGATCCATCACTTTTGCCACGCGTTACATACAATATTTTTTGCAACAACTGCTTCAAAATTTCAATTTTAAGCAAATAAAACACAATTTGGATAAATATTTTATTAATGACATTATATAGCAAAGTAATCTATAAAGTACTTTGTTACGCACGTGTGTTATAAAGTAAAACAAAACAGTATTACTTTATAGAACAGAGTACGTTAAAATTTACTTTAAACACTACCGTTCGAACACATCAGAAGCTTCGATAAAGAATCACTTTTCAAACGGTACACAACCATCTAAAATAAATTGTACTTTTGATGCAAGTGTTGCAAAAATACTATTATATTCAAAATAGCGTAAGCTTGTATATTGTCAACAGAACTATATGACTGCAAAGTTTCAAATCAATCAAAAAAGTAAAAGTGAGTCAAAAAGGCGTTCCAAGATTTCACCCTTTTAGACAAGTGAAACTAAATAAAAGTTTGTAAACAGCAATAGTTAATAGAAGTGATGACGCAAATTTTATTTAATAAATTCGAATGGATGGCCACTAGTCTTAATTCCCACAATCGCTCGTAACTGAAAATTTTCCCAACAAAACAATTCTCTTTTCATATTCTTAATGATTTAAAAACAAGACCGTCTTAAGTGTTTGTTGATCTACTGTAGGCCAACTAAAATCATTGACACATTGATTAGACAAATAAAAAATAATTTTCACGAAATGTTTTTTAGAAAATATTTGTATTAAGATTTTATTTATATTGTAACATCTAGAATGCATTTATATTATTTTACCTATGTTAATACGTGACACAGAACATTTTTATGCATCTCTCGGGAACTACTTAATCGATTTGGCTCTGACAACTATAACAAAACAAACCGCGTGACCCTATGTCGTTCTATTTTTGAGATATCAAAAGAGAAAAAATTTCACCAAATACACACACAGAGAGAGAGAGAGAGAGAAAGAGAGAGACATCAGTCAGAATATAGTCTCAAATGATTTCTAGGGTGTCAAAACGTGAAGATCGTTTAATATCCCAAATTCGATACTTCGCTACCAAAGTAGAGGTGGGAAGTAAAAACTAAAAACTGCATCATTTATGCATGATTTTTCCTTTAACGGTAGTGTATTTCGTGTTAGTCAAAATAAATAACAAAATAATTGAAAATTTGAAATAAAATCAAGTTCCTTAGGAGTACGCACAGCGTATCCACGAATGCGAAATGTGCCTTATGAAATCAGAAGTTACTTCAAACTTTAACTGAAATATGTCAGCAACACGTAGCTCTGCTAGAGGTTTGGGCACAAAACAGCTAGAATTTATATAAAATATCAACCAAAAAAACACAAACAGTTTAAAAAAAGAGAATAAACAAAATCTTAAAGAACAACGAGTACTAGTACAGCCGCAAATAATTTTCGTTTTCTTGCATTTTCACATTAATTGGCAATTTTGCTAAAAATAGCTTGGAAATGCTCACATTTATCCGTACTTTGACGGTAACATGTATATAAAATATTATATTATAATATACTGTAAAGTTTAAATGCTTTAATGTTTTTGATATCTCCAAAGACAATATTTATACGCTACGTACCAAATAGTCTTTTATCTCTTGTTGATTAAAAGAGCTAGTCAGAGGCGGACTAGCAGTTTTGGCCGCCCTAGACCGTTCAGTATCAGCCGCCTCTCTCTGCAAACTTTTCAGCGTAGAAATGTGAAGTTGTATAAAAATCGACATTGCGTTCGGTTCAACCCGCTAGAAATATTTTATTTCCAAGTTATTTCTGTGTATTATGAAGTATTAGAAATACCTTGTATTATGTCCGTCTTGTGACTTCTTGTGAATTTACACTACGCGTTTCAGCAACGAGTTGCCATCTTCAGGTGTGGTTAATTATTTTTTAAAAAACACACATTGAGTATTCCTAACACTATATAATATTATGATGCTAAGCACTGTGTATTATGTCGTGGTTTGTGAAGTACTGATTTAAATTTCGAGATTTTATGATTTATATAGTAGGTAAATGAAATGGAAATCTGAGTGGGTGTGTGTGTATGTGTGTAGACGATTACTGAGTATTGGGTGTTTGTGTGTAGTTAATTATTGTGTCGTATATTATGTTCGATTTTAGTGTTAGTTTGTCATTAAGAATGTTGGTATTGTCGAATTTTGTGGCTTTATATATTTCATATTCTTCCAGGGTGTCCATGTGTTTACCTTTACTGCAAATATGTAATGGAATAAAATTTGTTTCAAAATCGAGGTATTCATGATTTTGTGAAATTTGACCCAACAGTCTAAAAATATATTATTTCTGTGTCTGATAGTTATAAGACCATATAGAGTTTGCTCAGTGCACGCTGCCGTGACGCGCTCGCCGCACCCCTCACGTGCTTGAGCTAGATAGGGGGCCCTCGCTGCCACCGGCCGCGGGCGCAGATTAGCCGCCCTAGGCCTGGGCCTAGTCGGCCTTATGGAAAGTCTGTCACTGGAGCTCTGTTTTTCTTATAAACGTCAAATTTTATCTTGTAACTTAAATAGGTTTTGGTTTATTTTTTATATACAAACAGGATCACGTCTGGAAAATTTTACCTATATATAAATTTATGATCTGAAATTTGAAATTAATGATCCTATTCCTTGGTGAAAAAAGTGTATCTTTAATTGCGCCCTTGATTTAAAATAGTTTGTAGTTTAGAAAAACGAAACAATAAATATTTTTCTCAATTAATACAAAAGTTTATGAGTTTATGCCTATTTAAATATTTATATGATATTTTGCGCGCCCCCGCACTACATTCCGGATATGTAGACACCTGAAGATAAAAATTACCTATTAACTTTGAAACATTATATTGTGTAAATAAACACTTGTGGGATTACTATTTTAGTCCAAAATAACATTCTACTAAAACTTGATTGTGGTATCATTGGAGCTTGGAGTTATATTCTGATTTCTCATTTAGTGTGTGTATTTATTTTCAACAGAAATATTAATTTAAAATTTAACAATGAACGTACTGAAAATTATCAACATGTTGACAGAACAAATATTTCTTCTCTGTTCACAAACACTCCATAATTTTTTTCTATGAATTCGACATTGTTATGAATTTTATTCTAAGAATCTATATTGGATACATTTTCAGCGTACAGTTGTCACATTATTGCTGTTTCCAACTAAACGTTGCTCTTTGAAACTTATGTTATAAGACATTATTGTGACCGAAACTAATATTTCTTTTCCATTATGTAGGTCAAAATAGCAATAATATTGCAAGTAATGGGAAGAGTATTGGGCACATGCGACTGCGCCGATCCGACATTAGCAACATCGAACGAGCAAGAAGTCGTACTTTGCGCTTGACCGCTACCATTGTGGCGGTATTTGTTCTCTGTTGGACACCTTATGTAGTAATGGCGCTCTGGTAAGTGTTCTTTAATTAATTAATACAATAGTAAATTCTAAAACAAGTTGAGAAAGTGACGGATTCATGTGAATACGCATGAAATTGCGCATGAGCTAGACTGTTATTCCGCATCTCCTGAGCACGGCGAGTGCGACAACCCTGCACACGAGTCCTCGTGTGAATGCGGCAAGACTCTGGCAAGTGCCATAATCTCACGCGTATCCACAATCCATCACTTTCTCAACATGTTGGATATAATATTTTATTAAAAAGTAGGTACCTATCTTTGAAAGAAATAAAAATTGCAAGTTGTTTACCTACATGTGAAAAAAAATTTTATTTATTATAATATTATACTATGTCGTTTTTAACTACATAAAGTTGCAACAGTGTAGTTTTTTATTGTTTCAACTTTATTTAGCTATGTACTAAAAAATAGGTAAAAAAACTTTTAAGTTAAACGGTTTTTTAAATGTACTAAAAAGAAAATGATAAAATTTAAGTTAGGTTCATAAGTATAAAAGCGTGGGTCGTAAACTCTATGATAATTTATTAAAGCCGCTTTTATTCTTATGAACCTAAATTAAATATTATTTTTTTCTTTTTAGTACATTTATAAAATCGTTTAACTTAAAAGTTTTTTTACCTATTTTTATTTTTAACTTTTTAGTGTGCTTTATTTGCTTAGTCTGATTTTATTACATTTATCCGATTCACTGAAACATAACCGGAGCAAGACCTTTTGCCTGTGAAAATTCAAAAATGCGATTTGCACCCGGACGGGAGCCGGGTCGGTCAGCTAGTTACCATAATATTGTATTGTCACCGTAGCTACACATGTGTGCAAAATTTCAACTCGATCCGAGGGGTAAATATCTGCCCAAAATTGTGTACACCATAAATCCTTTTTGGCAAATAAATCCTTATAAATCACCAATAAATCCTCATAAGTCCTTATAAATCCCCGTAAATCCTCATAAATCCTCGTAAATCCTCATAAATCCTCGTAAATCCTCATAAATCCAAGTAAATCCTCATAAATCCAAGTAAATCCTCATAAATCCCCATAAATGTATAAACAATAACAAACCTGTGTTTACCTTATTAATCCAGTCAAATGGTACTTTTAAATTGCGTTAATAAGAAGTTTGATGAAATTTTCCGCAAGGTGTGGCCGCCATCTTGAATTTAAGGGATGGAATCATGTATCTTGGTAAATACTGCTTGTACGTTAAAAATTACTATTACAAAAATTGTTAAGGAGGATCTATCCAACAACTTTTGTTTAATTTTTTTTTTGGAATTTCTTATTATTCAAAAGTTATAAATTCTTAAAAATGACACTGTTGGGGGTGGAAACGGTTTACCCCCAAAGGGGGTAAAACTTGAAAGTAGGATTTTTTTACTATCTATACTAATATACTATACTATAATATTATTAACTGTAGGTAAGTAAGTTTCTGATATAATCAGCATCGAGTTAGTAGATACAAACGTACATTCATAAAAAATATGACGTCATAGATTCGTGGAGCAAAAACGGTTATTAGCGAGCGGGGCTCACATAAATATTTCAAAAATTATTTTTGAGCTAATTTGAAATCATAATTAAGTGATTTAAATGTCATTTTGTTCAGAATTTACTGCTCTATCCCCCTATATTATTAAACGAGTAAATCTTGTATATACCTACCTATCTATGTTTCTATGTATCTATATAAATATTTTCTCGAAAACGGCTCTAACGATTTTGATCAAATTTACCAAAAAGGGGTTTCGGGGGGCAAAAAATCGATTTAGCTAGGTCTCATCCCTGGAAAAATTCGTTTTCCTATCGATTTTATCATTTTTAAAAACGGTTTTTTGACCTGTCAAAACATTGTAATATCGTGAGTAGGCTTTGGAGAAAACAAACTACTTTCATTATTTATATGTCAAAATTATCTGACAGAATTTTTAACTTATTAAAATAATCCGTGAACTATTTGTATAGTAAAAAATAACAGAAATAAAAACTAAACATTATTATGTAAGTAGTTTTAACTAATATTTAAATAAATAGGTACCTAAGTATGTTATTTTTATATTACCTATATAAAATATGTATATTATGTACGTTAAATATAGTATGACGTATAATCTTACCTAGACTTTTTTTTCTCAAAAACGAATAACGATTTTGATGAAATTTACAGAATGGGGATTTTTCGGGGCGAGAAATCGATCTAGGTAGAAATCTTGGTCCCAGAGGGGAGCAATTAAAAAAAAGGGTTTTTTTATTTATAACTCGGTCAATTGTCAGATCGATTCGAAGCCTATTTCTACATAGATTTTGTATAATATATCACAAGGGTTAAAACTGTAAATGAACACTAATATAAGAAGTGTCTTGCACAATATGTAAACAATGACAAACAGGCGGCCCGAAGGGCCGCACATCTGGCACCGCGAGTCTGTGTAAAAACACATCGATTTTTGAAAACTATTGTTAAGATACATACAAAAAAGTTTTGTTTAAAAATTTGCACGGCGGCCCGAAGGGCCGCACTTCTAGCGACGCCGGCATGCAGTATATCAAAACACATCGATTTTTAAAAACTATGGTGAAGATGCATGTAAAAATGTTTTGCGCTGCAGGTTTATAGTCTGACGTTTGTTATTAAAAGATATGAATTCTATTTCTTCGAAAATCGATTTTTGTGAGTTTTTCAGTAGGTACCTTCTTTGCGAAAAAAATATTTGAAATTTACTGGAAGTTGCTAAGATGATATCACAGAGAAAAAGTACTTCGATAAAGTTGATATTTGGCATCAATGTTTAAAAACGGATTATTGAAACGGCAACGGGCAAGCAGAATTTCATCTGATTCGAACATTTTTACAAGATCTATGAAAATCGGTTTTTGCGAGTTCTTCAGTCAACAAAACAATAACGGCGGTAGATTTGAAAATGGCGACCTAAGTAATATTTACAGGAAAAAATGCTTAATTCAAGTTGATACTTAGTTTTTACGCTTAAAAATACACATAGGTATTTAAAATATTTAACAGAAACAATTATTTAAATTATGTTTCAGAAATAAATTCGTTTCGGAATAATATTCTGAGAAAATAATATCTCACAGCATACAAGTACTATTTTTTTGAACTCATCCGAGCAAAGCTCGGCACCCAGATATTTAATATAACACAAAAAAAAATTTTAGTCAAATACCCTATTATATGTGGTACAATAATGCCAACACGAGATAAATATTATAATAAACTTACCTTGGAACTCACACAAACTTGCATGACACCACCAAAAACAAATTTTATTCACAATGCCGCCGGTTTATGCGGTCGGGCAAATTAAAAAATGTTACGCGCACGCGCACAACATAAACAGCTGATTTAATTCTTCTGTAAATCTTCGATAAATCCTCAATAAATCCTCATAAATCCTCATAAATCCCCATAAATTCCCATAAATCCTCATAAATCCTAATAAATCCTCATAAATCCTCATAAATTCTCATAAATCCTCATAAATCCTTATAAATCCTCATAAATCCTCGTAATTCCTTCACGCTGTACACCATAAATCCTCAGATATTTACCCCTCGACTCGATCGGATCACGGGAAGTGGGTGAAAATTCAAAAGTACAATTTACACCCGGACGAAAGCCGGGCCGGTCAGCTAGTTACCATAATATTGTATTGTCACCGAAACTACACATGTGTGCAAAATTTCAACTCAATCGAATAACGGGAACTGGGTGAAAAATCGGTCGCAAGATTTGAAGATAGATATAAATAAACAAAATATAAACCCATATACGGGGTCAAGCTAAATAAAACCGTTTAAAAACATTTCTATTTTATTTTTAAATAAATCTGTTTATCGATAGACATAATGACGATCTACGGAATTGTAAATACCAATAGGTATTCATTAAAGTCATATAACAAAATGTTCATGTTATTCGTATAGAAATAAGTTAAATGTAAAGGTTATATCGCGTTTTTAATTACGTTAGAAGACTTGAAACTTATTAACGTCGGTCGGATGGCAGGATCTAGGGATCGGACCAAAATTTTTCGACGTTTCATATAACCCTTCTCAACAATTTGGCTCTCCGCCTGTCTGTCCGTTTGTACGCTTATAACTTGAGATTTACATGCATTTTTTTTGAAGAGAATAACTTCTTTTGTGACTTTGTCCACGTTTTGAAATATTTTTACTTAGTTATTTTTTAAAATCGTTCCGGTTTGTTTCACAAAAAAATTTTTCATTCAGAGATGGTTGAAATGTTATATTTTAAAGTTATTTTAGTTATTTTTTAAAATCGTTACGTTGTCTTTCACAAAAAATTTTTTCATTTCAGGGATGGGTGAACTTTTACATTTGAAGATATTTTTTATAATCGTTTCGGTTTGAAGTTTTCACTTCTGTCGGGCGTCCCACGACGCAGACATTTTTTTTAATTTACAGATAAGTTGTTTGGTCAGGTTAAAGCTGACCGACCCGGCTTCGTCCGGGTACAAATCGCACTTTTTTAACCACCGATCCGATTAACATGATTTTTTTTAATTTATAGATACGTTGTCTGACCAGGTTGGCTAGTTGGGAGGCCCGAATTCGCCGGGTACAAATCGTACTTTTTTTAAATATCTGTTTTTTTGAAAATCGGTTTTTGCGATAAAAAAGACAGGTAAATGTGGGCCAGATGTCCGTCAAAATTTCGATTTTACCCAACATCAAATTGTATAATATTATATAATATACAGCGTGTTTTACTTTACATGAGACCTGCACCTAAATAGCTTTTTTATTTTAAAAGCAATCAATATAAAAATTTTACCAGTTATGCAGGCTATGAATCTTTTTGTAAGACTAGACTTTTTTAAGTCAAAATCTAGCCAACTATGATTAAAATAAAAAGTAGCGTTTCAAGTAAAGTCATATGTGCGATGAAAATAGCTTGTTCAGAATCACAAAAAACTCTTAAGTATGAAGTTTCATCAAAAAATTTTCATTTCTTAAATTTCTCAACATTTTTATGCAGTCTGTAATTAATTTGCTATTTTATCAGTAGGTAATATGCCTCATTACGCAACTAGATATACAATCTACTATAGTTGCTTTATATGTATATTATGTATGCATGTAAAGTAACTTTTTACAAGCTGGTGTGCGGGAAAGTAAAATTCAATAGTAATTTAATGTTTTTAACTTCCCATTGGAAGTTATTGTAATGGGTCCGAAAATCGAAATCAAAATGTATAAGTAACAAATTTTTATGTTTCTAGGTTACTACACTATTTTTAGAAAGATGTCTGTGTGTGTATGTGTGTGTGTACGTATGTACGTACATATGTGTCCATTTCTTTCTAAGACGAAATCTCGAGAATGAAAAATGATATCGACTACGTTAGAATGCCAATCGACGCGTATTAACGTAAATATGATCTGAAAGAAAATTTTTTTTCGGAAGATCGGTTCAGCCGTTCTTTTTTCTTAACCAAATAGACTCCAAAAAAGTAGATTTTACACAATATCTCGCGAATAAAAAATTATATCGACTTCGTAAGGGTGTCAATCGAGGCGTGTTAACGTCATTTTGATCCGACATAAATTTTATGAAAATCGGTTCAGCCGTATTTTTTTTTTTAATTATTGTTAAGAATAAATAATAATTATATTTTAATGATTAAAATGATTACTTTTCTGTGTAATATCTAATTTAATTATTATTATTAAATATTTATCAAACTGGAAAGTTCGTCGTGTGGACGTCAAGGGTTGCACTTTAGTTCTAATAAACGACCCACCTCACGGCTTGTTCAATTTATTGTTTTTAATAATAAAAAACTCGGGTCGCAGTGCCAAAACCCTGCCGACAATATAGTGTATTTGCTAATACTGGCATTGTGGCTTTATTATGTAAACTTAAGTTTGTTTTTGAACAAAATAAAAAATTTAACCCCTTAATACATCCCTTAAAATAATATTTTTTTTCTTAATTTCAATATTTTTATCAATGCAACCTCGGTACCAAATTAAATACACCCTTCAGTAAGTAAAGCACTCTCCGCAAACTAGTGTTTTCATAAAATTTGTAAGTCCGGTCCTGTCGGGCCGATTTTATTAAAATTTTGGCAGCACATTTTAATCGTTACTAAAAGGTTAAATTTCAATTTTGAAACGATTTTGAGAATTTTTTCGGCATTTTTGGGCCCAAAAACATTTTTCAACCCCTAAAAACTACCCTTAAAATGGTCCGATTGAGCCCATTTTAAATAGGCTTCGTGCGGTGTTGGATTTCAACGTGCCTACCAAATTTCGTCAAAATCAATTAACTCTTTCGAAAGTTATTGCCCGCACACATATATATATATATAAATATATATATATATATATATATATATATATATATATATATATATATATATATATACATATATAAATAGACATTTCCAAAAATGGTGCCAAAGTGTTCAGGAGGCTATGAAACGTCGAGGAATTTTGGTCCGACCCCTAGGTCCCGCCATCCGACCGACGCCAATAGTGTATGTGCCATATGGCAAATACACTAATAAAGAAGAAATCAATAAATTTAATATTTCATATTACTTCAAGCCAAGTGCAAACCTGGTATCTTGTACACGGTAGACCATTGTATTTGTCCAGCCGCGGTCACATCGCTTGGTGTGTGTGAGCGCTTAGTACATTTGTACATGCTATGTATAGTCGCGGACTTAAAAAAGTTTACACCTTTATCATCTAGTTACCGGTTTTTTTAATTTTTGCATATTGCAACTCATGGCTTTTGATAATAATGTATCAATGACTAAGGTTACATCCTAAAGATTCAATAAAAAATTATTTTTAAAACACCTCATTTGTTTATTATACAATCCAAATTACTCAATATTATTCAATTAAAACATAAAAAGATTTGATAATATTTGATACTAGCAAATTCCTTCCTCCAATCTTGCAATGATTCTTCTTTTTTGTTCATCGTTTTAATAATTTCTAGGCATTTAAACGAATATTATTTCTTTTACATTTTACATTTACCTATTAAAAACTAAATTTGTTGCTAAGCTACTGATTTTTTGTGAAGTCACACAGAAAAACTTAATAGTCAGGGGTACAGCGCCAATGTTTTAAAGTGATTACTAACAGGCTGAATTTTCGAGAGGAGCTTAGTTTTGTCGAGTCCCCCAAATCTCTCTCTGCGACAATTCTCGGTAGATGTATGCAAAGTTCTGCGCAGCCGCTTAACATGTTGATTTGGCGAGTTTTTAAATTTTATACATAACACTTTGTTTTTCAGTTAAATTGCCAGATAATTTATAAAAAAACAGGAAGCTGCGCTTGTCCTACAAAAGCGATGGGTGGACTGTCGAGTCCTCCGTCCCCAATATGTAAAAATAACCAGGTCTGAAATTTTATTACTAACGGGCTGATTTTTAGTTTATTGTTTAATTAATATTTTTGAAATCAAAGGGTTAAATTGTTCTACAAATTATCCGGTAGGGTTTTCCGGTCCTACGCCCTGAAAGTGTCAGTTCCACGAATATTCTAAACTGATTACTAACAACTTAATTTTTGTTTTTTTCTTGTGGAAATAGAGTGTAGAATACAATATAATTGGTGTCCTACAATAAAATTGGGAGATATTGATAAAAAAGCCAAAAAATTATAGTCCATTGAAATGTTACATTAGGCTTGCATTTTGGGTAGGACGAGATTTTTTTTACTGTTGCGTAGGGGGGCCCGGTGTAAGTTTAAAATTGAGTTTTCAGGGTCGGCGGCCACCTCATTTGGCCGCCATTTTGAAAAAGGGGTGCTAACAGGTTTTGTACTGTATCTCCGTAACGGTATATCTTACAGAAAATCTGTAAATAGGTTTTTGTTTAGAATCGAATTCTCTACAACTTTACTAGAGAAACTTTTTGTCGTAAATTGAATAATTAAAAAGATATGCTTTATAGAAGATAGAATATTTTTTAATTATTCAATTTATGACAAAAAGTATTTCTAGTAAAGTTGCAGAGAATTCGATTATAAACAAAAAACGTATGTACTAATTTTCTGTAAGAAATACCGTTACGGAGATATAGTGCAAAACCTGTTAGCACCCCTTTTTCAATATTGCAGCCAAATGAGGGGGCCGCCAACCCCGAAAACTCAATTTTAAACTTACACCCCCCCCCCTACGCAGCGGTAAAAAAATCTTGTCCTGTCCAAAATGCAAGGTTAGCCTACAAAAATGTAACATTTTAATGGACTAATATCAGAATGAGCCATGACTCATTATGTACGTATTTATATAAAGTTGCTATCGTTATTTTGGTGTTTTTATTTTAGTTTCAATTATTTTCAATAATCACTAAAATAACCATAGCGATCCTATATAAATACGTAAATTACAAAAAATATCAATTTACCGGATATCCAATTAAAGTAATACGTTATAATATTGAAGCCTTTTTTGTAGGACTAGCGATACCTACCAATATTTTTGTATTATTTGATCAGAGAATACACAGACCTATCCAGTGTTACCTTTGTCCTACAGTTAGTAATCAGTTTAGAATATTCGTGGACCTGACACTTTCAGGGCGTAGAACCGGAAAACCCTACCGGACAATTTGTAGGACAATTTGACCCTTCGATTTCAAAAATATTAATTAAACAATAAACTAAAAATCAGCCCGTTAGTAATAAAATTTCAGACCTGGTTATTTTTACATATTGGAGACGGAGGACTCGCCAGTTCACCCATCGCTTTTGTAGGACAAGCGCAACTTCCTGTTTTTTTATAAATTATCTGGCAATTTAACTGAAAAACAAAGTGTTATGTATAAAATTTAAAAACTCGCCAAATCAACATGTTTAGCGGCTGCGCAGAACTTTGCATACCTCTACCGAGAATTGTCGCAGAGAGAGATTTGGGGGACTCGTCAAAACTAAGCTACTCACGAAAATTCAGCCTGTTAGTAATCACTTTAAAATATTGGCGCTGTACCCCTGACTATAAGTGTAAACTTTATTAAGTCCGCGACTGTACATTGCACACTATGTAATTCCTACTAGCTTTGACTACCTAACCTACTATTAGAAGTTACGTTTGCTACATAAGTGAACTGTCAAAATTTTTGAAAACACTGAAAATGAAGATATAAGCAGCTGTTTTATAAATCACATGTATAGGTATACATGCAAATGGGACATCCTGTATGTTCTGCTCTGTGTGTGTTTTGATATGAATTGAAATGAAGCCATTTGTTACTGAAGCTGAAGTTAATTTATTGATGTTTATTGTGATCAATGCCATATACCAAAGAAGAACATCTAAAAAAGAAACATTTCATGGATATATAATATTATACTAGTATAAATAATCTGTATTTGTGCTACTGACACAATTTGTGGAAGAATTCAGGAAGCACTGTTTTAAAATAGACTATGATTGTATAAACAGTAAAATTGAACATAAAAAGAATTTAAAAAAATTCTGTAGTAATAATCAATATTGCTCAATTTCGATTTAAAGAATACTTTACCAGGCTCTCGGCCAGCAACATGCATTTTAATAATGACTGCTTTATCCTGAACACAATTCTGTAAAAAAATTGAATCATGTGAATAATAATTCCTCCCCTCATTAAATGTTGGTTATAAGTCCTCTGTAGCATAAGAATCAAGAATCCGAAGAGTCCATAAAAATTCAATGTGGGAAAAAGTTTTTTTGGGAGGGAAGAACTCAAACCAAATTTGCTTCATTTTGTCAAGTGGGGTGTCGTTATTTTTGTTTTTTCGGATGCTGAATCGAAAGAAAGCAATACTAAGGCTATAAAACCTACCCATAACTACGAAAATTAAATTTAGCTATACAGGGTGGCACATCTTAAACATTACAGTGAAATATCTCGTAAACGGTACAAACCATAAAAAAATGTTTTATACAAAAGTTATAGTGTCAAGAGGGACAGAAGACTGTTATATCAGATTTAACATAGGTGGTGCTGTGAAGGTCAGGCGAAGGTCAACTTCGATTTTTTAATTGTAACAGTGCATTTTTATTCTAGAATACGATACAGTATTTAATAGTGAACAGTAAATTATTGAGATGCATATGAGCTAAAGTTAATAAATGTTGAGATATTTAGAAATTAAATAACGGTCAAAATGAACGAAATTAGATAAATTATGGCATAGCAGATAGCCATGATATTGCGCGCCGGCCTTCTTGGCTTGAATTCAATTCATAAAAGAACCGAATTGACAAATTAAATTTGTTATTTAATTTCTAAATACCTCAATATGTATTAACTTTAGCTCATATGTACCTTAATAATTTACTGTTCACTATTAAATACTGTATCGTATTCTGGAATAAAAATGCACTGCTACAATTAAAAAATCGAAGCTGACCTTCGCCTGACCTTCACAGAACCATCTATGTTAAATCTGATATCACAGTCGTTTGTCCCCCTTGACACTCTATAACTTTTGCATAAAACATTTTTTTATGGTTTGTACCGTTTACGAGACATTTCATTGCATTGTTTAAGATGTCCCACCCTGTATAGTTTTATTCTCTACTTGTTTGTTACAAGGCATTACATACTAACAACTAAAATTTACCTAGTGCAGTTTTCATGTATTTTTGAAAAGACTTCAATATAAACTTTTTTAATCTTTCAATATCAGACAACGTGATAAATGAATACGGCTGAAAAAGGAAAAGCCAATATTCTATAATGATCAAAAATAGGTCATTGGTGGCATCAGGTGTCTCAACGAGTCAACACTCTTGTCACATAAATCAATTTTTCGTAATAACAATATCCGCTTTACAAAACGATTCTATTCACATCATGTTCAATATTTTATATAACTTCACTTATGAAACTGAAAAAACCAAAGTAGGAATATTTTGAATTAGAATTTAGTACTAACATTGATACTGAAAAAGTAAATAATATATTAGAAATCGTGATTATAATAAAATTAAGAAAAATCGCAGGATAGTGGACAAAATATTTGATTTATTAAATTAAATATACAACGTTTCGTCTATAGATTTAGAAACGTCGTACATTTAATTTAATAAATCAAATATTTTGTCCACTATTCTGCGATTTTTCTTAATTTTAGTAAATAATATATTTATTTAAATTTTGAAATCAAAAAACCGATTTTTATTGACTTTCAAAAGCTAGAGTCGATATTTTTTATCATCAGTATAACATTGCTTAATTATACAGGGTGTCCTAAAGCCATATATTATGTAGGTATCCAATTGTTGACGATTCAAAGTTCTTTCAGTTTTTGTATTTTGCTCTGAAATCGACCAGTGCTTCTACTAAAAAAATAATTTAAAAAAATATATGAGTTGTTTGGTTTATTTTTTTAATATTATGCTCCTAAAGGGTTTATCTTTAAAAAAAACATTTTCATGAGCTCTGTTATCATCTGTCAAATAAAAAAATTCGACTGATGACCAGTCCTATACTTCCCACCTAGTAAATATTTGCAAAAAATAAACACTCTTTTTTTTTTATTCTTTGGCTAGGCCCAAATAACATTAGCTGTTGGTGGTCTTTAAAACACAATTTAATTTTTATTCTTTGAAAAAAGCATGGCCCTCTTTTTTGTTAGGTGATCTACTGATGGCTAGCTTAATATAGCAAAAATCATGGTTACCTTGTTTTACGTACAATTTTTATTTTTTTTAGTAAAATATTTTTTTTCTCGAAAACTATACATTTTAGAGAAAAAAAATATTTACATTTTTTTCATATTATAACATCTAGAATTCATTTATATTTTTTTTTACCTATGTTAATACGTGACATTGAGGACGTTTTTTTGAATATCTCAGGATCCACTGAACCGATTTGACTCAAAATCTAATCAGATCTAAGTTAAAGGCTGATAAACACAATAGAACAATCGGAATGCCCGTATGTTGTTCCGTTCTTAAGATATCGAAGGCGAAACATTGACCACATACACACACACACACACCCACACCCACATACACACCCACACACATACAGACATCAATCAGAAAATGATCTTAAACGATTGCTAGGATCTCAAAACATGAAAATCTGTTAAAATCTCGAAATATTTTTTCGGACTAAATCCATTACTTCCCTACCACAGTAGAGGTGGGAAGTAAAAATGGTTTTATGAACACTTTTTGGTCGCAAAAATTTGAAATAACTTTTATTCCGTTAACAATTGAATAATCACATATTATAGAGTTAATTTGATTGGAAATGACCTCCCCTATCACCTCACTTCGTTTGTACGTCAACTTGTATAACACATCGCTAACGAGTCAGACATTGAATTATAGTGCGTTTTAACTTACAGAATTTTTATGTTTTTTGGCTATCCAGTAGATACCAAAATATATATGTAACTCTTAGCAATCATTAAGCAATACATTACTAAATTCTAAAGTTTCAAATGGGGTCAAGTGGCGCAAGACTTAGAATTTTGATATTCTTTTACGAACTTTTAATTTTTACTTCCCACCTCTACTATGGTAGGGAAGTAATGGATTTAGTCCGAAAAAAATATTTCGAGATTTTAACAGATCTTTACGTTTTGAGACCCTAGCAATCGTTTAAGATCATTTTCTGACTGATGTCTGTATGGGTGTGTGTGTGTGTATGTGGTCAATTTTTCGCCTTCGATATCGTAAAAACGGAACAACATACGGCCATGCCGATTGTTCTATTGTGTTTATCAGCCTTTAACTTAGATCTGATTAGATTTTGAGTCAAATCGGTTCTGTGGATCCTGAGATATTAAAAAAACGTTCTCAATGTCACGTATTAACATAGGTAAAAAAATATAAATGAATTCTAAATGTTATAATATGAAAAAAATGTAAATTTTTTTCTCTAAAATGTACAGTTTTCGAGAAAAAAAATATTTTACTAAAAAAAATAAAAATTGTACGTAAATCAAGGTAACCATGATTTTTGCTATATTAAGCTAGCCATCAGTAGATCACTAAACAAAAAATTCGACTGATGACCAGTCCTATACTTCCCACCTAGTAAATATTTGCAAAAAATAAACACTCTTTTTTTTTATTCTTTGACTAGGCCCAATTAACCTTAGCTGTTGGTGGTCTTTAAAACACAATTTAATTTTTATTCTTTGAAGAAAGCATGGCCCTCTTTTTTGTTTGGTGATCTACTGATGGCTAACTTAATATAGCAAAAATCATGGTTACCTTGATTTACGTACAATTTTTATTTTTTTTAGTAAAATATTTTTTTTCTCGAAAACTATACATTTTAGAGAAAAAAATATTTACATTTTTTTCATATTATAACATCTATAATTCATTTATATTTTTTTTTACCTATGTTAATACGTGACATTGAGGTCGTTTTTTTGAATATATCAGGATCCACTGAACCGATTTGACTCAAAATCTAATCAGATCTAAGTTAAAGGCTGATAAACACAATAGAACAATCGGCATGCCCGTATGTTGTTCCGTTCTTAAGATATCGAAGGCGAAAAATTGACCACATACACACACACATACACACATACACACACACATACACACATACACACACACACACACACATACAGACATCAGTCGGAAAATGATTTTAAACGATTGCTAGGGTCCCAAAACGTGAAAATCTGTTAAAATCTCGAAATATTGTTTTCGGACTGAATCCATTACTTCCCTACCATAGTAGAGGTGGGAAGTAAAAATTCGACTGATGACCAGTCCTATACTTCCCACCTAGTAAATATTTGCAAAAAATAAACACTCTTTTTTTTAAGAATTGTTGGAAATGAGAACTTCCGTGGCACAAAGGATCAATAAAAAGCAATACTGATTTTATTAAATTTGCATTTTACTAACGTTTCGGTATTCTTTATACCATCTTCAGAGTCTACAAAATAATACAAACGTGGGTGAGAATATGTGAAAATAAAGTTAAAATTAACAAAAATTTAAATGTTTTTTTTTTTTTATAACTTACCCAAATGCTGTCAATTTCTTTCAGTATTTTGTTTGAGCGATTAATGAACAACATGGTGATGACATTGTTGGTTTTTTTTTAAATAAAAACTCATAAAAATTGTTAAAAGTAAAAAACTATGTAGTTATCACTGATATATATATGGGACAAATTTTCAATATCTGTTCGTTTGTTGACGCTGTTTTTAAATTTTTTAATAAATACCATTTCTAAGAAAATCCGTTTGAAATAATTGGGTTCTTTAATTAATATGCTCGTATTATTGAAATCAAACTCATGATTGTTGTTGTAACTATGTTGTACTAGCGATGTTAGATTGGAATTAGGATAAAAGTATTTTTTAAATTTTTTTAGGTCGTAATTATGTTGGTTTACTCGTAAGGACAGATATTGAGAAGTTTGACCAACATATGTAGCATCACAATGATTGTAAGAATTGTGATGCTACATATGTTTTTAAAAAATTTTCAATCATCAAACTTGTTTCTAGTGTTGCCGTCTAGATCTAGACTTTCTAGACTCTTGTCTTGTCTTGTCTAGATTTTCAAGACAAGACTTGCAAAAGTCTTGTCTAGAAATTTTCAAGACAAGACAAGTCTTGAAAATTTCTAGACAAGACTTTTGCTAGTCTTGTCTTGAAAATCTAGACAAGACAAGACAAGAGTCTAGAAAGTCTAGATCTAGACGGCAACACTAGAAACAAGTTTGATGATTGAAAATTTTTTAAAAACTTTAACGTGTTAATGTGAAACCATGTTTTACATTCGAGAAATATTATTTTAAATGAATGAATACGCCTCAAATTCAGAAATGGTTTTTTAATTAGCTTAGCGTTTTTGTATATGATTTTATTTACATGGTAGGTAAACATCGTACGTACACTTTGAAATGGTATATTATTTGATAGAAGCAGTTAATGAAAGCACATATTCACGGATAGGTAGCTAATTAAGTACTTAATGTATGCGTGCTTTAATTACTAAATGTTTCTCTCTTATTAAAACTGGATTCAAGTACTGTTCTGGGGCTATCTATATAACATGTTACTAAATTTTTTATATTTTTGTATAAATAAACCAAGTACATTTTTTTCATCAATAAAAATTGTTACAATTTGTTAACATTATTCTTAACAAATATCCCGTATTTTACTTCCCACTACTATGGTAGGGAAGTATAGGATTCAGCCGTAAAAAAATTTTGTGTTTAAAGATCTTCACGTTTTGATACCCTAGAAATCGTTTGTGATATCTGTGTGTGTCACGCACTCAGATATCACAAACGATTTCTAGGATATCAAAACGAGTGTGTTATGTGGTGACAATTTTCTCCTTCGATATCTTAAAATTGGAACAACATGGGATCATGCGGTTTGATTGCTAGTATTTGTCAGCATTTAATTTAGACCTAATTAGATTTTGAACAAAATTGTAAACAAGCCGTGAGATGGATCGTTTATTAGGACTAAAGTGCGACCCTTGAGGTTCACACGACGAACTTCCCAGTTTGATAAATATTTAATAATAATCAATAAATTTGATATTACACAGAAAAGTAATCATTTTAATCATTAAAACATAATTATTATTTATTTTTAACAATAATTTAAAAAAAACAAAAAACGGCTGAACCGATTTTTATAAAATTTATGTCGGATCAAAATGACGTTAACACGCCTCGATTGACACCCTTACGAAATCGAGATTATTTTATTCGCGAGATATTGTGTAAAATTTACTTTTTCGAAGTCTATTTGGTTAAGAAAAAAGAACGGCTGAACCGATTTTGAAAAAATTTCTTTCAGATCATATTTACGTTAATATACGCGTCGATTGGCACCCTAACGTAGTCGATATCATTTTTCGTTCTCGAGATTTCGTCTTAGAAAGAAATGGACAATACGTTCGTACGTACGTACGTACATACGTACATACGTACACACACATACCTACACACACACAGACATCTTTCTAAAAATAGTATAAAAATAGTGTAGTGACCTTTAAACATAAAAATTTGTTATACATTTTGATTTTGATTTTCGGACCCATTACAATAACTTCCAATGGGAAGTTAAAAATGATCTTAATGTCACGTGTTAACATAGGTAAAAACGGGTAAAAATATAATTGTTAAAATATAAATAATATCAATTTTTTTCTAGAATCTACTTAATTCGAGATTTTTTTTTTTTTAAATTGGGCGGATCTCAATTTTTATTTGCTTAATCATGATGTTTGTGAAGAATATGAAAAGAGAATTGTTTTGTTGGGAAAATTTTCTATTATCGAGCGAGTCTTTATTAGGTAGGGTGGGAAGTATGGGACTGGCTATCCAAGTTTTTTTTTTTTCCAATAAATTATTCATATTTCGACGAATTTTATGAAATAATCGAGAAGTCATGCAATGCTCTACTTTCAAGTGATATATGCAATAATTAAAGTACTCGAAAAATTATTACAACACATGTAATACTTCGAGAAAATATTACTTTTTAATGTCCAATTGGTCTTATATCATTTGCTTTTGCCAAGCAAAAGTTATAGCCACTTATGCACAGCGCGCGCGGTCCCGCAAACCTATTCCAGCGTGAGCGGACGGCCGACGCACTTACGGCAACTTGGAGCGTTAGACTGGTCGCTCAATTTTAATTCGAAAAAAACACATGGCATATATGTTTCTTTGGTAAAGTTTTCTGTTCTTTCCAATGGTGCTGTCAGTTTTTTCTTACAAATTGAATTTAAAAAGTTATTCATGAAATATCGTATTTTTGTTTAATAAAAAATTTTTCGCACAATTTCTCACGGTGGCATTTTGATATTTTGTTCTCCACACCTTTCTGAACACGTTTCAACAAAAATCATCGATCGAGGAATTTTCCCGAAGTGAAAATCTAATTTGACTCCCCTAACAGTATTAAACGATTTAAAGAAAAACGCAATTTTTCAATAAGACTGTCCTTTACTCCTTTTTGCACCCAACGCCTCAATTACAACCGACATGATTTCTGTGAGCTAATTATAACGAAACAAAAATGCGGCCTGAATTGCCTAGCAACCTACAAATACAAGGTTAAGACGAGTCGAATCATTGATGCAGCATAATTAGAATTTGTTTTCAATGTGATTAAAATATCTTCGAAGTACATAAGACTTATAACAAATACGGAAATTTTTGGGAAATTGAAGTGTATCTTTTCAAAATATTCACTGCTTTTTATAAAAGAGTACAACACAGTTATTGGAAAACCACTGTTGTGTCTTTTTGTGACAACATTAATACCCTTCATTGTCTACCACAACATTGTTTTGTTTTGGCAGTTTCTATGGGCTACGCTTTTAAAATAAACATGAAAATCTAAATTTAAATCTGGTTGTGATCAGACATAATTATACCTCGTCTTGATTAAGACCATTCGATAGCGGAACTTAGCCCCTACACTCTTCACCTCAAATTCTTTCCCCTCGCCTATAAAATGGTTGCCGCTTTCCCGACGCTATTTTTAAAGCTAAAGGGTTCGGGTAAACTCCAAATTAATATTTACGAAACTATAAAGTTTAGAAAAAACGTTTTCACAAAACTTTCTTGCAAAAATAAATAGAATAATAAGCAGTTATGAAACGTATACCATTATGATGAAAAAAGCAACGTTATAGCACATAATTCTTTCATCCTACCAAAATTTGGTTTCGATCCGCTCAGTCGTTTGGTCTGTATCGTGCTCACTGAGCAATAGACAAACAGACGAATAGACTTTTTCCAAAAATATGTTATTTTGGACTCCGGTGACCTCAAAACGAAAAAATATTGTAAAATTGCGAAAAGTGAACTTTGAACCAAATTATAGTACCATTCCCCACGTCTTGTGGAGTTGGAATGGTAAAATAAAATTTATATTTATTCAGAACCATGATATAAAATACGACGTAATTTTTTTATCCAGAGCTATATAATGTTGTGAGAACAATAAACGTTGACATGTGAAATTAAAACACAGTATAGTTTTGTAGTTTAGAAAAGCGTTGACCACAGAAAATGCATTTCAACAATGTTTAATTTAATGTTTAGTTTAAACTTTAGAAGTTATCTTAATGAAATGTGTATGTACGTTTACATTATAAAATTAGCCGTTTTACGAAAAATCTAGTCATTTTATACAACACAGCAATTTTCTCCGATTAAATAATAATCGGACTCTAAGTTGTGACTTGATACAGAACGGACGTGTTTGTGAACAAATCATTTAATTTAATTTATCTCACCTTATAATTTACTGTGAAATTGTGACCCATGGTGTAAATAACTCCAGTATGGTGAGTGAATAGAAATGATTAAATAATTAAACTAATACACAAATAATATACGAATAAACTGTTCTAATTATTATATTTACTTACTAATAAACAAAAACAATAACACATAACATAGTCGATTTGACAGGCGCGCTCGAGCGCTTGTGTTAAAATTCCCTTTTTAATATAGGTTTCTTGAAGAGCTTTCATAATTTGTTTAGTACTTGTCAAGTTCTTTATCATTTCTAAAACATTATCAGCCAAACAGCTAACAATTATTGTTCTAGCTTTTATATCATTCTATTTAAAGGTTAGTAACTCATCTTCTATTTCTGGTGGCTCTTCTGTGTATAAAACAACATTCTGTTCCAGAAGCAATTTTATTCTAAATTCCCAATTTGAAAAGCCAGTTCCGTCAAATGGTTTTATACATAGTTGCTGATTTCCAGTTGCCATTTTGCATTACACAATTTACTTTTCAGTTTATTTCAATACTTTCTTTTTCTTCGTTACCAGTTCAAAGTTACCTCTTTCCTGAGAGCTGGGCCCATAACCTATTATTTTATTTAAGAAAGTTTGAATATAAACTGTATTTATTATTCACTTTAAATAAACGATTTACAAAACAACTGTAATCATAGATTACCTAGGATTGATTATCTATATTTTATATTTTTATTTATTGACTACCAACTAAAACTATTGAACATCGTACTTTAATTGTTGTTAGTTTAGTAGACAGCTTACTATAATATTAAGTTGGTAAATTTAAATTACAACATTGATATATTATTTATACCTACCTCATGCTTTTAAACATTATAAAAGAGACAGAAAATATTTTTTTTAATTTTTAGTGCGTTGATATAAGCGTATTTTTTATTTAAAAACATTTTTTGTCTATAAAACTAGTAATTTCATAAAATATATGTTTTTATTACATAATCATTATCGTTTTTCTTACATACGGTACAAAAACAAAAACTGACAGAATGTCACAGAAGGCATGTACATAATTAAAGTTTAATTAACAAAGTGCGTTGGATTTTAGTTTTAAACAACCCTCACTGTGTTGAGAGAACTAAACTGGTAGATTTGTTACTGGTGACAATGCTATTAATAAAGTCGCCCCCGAGCCGTCCAAGTTAAGTGAAACTGCTTCACTCCCATGAGCATATAGTTTACAGATGGCGTCAAACGGCAAGCCTAGCCTTTTTTTGAAGTCGGTTAAAAAAATCGACTAGATAGTCAGTCCTATACTTCCCGCTTAGTAAACAATCCCTCGTAACTGAAAATTTTCCCAACAAAACGATTCTCTTTTCATATTACAATAAAAAATGTCAAATAACGGTTTGTAACGCTATGTTTCAATCCACATTTTCCTCCGTTATTTGACATTTTTTATTGTAGCACAATACGACTAGCAAGAAGTTTGCTAATCAATCAGAGAACTGGAAATAAATATTTTTGTCTTTATTTTGAAATTTGACAGTAAAATCTTTAAACGTTTAAATAAACTGAAAAATGAAATAATATATTTTAAAATTGATTTTCCTTTAAAATTAGAATGAATTAACAATGATTTTTGTATGATATTTTTCTTTGTATCTTATTTTTTTGATAATAAAACATTATAATTTTGTTTTGGTTGAACTATGTCGTTTTGATGAATAAATATTTTGATGAATAAAATTTACTTTTAAAATAATTTCCTTTGAAATTTATTGGCGACCGTAACAGATCATAAATTATCAAGAAAGTGCGCGTTTTAACTTTATCTACACGTGATAGTAAAATCATTACATTTTAACCGCTTCTTTGTTCATAGTCTGTCATCTGGCTGATATTTTAAAACTGCAAAATTATACAATATAGTACATATTCTCTTAAATATTTACGTTAAATACTAAAATGTTTCTATTTTTTTATTTAATAGTACCTACCTACATTTCGTTTTGGTAAACCATACAGTACCACCTATTATTGGTTTTCAACGAGTTAATTGATAAAATGTCATTAGTGTCTGGGTAATTACAATAACAGTATATATTTAATCACAAAATAAGTCAGAATTGACTCATACAACCATGATAAGTGGTGAAGGTGAACTGATAATGCTTTGGGAACTATTTTCCGTATCTAATAAGCTAGAGAGATTATCCGGAAATCCGCAAGAAGTACGTGCAGCAGCTGGTTTCGGTCAGTCCACAAAGATATGCATGCTTTTAATGGATATTTATCATATTATTATATAGGTGATTTATTAATTCATCGACAAGGTCATCTAATTTTAAGAAAATAAATGTATGTATAGTGTGTATACGGCCTTCTTATGTCCCATTTCACTTATTTAAGGAATTAAATATATAAACATTCGTTATAATTTTTGTTAAAAACAAAACATTAGTTTTTTTAACTGATGAGCATTAGATGAACTTTCATCTTTCAACGTTTGTCGGTGAGCTAATAAATCAGCCTGTATAATAAGTTAAAAAATTAACAAGTGGTGGAAGTACCGATGCTGGTGGTGGGAAAACGTGTCTCCAGTTTTAACAAGCTTTTTTTTAAATAATATACAGGCTGATTTATTAGCTCACCGACACTCTGACGGATGAAAGTTCATTTAATGCTCATGTAATTAAAAAAAAAAAATATTAAAAAACAAAGAAAAAACAACGAATGTTTTGTTATTTACAAATAAAAATAACAAATGTTATATGTATAATTCCTTAAATAAGTGAAATGGGACATCACGTTCATATAAATTTTTTTTCTTAAAATTAGATAAGCTTTCGTCTGTCAAAGTTTTTTGCTAATAATAAATCACCCTGTATATCTCATTGTGGTTATTCGCCCTTAAATTATTAATGTAGATTGTAACTGGCAGCTGTGTGAACTTGTACCCCCACTTTGAGATAAAAAAATGTTTTGTTCAATCTGTAGCTTTTCGTTTGTAGTGAAAAGATTTTTGTTTGTAGTTCAACGGTTTTTGAAAAAAGAAAATAATCAAAAATTGTCCCCACCCCACTTTCGAATTTTGAAAATCCGACTTCACTGTCAAGTTCGGAATCGTTTGTAGTTGTTTGTAGTGATTTTACTTTCGTTTGTAGTTCAAAATTAAGAAAATTACAGCCAAGAAATCAAACTTGTTTATGCAAAAATCTGAAAAAAACATATATCTACCTAATAGCCATCGATCTATCTATAACTAGAATCTTCGAAATTGTGTCTATGACGCGCCTACCTGAACCCAGAATCCTCGAAATGGTGTTTATGACGCTGGTTTTTGTGTGTAAACGAATTCGGTTTTTTGTTTGTAGCTCGCTTAATTTTGAACTACAAACGAAAGTAAAATCACTACAAACAACTACAAACGATTCCGAACATGACTGTGAAGTTGGATTTTCGAAATTCAAAAGTGGGGGGGGGCAATTTTGATTTTTTCCCCCGAAAACCGTTGAACTAGGTACAAACAAAAATCTTTTCACTACAAAAAACCACAAACGAAAAGCTACAAATTGAACAAAAAAAAATTTATCTCAAAGTCGGGGTACAAGTTCACACAGCTGTAACTGGCCCATTTAATAACACGGCGCGAGGATATAATGTTTTTTGGCGTTGAATTTGAAATAATAAATGTATGAAAATTAATTAAAAAATGCAGTTTACCTCGAGTTTACCAAAAAAATGTATTATTTAAATTTTTACATCAATTTTGTAAATATTCTTAAATAAATCACGAAAAATGATTTTTTCACTTGTTTTTTAAATCTCGAAGTGTAAGCTTTATTGATATACATAAACTATAGACTATAAAAGTATGAGGAAGTCAGTTCAGGGAATATAAAATTTTCAAAATAATCTCAATTAAACTTTACAATACATTGATACATAAGAATAAGAATAAGAATTGTTTATTGCAACAAAAGAAGCAATGGGAACAGATTCAATCATCAAGATTGATCTTCCATCTGCCCTTATAATAACAAAAAATAAGATACAGAAAATAATAAAATACAGAAAATAGTACTTATAAAATGCAAAAAAAAGCCTAGATTGGCTGATGCATTGGTTGGTTTTCTAAAAGAAATTTTTTGATTTTAGTTAACACATTAGAATTATTGTAACATGACTACTTGATTTAAATATTAATATCTGGGTGCCGAGCTTTGCTCGGATGAGTTCAAAAAAATAGTACTTGTATGCTGTGAGATATTATTTTCTCAGAATATTATTCCGAAACGAATTTATTTCTGAAACATAATTTAAATAATTGTTTCTGTTAAATATTTTAAATACATATGTGTATTTTTAAGCGTAAAAACTAAGTATCAACTTGAATCAAGCATTTTTTCCTGTAAATGTTACTTAGGTCGCCATTTTCAAATCTACCGCCGTTATTGTTTTGTTGACTGAAGAGCTCGCAAAAACCGATTTTCATAGATTGAATATCTTGTAAAAATGTTCGAATCAGATGAAATTCTGCTTGCCCGTTGCCGTTTCAATAATCCATTTTTAAACATTGATACCAAATATCAACTTTATCGAAGTACTTTTTCTTTGTGATGTCATCTTAGCAACTTCCAGTAAATTTCAAATATTTTTTTGCATAGAAAGTACCTACTGAAAAACTCACAAAAATCGATTTTCGAAGAAATAGAATTCATATTATATTTTTTAATAACAAACGTCAGACTACCTGCAGCGCAAAACTTTTTTGCATGCATCTTCACCATAGTTTTTAAAAATCGATGTGGTTTGATATACTGCATGCCTGCGTCGCTAGAAGTGCGGCCCTTCGGGCCGCCGTGCAAATTTTTAAACAAAACTTGTTTGTATGTATCTTAACAATAGTTTTCAAAAATCGATGTGTTTTTACACAGACTCGCGGTGCCAGAAGTGCGGCCCTTCGGGCCGCCTGTTTGTCAATATTTACATATTGTGCAAGACACTTCTTATATTAGTGTTCATTTACAGTTTTAACCCTTGTGATATATTATACAAAATCTATATAGAAATAGGCTTCGAATCGATCTGACAATTGACTGAGTTATAAATAAAAAAGCCCTTTTTTTTAATTGCTCCCCTCTGGGACCAAGATTCTTACCTAGATCGATTTCTCGCCCCGAAAAATCCCCATTCTGTAAATTTCATCAAAATCGTTATTCATTTTTGAGAAAAAAAGTCTAGGTAAGGTTATACGTTATACTATATTTAACGTACATAAATATACGTATTTTATATAGGTAATATAAAAATAACATACAGGTACCTATTTATTTAAATATTAGTTAAAACTACTTACATAATTATGTTTAGTTTTTATTTCTGTTATTTTTTACTATACGAATAGTTCACGGATTATTTTAATAAGTTAAAAATTCTGTCAGAGTATTTTGACATATTATAAATAATGAAAGTAGTTTGTTTTCTCCAAAGCCTACTCACGATATTACAATGTTTTGACAGGTCAAAAAACCGTTTTTAAAAATGATAAAATCGATAGGAAAACGAATTTTTCCAGGGATGAGACCTAGCTAAATCGATTTTTTGCCCCCCGAAACCCCTTTTCGGTAAATTTGATCAAAATCGTTAGAGCCGTTTTCGAGAAAATATTTATATAGATACATCTATATATATAAAACAGTTCCGTTACTGACTGACTGACTGACTGACTGATTGACTGACAGACAACGCCCAGGTCAAACCCCTGAAGATATAAACTTGAAATTTGGACAGTAGGTTCCTTTTGTGACGTAGGCACCCACTAAGAAAGGATTTTTTGAAATTCAGCCCCTAAAGGGGTTAAATAGGGGATGAAAGTTTGTATGGAAATTCGTCGTTTTTGAAGCTAGAAGCATGAAATTTTGCACAGGAGTTTCTTATATAACGTAGGTGAGCACTAAGAAATTTTTTTTTGAAAATGCATCCCCTAAAAGGGCTAAAAAGGGGATGAAAGTTTGTATGGAAGTTCGTCATTTTTAAAGTTAGAAGCATGACATTTTGCACAGGAGTTCCTTATATTACGTAGGTGAGCAATAAGAAAGGATTTTTAAAAATTCATCCCCTAAAGGGGTTAAATAGGGGATGAAATTTTGTATGGAAGTTCGTAATTTTTTAAGTTAGAAGCATGAAATATTGCACAGGAGTTCCTTATATAACGTAGATGAGTAATAATGTATTAATAAAATTCGATCGAACGGGCGAAGCGAGTGAGTAATGTATTAATAAAATTCGAGCGAACGAGCGAAGCGAGTGAGTATTGTATTATTAATATTCAAACGAACGAGCGAAGCGAGTGTGTAATGTATTATTAATATTCGAGCGAACGAGCGAAGCGAGTAAGTAATGTATTAATAAAATCCGAGCAAACGAGCGAAGCGAGTGAGTTATGTATTATAAAATTCGAGCGAATAAACACCACAAGCCCGGCTTCGCTTCGCAGGAGGAGAATTTTTCGCGGGGGGATAATAAATCATAAATCGAAAAATACGTGGGCGAAGCCACGGGTAACGGCTAGTATATACATATATACATAGATACATATATACAAGATTTACTCGTTTAATAATATAGGGGGAATTTTGATTGTATTGCATGTAAAGTTTAATTGCATTTATTTCGAATCTAATCTAATTTAATCTAATCTAACTAATATTATAAATGTGAAAGTTTGGATGTAAAAATGTATGGATGGATGTTTGTTACTCAATCACGCCAGAACGGCTGAACGGATCTGGATGAAATTTGGTACAGAGATAGATTATAGTCTGGAATAGTACATAGGCTACTTTTTATCCCGGAAAAATGTACGGTTCCCGTGGGATAGTTTTGTTTTTGTTTTTCATTGAGCAAGGGATCGACATGATTTTTGCATAGTGGTAGTTTAGGGGTCAGCGAATGTTATAGGCTAATTTTTATCCCGGAAAAATGTACGGTTCCCGTGGGATAGATTTGTTTTTGTTTTATCTCTGGAACTACTAAACCGTTTCTAAAAATTCTTTCACTAATAGAAAGCTACGCGGGGGGGGAAGATTCTCGCGGGGGGATAATAAATTAGGGGGGAAGATTTTTGCGGGGATAGCAAATTAGGGGTGGAGATTCTCGCGGTGGGATAAAAAATTAGGGGGGAGATTCTCGCGCTGGGATAAAAAATTAGGGGGGATTCTTGCGCTGGGATAACAAATTAGGGGGGAATCTCGCGGTGGGATAACAAATTAGGTGGGGAGATTCTCGCGGTGGGATAACATATTAGGGGGGAAGGTTCTCGCGGGGGGATAACAAATTAGGGGGGAAATTCTTGCGGGGGGGTAACAAATTAGGAGGTAAGTTTCTCGCGGGGGGATAACAAGGTAGGGGGGATTTTTGCGGTGGGATAACAAATTAGGGGGGAAGGTTATCGCAGGGGGATAACAAATTTTGCACAGGAGATTCTTATATAGGTATCGTAGATGAGCAATAATGTATTAATAAAATTCGAGCGAACGAGCGAAGCGAGTGAGTAATCTATTTATAACATTCAAGCGAACGAGCGGAGCGAGTGAGTAATATATTAATAATATTCAAGCGAACGAGCGAAGCGAGTGAGTAATGTATTATTAATATTCGAGCGAACGAGCGAAGGGAGTGAGTAATGTATTTATAAAATTCGAGCGTACGAGCAAAGGATAACAAATTAGGGTGGAAGAATCTCGCGGGGGGATAACAAATTAGGGGGGAAGAATCTTGCGGGAGGATAACAAATTAGGGGGGTGATTCTCGCGGGGGGATAACAAATTAGGTGGGGACATCCTCGCGGGGGGTAACAAATTAGAACTACTTTGTGTCAAAATATTCTGACAGTTAATCGTTTCGGAATAATATTCTGAGAAAATAATACAAAATCAATATCTCACAGTACCTAAGTACTATTTTTTTTGAACTCATCCGAGCAAAGCTCGGTCACCCAGATATTTGCAGTTAAGTTAGTTATATTTTCTGTTTTCTTATAGGTTGAAGTAGGTACATTGTATTGTATAATAATTTTTTTTAAAAAACCCTCGATTCCAAGCAATCTCAATCTCGATCGATAGATAAAATTATAAATCGTAAAATACGTGGGCGAAGCCACGGGTAACGGCTAGTATTTTATAATGCAAACTGATATTTTTTTACATGGCTGAAAAGCTGTATCAGAATAGCTAAAAAATACCTGAGGACTTATTTAAGAAAAAAATGTTGACGGTTGCTTCTCTGACCTATACAGAGATATCGTCGATGATTTACCACCATATTGTGAAGAATTTCATTCCATTTACGAATATAATATTATGGGCTTTGATGGGATTATCTTCAAAAAATAATCGAGATACGGGCCTAGGGACTCTGGGACATCCTATATGTTATATTCGCAGCAATAACACTAATATTGCTGTATTTAGTGTTGTTGAATGTACCTGTGACATTTCGTGAACACGAAATCGCTTTTAAAATTTCATACATGGATAAATTTCTTGATAATCGTACGAAAAACTCTTTCACCTATGAAAGAAGAAAAAAAAACAATAAAGATTTTTGCATTTGTTAAAATATCAAAGAATAAGGCTCGATGAATTTCCCAGTGACGTTAAGTGTCATGTCAAGTGCCCTTTTTATGTGTTTGGAATATCCGAAATACAAAGTAAAAATGCAGTAATAATTGCAGTACGCGTCAAGCATGTTATAGAGACGTCAAAGCTTTGCTTGCCTGGAGTGCTGAATTTTGTTTGGCCAGTATGAATAACACGTAAAAATTTAAAGCGCCAACAAAACAATTTAACTGGTAACTACCCATGTGAACTTTCCTATCAAGGAACATGGCAACAGATTTGATCATAATTTTATACATTTAAATATTGTGACTTTGCCTTTGTGCAATGAATTCCAGTATATTTTGACAATCGTTGATCGTTCTTAACGTTGGCCAGAAGCTTTACCCTTAATGGACATTTCAATTCAACGTTTTTAACTGAAAAATTACTAATGATCGAGAACTACAATTTTAACCGTTTATGTGGAAAAAATTTCTTATAAGAATAAGGTACCTAGATACTCAATCCGGTGCTCAACATAATATAATATAACTACAACATATCATCATCAAGTAATGGTTTAGTAGAACGATTCCATAGACGTTTAAAAGAATATTTGAAATGCTCTACTGACTACTCATTAAAACTGATGTTTTACCTCCATTCACCATGTTCATCTGTACTAATATTACAAAGCTGAAGAGTTTGTGTGTTTGTGGCTTTGAACGCGCTAATCTTAAGAACTATCAGTCCGATTTGAAAAAATTCTTTTTTGTTAGACAGCCCGTTTATTGAGGAAGGTAATAGGCTATTCGAGTTTTTTACATTTCAACCCGAAAGGGGGTAAAACGGGGGCGTAGGATTTTTTGATTATCTACGCTATTATACTATTCTAATATTATAAACTGTAGGCAAATACGCGAAGCGAGAACAACGACAGGCGACTTTGCTTTGCAGGGGAGAATAATTTTCGCGGGGGGTGGCGATAATAAATCATAAATTCTTAGCACCCGGGCGAAGCCGGTATCAAGAGCGTAATGAGGACGAGTTTCAACGAGTTTAACGTTTGTTACCTAACAGTCACACGAGTCACAATCGCATTCCTCCCTTGATACACATTGTATTTTTGTCCTACATTCTGCAGAATAGCGGCTTTTGTCTTCATTTCCAGTATTTTCAACATTTTGAGCACTCATTTTTTAATTTTTTACGACTATTTAACATTTCACTTTTGTAGCAAACTTAACTTCCATAATTTATTTATTTATTTATTCAGAAAATATAATGAGTTTACAGACATAAACCTAATGAGTAGTAAGTTACTGCAAATATTATATTTAAGACTCTTTTTAAGTCTTCACCGCTATATCGGTTCGTAGCACCCGATCCCAGCTAGAAAAATTCGACTGATGACCAGTCCTATACTTCCCACCTAGTAAATATTTGCAAAAAATAAACACTTTTTTTTTTATTCTTTGACTAGGCCCAAACAACCTTAGCTGTTGGTGGTCTTTAAAACACAATTTAATTTTTATTCTTTGAAAAAAGCATGGCCCTCTTTTTTGTTTGGTGATCTACTGATGGCTAGCTTAATATAGCAAAAATCATGGTTACCTTGATTTACGTACAATTTTTATTTTTTTTAGTAAAATATTTTTTTTCTCGAAAACTATACATTTTAGAGAAAAAAAATATTTACATTTTTTTCATATTATAACATCTAGAATTCATTTATATTTTTTTTTACCTATGTTAATACGTGACATTGAGGACGTTTTTTTAAATATCTCAGGATCCACTGAACCGATTTGACTCAAAATCTAATCAGATCTAAGTTAAAGGCTGATAAACACAATAGAACAATCGGCATGCCCGTATGTTGTTCCGTTCTTAAGATATCGAAGGCGAAAAATTGACCACATACATACACACACACATACACACACACACACACACACACACATACAGACATCAGTCAGAAAATGATCTTAAACGATTGCTAGGGTCTCAAAACGTGAAAATCTGTAAAAATCTCGAAATATTGTTTTCGGACTGAATCCATTACTTCCCTACCATAGTAGAGGTGGGAAGTAAAAATATGAAATAATATTAATATTATTGAATTTTACTTTTTCACCCGTTATACTTATAAGCGGGCGATAAAATTACTTTAGCGCTCGGATCGTCACCGGTCTGAGATCGGTCATTTTACGAACGGTTTGCATGCGTAAAAAGCAGCCATTTTATAGGGGATAAGACAAAAAGAAATTTTATGTTTATCTTTTACTTATATATGTCGTTTAAGGTCGGAAGTCGCATGATGTGAGCTGCCGTTTTAAGTTTATGAGGGGGGGAGGTCATCGATAAAACCGGTCACCGGCGTTCGACGCCATCTTGGAAAAGGGTTGTTTTTTCAAATAACTCGGCTCCTATTGGTGGTACATGAACATTCGATAAGGCGTTTTAAAGGACGTAAAATTTCCTGTCTTTTGTGTCCTATTAACTTTTTCTTTAAGACTAATACTTTCTTATTTATTGCGCAGAAAATTTGAAAATTAAGCGCAACAATCAGGCTTTCGCATTTTTCTCGTAATGCATGTAGATTGTATACCTATAGATGTGTATTGGACTATATTACAACGAGTGGTGACAGTATGTAAAAACGAGCGATAGCGAGTTTTTACAGTCACACGAATCATAATACCATTCGGCACGAGATATTATATATGGTATTTTTTGACATACCCACTACAAAATACTTACTTTTCAGTTCATTTTTAAAAAATGTTGACTGTTCATTTGCGTCGCTACCATTACTTTTACAGTATGCCGTGAAGGTCGTGAGTAAGTAATGGCAGGTGCACGCAGGCGGATAGAGCGAATAAACAGAAGTTACTATGGCAACCGTTTGCTTATCGCACTAGTGCGGTATGTAAAACTTTCCGCATGCCTGCCAGTTAAATGACCCATTACAGGCCAGTATACATGCATCGAAAGTGGCTATTTTGTAGTGGGTATGGCCAAAAATATTTTACTATCAACTTGTAACGCAAGGAAAAACCTACAATGTGGTTCATTGAATGTTCATTTTCGAACAACAGTGTACATAACAGCGCGCTGCGGTCTGTGAATGTAGTAATCGAAACTTAGTAGTAAAGCAAAGCAGTCTATTCATTTTTCAATGATTGTGTCGCGCACCGACATGCCGACATTCGCGGCGCGCTGCTAATACACTGTTGCTCGAAAGTAAACATTCAATATACCAAATTATAGGTTTTTCCTTCAAGTCGATAGTAAACTATTTTCCGTACATGTTACCACTTACGAACAAAATGCGAAAACCCGTTTGTTAGGCTTAATTTTCAACTTTTCTTCACAATAAATAAGAAAGTATTGTCCTCTGGAAAAAAGTGAAGATGACGTAAAAAATAGAAATGTTACGCTGTTTAAAACGCCGTACCGAATTTTGATGTAGCACCAATAGGAGCCGAAATGTTTGAAGAAAAAAAAAACATTTTTCAAGATGGCGGCAACACTCAATACTGATCTCTCCCTCATTAAACCTCCAACTGTCACTCACATCCTGTGACTTCCGATCGCAAACTACAATGCAGACTGGACTAAGAGCAAACAAAACGTTATCAATGTTCAGGTACATGCTTGATCGAGAGAGCGCAATGAAAGTGGACGCCCGATTGCAGGACGCATTGTTCATAATGGCTGTATCGAATAGCTGCATGAATCCATTGGTCTACGGTAGCTACGCGATGAGCTTCAGGCGCGAGTGCTGCAGGCTACTCACTTGTTGCTGTTCCACTCCCGGAGATAACGAGACCGATGTCGGCGGACCTAACATACATCGTATTTTAGACAGGAAAAGCATGAGTGAGTTTATTTGCGATTATTTGTAATTGTTATGCGTTATTGTCTTCACAATTCACAAAAGCATCCGATTTAGACGGAAACATTTTTGACACATATTTACAACCAGAAAAATATGATCGTACAAACAAACATTTTAATCTCGAAACTGATTTATTAACAAATCTGTGTTAAAAATATCATGTGGTCTCATTTTATTATAATAATGTAGAATATTCTAAAATGTTAAGTGAAAAATAATAATTCCTTCAAGCAGTTGTGAATATAGAATAGTTTTGTCATAATTCACATTCATAAATGATGATATAAAAAAGACATATAAAGCAGAACGTATATAAGTTTAGGATTTACTGAGCAAATATTGTTTTGACGCTAGGCCTATAGCTTACTGTTAACTAATTATCTTAAAAACAATAAAATGTTTATATTTAATAAACATAATTTAAAGTTTGGAAAAAACGTGATAAGTGAGTAGTCAAAAATGTTATCGAAAATGATAATATTATAATACAGTCATCTATGTTAATATTCTTTTTAATATTTGCAAAAAGAAACACCTAATTATAAATTCTGTCATCATGAATACGGTTACATATTTTTAGCAGATAACAATTTTTGCAGTAAAAATTTGGTTGAGGCGAAAGTGTAGCTTCGTCTGCATACAAAACAAGTGCATAACCGTTTAAACACATCAAATATTAATAAAAACTAATCTCAGTTGTCGAGCGCCTATAATGAACAATCTCTTTCTCTCAAATATTAACAAACACTAACAGAATATGAGAAGATGAGAACCGTTAATGCAATATTGATGAGTTCCATATTGTCACATAAGAGCCACACTCTGCACATTCTGACCTACTCTATATTACATTTTAATCGACTTAACACCAGCTAATGGCTATAATGGATTTTTTATAAATGAAACTTTCTTAATTAATTTAAAAAAGAATTGAAGTATCTGTACAACTTCGGAATATTATTTAAAGCTAGTAAATAACTAGGTATGAATCAATCAAGTTTTGTCGTTATTATATCTACCTTATTAGTACCTACCTACTCAAGTTTGTTAAAAATGCACTTATTTCTGACTTGAGTAATAACTAACATTGTTTTATTGATACACTACACAGAGAAATAACACACAAACTTGTAACGAAGTGGAAAACGATTTTTTATGGTATCCTTGCTCTGAAAGTTCACTTTTACGTCGTTGCGTAGCGTTCACTAAGCGGTCGATTACCAAATACACTTTAAATTATTTCACACTGTGCAATAGTATTAATATTATTGAACAGTGTGCAGTAATGAAATATTATTCAATGATTTATAATTTCATTATAGCACAAGGTGCAGTAATGAAATATTATTCAACGTTGTAATTTAATAGCCTTATCATGGATACGAAGGTTAAATTATTTATTTATTTACGTCAAAAATATTAAAAGTAAACTGTCGAAGCAAGGATTGTATAATAGTAATTACTGCAACTAGTGGCTTAAGTGGCGGGTTATATGACAGTCGCGATTTTGCGATTACCGCACTCGTTCTGGTATAAATGCAACATAACCTTAAGAGAGTCACTTTAGCCAACGCGTTACATATAATATTTTTTGCAACAATTGCTTCAAAAGTTCAATTTTAAGCAAATAAATAAACATTTTATTAATGACATTATAGTAAAGTAATCTATAAAATACTTTATTACGCACGTGTGTTATAAAGTTAAACAAAACAGTATTACTTTATAGAACGAAGTCCGTTAAAATTTACTTTAAAGTTTAAACATTACCTTTCGAATGCATGAGAAGCTTGCATAAAGAATCACTTTTCAAACGGTATTTATTTTATCAATTTATTTATTTATATCACGGCACTATTTATATCACTGATCCACCGTAAACTTGACTGCGTGACTCACGGTTGACTGATTAATTCATTCATTCGCACTGGCTGTTTATATATGCTGCGTGGCCTAAGCCTAGTGTGTTCTCGCTTTCTCTAGAACTTTCGCGCAGGTACTAGTTGTTACATTAAACAGGCCCCGTTTCTCAGAACTCTTGCCTGTCGTTTATATACAGGGTGATCCGTAACAATATTATACTTCTATATAGTCGCAAATTGGCGAATGGTGGCGAAAACACCTCCTCCCTCTTGACGTACTGATCAGCTTATGCGCATGCGTGAGTACGTTGTTCTCGACTAATAATAGAATATTTTGGATGAAACTTCACTTTAAACTAGGCACGAACAACCTTTTCTCGCCTTTTATTTACTTTAAGTTAAAATTTGAAAATGGATACTACTATGATAACGAAATTTTTTATGAGCTGATTGAGGAAAGATAATCAACTTATTTGAACTTTAAGTAACACATAAAAATAATAATTCATATATTATTCGCAATACGAATATTTTCTTAATGATTTATAAAACAAAATATTGTTTCTGTGTGAAAAAAAAACTTCAATAGATGGAAAAATTTCTTTGCATAAGTAAGCAACAGATATACATTATATTAAAATTAAATGCATGTACCTAACAAAAAATAAATAATTAATAATTACATTTTTACAAAATGGATGTCTTGACTAACTAAGCATAATTTAAATATTAATTTGTGTATTTGTATCGAGGTTTAAAAGGGCCTTTTATTAAAAAATGTACTTGGATGTTTTCGTTTAACAACTTTATACATGATGATGTTATAATAGTTTTAAATTATCAATGAACTGAAGATGACAAAATTTATTGTCAAAACGTTTTCAATTAATTTACTTCTACTATTATAATTGAATATAATATATTAAAATCGGGTAAGGTCTAGTTACTGTTGTTTTATTAATTAATAATTACTTCAAGATTTCGAAAGGATCCTACTATACGTGTATAATGGATAAATGTTTGTGATTTACACGAAAAGAACGATGTATCTAATTTGAACAAATTTTATTCCTCTCATTTTCATGTCAAGTAAAATGTTGCTTTAACGTAATGCAATTTCTTTAGTATATGTTGACGCTAGTGACCTCAGTTGTCGGCCGTCTATAATTTACAATTCATTCATTCATTCATTTAGTATGTGTTCCGAAGCCATTTATTTTTATCTTCATTAAGGACCTACAATTCTTTGTGCAATGTAAACATGACTTATTTAGTACAAACATATTTTTTGTTACACATGTATATGAGAAATGTATAACATATCGTTAAACTAGTCTAAAATAAAATTTATCTCGCGGCTGTAATATAATATATTTGAACTAGCATGAAACATCTTTTATTCCATACTACTTTAGATAGAACCCGTTGAATAAATATTTTATTCAACACATGCATGCTTTTAGTGTTTTTTCGTATCTGTTTTGCGGACCTTAAATAGCCATTTATTGATTGATGACGTCATGATCCATTATGAAACGCTTTTCGATGATATATTGAAAAACATTTGAAAAACCCGTTATCTAATGAACATTATGAACCTCTTTTCGGTGTTATAAATGAAATACGGTTACTATGGTAACAAAGTGAATAAATATTGTATCAAGCCCAATGTTTTTATTATGAGATGTACTTCTGTCAGAGAATCTAAGTTGTTTGACATTAATTGAATTAATGTCTAAAACCATGCATGTGTTGAATAAAGTATAGTGTGCAACGCGTGTGATAAATCTTTATGCGTCAGGCAAGATGTTTTCAGCACGAGTAGTAGGCGAGCGCTCACGAGCCTTGGCGACTGAGCATCGCGAGCCGAATACGAGTGCTGAAAACATCTCGCCTGACGCATAAATATGTATTTAGCATATAGTATATTGTGTAACAAGTGTGCTAAATACATATTTAGCACACTTGTTACACAATATACTATTTTGCACGGGTGCGCGCACATGCGAATATTTTATACACGTATATGTGAGCATTTAAATGCTAGTTGCTATGGCAACGAAGTAAATATTCTTAGCTGTCAGTGAGAGTTCGGTATTTGAAATTGATTAAATAAAGCTCTATAGAGAGTTGAAATGTACAACAATTTCAACTCTCTATAGAGCTTTATTTCATATACATAATTGTACTAGTTGTATAAACTACTATTATTGATAAAAAGATCATAATGTACTCGTAATAAAATATATTTTTCATTAATGAAAATACGCTTGACTTGATATATAACCTTTAAAATGTTTAAAAATGTTTTATACGTCCTGCTGATTGCTGAATATAAAAATATATATCGAAACTTTGAAAATTAAAAACATAGTGGTAGAAAATGTTTCCTGAATTTTGAAAACCAATGTAATTTACATATACATGGTAAGAAAGATAAATAGATGTCGGCGCGTCTATAATCTACAATAAATAAAAGAAAGATAAAATACATTTTTATATATTCCTTGTTATATATTTTCTGTTTATTTTAATATTTAATATAAGCCGTGAAAAATATCTGCGATAGTTTCTCCATGCCTAATGCTTATTGTAGGAACACGTACAAATAATAGGCATATTTAATCTCATTCTGGCCGCGCCCGATCAGTATACATTGAATTAAATATATGAGTGGAACACACTCTGTGAGTGTTTATTCAAAAAATTAATGGAGGCTGATTTCAAAATAGCGACCGAATAGTAACTGACATATCAAATTTTCAGGTCGTTAGTAGCCTTACACGAAAAATATGGGTTGGTAACCTCTACCCTTGCGGCTTACCTTGACCAACGCGCAATGCTTTGAAAATCGATTTTTTGGTAATAACGACACTTATCTGGCAGCGAACGAGTTGAAACTGCGTGAAATTGTAGTTTACAGTGTATCTTCAACAATTAATAATATTATGGGTTTCCAAGGAAGAAGTTGGCGAAAGCGTCGCCAACCGACGCTACAAGCATCCCGTAGCGCAGCAGTTCGCTTTTACCGCACCTACCTGGAAGGCAGTGGGTTGAAACTTCGTCAAATTGTAGTTGACCTTTAACAAATGCATGTTTAAGTGAATGTATTGTAACAAAACTCGTTGGTAACTTTGGTTAATATTTTATTTATCTATTCTTTCACAACAGTGACAACCGTTTACATGCTTTGGACAATTATTGTTCCTCACTTTATATTCACTGTTCGCTTTTTGTCTATTTTTCGTTGGTCAGTTTTGCTTGACCGTTGGTCAGTTTTTGTTGACCAACACTTCGTCACTACTTGACCACTATGTGTCCACCATATGTCTGTTGTACGTATATTGTTCACTGGGTCCACTATATGTCTGTGATGGTGGTATTCATTTGCCACCTGCAGATATCTTCCACACTGTCTGTCACTTTGCACCAGAAGATTATCTGCACTTAATCACTCGAAGATCTCGTCTGTCACTCGCAAATATCTTCCACACTGTTTGTCACTTGGTACTGGAAGATTATTTGCACTAGGTCACTCGAAGAACTTTTAACTCGCTGGTGGTATATTTATTTCCCGTTGCACTTTTCACGTCTGCTCTCGTTGAGAATGTATACGTGACTCCGGTGTTTCATTCTTGCTCTTGCTTATATGAACTTTCCTGGTCATTTTATATCCATGGTGGCGGGTTTTCTTATTGTTGTCAACCAGAATATTTCTTCGCGCTCAAGGCTGCGTGATCCATGTTAAGCCAACGAATCAAGGCTGCAACGAGCCTGCCTAGATTCGTTATAGTATTTTTGGAAAAAGCATTTCCGCCTCACGAGTGATGCTTGTAGCTTCGGTTGGCAACGCTTTCGCCAACTTTTTCCTTGGAAAACCATACTATTTGTTAAAGATACTCTGTGAACTACAGTTTGACACAGTTGCAACGATGGCATGCCACTTATCTTGTTGTTATGTTATACCGGTGGGTTTCACAATGCTTGGATACAAAGTTACGATTTTGTTTTTTAGTATTGATTTTTATATACCTACAATAGACACGTGTAAAGTCACCGAGATGAATTTTTAAACAAGCAGCCGTATTGATATAATATGTATAATATTCTAAGAATTGTATTGTGTTTTTTATTAAAACACTAGCGGTACCTATCCGGCTTCGCCTGGGTGGAATGAAATTATGATTTAATAGCGGGCACCCATGGCGCGCCGCTCACGTATATTTAGTATTATCCCCTCCGCATGAAATTCTCCCCCTGCGAAACGAAGTATGATTTATTATCACCTACCGCGATCATCTCTCCCCCTGCGAAGCGAAGTCGGGCTTAAAAATTAATGTCAAAGCAACAAGATAAAAATTAAAAAAATATATAATTATATAAATGAATATTAAAAAAAGAAAAATTTCACGGAAAATATGCAGGCTGAGTTACTAAAAATATCTCGGGCGATATCTCATTTATTAGGAGCATTAGAAAAAAAAGTTATAAATGAAAGTTGGATTGGAATAAGAGCACTATACTTTAAAATTATTTTTAGCTATACAGGGTGTACGATGTAGTCATGGTACAACTGACATGTATTTTTATAGATAGAACATTTGTCCATTCGTAAGCCTGCATAAAATTGTGCCATTTATGAAATTCGGTTGCGACGTTGCCAAAATATTCAACTTTTTCTGCAAAATTCTACATTTTCGTTATCTACTAGGTACTAAAATACACACCAACCACACTTTTCAAGTTGAGTCAATTTGTGCGGGTCAAGTATTAGTCCATAGCATGTGCTATCCTCCAGATACTTCAGAGTTAAATTTAATTATACAGGGTGTTAGTTGCAATGGTTGGAAAATGCAAAACTTTAACTTACCTTAAGTCAGTTTTTTTTAAATAGCACACCCTGTATATCTTTAGGTATATGAATAGAACTCGCTTTCCTCTACACATTTAAACCTAAAAATATACAGGGCGTGCTACTTAAAAAAAATTTAAGTAGCACACTCTGTATATTTTTAGGCATAAAATGTGTAGAGGAAAGCGAGCCTAGGCTAAACTACTGAAACTATAAACTTGAAATTTGACAGGTAGGTTCCTTATAGGACATAGGCATCCGCTAAGAAGGGATTGTTCGTAATTTAAAAGAGGTGTAGAGTTCTTTGACAAAATGTTCATATCTCACATGCCGTTAAGGTGAGAGGTACCTATACTGAATTCAACATACTAAATCTTCTTTAAAAATAAGCAAACCCATATTCGAGCATTTTTTTTAAATTTAACCCCTAAGAGTGTGAAACGGGATGTAGGATTTTATGACTAACCAACGCCCAGGCCAAACCGATGAAGCTAAAAACTTGTATTTGGCAGGAACAGTAGGTTCCTTTTATAACGTAAGCATCCACTAAGAAGTGGATTTTAAATTTAATGCACGTGCATTACACTGCCTAAGCCACTGATGATAGAAACATGAAATTTGGAAGTTATGTTCTTTACTAAGAAAGGATTTTTCGGAAATCAGTCCCTACGAGGGTGAAATGGGGTGGTCTGTTTGTAATATCAAAATAATTGTCTTTTTTAAGCTTATATGTTTACTAGCGGCCCTGTCCGGCTTCGCCCGGGTGCTAAGAAAGCCCGGGTGCAACACACTACTCTCTCGCTACGCTCGTTCGCTATATACAGGGTGAGTTCGACCACCCGTATCAGTCGTTTTTTTCGAAAACGGTTAGTCGTAGAGAGTTGTGTCAAAAATTTGTATTATAAAAGCCCTAATAAAGAATCGAATGGTGATAATTTTTTTTCCGGGAAGGTCGGCTTCCCTATTAGTTTGCTCCAGAATGTCCAGAACTCCGGAATTATAAATGTAACGATAGGTCGAAAGTGGTATTGTTGAAAAGATCTTTAAAAAATAAGCAAGTTTTGTAGGAAATTTTTTTTTATTACTGCCACCCCTGTAAATTTCTATAAGTATAAATATAAATTATTATTTATTATATGTTCAAAACTCCGGAATTTTAGAAAGCACGATAGGTTGAAAGTGGTGCTGTTCAAAAGCTCTTTAAAAATAGGCAAGTTTTGTAGGAAAAATTATTTAATTACTGCCAGCCCTGTTAAGTAACAATCGTTTGAAATTATTAAATCAAAATTTCATAATAACGATCGAAGTCGGCATTAAAAATCTAGCAACCTTAGACATTGTCACAAGTGTTCAAACTGTCTTCCATTTACTCTTTATTACATACTACTGAGCTCTTCTGGTTATACTGTGAGTGTACTTTTTCAGTGTTTAATGATCGATAGATAGGTAACTAGATTTTAAATGCGGACTTTTAAAAAGTTCGTTATTATGACATTTTAATTTAGTAATTTCAAACAAATATTACTTAACAGGGGTGGCAGTAAAAAAAAAATCCGTACAAAACTTGCTAATTTTTTAAAGATCTTTTCAACAATACCACTTTCGACCTATCGTTACATTTATAATTCCGGAGTTCTGGACATTTTGGAACAAACTAATAGGGAAGCCGACCTTCCCGGAAAAAAAATTATCACCATTCGATTCTTTATTAGGGCTTTTATAATACAAATTTTTGACACAACTCTCTACGACTAACCGTTTTCGAATAAAACGACTGATACGGGTGGTCGAACTCACCCTGTATATAAACCTTCCATGAAAAATTGTCTAACTGTTGGTGAAAGCCGCATCACAATCAGTTGCGTGGTTTAGGAGGAGTTAGTGGTTATACAGACAGACAGACAGACAGACGCGGAAAGCGACTTCATTTTATACTATGTAGAGATTTGTATGCTATTAAAACAGAAACGAGCGTTAAAACTAACCACCAGCCAGAGTTCGTTTCGCAGTGGGAGAGATTCTCACGGGGGTGGGTAATAAATAGTACTATGCTTCGTAGGGGGAGAATTTCTCGCAGGGGGGATAATAAATTAACAATATACTAAATATATACGTGATCGGACTCACGGGTGACCGCTATTAAATCATAATTTCATACCACCCGGGTCGCTAGTTCATTTATATAATGCTACTTGTACATTACAGAAATAACGATTTCCGGTAATTTGTTAATTGCTCATGTCCATATTATGTTATATAATACTATAATGTATATTACATATTATTATATTATGACCATATAAGTTCTCGTGATTTTGAATGTGGTACATTTTAAAAATTGCACAGAAGTTTCAAAACATTAAAATACAATCGACTGTAATTAAGTTGTTATTTATATAAAATAGGTGAAACCAATTTTTCTTTTTTTGATGTCTTTCAGCACTGTTCAATGATGAGCTGTCATTTGCTATTTACTTGGCACAAAATATAATATACTTATGATATGCAAATATATATAATATACAGATAATAAAATTGTATTGTTTCACTTCTACCGAGTGTGATCACGACACACCTGATCTTTTTTTTTAAATCCTTCTAAACTAGCTACTTTAAAAAACGAAGGGGTAACAGAGTAATGAGGAAACCATTCAATATTTATCAGCATCGAACAATATCTCCGGATTCCGGAATCAATCAAAAACGACATAGTTATTCACTTTCACCTCTTTCCAAGCGCTCAGCGCCCCCAATAATATACTCTGTCTATCGTTACACTGTTCTTTCAGACGGAGTGGCGTTGGGGGCGGCTGATCAGCGTACGTCGGGGGGCACGGGCGTCGCACTGAGGACCAAAGACCTCAGCCAGACAGACGGCGGCAGTAGATTGGCAGGTCGCGTCATTAAGAACGTGCTAAGTTTTCGTAAAGGTAATGTAAATCGAAATGCCGTTCAAGCATATAATAAAACTACTTCAAATCCAATTTATTTTTCATTTCAAATAAAATCATCATAGAAGAAGAAAGAAAAGTAATTTTATATAATATATCTTGTCATTATTTAGAGTTACAGAGGGTAGACAATTGTATTTTTTATGCAGACGAAGACGCCCTTGTCAATTTCAATATTAATACATACTGCTATATACAGAAAGCTTATAAAATGCTGGCATAGATTTTATTCGACCTTTGCAGGTTTAATTAAACTTTCAATTTAATTTTCTAACTAAATTGATGTTTTCCTGGCTAGCGTTAGAGAAAGCTAAAAACGATCTCAAGCAAAAAAAGAAATCTCTGTTTTTCCAAGTTAAAAAAATTAATAAAAATTACAGGATTTGACTCTTTTCAGATTTTATTAATTAATCTTCCAATATAATAATACAAAATCACCAATTCTAAGTGCAGTTGAAAACTTCGTCGATTTAAGTGAGGTCAAAGTTGGAGAAATAATACAATTTTTAATAGTTTTTATTTAGATACATCGCAGGAGCCACGGCAATTCTAGAAGCCATTTCGTTTCAGTGTTTTTTACCGTTAAACGTCTAAAACCTGCGTAAATTTGGTTATTTTGATATTTTCAACCTTACTCGAAAGGTTTGCCAGAAAATAATTGAAGAATTCCATAAAAATGCATCACCTCATTTTTTAGTGTTCCGTACCCAAATCGGCTAAACGGAACACTAATTATGGAATCACCTCGGTATCTGTTTGTCTGTCTGCCACAGGCATTTTTCTCACAGGCCGTTTAATATAAAAAGTTGAAATTTGGTATATAGTTGTAGGAAATAGTGGCCCAACTGCAGACGTGAAGTATGAAGAGATGAATTTTGATTTTGGGGCTGTTTTGGGGAGGTGGAAAGATATGCAAAAAAATGTTTTCTTAAGGTCAACGTGTTGGGTATCAAACGAAAGCTTGTCACTTTTATTGTCACCATAAATCTACGCACCGTTCATATTTCACGACTTTTAAGTCACTATACTTCAAGGTGGTAAACTGCTCAGGTGTATATAGGGACTTAACATGTAAAATCATAAATATGCAGCTTCCTGCTTTCCTGATTTTTTTATAGCAAAAATTCATTAAATTAAAAATGATCACTGGCAAATTATCTGCATGATAGGCCACTAAGTTATAACGAAAATAATTTTTATACAGCGTGGCTACAAAAAATCTATATTTTTGACATTTCGACTATTATGAATTTGTCAGAAAAAATTATCCTTGTTAAAAGTTTGTTTATGCTCTAAAACATAAAAGGAGATAGCTCTTCTTATCAACGGGGAGAATTTGAAAGTTTGATTTGCTCCAAGAAGAGACCTTGCTGACACACCTTTAAACGGATCGAAACCAAATTTTAAACTCAGGGTTTTGGGGGATTCCTCAAGTAGATTTTTCTTATTTCCTACCTACTCCTCTAAGAAAAATAGAAAACTGCGATATTCGCGAAAACGGCTCAAACGATTTTCATCATATTACATAAATCGGTATGTTATTAATAATCCTACAATATGCCTCCATTCATTTGTTTCGTAAAAAATCAGAATGGGAGAACATCGCAATTTTCAATTTTGTTTATCAATAAACTACCCTTATTAAGGGATGTAGGGAGGAAATATTAAAATATATAGGTATACCTAATCAATTATATATAATTTTCCGAACTAAACACATCTCTTATAAATAATTACTTTATAATTGATTGCATACATTAAATCGAATAATTTTTATGACGTCTTAATAATTAGAAGATCATTATTCATGGCGAGTTTAATATTGATACATAGTTGAACAACAAATTAAAAAATTCGCGGAAATTATTTTCAAACAATTAACTTATTGTTCTGGCGCACAATGGGGTTGACCCATTATATTGAAAGTGGTTGTTTTTCCGGATATCATTGTACTCAAGGTGAATCAATATCCATTTTTGGTAGGAATTTTGAAGCGTTTATCAAATTCCGCCATTCCAAATATACTTATTAATTTATCAGCAAAAACGACTGAAAATAATATGTAATAAATATTAGTAAAGAAAACTTTTTAGATACAAGCTTTTATTTAAATGCACTAAAAAGGAAAAAATAATGTTTAATAATTTAGGTTAATAATTACCTATAAAAGCGTGGGTCATAAACTATCATAGAGTTCACGACCCACGCTTTTATATAAAACCCACGCTATATATATAAAACAGTTCCGTTACTGACTGACTGACTGACAGACAACGCCCAGGTCAAACCGTATAAACTTGAAATTTGGACAGTAGGTTCCTTTTGTGACGTAGGCATCCACTAAGAAAGGATTTTTTGAAATTCAGCCCCTAAGGGGGTTAAATAGGGGATGAAAGTTTGTATGGAAATTCGTCGTTTTTGAAGTTAGAAGCATGACATTTTGCACAGGAGTTTCTTATATAACGTAGGTGAGTAATAAGAAAGGATTTTTGAAAATTCATCCGTTAAAGGGGTTAAATAGGGGATGAAAGTTTGTATGGAAGTTCATCATTTTTGAAGTTAGAAGCATGAAATTTTGCACAGGAGTTCCTTATATAACGTAGGTGAGCAATAATATGTATTAATAAAATTCGATCCGACGAGCGAAGCGAGTGTGTAATGTATTATTAATATTCGAGTGAACGAGCGAAACGAGTGAGTAATGTATTAATAAAATTCGAGCGAACGAGCGAAGCGAGTGAGTATTGTATTATTAATATTCAAACGAACGAGTGAAGCGAGTGTGTAATGTATTAATAAAATTCGAGCGAACGAGCGAAGCGAGTGAGTAGTGTATTAATAAAATCCGAGCGAACGAGCGAAGCGAGTGAGTTATGTCTTATAAAATTCGAGCGAATAAACACCGCCAGCCCGGCTTCGCTTCGCAGGAGGAGAATTTCTCGCGGGGGGGATAATAAATCATAAATCGAAAAATACGTGGGCGAAGCCACGGGTAACGGCTAGTACGAGTATATAGTGATAAATTCTGAGAACATAACACGCAAAATTAAAACCTCACATGGATAACCACCTAGATATCTAGTACTATAAAAAAATTAGTTGTTACCCAACATAAAATTGTATATTATATCAATGTCGCGTCTTGGAATTTGTAATTTGTAAATTGTTGAAAAAATCGCACTTTTTAAAAAAAGTTTGTTTTTTTAAATAATATTTATATCAGTATAAATAACAAGGGGTGGAGTGCACCACTGTTCAATATTATGATTTGGCAACAAGATTTTGATGACATGCTGTCGAATTCATGACCCCTGCTTTTTATACCTGCACCAAATCAAATTTTCAGAACCTCCCCGTACACGAGAAGAGTTATATTGATTCCTTTTAAGTTTTGGAGCATACACAAACTTTTATCAAGAATATTTTTTTCTGACAAATTAATAATATTAATCAAAAGGTCAAAAATATACATTGTTTGTAACCACGCAGTATAAAAATTATTTTCGTGACCTATCATGTAAATAATTTAACAGTGTTCATTAATTTAATGAATTTTTGCTCTAAAAAACAGGTGGGCGGGAAACTGCATATTTATGATTTTACTTGTTAAATCCCTATATATACCTGAGCAGTTAACCATCCTGTGTATATAACAGTCTTATGCATATCAAGAATTACGAACACAATGTTACAAGTTACAACACACATTATTATTCTGAACCACTGCAGTACGCAATTCCATTTCAATACCTGAACGTGATACTTTTATAATCCTGGATTACAGCTTTAAGGTCATCCATAAAATTGATTAAATTTCAGATTCACAGTTCACATGTATGAAGATCTATCTTAGAGCACATAAACGAAAACAGAGTAAACATAAATAATTGTTTTAGCGTTTTCAAAAATATAATTATAGTGCGAAAAAATTGCGCTTTTTGTCAAGTACCATTAGAGTATTTGCCAGTGAACAAAATAAAATATAAAACTTTGTTATAATGAAAGTTTATGCTCTAAAACATTTTTTGAATTTTTATTTTTATTTATTAAGGAGATTGGTGACCTTGGTAAAAATAGTTAACTTAATATGTTGAAATTAGTATAAAAATATTGCTAAAAATATGAAGATTATGAAAAACATTTTTCAAAATTTTTTCTTTATGGCGTTTTTCCACCTTTCCACTTTCGCGGCGAAAATGGAAAGATTCAGGTTAGAATCCTGACTGTGACTATGGTTGATAAAATGATTTTTGTCGATATGTTTGGAATCAATTATATAATTGGCTGCTTTCCAACAAAAATTTTTGATTGAATTGTTTTTTCTAATAAAACACATTTCACTGATAATATCAGTGAAATGTGTTTTATTAGAAAAAACAATTCAATCAATTATAGAACAGACACTCAAAATTTAAGTAGTCCGTACATTTATATATTACAATGCTTAATAGACACGAGGAATAAATTAACAGAATATGAACGTAACAACACAACGCACAATTATAGCACAAGATTTGGCTCGGATTTAAAAACGCCCAAACACAAACTAGCACTGTTTGAAAAAGGACCCAGATATTGGGGTCACAAATTGTATAATAATTTACCAGACACTATTACAAATATAAAAAGCGCCATTGCCTTTAAAAAAGCCTGCAAAAAAATGTTACTAGGAAAATGCTATTATGATTGCCAGGAATTTCTTGAGGACAATAATTCAGTCATTATATAATTACTGTAACTTGTTTTGTATATTGTATATGATACTTTGTATATTTTGTACATTTTATGTTTTTATGACGACTCCACATGCAGAAGCATCAATGGATTGAAATAAATTTGAATTGAATTGAATTGAATTATGTTATGAAATTATGCTAACATTTGTATTATTATTATTATTATTATTATTGATTGTTAAAATTTATAGTCAACATAATTTGTTACCATGTTACCATGTTTTTGTCTTATGTACCCTGTCTTATGTTAATTGCTATGGTTAGTAATTAATATTAATTTTCATAAATATTGTTATTTTTATGTATGTACTTGAAAAAGTCTAAATCTATAGACGAAACGTCGTACATTTAATTTAATAAATCAAATTATTTTGTCCAGTATCCTGCGATTTTGCTTAATTTTATTATAATCACGATGGACACGATTTCTAATATATATATTTGACTAGTGCATTTTGAAGTAAATTTTATGCCCTTTAATTTTGAATTGGACCATTTTTTCGATAGGACAAGCCGTTTTTATGTTATAAGCAAAAAACCGAAAAAAGTGCAAAAAAATCATGGTTTTTAGCCCACCAAAACTCCCCCGCCCTGTTTTAGAGGTCGCAAATTTGGATTTGACATCTCCTAAACATGCTTGAAGACACAAAAAAATAAAATCATTTGCTGCGCAAAACGCAAAGTGGACCTACCTTTTTAAGCTCTCGTGACTGGACTATTAAAATAATTCGAAAAAATATTAACAATTTTATTTAAATCATTTATCTCGTTATTGTCACAATGAAGGAAAATATTATTGTATCGGCTTTTGACTTACTCAGCAAATTGTTTATTTTTGACCAAATCTGTTTTGTATTATTATCAACAGTATGTAAATTAACTTTATTATAATAGTCTCTTTTTGCTTTTAAAATACCATTTTTGTGCATTGCCTTTAAATTTTAATATTTTTCATTTGAATTTTCATCGTATTTTTTTATTCTGAATAAATAGCGCAATTCCTCACTTTGTTCAATTATATGTTTAGTTATCCATCCTTTATGTTTCTTTGTGTTTTTATTTTTTTTATACGTACCAGTGTGCAACATACACTAAGACAATATTCCAATCAATTTTTGACATCAAGAATTGCATAGGTATGCTTTATGTTCGATTCAGTAAATTGTCTTTTATAAGTGAAGTTTGAAGATGTTATCAATTTGCTCACCTCCAGTGTGAGTAATTGCGCTTTGTGATCAGAAAAATTAAAATCTGTCGTAATAATTTTTATAAAATTAATTGAATCATTTATAATAAAATAGCCAAGGCAGGAAGAAGTAAAATCTGTAACTCGGCTAGGTTCATAATTACTTAAAATTGTACAGTTAAACGAATCTAATATATCGAAAAATTGTCTATTTTGATAACAGCTGTCACTGAGAATATTAACATTAAAATCTCTCCAAATCACAATCTTATTTATTTCAGGTTTGAGATGTTCAAATAGTACTTAATAACACTTTTTCCATAAATATTGAGAAATCACCGCTAGGTGATCGATAAATAGTTACCAGATAGAACTTGTGTGTTTCGTTTAATATTTTAACACCACAACATTCAAGATTTTTTTCTGAACAGAAGTTATTCAAATTCAATTCATTATAGTTATTACATTTTTGTGTATTCAAAAATATAGCAATACCACCATTTCGGTATACACTGCGAGAAAAATTCGCTACTAATTTATAATTCTGTAATTGTATTGTTTTTATTGATGTATCATTTTGCCAGTGCTCCTAAATGCTTTCAAAGTCTATATTTTCTTTACATACGATTTCTAACGCCTCTATTTAATGAGTTGAATGTTCTGATGTAGAATACTTAAAGTTTTATTGTCTTTTTTAACATGTTTCACATTGTTTATAGAATTCAACTGTCCGTGTAGGAAGCAATTTTGATCTTTTTTGTTATACAGTCGACTCTCGTTAATTCGAAACTCGAGGGACTCTTAAAATATTACGAATTATCGAGTGTTTGAAATATCAAATGGTTCGAAACAAAGGCTCAACAAACAAACGTTGATACAAGTTTGAACTTGTCGCAAAATGTATGTACCTATGTACTTACAATCTTTCCGCCTCTTTCTCTCTGCAACTTTGAATTGTCGAGTGTTGGACGCCGATGAGTTCGAATTAACGCGTCGTTTTGTTATATAGCAATGATTTTTTCGTACGAATTACCAAGTGCATAACAATGTATTGATTTAGTTCGAAATATAAAGAGATTTTGTAGGGAACTCGTGATAACTTTGAATTATAGAGAGGTTCGAATTATCGCAGGTTTGAATTAACAAGAGTCGACTGTACCATTATAAAATTTGCCTGGAGATTTCCGAAAAAACAGAAATCTCTTTAGAATTACATTATTAGGCCAAAAATCAGACTTATTTAGAATTTCATGTAGTTTAAAAATTGCACCAATTTTGTATGCACAATTTTCACTCTTGGATAGTAATTTTTCACAGATAAATGTATTACCTGTCACTTATTCTAGTAATTAATCACATTTTCATCAGTTGTACTACTTTTGATTCTACTTACGTGTTATAGTCACATCATTTTCTCTGCTCCTATGAATCCGTCATCATCATTTTTTCCTGATCTAATAACTCCCAGATTTTTACGCCGTGGCCACCTCTTACGACGATTCACTTCAATATATTCTCCACTGTCATTATCTATTTGTGATTGTTTAGATATTTTCGACTCAGCATTGACATTGTTATTTCTATGGCTGTTTTATTCACGTTTAATATTTGTTCATCTTTGATTACCTTCTCAATGTTATTTAAAACTTCAATGAGATTCTTTTTGCTATTTTCAAACTTTTTAATTTCATTTTCATTCTTCTTTGATTTCATTTAATGGTAGTTGTAATTTTATTTTTTGTACGTTTTTTGTTTGAGATCTCCCCTATCTATTAAAACATGTCTGACAGGAAATTTTTGTTAAGTACCTTGTCAGACTTAATTAGGAGAGCGCAACCTACATGCATAAGTTTTTCATCATAAAAAACACTTTTACGATAAAAAACCTATTTTAATATATAAAATGGATCAAATACTTTAAATTAAGATTAGAAAAAAAATGTTTTTTGTTGGCAACGGTAATACCACATTTTTTAACTAAAAAACGTGGTCTCGGCGCCCAAAAAATAATGTCAGACATAGTAAAAAACGTTTTTTCGCTGGCAGACCAATTTTTATGCATAAAAGAAATCTCAAACTTCATTTCAAAAAAGAAACTAAGATGGTGTTTTGCTGTAATTTCAAAAAGTTGTTTATTTACATACACCCTTCCATGTCCAATTCTAATAAACACCCCGACAGGTTGAATGAAAATTTAGAATAAAAAACATTACATGAATTAGGTACATTAATGTACCTAGTAGTTGTAATACAGCGAAGTACAATCCAGAATGAATAATGTAAATTATAGACGCTCGACAACTGAGGTCATTAGCGTCGGAAGGTACAATCCAGAACACGCATCTGAAGAGCTAATTATAGGAACAAAATCAGAAAGATGTTAGCTGGAGCCTGGAACCGGAATGGTTTAAAACCCTAAAGCAGATAAAAAATCTTCAACTTAGTCATTCTTTTGATAAAACACTAAATTCCAAATAAAACTTTCAATATGGCGACAATATTGCTTCATCATCTCAGTTGGTCGTTTAAAAGCTGTGAAATCGCGACGTAGAAAGTCAAAATTATTCTATAGTGAAATTTTTCAAAAGAATGAACAAAATCATGGCGAAAGTTCTGCTTATGCTAGTAGTCCAGTAATTTTAGATTTCCATTGCAGAAAAATTCCCAGTTAGCTGTTTTTTTTTATTGACCTTCGTTATGGTGTTTTAAAAAGTCCCCATCGATATCGTGCCGGCGTTGCCAGATATTCGAGGTTCAAGTTCACGATAGACGGTTTTTAGTGATTTTCTCGGTTCCGTTCCATTTTTTGTAAAAAATAATTATTATCAATCTTGTAGAGGATAAAATTATCTACAACTTTTGTATAAACATTTTTTGTCTACGATTTATAGTTTTTCTTATTAAAGTACCCGCGGCTTCCTCCCCCTCGATTATACATAACGAGATTATGCTGCTTCCCGAGGGCCTAACATAATGATTTGTACATTATTTTAAGTTGAACTTACAGCTAACGATTAATTATAATTTTATCGAAATTAATGCAGTAGTTCTCTACTTACAAGCAACCAAACATACAAATCGACAGCGCTCAAACAGACAGACAGACAAACAATTTTTTTTCGAAAATACGATATTCATACTTGACATCAATTATAAAGACCATTCGTAAAATAATTTTGTAAAAAAAATTTACAAGGGTTGAGAGAGTGCAGATTAAGTACGAGTATGCATTTGCATACCGTATAACGCACTCTAGTAATAGTAGCCACATTTTTAATTTTTTTTACAAAATTTCTTTACGAATAGTTTTTATAATAATTATAATGAGTATTCGTAAAGGAATTTTGAAAAAAAAATTAAAAGTATGGCTTCACCGAGCTATTCTTAGTAGAGTGCGTTATACGGTATGCAAATGCATACTCGTATTTAATCCGCACTCTCTCAACCCTTGTAAATTTTTTTTACAAAATTACTTTACGAATGGTCTTTATAATTGATGTCAAGTATAAATATCGTATTTTCGAAAAAAAATTGTTTGTCTGTCTGTCTGTTTGAGCGCTGTCGATTTGTATGTTTGGTTGCTTATAAGTAGAGAACTACTGCATTAATTTCGATAAAATTATAATTAATCGTTAGCTGTAAGTTCAACTTAAAATAATGGTACAAATCATTATGTTAGGCCCTCGGGAAGCAGCATAATCTCGTTATGTATAATCGAGGGGGAGGAAGCCGCGGGTACTTTAATAAGAAAAACTATAAATCGTAGACAAAAAATGTTTATACAAAAGTTGTAGATAATTTTGTCCTCTACAAGATTGATAATTACTATTTTTTACAAAAAATGGAACGGAACCGAGAAATTCACTAAAAACCGTCTATCGTGAACTTGAACCTCGAATATCTGGCAACGCCGGCACGATATCGATGGGGACTTTTTACACGTTTTTTAAAACACCATAACGAAGGTAAATAAAAAAAAATCAGCTAACTGGGAATTTTTCTGCAGGTGGGTCGTTTCAATATCTAAAATTACTGGAGTATAGAGGAGACACATTTTAATATTGTTGAATTGAGCCAATACGCAGATACATAACAGTATGGCTTTGCTGGTCAAGCTTTTTAATTTTTCTTTCCACTTGTCAGCTCATTATTTTCGCACATTGGCGATAAATAATTTAATTTGATTTTGGTATAGGTATAGTTATCAAAAAAATCGGGTGAGTTCAGCTCTTGTTGTACCGCAATGTTTTACATAGGACTACGTATTTTGAAAATAATATTTCAATGTTTTTTAAAATTATACATACTAAATAAACTAACAAACGCACATTAAACATTTTTTGCCATACCCACTAAAAAATAGCGACTTTGAATGTATGTATAGCGGCTTTTAATGAGTCATTTAACAGGCAAGTGTGCGGAAAGTGTTTTACTTACCGCACTAGTCTCGCTCTATACGCCTGGATGCGCCTGCCATTACTTACTTACGACCTAGCTGTTGGCTAGGTGGCAGGGCACGGTATCCGTGTGTAACCACATTTTCTCTCTCTTTTTCTTGCAGAACAAGCAATAACGATCTCTCGCTCTTATTTCGAGAGATAGGTTCATTAATTGAATGCAACTTCTTTGGCTTTCAAATGACACCTAAAAATCGTTATATCCTTATTTTTTACAAAGTTTAGCGATTCTGCTTGTTTCGCAAACAGCGTTTCTGTCTGACGCTAGTTGTTAAACTCCCATCAGTGCTGACTTTAAAAAAATAAAACGTTAAAAAAATAGTTTGTAAATTTGTGCCGCCATATTGTAACTTTCCTTCTACAGAAAGTTGCTTTAACATGAAACTACAATAAAACAACAACTGTTGGTTTTAGTGGGTTCGGGAGTAACACGAAGTACCGGAACTTTGCATCCAGTTACCACACGAAACTCACCACAGCTGACGTCCTGCGGAGGCCTGTTGTCCCAAAGCAAGGTAAGTTACAATAATAATGTTTGTGGTCATTGGTCGTCAGGCAGAGTAGCTTATGTTGTTTTTGACAGTTTTTAGGGTTCCGTTTCTCAATAAGAAAAAACGGAACCATTATAGGATCACTCGTTTGTCCGGCTGGCTGGCTGGGTGTCCGTCAGTCAAGACCCATTTTATCAGGAACGGATAGAGATATCAAGTTGAAATTTATACGAAATACTAAGATCTACGGTCCCTTAAAGGTGTAAAAAATTTAAGCTTCTAGGTCAACGCAATCAAAAAATACGGCCATTTTGTCATCTCATCAAAAACCTATAGGGTACTTCCCGTCGACCTAGAATCATGAAATTTGGCAAAAAGCAAGATCTCGCAGCACAAGTAAAGCGAAAAATCCGGAAATCACAAAAATTAAAAAACAAAGGGGGTCCTATTCCTATTTCAATATTCGCAAACTCACTCATCAAAAACTTAAAGGGTACTTCCCGTTGACCTAGAATCATGAAATTTGGCAAAAAGCAAGGTCTCGCAGCACAAGTAAAGGGAAAAATCCTAAAATCACAAAAAACGGAAGGATCTTTTAAAGCCTGTATCTTTGAAACCGTAACATGTAGCCTGTTGACATTTTCACAGAATATGTCTACCTAATTTAATTGTTGTAACGGTACGGAACCCTCGTAGCGCGCGTTCCACACGGACTTGACCGCATATTTAATTTACTTTATCTCTGTAATATTGTGCAGAAACGTGTTACCTATGTACAAATTTTACCTAAAGATTAAACTGAATTTCAAAACGGCTCACTCCAATTAGATACACTACAAACACTGTGACTCAAGACTATTTTTTTAAATAAAGGGTTCGCCAATCAGTACTGGTGGTTTTAAATCACCTCGTATATGGTTATTGTTGAAATGTGAGAAATAACAACAACTTTCTTTTTTATTTCAAATTGGTATTTTAAAGTAAAAATTTCACGTTTGGTCTTATTTTTAGAATCATTTGATGCACAATAATTTTATCTTTCGATAGGCACCATTACCTTTCTTGTACGTTGAATTGGCGAATACGAATCAGCAAAAATGAACCATACCATGTTAAATCGCGGACCGGACACGGGGTATATTAGAAAAATGTTGTTGATTTTGTGTAAAAATTATGACGATTTATTAGAAGTTTGCGTCCTTCGAAGAATACGAGCAAATTTTTAAAAAACCACAAATCTGCAATTTATTAATTTACCCGACTGTGCACGTAAAGGAGTGGTAATGTGTCAGCCTACATGTATGTATGTATGTGAGTTTGTATGTTCCTTTGAAGCACTATACAGACCAAACGCCTGGGCCGATTTTTATGATTGACACGTCAATCGACTCCCCTTAGTCCGGCGAGTGTCACTAAAGACATGACGTTAGTGAAAATTCAATATGGCGACTACAGGATGCCATATTGTGAAAATGAAAAAAATGAAATGTTCCTTTGAAGCACTATACAGACCAAACGCCTGGGCCGATTTTTATGACTCACACGTTAATCGACTCCCCTTAGTCCGGCGAGTGTCACTAAAGACATGACGTTAGTGAAAATTCAATATGGCGACTATAGGACGCCATATTGTGAAAATGAAAAAAATGAAATGTTCTTTGAAGCACTATACAGACCAAACGCCTGGGCCGATTTTTATGATTGACACATCAGTCGACTCCCCTTAGTCCAGCGAGTGTCACTAAAGACATGACGTTAGTGAAAATTTAATATGGCGACTATAGGACGCCATAATGTAAAAATGAAAAAAATGAAATGTTCCTTTGAAGCACTATACAGACCAAACGCCTGGGCCGATTTTTATGATTCACGCGTCAATCAACTCCCCTTAGTCCGGCGAGTGTCACTAAAGACATGACGTTAGTGAAAATTCAATATGGCGACTACAGGACGCCATATTGTGAAAATGAAAAAAATGAAATGTTCTTTGAAGCACTATACAGACCAAACGCCTGGGCCGATTTTTATGATTCACACGTTAATCGACTCCCCTTAGTCCGGCGAGTGTCACTAAAGACATGACGTTAGTGAAAATTCAATATGGCGACTACAGGACGCCATATTGTGAAAATGAAAAAAATGAAATGTTCCTTTGAAGCACTATACAGACCAAACGCCTTGGCCGATTTTTATGATTGACACATCAGTCGACTCCCCTTAGTCCAGCGAGTGTCACTAAAGACATGACGTTAGTGAAAATTTAATATGGCGACTATAGGACGCCATAATGTAAAAATGAAAAAAATGAAATGTTCCTTTGAAGCACTATACAGACCAAACGCCTGGGCCGATTTTTATGATTGACACATCAGTCGACTCCCCTTAGTCCAGCGAGTGTCACTAAAGACATGACGTTAGTGAAAATTTAATATGGCGACTATAGGACGCCATAATGTAAAAATGAAAAAAATGAAATGTTCCTTTGAAGCACTATACAGACCAAACGCCTGGGCCGATTTTTATGATTGACACATCAGTCGACTCCCCTTAGTCCAGCGAGTGTCACTAAAGACATGACGTTAGTGAAAATTCAATATGGCGACTACAGGACGCCATATTGTGAAAATGAAAAAAATGAAATGTTCTTTGAAGCACTATACAGACCAAACGCCTGGGCCGATTTTTATGATTCACACGTTAATCGACTCCCCTTAGTCCGGCGAGTGTCACTAAAGACATGACGTTAGTGAAAATTCAATATGGCGACTACAGGACGCCATATTGTGAAAATGAAAAAAATGAAATGTTCCTTTGAAGCACTATACAGACCAAACGCCTGGGCCGATTTTTATGATTGACACATCAGTCGACTCCCCTTAGTCCAGCGAGTGTCACTAAAGACATGACGTTAGTGAAAATTTAATATGGCGACTATAGGACGCCATAATGTAAAAATGAAAAAAATGAAATGTTCCTTTGAAGCACTATACAGACCAAACGCCTGGGCCGATTTTTATGATTGACACATCAGTCGACTCCCCTTAGTCCAGCGAGTGTCACTAAAGACATGACGTTAGTGAAAATTTAATATGGCGACTATAGGACGCCATAATGTAAAAATGAAAAAAATGAAATGTTCCTTTGAAGCACTATACAGACCAAACGCCTGGGCCGATTAATATGATTCACGCGTCAATCAACTCCCCTTAGTCCGGCGAGTGTCACTAAAGACATGACGTTAGTGAAAATTCAATATGGCGACTACAGGACGCCATATTGTGAAAATGAAAAAAATGAAATGTTCCTTTGAAGCACTATACAGACCCAACGCCTGGGCCGATTTTTATGATTCACACGTCAATCGACTCCCCTTAGTCCGGAAAGTGTCACTAGAGACATGACGTTAGTGAAAATTCAATATGGCGACTACAGGACGCCATATTGTGAAAATGAAAAAAATGAAATGTTCATTTGAAGCACTATACAGACCAAACGCCTGGGCCGATTTTTATGATTCACACGTCAATCGATTCCCCTTAGTCACTAAAGGCATGACGTTAGTGAAAATTCAATATGGCGACTACAGGACGCCATATTGTGAAAATGAAAAAAATGAAAGTCAACAAACTATGTCAAGTGGGGTATCGTTGAATAGGTATTTAAAAATCATTTTTAGTTTTCCCTCAACATTTTTCGATTCGACTAACCGTTTAGGATCTGTATCGATTTATTTTTAACTAAAAACATTTGAAATAAAAAATTTATTTTAAAAAACAAAAAACCCGTCTGCGTAAAAATCGAACTTAAAAGATGGAAACAAGATCAAATGATAACATGCAGTCGGAGGTATTTCTGTTCAATTTGTTACTACTATGCCTCCGACTGCATGTTATCATTTGATCTTGTTTCCATCTTTTAAGTTCGAATTTTACGCAGTCAGGTTTTTTGTTTTTTAAAATAATTTTTTTATTTGAAAATAACATCTCTTAAGTGAGCGCCATTGCGGTTTAAACATTCTTGGCATCTTTCTAGAAAGTTTTCCATCCTCTTCGTAGTAAATCAGGCTCAATATTTCTAATTACATCTCGAATTGCGTTTTTCAGATCTTGAAGTGTGCATGGACGCTACCATGCACTCGGAACTGACCCACCCAATCCAAAATTGTATCCCGTTTTGGTATTATTCCGTGCCTGGCAACTTCAAATTCACGCCTAAAATTCCTTTGAGTTTGCACAATGCTCTGTGTTTGTATAAAATTTTCAACAACGAAAACACGCTGATTTACTGGAAAATGACCCGCATAACTGAACAAACTGCATGAAATAAGTTTAACAATTACGGGCAACTGACAGTCGTACGTCAATTATTTTTCATTTCATAGGCTACTCGAATCTGCCGGTACTGATTGCCGGACCCCATTGGCCATGTATCTTGAAACACGGGTGTGAACAGTGATTTGAACAAAATTTATTCAACGTCGTATTTTGAGCACTCAAATGCCAAAACAAGCACTTGTTCAATCGCAATACACACTTCGGAATCTAACAGCCGCCCGCCATTTTGCTCGCCCCGTTAGCCCACCACCATTCCCGCCTCACCCACCGTAATCCAAACAATCGCCGTCGCCTATTCGCCTAGTTCTCACTATCGTCGCTAGAGTATGTTCATCCACCTTGTTGAATGTCAATAGATGTTGCTTCAGAGACTATACCAACATATTATAGTTCAGAAGTCACCAGCCTGATTGAAGCGCTTCTTTGTTTTATTTAATATTCATTCAATATTCGAATACTGCATTTCGTAAACTTGGGTGTGTCATGACAAAATAATCAGCCAATGAACGATCACTGAAAAAAAAATGTTTTTTTTAATCACAGATTATGTATAGTCGCAGACTTAATAAAGTTTACACTTGAGTTTTTCAGTGTAAGTTCACAAAAAGTCAGTAGCTTAGCAACAAATTTAGTTTTTAATAGGTAAATGTAAATGTCAAAAATTAAAAGAAATAATTGTCATTTAAATGCCTCGAAATTATTAAAACGATGAACAAAATAGAAGAATTATTGCAAGATTGGAGGACGGAATTTGCTAGTATCAAATAAAATCAAATCTTTTTATGTTTTGATTGAATAATATTCAGTAATTTGGATAGTATAATAAACAACTGAGGTGTTTTGATAATAATTTTTTATTGAATTTTTAGGATGTAACCTTAGTAATTGATACATTACTATCAAAAGTAAAATTACAATATGCAAAAATTAAAAAAACCGATAGCTAGATGATACAGGTGTAAACATTTTTAAGTCCGCGACTGTACCTACAAATCATGAAATAAAATGCAAAATGCATTGCGAGGAAGAAAACTTCACTGCAATAAAAAAACAAATTTCATTATATAAGTATGAACAAAGTTATTGGTTGAGAAAGTACATTTCCATTTTACACAGTGTTAGTACGATTCGTTCTTTTGTTAACTTTTGAAGTAATGAAACAACTTTGTTAGTTTTTTAATATCTTCTTATTGAGTTCTTGAAAAATTGTTGCATCTTTATTAAAAGATGACATCTATCAAATGGCGACTATTCTCAGCAACGCAGAAATGTATATTTTTATGACAATTAGTACTCCTTTCTTCAACACTCTAGGCGTGGCGAATATTCTTCTACAGTCTGGAGATATTGACACAAACCTTTCGAATTAAATAATCCCATAAAATAAATCAGGTGCCGTCTAGCGAGAAATTCTCACTGCATTAACGCTGCCGGTGAGTTCTTTTGGATGAAAATTTTAGCAATTTTTGCACATTCAGTAGGAATGTTTCGCCTCATAACAAATTTCCGACTTCTCTAACCCAGAACTGTCAAAACACAAATAACATGAGACGTCATTTGCAACAGTTATCTACTATTCACACCAGCTAGTTTAATCTACTTCACGCTGTATAACATGCTTTTTTTGGTTTCGTTTGAGAACGTCTGTTTGAAATAATGTAAATAAACCTGTAAAAGGCTTAGCGTCGCGGTAGTGTCGTAGTTGCGTATTGGGGCTAACGCACACATGTTACTTTTTGTATAGAAAATACGTGATTTAGGATACTACATCGCGATTTGACGATTATTCAGCTGCTCGAAATTTTTTGTAATATATCAGTTGAGTATTTCAGCGAAGAGTGTGTGGCCTTACGCTATTGGTAACTACATCTGACAATCACCAAGCGACTTAGCCGCAAAATCGTGCGACAAAAAATAGCATGTGTGCGTTGGCCCCTACTGGTGAGAAAGTGTCCTTTTCTAACGTTGATTTCCTATCTGTTATGAAATATGTAAGCACCTTAAAGCGCACTTGTCCAGCTGATACATTCAAAATATTTGTCTAATTTTAAAGTGCATATAATATGATCTAGAATTTGAAATGGTGTGCATCTGTAAACATAATTGTGTTAATTTTGAAATACGTACACTTTATTATGAAATCTGATTTATAAAGGGGACACCAACGGAACACGCGAGGTTGAGTTTGACAACTTGTAACTTGTATCCAAGTGGTAAAAGATGTAAGCATAACTATCAATTAAAGATTACAGAAACTTATAGTTACATGCGGTGTTTACATAAAGTTTAGATAAAGGGTAAACTCTTAACCACTAATCAAATCTAAACTTCACCTAAAGGTCTCTGCCCACTACAACGTAACCATGACCGTAACCTTACCGACACATGCAAAAAAATATTCTTTCTATGTATTGATATGAAATAACGGCCACTACACCGTTCCGTCATCCACCAACACCGTAGCGTGCCATGACCGAACCGACAACAAATTCACGGTTAGAATATTTTGCCGGTGCCAATATGCTCCGTGCATGACAAGCGATGATGCCAAACAGGTGTGCGCAGGCTGCCCACTGCGGTGTGAACGCGTTTGCTACGGGTTTGCTACGGGTTATAGCCGCGTGTGCTCGGCGTTTCTATCTATCAGATGCAAATGCAATACATTAGTAGTTCTCTGAAAGTTATGAATGTACCCGCGTTAAATATGGACGACGAAAAACTAATAGAATGTGTTCGTAAATATGAATTTTTATACAATCTCCAATAGCGTCGAGTCTTTTTTTGGTTTTCTTTTTCTTCTTCCTCGTCCAAAATTATGCCAATCATTACCAATTGTCTAACAGTTAATTTTCTAATAGCTATATCTATTTGCTATTTAAAAAAATTGATATCACTTCAAACCCAAGGCGTCCACGCAATGATACGTATGCGAAAATAACATATCCGGTGCTGCACGTTATGAATGAATTCCGAACGGGGAATACCCGTTGCATACGGGTATGAAACGCTGTCGATCCGTTGCAGTGGGCATAGTAGTGCGTTTCGTGTTTCTTTTCGTGCCTGATACGTTCATAGGACGGTCATGGTAATTCAGAGCATAAAATAACATATAAAATAACATATAAGTCGGTTGTGCCGGCGGCACAAGGGTCAGAATTTTAATTTTTCGGCTTATTATGTTGTATCTGCAGCCTGCACACTACAGTATGAGGGATAGCCGCGTTTATAGAGTTGCATTACTTATTGCATTCATTCATATCCTTTTTGTAGTGTCTTGCTTTTTTACTGTTTTGCAGGTTAAGATTCAAAAGACACCACACTATAGTTTTTAGTTTTTTATTCATTCCTATGATAAAATGTACTATATGCTTTAAAATGGCGTGTTTTTTAATTATCCTTGACGCTTCGCCACATTTTTTTAGTAGACCTAACTCTTGAACTCTAGTGCCGCCCAGTAAAAATTGCTTAAAATATGCTCTGCATGGTGTGCTCCGGTTATGTGGGCAGACTCCTAAGTCGTAATTCGTGAATTCTTTTTTCATCGTAGCAAATAGTCCTTGGACACTTAATAGGCCGGTTAGAAAGGCTCTCACACACCAATGTGGCACTGCGGCAGCGGATCCGGCGCGAGATCAAATTATATGACGAGATATCGCTTGAGTAAAAATGTTAACATAATATTATACAGCCATATAATATGTAACTTGATCCCCTTAAATTATATTTAGAGTTTTCGTATAATACATATTGTAGATTAAAAAAAAAAGTCAAGAGGTGTCATGGAACACCCGACAGAAGCTATGCTTTTTACGCATTGTATATAAAACCGAATTTAAGACAATACAACTGAAAAGTTATTCTTTGACCGCCATTTTGAAATCTGATGCAATTTTATTGTTTTGTGTCCTATAAAACTCTTAAATATCAATTTTCAAAAAGATGGGATAATTTTTACAAAAGTACATATGGCCGCCATTTTGAAATCTGACGCCATTTTATTTTTTTGTGTCCTATAAAACTCTCAGATATTAATTTCAAAAGGATCGGATAATTTTTACAAAAGTACATATGGCCGCCATTTTGAAATCTGACGCCATTTTATTTTTTGTATAGATACACACAGTACAAATGTTGTACAACACGTTATCTTTGTGTTGGTGCATATACGTGTACATACGCCACTGCGCGTGCGCCAGTATATTACTTTCAACGCTGGCCATAGTTATAGATATACTTTTAATAACATGAGCGTGACGGTGACGCGAATCCATAAGTTTTTCCCCTCCCAGAAATCGTCTAACGCGCCTATAGAAGCATAGCTTCAAAAAGGTATAAAAATGACAAAAAACCCACAAATTTATTATGGAGTATGATGTACAAAGTTGTTAATTTCTATAAAAAATTCAGTTTCAGAACAATGAAACCATTCGACGTCTTCCGAGTGCTGGTCAGATATCTCTAATGTCTGAGCCGATAAATGGAGCGGCCACAAGTTATCGGTTGAGCTTCCACAGCGAACCGGTGAACGACTGTAATGCAACAACAATTCAACAGCAACAACCAAACAGTGACAGTCTACGCTGCTCGCAAAACACCATTGATTATCCTTTACCTAGACATGTCTAGCATACTATAGAAACAAAGTTGTAATTACTATACATTAGACTTCAACAATTTACAGTTGTTCACGTTATCTGGTTTGTAATTGCTGGATTATGTGGATATATCACGTTAAATTTTGCAGTTCCTATTTTTTATAGCTGTATGTAATTTGAAAAAGTATTGAACGCCCTAAGTATTAGTACTAAAATAGTAACATATTGTGTAACTAGTGTCACGGTGTGCTAAATACATCTTTATACGTCAGACGCGATGTTTTTAGCACGAGTAGTAGGCGAGCACACACGAGCCTTGGTATTTTATGCATAAATATTATTATAGTGTTACAGTATACAACGTAATTATAAAGAATTCAATAAACTGCACTACAATATCTTTGTAAAACTGTGATCCAAAATTCATGATTTTACGATTTGATGATATTGAAAATTCATGATTTTCAAAAAATTCGGGAAATTGGTTCGAGTCCAATTTTCGAAAATCGAGTTTTCAACAGATCTCGACGATTTGAGGTCCTAGGAAGCAATTATGACCAGTTTGGGATGGACGTCCGTCCGTCTGTCTGTCCGTCCGTCCGCCCGTGTGTGTGTGTAGGGGTGTATGTATGTGTGTGTGTATGTATAAAAATAACATATCTTTGGAACGAAATGATCGATTTGGCCGTTCAATACGGCGATCGAAAAGGTTTAAAAAAGAATTAATTTTTGTCGTGCGAGATCTCGTGAATCAATTGGCCGATTGTGATGAGTCTTGCGGCAATTGAAAGAGCTAACCACGACTTGGATCTAAGTAGATTTTGAGCCCAATCGCACGAGTTGTTTGAGAGTTATACGTCGAGAACGTAAAAAAAATAAATTTTGTATATTTTTATATTTTGAAAACTTCAAAACTACTCGTGCGATTTGGCTCAAAATTCTGAGTCTGAGTCGTGAATAGCTCTTTTAATTGTCGCAAGACTCATCAAAATTTGTTCTCGAGATATCGCACGAAAAAAATATATTTTTTTTTTATTAAATTTTGTTTTCTTATAATAATTAAAGAATATATTAGTTTTTGTCGTGCGATATTTCGTGAACCATTTGAATATTATTTATTTTTTTTATTTAACAATAAAAAAGTAGAGTCCTAATAATTATTTTTGAGCCCGAAGAGCTCTATAAATAATAACGTTTTCGAGCTCTTTTAGTTCGAAAATAGTGGGAAGTTTTCGGGTTGGCCCGCAGGATCAACCGGTTTCCACATTTTTTGTTTTGATCCTTACAAGACTTCGTCTTCAATCGTCATAATATTATTATAGAAAATAACAATTTAAAATTTGCAAAGCAACAAAAAATATGTCAAAGTATTTTTATAAAACATTAATAAAAAGTCAAACTGCATGAATAATAATTTATGAGATCGTTTTCAAGTAGAAAAAATATTATGGCATTTACATTTTGATTTGAATGTGGACCACTAACATCAAACGATGTAACACGTTCTATCGTAATCTTAAATAATGATATCTCTAGTTTAGCATTATTTTTAGTGTGGTAATCGTGAAATTGCTGAATATTTTTCTATTTTATAATATAGTAGCGAACTCGTCCCGGCTTCGCCGGGGTCCTAAGAAAGCCCGGGTGCTAGGAATTTCCCAGGTGCTAAGAATTCATATTTTAATAGCCGGGCTGATTTTATTAATACATTACTCACTTGCTTCGCTCGTTCGCTTGAATATTATTTATATATTTCCCACTCACTTCGCTCGTTCGCTCGAATATTATTAATACACTATACTCACTCGCTTCGCTTATTCGCATTACAAGTCCCCAGTTCCCGGGTTCTAGCCCGAGAGCTGGTAAAAGTGTCAATTGGATTTTCAATTTATTATTAAAAAAATAATAATGAATTGAAAATAGGAATTGGTGCGGCGGCCTTTGGATCAGACTGTCGTGGGTTCGAATCCCGCCTCCACTCATGGATGTTTTGTGATGTCATTTAGTTTTAAGTGAGTTGTTATTTAATGTAATTAAGATGCTAATGACCTAAGTTGTCGACGCGTCTATAATCTACAACAAATAAATAAAATAAATAAATAAATAGGAATTGGTGCTAGGCCCAAATAACCTTAGCTGTTGGTGGTCTTTAAAAACACAATTTCGCTTATTCGCTCGAATGCCGCTAAATTATATGAAATACACTCATTTGTTGCAACGACTCGCGCGCCACCTAATGTGAAATAGTTGTACTAATTCAGAAACTTTTACGGGCGTACGCACAAGAGCTCACCAAAGTTTCATCGCAATAGGATGAGTAGTTTCGGAAATCATTTTTTTCACTCGGTCAAAGCCGGACCGGACAATGTTATAATTCAGAAACCTTCGGGGGCGTGCATACAACAACTCACCAAAGTTTTATCGCGATTGGATGAGTGGTTTCGGAGATCACTTTTTTCACTCGGGCGAAGCCAGACCGGACAATTTTATAATTCAGAAACCTTCGCGGGCGTGCGCGCAACAGCCATCAAAGTTTCATCGCAATCGGTTAAATGGTTTAGGAGTCCATAAACAACACACACACATTGACTTTTATAATATTACTAGCCGTTACCCGTGGCTTCGCCCACGTATTTTACGATTTATAATTTATTATCCCCCCCGCAAGAAATTCTTCTCCTGCAAAACGAAGCCGGGCTGGTAGTGTTTATTCGCTCGAATTTTATAATACGTAAAACTCTCGCTTCGCTCGTTCGCTCGGATTTTATTAATACATTACTCACTCGCTCGCTTGAATATTATTAATATATTACTCACTCGCCTCGCTCGTTCGCTTGAATATTATTAATACATTACCCACTCGCTTCGCTCGTTCGCTCGAATATTAATAATACATTACTCATTCGCTTCGCTCGTTCGCTTGAATATTATTAATATATTACTCACTCGCTTTCGTTCGAATATTAATAATACATTACTCACTCGCTTCGCTCGTTCGCTCGAATTTTATTTATACATTATTGCTCACCTACGATACCTACTTATATAAGGAACTCCTGTGCAAAATTTATTATTCTCCCGCGAGAATCTTCCCCCCCTAATTTGTTATCCCCCGCGAGAATTTCCCCCCTAATTTGTTATCCCCCCGCGAGAATCTTCCCCCCTAATTTGTTATACCCCGCGAGAATCTTCCCCCCTAATTTGTTATACCTCCGCGAGAATCTTCCCCCCTAATTTGTTATCCCCCCGTGAGAATCTTCCCCCCTAATTTGTTATCCCCCCGCGAGAATCTTCCCCCCTAATTTGTTATCTTACCGCGAGAATCTCTCCCCCCTAATTTTTTATCCCTCCGCGAGAATCTTCCCCCTAATTTGTCATCCCCCCGCGAGAATCTCCCCACTAATTTTTTATCTCCCCGCGAGTATCTCCCCCCCTAATTTGTTATCACCCTGGGAGAATCTCCCCCCCCTAATTTGTTATCCCTCCACGAGAATCTTCACCCCTAATTTGTTATCGCCCCGCAAGAATCTTTCCCCCTAATTTGTTATCCCTCCGCGAGAATCTTCCCCCCTAATTTGTTATCCCCCCGCGAGAATTTTCCCCCCTAATTTGTTATCCCCCCGCAAGAATCTCCCCCCCCCCCGCAAGAATCTCCCCCCCCCTGCGTAGCTTTCTATTAGTGAAAGAATTTTTAGAATCGGTTTAGTAGTAATAGAGATAAAACAAAAACAAATCTATCCCACGGGAACCGTACATTTTTTCGGGATAAAAATTAGCCTATAACATTCTCTGACCCCTAAACTACCACTATGCATAAAATCATGTCGATCCCTTGCTCAGTGAAAAACAAAAACAAAACTATCCCACGGGAACCGTACATTTTTCCGGGATAAAAAGTAGCCTATGTGCTATTCCAGACTATAATCTATCTCTGTGCCAAATTTCATCCAGATCCGTTCAGCCGTTCCGACGTGATTGAGTAACAAACATCCATCCATACATCCAAACTTTCACATTTATAATATTAGTTAGATGTATAATATTATATAGACAAGGCTGTGAAGATTACCGTGGAGAATGGGGCCGACATATGATGCATTATTTTCGTTTATTCCATGTTAGGGATACAACAGCTTCTTAAATGGTGTTGTATATTGTGTGCACGTTTGTTATGTGAGTAACTGAAAAATTGTCAATTCTCGTATAACAGGTAGAAAGGGTTGACGCACGAATAGAGAAAGGTGGTGAAAGTGGACGTTCAGCCGCCGGCTGAATACAATGGAAAATTCCCAAATGGCGCACTTTATACTCCAACGCGCCTTCTGTAAGGTTAAGTGTATTACTATATTAGTACTATACTCAAAGTATGTTATAAATTATTGTGTTTAATAAATTTATAACACTTTTGAAAGCACTGATAGAATTTTAATTAGGCGCAAGTCCTTGTTAACAGTTCTTGAACCTACTCAGAGGAGTAATAATGGTCTCTTTCCATAATAAATAATGATTGTATACAAAAAGGCAAACGAAACAATACCTAATATTATGATCAATACTTAAATTGTCACTGCCTTGAGCTTAAGTTTTAATTGGAAGTATTACTTCTAAAATGTAAATTTCATCAACGCACTTTGAATTAAAAACATTAGGGTAGACCGGGGTTGAAAGTAACAATTTGACCTTGCAACTCGATTGTGGAAAAACTACTACAGTTACAAATAATAAAACCGTTCAAACCTGAGTATAAATTCTTTACCAAGGATTCTGTGCAACTAATACATGAATAAATTAAATAACATTTCAATAAATATTATCCATAGCGGTTTATGATTACTAAAGAAAGTTTAAAAATTTTGTCAACAAACTATAAGAATGTTAGTTTTAAAAAATAAATTTTTTTTAACTAGAGTAATAAGAACACTGTCCTTAAAAACAATTATAAAGATCTTTTTGACTTGATTTAATTATATCGTAGATCTTCATATAAAATTAATAATAAATAAATTAAACACAATAAAATTTGATTTAATCAAGACGAGTCTAAAATATGTCTGCTCACAACGAGATTACAATTTTGAATTACTTGTTTGTTTCAAAAGCGTAGCTAATAGAAACTGCCAAAACAAAACAATGTTGTGTAGACAATGTAGAGTATTATGTTGACTCAAAATGACACTACACTATTAATACAGATAGAGATCACATTAAACCATAAATACGACAGATATACAAATTTTTGAACTTTGTAAATTTTTAATGATAAAATACCAAAAATCATTATAGAATATAAAATAAAAATAAATTTAAAAAAATCGAAAGGACTTCAAAAAATGAGATTAAAATTTTAGTAAAAGAATTTTTCCTTGTTTTACAATCACCTTTCCTCTGTAGCAGGGGTTCCCAAAGTCGGGGTCGCGGGCTGATTTTTTAGGGTCACGGCCTGTTTTCGTGATTATAGAATTTATAACTCTCGTGATCAATTTCTATTTTACTTTTACAGTACTTTTGTATACTTAAATTGTTGAATAAACGACATAAATTTGAAATGCCGCATTTTTGTTACTGAAAAATCTTTTTATAGACTATTTTGTACTTTGTGGGGAAAACATTTTTAAGGGTCGCGAAGGCTTTTGCAATTTTAAATTAGGGTCATAATCAAAAAAGTTTGGGAACGCCTGGTCTGTAGTCACGGTTGTTATTTTTTTACACCGACTTCAGTTTGAACTCTAATTTTTTTTTGAAGTCGGTTAAATTTTTTTGTAAATTAGGTAATTTTATTTTAATATTTTTAGTGTTTTTGTATTTTTTTTATATTTTTATTTTTTTATATCTACGTTTAAACTGAAACAAAAAAAAATCTTTAAAAAAATTGTTGGCTATTGGTTAAGGACCACTAGCGTATCATACAATGAGAAAGGCCTCTACCAAATGCAAAAAATTTCATCAAAATAAGTGCACCTGGTAAAGAGTTATGCTTGAACATACATAAAAAATACATGCCTATGAAGAAGAACGTTCCACCGTCTTTCTTTATTGAAGTCAGAAAAAAATAACTAAACTCATATTATAAGTATTATGTATTAGGGCCAGCGCACACATGCTACTTTTTGTCGCGCAATTTTGCGATTAAGTCCGCACACTCCGCTGAAATACATACTGATGTATCTCGAGAAATTTCGAGTAGCTGTATAACTGTCAAATCGCGTTTTATTATCCTAAATCGTGCGTTTTCGGTACAACTATCGTGGGTTCGAATCCCGCCTCCGCTCATGGATGTTTTGTGATGTAATTTAGCTTTAAGTGAGTTGTTATTTAATGTAATCAAGACGCTAATGACCTAAGTTGTCGACGCATCTATAATTCACAATAAAATAAATACGTATATATTATATATTTTTAAATAAAATATATAATTTAGTTGTTCATTTCACCACCTGTTATTTTCGACTCCGTTCTACTCTACTTGATCGAATCTCGATCAATCAAGCGTGATTGTAAAGAAACGAAGTGGGACATAAAGAGAACGTGGTTAAAAGTGGTAATTTTTAAGTCCCAGAAATGTGCAACATGTTACTCATATTTAATAAAATGTATTCCGAAGAGTCAGATTTTAAGTATACCTAGAATTTGTTTGTGCTTGTGGGTAGTAAATTGTTTATTTCATAAATGACACTGTGCTAAAAGATTATTAATTTTGTTTTTATTATAAGCAATTATTATTATGAATATATTATAAAAGAATATATTATAAAAGAAACCCGATAACTAAACAGCTCTAAATTACAATATATCTACGCTTCGTTTAGTAAATTAGAACTTTAACCTGACCTTTTTATTTAAAAGTTAGGATCCGCACTGGTAAATTTTAATAAATTACTTAAGTTAACAAAAATAATAAATGTATTAGGACAATGCTTATTTGAATATTTTAAGGGTTTTACTTTCTACTCATTTTCGGTTGTCGACCTAAATTAAAATTTGTTATACAAATAATATTCAATATTTACCAAAAAAATGTTAAAATATAGGTACCTAATGCAAATACTAATAGTTCCAATTATTATTACTACTTTAATTTAATCATAGAAGATGTCAAAAATTCAAATATAATTTAAGTTGAATAAAATATGTCCAATAATACAGCTGTGAAAATAAAAAAAAGATATTAGATTGTTAGAATGGAAAATGTTCGCACCAAAATTTAATCTTGTTATTTGCTTGTGTTCATTGGCAAATTAAAATTTTATTGAATTTCAATCGTGTACAACGAAAGAAAATTAAATTAAAAAAAAATCGCAGCACCAAAACGAAAAACACGCATTTAGATGTCAGTATATTTGTGCTCAAACTAGGAAGTCGCGTGTATGAAAAGAATATCATTTTTGTATGTGATTTATTCTAATTGTATTATTTTGATAAATTTGTTTATTTCTTTATACAGGGTGTTTCATAATATATGCGCAGGACTTCAAAAATATAAAAAAAAGTTTCTATTAACTTAACCTCTAAAATGCACCATTTTAGAGATACAGGGTGTTGAAATTGAAAAAAAATTTCGTTTTTTGCGAATATCTCCGGAACCGTTTTTCGTACAGAAAACAGCTTTTGTAAGCATTTTCTACTCATAATAAGCCGATAATAAGCTATGTTTTGTGTGGAATTTTTTTTTTTTTAAGTCATAATTGGTGAAGGTTTTGAAGGGGTAGTGGGAGTTTTTCTCCCCAACTTCTACGCTACTGGAAAAAGTACGGTTTTGAGACGCCCAGTTGAACCGCAAATGTTTTCTACATAAAAAAGGTACTCTTGGTCATAAGCTCTAAAGTCGATCATTTTCGAGAAAAATCAACTTTTATGTTGAAAAACATTGTCAATTTTTTTAAATAAAATTTTTTTCTTACTAATTAAACAAAATTTATTTAAGCGTTAGAACAAGTAACAAAACCAAACGTTAACTTCATAATTGCAAAATTAAAAAAAAATGAAAAAATGATACAAAAGTTGTCTTTTCAAAATTCCCCAAACACCCTGTATCAACACCCTGCATCTCTAAAATGGTGCATTTTAGAGGGTAAGTTAATAAAAACTTTTTTTCATATTTTTGGACGAGCTATCACATCCTGAAGTCCTGCGCATATATTATGAAACACCCTGTATATTTAGACAGGGGCGGATCTACATAGGGACTAATAGGGCTAAAGCCCTGAGCCCCCAAGTGTCAAGGGCCCACAAAAATTTAATTATCGTACATTTTTAATACTTTTTCATTAATTATGAGCACTTGTCGTAGAGTAAAAATAGTTAATATTATTAATATAATAATAATGATAATTTATAGTACTATTTGTTTTATTTTAAAGATTCTTAATCTAACTAAAATGGGGCCCCATCGGACTTCAATAAGCCCTAGGCCCCAGGAAAACCTAGATCCGCCCCTGTATTTAGATATATTAGATACCTACCTAATATTATGTACTATAACACAGGGTCAGTCAATTGGTAAGAGTATATTTTGGATAGGCATTATTACTTATTAAGAGTTTTGTCGTCGACGTTAGTAGTAGTTTTTAAGAGTGTTTATGCGCATTGAAATTTTTTAAATGTCAAAACACATTTGACGTTTGTGATACCCGTCGTTCTAATAAAAAATTAGTAAATAATCTGATTTGGTGAACTTCGTTTTGGCTGGGACCATGGAAAGTTTTAGTTCAGTCCAGTTTCATTCTCAGAATTTCTTCCCGACATGCGCCGTAACATTGGTTAAAGCGTTTACGCGTAGTCCTTAACTCAGTTCGCTTAGTTAGATGTGTTAACTTAACACTTTTACTAAGGCTTAACAACACTAAGAAAAGTGATGTTAATGCGCACGAAAATCTATGTTAACATCGTTCTTAAAATTTTTAACGGCAACTTTACTCTTCGCGTACTAAAGGCCTGAGCACATTAGCCCGGTGGCGGTGGCGATAGTAGTGGCGGTAGCGTTTGAACGCAACACTAAAAAACAAATTGACACACGCATATATGTCGCTGCTTGTCAGCGTTAAGAGCGTTCTGGTGCAGCGTTCTATGGCACGGTGGCGGTCAGACATAACTTGTTGAGTTTGACCGACTTATAGTAAACGTTATTGTATTCATAGAGAATTACAAAATTTATCTAGAAAGTTAAAAATTGCACGAAGGCACCGCGAATACTACCGCAACAGTATTGGCCTATTCAAAAAACGCCACCGCGCTAATGTGCTCAGGCCTTTAAGCCGAAGAAAAAAACAATAAAATTACATATTTCGAATTGTTAAATTTTGTTTATAAACAGGTGATCGTTTATAATTTATTTCATCGCCTATAATAATAACTATTGATACCTATTGATCAATCCTATATAATAGAGGTATAAATTTTTGTATTGCTAGATTGTAAATTTCAGGTTTTAACTTATTTTTAAACTATTCACATTATTCCTTTGGTAATATTATTTCATTAAAGCATTCATTTCAAACGTATATATAAATTAATTAATTAGATATTTTTATAAGAAATGAAATACACGTTCGAAAGCTCAAAATATTCCTAGACGTAATTAAATAATAATAATTAACTTTTAATAATTGTTGTCAAACATATTTTGTATTTTTTGTAAATTTTATTTCTCAATAAATTACCTCTTTATTGAAAGAAGACTAATTTCGTTATTAATCTGATCCAGTATTTTAATAAATAGAAGGGAAATGATTCATGTTGCCCGAATTACAATGACTTCGATTGTCGAGCGTCTATAATCTGCTATCTAGGTAATCATGAACGACACATCACGTCCAACGTCCTAGTGACATATTTTGTTCTAAATCTCAAAAAGAAAATAAAATTTTCGCTATAGATTTGTTATAATCTTTATCAACCTTTTTGTATGCATAATTTTTTTAGCTCACTTTATAAAATAAACACTAATTAAAAAAATATAAAAAATAAAAGTATATTTTTAGTATTTTCAGAGTATGAGTCATTCCCAACAATTTGCTAAATATTTTCTTTTTTAATTAAAAAACAAACTCAATATACCTATCAGTCTTTATCAACATTTCAAAAGTTTAATCAGGGTAGAATTTTTTGATACCATCTGATTAGGTACTTAACTATTATTAGTTAATTATTATATTATGGTGCATATTATGTGCTAATTTGGAAACTATGAATCACAATCAACAATAAATAAAGTAACAAAAGACCGTTCTTAAGTAATAGTCCATTCACCTTGCAAAAGGTGGGGTAGAAGATTTTTTTTGTGTATTTGTATAAATTGGTGCCAACATGAAAAAACTAAGTTATCCAGCATAGCCAGCCCCGGGACAACTTTTGGCGGCCGAAAAACCACGAAATTTTTCCACTTTTTTTTGCTTTTTTCAAAATATCTCAGAAACGGTCGACTTAAGCGATTCTTCCACTACGTCATGTTTTAAAGAGGATTACATTTCCTACAATTTTCATTTTCACAACTTTTCTGTGGTACTAATGTGAAGCGCGCTGCATCTTCTTGAAAATCATATGCTTTTTTGTAACCTTTGGTAACCATTGGTTAAAATGTAATGTCCTTTTCAATAGCTTTATTTATTGTGTTCTTTATCCAATTTTAAACTGAAAATACTTATGTACATAAAGCAAGGAACGCCCTAAATTGAGCTTTTTGTCCCATATCGATATTTTTAAAAATTGAGAAGTTATAGGCAGTCACCGAATAAAAAAAACCCGCCTGGGAATCCATAGGAAGTTTAATGCTCTAAAGTCTAAATGATGTTTTTTGTTCTATCTCGATAACTTCAGACATTTTTAAATTATAAGCATTTAAGTCCATACCAATTGAACGAAAAATGATCAAATTGAAGAAAAAAACTATTTTTAAATGATCTTAAATGCTTATAACTTGAACATTTTTTTTAAGTTTAAAACTGGCCAACCCTAGAAAAAAACCCTAGCGCCGCTACTGATTGTGAGATTAGCTAATAAAATTTATTTACATTCTAGATTTTACATACTGGACCTAGTCAGCAGACGGTAAAAGTTTGGAACTTCTACCAACTGCTGACTAGCTCGATTTTATTAAAATGAAGTCTGAGTGTTTTTTTCATAAATTATATTCAATAAATTTACCCTGTGCCAAATTTCAACTTTTGCAAAACACTAGTTTTTTGACAAAATTAAAAGCGCTCCGACGCTAGAGGTCCCGACCGCTGACTTGCTAACTTTTGTATATGTATTTACATCCTAAATACTAGCTCAAAATATTAGCCTTTACAAAAATATTGCAATTTTTGACCACGAGCTCTTGGACTTGCAGCAGAGGGCGACACAAGGTAGGTATGTATGCACGGAACGAATAACCCAGTTATCCCATACGCAAATTTGGTTAATTCTACGCCTACAGAGCCATTGCTATTATTATTTTATTAATTATTTTTAAATTAGATCTACACACTATTGTAGATTAATTTATTATTTTTAAATAACTTTGAGACACCTCTAACAGGTACATCTAAATGTTACACCCATACGCATCCATATTATTTTTAATAAAAAAAAAAAATTGTCGCTATAAGCTAAAAGGACAATATATCCAGTCGATTCTCTTCATAATCTAATGGTTAATTAATAAAAAATAAAAATATATTATCGGGTGTAATTAAGAATGTGACTATAAATCAAATGATACTCAAGATATAATACCTTCTCTCTAAGAACAACCATATGAGAGCGAAATCATGTTTTTCTTGGCATCTAATCGTTTTTCTATAAAGGTAAGGTCCCGTAATAATATCTGCAAATTCGGAATATATATTCAGCACGAACATAATATTATATAAGGGATAGAACGCTATGAAGAATGTCTGAAGTACGGGTAATAGTTTTTCCTCTACTTAGTCGTAGTTCTTAGAAAGAGGAGATAAGCATGTTATGGCGACGTTATTCCATTAAACATTTCCATTTTAGTGCTTTAAGTTATCAATCCCTTACTTTTGATAATTAAGTACTGTATAATTATTTCTAGCTCCGTTTAATTTATTCACATCAAAGTAAAAAATAGCCCGTTTTTCTTCCATATTTTAATTGAGAATAATTACAGCATTAAAAATATGTGCCTTAATTATAGTCCTGATGTCCACGTACAGGTTTAATCGCACAAAAGGTTACCATTTGTCTGTGAAATTGTTAAAGATTACGTCATTTTCGATATAAAAATCCAATGGTTTCTCTATTTTCATGTTCTACACCGATGTTCAATAACTTAAGTAATAGTAAGACGATGGAAAGTATTTTTGAGATACCGTTTCAAATTTATACAGCTGTTAATGGCCCCTCTGTACAAACTAAATACCGATTATAAGACTTGATTCTATTGACGGTTTAGGTTTTAAGACACATTTGGTAGGTGACGAAAAATTGCAAAAAAATGGTATTCTAGTTCCCAAAAAGTGCGGCAGTTTTGAAACTTTGAAAGTTTGTAGATTTCAATGTCCTAATTAAAATGAGAAAAAATGCAAAATTGATCGCAGCCGCCGGGGCCACCAAATTGGAAAAATGGCGCAAAAAAAACATTAAAATTTCTACAAAATATGTCTTTTACATTTCTTCTCTAAACTGAATAGTTTTCGGTGCAGCAGCTGAGCGAAATCCAGCATTGTATTGATTGATTTATCAACGCCCAGGTCACACCGCTGACGAGGCTGAAGATATAAACTTGAAATTTAGACAGTAGGTTTCTTTTGTGACAAAAACATCCAGTAAAAATGGATATTTCGAAATTCTACCCCTAAGGGGTAGAAATGCGAATTTTTAACATTTGCGCAGATTTTTAAATTAACACTGGATATGGTTACGGTGGGCTAGGATCTGTAAGACTTGGGTTTTTGTATCGATAATGGCGTAATCTTTAACAATTTCACAAAGGCAAACGGTAACCTTTTGTGCGATTAAACCTGTAGGTACGTGGACGGCAGGACTATAAGAAAATCGATATTTCAATTCACATGATTTACATTCTTCAGCTGTTCTTATACTGCGCATACCAAGAGTTGTTTCGTAAATACCAAATCATAAAATGCGACAGAATTTATATTGAATACCTACTTAAATTCTAAAAGAGGAGAAATAAAATACCTACCATGAAGTGTGGTATAAAGGTAGTGTAGGACTGTAATCGGAAGGTCCATATTCCTGCCCCGTGGCTGGTTTTAATAAATTAGGATTTTTTTATAATTTTCTTCAGTCACTCCAGACAAATTTCGAGTTAGTTCCTGGTTCTAAATCGGACAATTCTCCTACTGCCAGATACCCCGTTAACGAGCTAGAAGCCTCTGACAGACGGACGACATGCATTGTGGCGACTACAATTTAGACTGCATAATCCATTGGCCCTTTGGGTACGAAACTTTAAAAATCGAAAACGTAGGTAAAATAAAATAAATAAAATAGGCTTCCTTACTTCAATTTTTTAAATAAAATATTTTTATAAAAAATATTGCATAATTACAGTTTCAAAGTGAGTTGATAAGAACATACAGTTCTGAAGTTCTTATAATAATAATAATAATAATAATAATAAGGGGCACAAATCGGATCAGCAGCCTCCTCGTGGCGTGTCCGGGACAGATTTAATCTGACAAATGCTGCCGTCTGCACAAGGGGCCAACCACCCCCTGTGCAGTACAATTGGTTCCAAAAAGGAAACTGAATAAAGCCACCCACAACCGGCCTGTCTCAGATGGAGGCCCTAGTGGAGTTGGGAGTGGCACACAAACCGCGGCCGTCCGCATGGTGTGGACGGACGACCTTAAGCGTGACCTTCTGGCATGTCACGCCAACAGTAACCCTTCGCAAAGAGGGTACATGGCACGGATGCATTCCTTTTGGTGCGAGATGCATCCAGAACTTGCGCATCTCTCGGCCCAAAATCTTCGAGACCATGTCAACCATTTGCGAAGGAGTGGTTTTGACCCGGAACCGCCTGATCCAGTGGCAGCTACGCCGCCGAGTCCACAAGCGGCCACTAGTGTTGCACCACGTTCTCCAGCTGTCATTGTCGATAATGATTTTAAGACGCGGTTCCTGACCATAGTGAGCACCAATATTGACTTGAAGGACAGACAGCGATCAGTTCACCATAAATTATCGCTGCGGCCCACCCATCTGGCCGAAATGGATGGAGTTTTAGAAGAGTTTCTTTCAGACGATTCTGACCTTTGGACTGTAGATTGCGCCGTTTACGCTGCAGCTAATGTATTAGCTACCCCTGCACTTTCCAGACATGCAGGTGACAAGTCTGGGCAGCGTATAAAACAGCTGGACGCAAAGATAAAGTCAGAAAGGCAGTTGGTGTCCAGGATTCAGTGTGTGACAGAGTATTTATTATCAGGCCGTAAGTTTACAGCCAAAGTCCAGCGCATAGCGCGTTCTCTTAGGGCACAGTACCACACACTGAATAAAACCACGTTGCAGACCATCAAGCAGCATGGCCTGGACAAGATACGGGCGCTAACTTCTGCCAAGAAGAAGTTAGTAAGGCGTAGCAGGGCTATAAAGGAGAACGCCACCTTTAATTCATGCCCTTCCCGTGTCTTTAAAAGTTCGCCGCTTGTTTACACACCGCCAACTGCTATAGAGGTCGAGAGTTTCTGGAAGGGGCTCTACGAGACTAAGCCTCCACTAAATGAAGATACTCCAGCTATCCATTTGTTTAGGCAGTACTGCAACCGAAACTTGGAGGATGATGAAGTGCCATTGTCAGTCAGTGAGGCAGATGTGAAGAATGCCTTTTTAGGCAAAAAGAGTTTCTCAGCTCCTGGTATAGATGCTGTTAACAACTTTTGGTGGAAAAAGTTCCCATCCACACATAAGCATCTAGCTCGCATCTTCACATCCATAGTTAAAAGTATGGAGCCTATACCAACTTGGCTGACAGAAGGCCGCACTGTTCTCATCCCCAAGAAAGGAAACTTATCTGATTCGAAAAATTACCGTCCGATAACCTGTCTCAATACTGTATACAAAGCGTTCACTTCCATCCTTAATGAACGCATCCTGCGACATATCGAACCGGTTTGGAGAGACGTTTATGAGCAAAGAGGCTCTAAACGTGGCGTTGCAGGTTGTAGGGACAATCTGTTGATTGACAGATGCATCTGTCAAGATGCTGTCCAATACAAACGCAACCTGTCAATGGCTTGGGTGGACTATAGAAAAGCGTTTGACACTACCTCGCATGATCTTTTGATCATTTTACTTAAGTGTTTGAAGGTCCACCCCGACATAGTGAGATGTATAGAACACCTACTACCGCTCTGGAGGACGCGCTTTATCATAACATCCGGTAAGCGCGTTGTGACAACAGATTTGGTATCATACCACCGGGGGGTGTTTCAAGGTGACAGCTTGAGTCCCCTCCTTTTCTGCATCTCATTATTGCCTATCTCCATCTCGTTGAGGCGTGGTCGTGGGTATATGTGCGGTGTACCATCCAATCGGAGGCACAAAGTCACCCATTTATTTTATATGGATGATTTGAAACTTTACGCCTCGAGCGCCACAGATCTAACTCTGACGTTAAACATCGTGCAAGTATACAGTGAGGATATCGGTATGGCATTCGGATTAGATAAGTGTGCAGTTCTGCACATCAAAAAAGGACGAAATGGGGACTACGGGGAAGACGTGCAACTTGTTGATGGAAGCGTCATTCACCATCTTGACGCCGGAGAGTCTTATACGTATCTGGGTGTGAGTGAGAGTCATCTTCAGGACGTAAAAGTCGTCAAAGAGGCTCTCTGCAGCAAGTATCTACGGATCCTGCGGCAAATCTGGAGTTCAGAGTTGTCGGGGAAAAACAAAGTCGCTGCTACGAACATGCTTGCTGTTCCAGTCCTGCTCTACACTTTTGGAGCATTCAAGTGGACAGTTAACGAGTTGCAACAGCTTGATAGGGGCACCCGAAAAATGTTGACCATATATAGAAGTCTTCACCCCAAATCCTCCGTTCCTCGTTTGTACCTCCCGCGTCATCTCGGAGGAAGAGGATTACTCAGCCTGGAGTATCTTCACAAGAGAATAGTACTGGGTACTGCTATTGCTGTTTGTAACAGTTCGGACCCGCTTCTACAGCTCGTGCGTGATCACGAATATGCGAGTGTTGGGGCTTTTCTGTTTCAAGCAGCAAACAGAGCAGCAAATGAACTCAGCCTTGATTTTGACTTCAGTTCCGCTAGAAAACGTAGAGACGCAGCGTTTGTATCTCTAACGCCAGATCAAGCAAGGCATGCAATAAAGAAGGCAGAGCAAAAATTCCTGCTCAAACAGCATACCGATAAACCGATGCATGGGATTTATTATAAGAACATCGATACGTGCGGTTTATCGAAGGATCTGACGTTTGCCTTCCTGAGGTCAGCTGGACTGAAGTCTGAAACTGAGGTATTTGTTTTGGCGTGTCAAGACGGCGTTATTAACACTCTCGTGTATCGCCGTATAGTTATGGGTACGGAAGTAACAGACACTTCTTGCAGAGCATGTCGATCGCATCCAGAGACGCTCATGCATCTTTTGTCGGCATCCAGTTATTATGCAAGTTGCGCCTACATCCATCGCCACAATGCTGCTCTAAGAGTCCTATATTACCATCTAAGGCATAGTTACGGTATTGATAAAACTCCTGTTCTGCCTTATGTTCCTGACGATATTGAGTCCGTTGTCGAGAATGAATCATTTAAGATTTTCTGGAATTATTCATTCAGTACTACCAGGCAACTTTCAGCTACAAAGCCTGACATAGTTCTCCTTGATAAGACTACGCGACTTATGTATGTCATCGAGTTCTCAGCGCCTGCTGAAACGAACATAGCCGCGAAGGAGACTGAGAAGCGGACAAAATATCAAGATCTTCTCTTTGAGCTTAGGAAGCAGTACCCAGACTATTCTGTTAAATTAATTGTCCTTATAATTGGTGTTCTTGGTGGAGTCAAACCTTCACTGTTGGCAAATATAAAAGCTATCCCGGCTTGTCAGCGTAATGCTGAGTTACTAGTCTGCCGCATGCAAAAGGCTGTGCTTATTGGGTCGCTCCGTGTACTCCGTGCGCACGACCCAAACTCACTGTAATCGCCCATTTCATGGTTTGAGACGCGGTTATAGTTTCACCTTGCTCCGCAAGTATCCCTTGTGTGACGGTGACGAACCTGAAGTTTAGGGTGCTTGTGGATGCAAAATTCTTAAGGAATTCTTCCTTCATAATAATAATAATAATAATAATAATAATAATATTTTTTTTATTAGTTAACACCAAAAGGCGAAGTTCAGCTTATAAAGCTGTTTTACAACTTAACCTAAATTTATATTTCCAAACACCGTGTATGTACATTTCAAACATCATAAATATACTATCTTTTCCAGGTGTATGAACACTTTATGTTTTTTAAAAAGTTTGCAAATCTGTTTTAAAAGTATGTATAAGCAATAAAAATGCCAAGTCAGATAAATGACGAATCGAAAAGAATAATTGGTAGTAGCTGGTACCTATGTATATTTCATATAAAATGACATTTCTTTATTTCTTCATTTTCTTCAAATATGTTAATATGTAGTTAACTTTGAACTGAGTCAAGTCTAAATTGATTTTGTTATGTTATTAGCGTTTGTCTATACAATATACATTGTCAAATATGGCATATTAATTGTTGGCGTTGGTCGGATAACGGATCCTAGGGGTCAGTTCATAAAATCTCGACGTTTTACAACATTTGGAACAACTTGGTACCATTTCTAGAAACATAACATTATGTATGTATGTTTATATAGGGTGAATCATTTCATTTTGACATCATTCTCGAGAACGGTAGGTACGAAACTTTAAATTGGAGAAACAAGATGTTGATATAACATTTTAAAAATATTTTATAGCCTACTTGCAAATTTTCAAACAGTGACTGGCAAAAAATTATCAAGCCTGATATTTATATAAGAAATAAAAGATAGTAGGCATCAATCATTTTCTTTTTAATAATAAGAAAAGCAACAGTTTGGAAGTATAATAATGTAATAATATGACGTCAAATGTTCAAAGTATCCTCAGCCTTGTTGAAAACAAGAAAGAGTGTTCTCTACCGGAAATTACCCCCTGCACTCTTTTCACATCAAATCCTTTCCCCTCGCATAAAAACGGTAACTGCTCTCCCGACGCTATTTTTGAAGCTAAAGGATTAGGGTAAACGCCAAATGAAGAACTGAGAATCACACTACTTACAGATCCTACAGACGAGAAATTAAAAAGAAAAAAATCCTGACAAAACTTACGACTTTTTAAAAATTACGTTATCTTTCACACGTATCCAAAACTTTTTTCAAAAACTTCACTTATCTAAGGATCTATATTCTTGGTTCTTTATTTGGCGTCGGGAGATCGGTAACCGTTTTTAGGCGCAGAGAAAAGATTTGAGATGAAAAGTGCAGGGGGCGAAAATGCGCTAAAATCTTCCAGATTTTTCGGCCCAAGCAGCACCAAAGTAGTCGTTACTGAGACCGGAACCTCGAACGAGTACCAAATACCTATAACATAGCCGTAACTAAATCTACGACTTTAAAGTATAAATAGCTTCATATGACAAATATTTAGTCCCTGCTACGTAGTTTCTACAACTAATGGCTACTTTATAATTTATATACCTTCTAAGTAGCTTTCCCTGTATTAGGGACGTCGTAGTTACTAGTGGGATGCTCATGCACTTTTCAGAACTTGTAAGTAGCAAACGATGGTGGCAACGGCTGGCTTGTTTTTGAAATGAGTCTTCAAAGTTGCACCACATACAATTAGTATCTTTGATAGTTGCCGAGACGTTCTGGGGACCTTCACTGTCTCTTTAAAGTCATGGAACTTTAAGAAATGTTTATTAGTGTCACTAACGTTTCTGCTACTTGCAGATCGGAACATTATTACTATAAAGTGCATGTCACCTCTTAAATTCACCAATGAAGTAAATGTCACTATCTAGTACCAAATATTGATACGCATTGTTATTTTGTGCGTCGATATTGTGAAGGACAGTGGGTGGAGGGGCAAATGTAAATCTTGACAAAAAATTCTTCAAAAATTCAGTATTTTAACATTTTTTTAAAGCATTTACCTATCTTTTCTTCTATAAGTATCTATATTTAATAAAAAATAAAACTACGTAAACAATGTGCTCCATGCACTGTGTTATAACTTATAAGTACCAGTCAGTTGTCAAAGATACAGACAGCCCCGGATCTAGGGGGGGCAAGCCCCGGGCGGCAAGTTCAGAGGGCGACCAAATTCAAATTCACACTTTACAGCCGAATGGACAACTCATCATTTACTTAACTTTGACCACAGAATAAATAATACTTAGTACAAGTACAGAAATTTCACTCTTGTTTTACTGTGGCCATATCAACTCGACCGATACCCAGGATGCATTATTTCCGGAAGGCCTATGTCGAAATGTCAATCAATTAGTGGACATCTGAAATTATAAAGATGATAAAGGTAAAAATAAATATAAGTGGGCGGGCGCGGCATTTTTCAGTTTTTGCCCCGCCTAAAAAAATTGAAGATCCGGGGCTGGATACAGAAAGAGTGGTGAAAGCAGCGATTCCAGATGGAACAATGCAGTAGCCACAAGAATTTCGAGAAGGCAATCTTGGTAACATTCGGTATTAGGTATGTCGTAAATATAACTTCCAAGTTACACATTTCCAGTTCCTATCACCATCGCTAGTAGCAATTAACTTTCAAGTTGTATTTGTTAGTAAGAACGACATCAAAGTTATTTTTATCAAAATGTACAAAATTTATGACGTCATTATTACAATACATGAATTTTCATAGGTTGTAAAAATGATTTTTTCTTTCTAAAAATGCAGGAATTGATTATGACTGGTCTAATGGCTGCTTATCTAATCACCTTCTTCAATTTCATAAATTCAGCCGTATAAACAAATTGCTTTATGAATTTTTAAAATAATAATTAAAAAAATATGTATCATCATTTCTAATGCATAATAGTTACAAATCTCAAAATTACGGCTAAATGGAATAAAAAAAAGGGTGTGGATCTCGGGACCCCCGACAGATGTGAAACATCAAAGAAAACGTTATTGAACTCGGTGGTATTCTCTATGTAGTAGTATATATTTTTTCAAATGCAGCAACTAACTGTTATGGTGACGTAATCTTATATACTGCACTGTAACAAACGCGGTTGTCTTCCCGTGCCCGAGCGCGCGGAAGCCGAGAGAGAGAGAGAGAGAGAGAGAGAGAGAGAGAGAGAGAGAGACGCAGTGGTGGGGAGAACAGCAGCGAAGGAGCGGACCATAAATTTCGTTGCATATTTCCCCTCACGCGGCTGTTCACAGCCCGACATAAGATGTTTCACACCAAAAAAACTAATGCAATGAAACAAAAAAACGAAAGGCGATTATAACTTATTTGAAATTTAGTTACTCATTTTAACTTAAAATTTCTAAAAATATTTGAATTTCTTCAAATTTTATAATATTTCATGTTTCATACTTCTATTGTCTAAATGGATGAATCGTATTTAAATACTACGTACTGTTATAACAAAGGAAACACTTGTACAATCAGAATTCAATAAACTAATAACAATTTCAAAATAAATTACAAAGGCAATCTAATACATAATTCCGAACGCGTGCTTTAACCATTGTGTAAACAATAATGAACCGTCCAAGTACTAGTAAGCTATACAATAACATTTCTGCGTGACCAAAAGGCAAAATTTCTTATGTCGACTTTTTTGGGGTTTTTTTAACATTATGCAGTTTTTCTGAAAAGTTACTATGCATTGGAATGTACGGCGAACAAGAAAAGCTAACGCACCGTAAACTTGGGTAGTTCCGGACATCTATAGCTCCAGTAACGATGTCCTCTGTCGGTGATATTTTTTTGAATGCATCTTAGCATATAGTCCAATTTCATCACGAGATCTGTCGCTATTCGTCAAGTCGAACAACGGTACAGTATGACTATTCTTTCGTTCCCTATAATGAGAGACGAGAGTGCATATTACCTATTAGAGATGGACCGACTAGTCGAGAAAGCCGACTAGTCAGCAAAAGATGCCGACTAGTCGGCACTTAATGAGCTACAGGAAACGTTTTAAAATTAAAAACAAAAATATTTAGCGTTTCTTCTAAAACATAAAAAACAAAACAAACACAAATTTCCTTTTCTTTTTCCTTTTCGGCATTGTATTTTACTACTACTACTCGCTTTAATTGATATTTTAATATTTATATTTTATATTATTTATTAATTAGTAATTCTAATTACTTGTTTCGTTATAAAATGCGCCGGTGCAGCAAGTGAAACACGAAAAATGTAAACACTAAACAGTATTATTGTCAGTACACGAACGCGTGTCAAGTGGCGCGACGAACGAAACAATGGTTTCCGAACGCGCCCGAACTTAACCGAAACCAATGATCGGCATTTCCGATTGGTCGCCCAAATCCATAGTCGATCTCTACATAATATTATGCATTATATCGAGCATCTGGCATGTTCGTAATATTCTTTCCTTCAACGCAAAGGTTCCAGTGAAACAGTGGGACGAGATCGTTTCTCGGACACGTCGGACATGTTTCTCGGGAAAATGTTCGCTTAACAAAGGAAACATTCCATGTTAGTTTCGTCTTTGAAACTGTTTTGTGCAAGCCTGCCGCAACGATATTTCCGAAACATTAGCCCGACTAGTCATGAGTGTGAAATGGAAGAAGCCTGGTTCCAGAAGGATGGTCTGCACACTTGGCTTCCTTATCATTTCAATATTTGGTGTAAAAAGAAGTTCTCTCTCATTTATAAGTAAATAATAGGTTACTCACTCGCTTCGCTCGTTCGATCGAATTTAAAATCAATTAATAAATTACTCTCTCGTTTCGCTCGCTCGCTTGAATTAATTTATAGGTAAAATTATTTCTCGCGACTTATACGATTATATTTCACAAATTGCTTTTGGCATATACTTGATTTTAATGCAATGCAATCCGATTTGCACCCGGGCGAATCTGGACGGGCACTATAGTATAGATCTAAACCTTTCCCAAGAAATAAGCTATCGAATGGTAAAAACCGCATTCAAATCTGTTCCGAAGTTTAGAGAATAACCAGTACCTACAGACAGACAGTGTAGATAGATACCTACCAATACTTCTTCCTTGTACCTATACTATAATGAACTGTCAACATTTTTTGAAAATGAAGTGAAAAGTAGGTATTTTGTAGTGGGTATGGCAAAAATATCATGTATATCTCGTGCGTAATGGTATTATGACTCGTGTTACTGTTAAAACTAGCTATCGCTCGTTTTTACATACTGCCACCACTCGTCAGTAATATACCCCATTACGCATCTAGATATGCAATGTACTAATTTATCCAAAGTTCGATATAAGCAATTATACCTTGCGGCCACATATTTATATATAAGTATTAGTTTGTATTGTTGCAATATTTGTGACATTCACGCTTAATTTCACAAGTACCTAATACATAATAACAGTTTATTAACTCTTGTTAGGTAGCTGTTAACTTCTACATTTTAATTTAGCGTTGTAGAAACGTGCTTATAAAAGTTTTTGTCTTCTCTCTTCTCAGAATTGATAAACATAAATTGAATTTATTTTTTGGACGAAATAAAAAATTTAATCCATTAATATACACCTACCTTAAAGTTCTCTCAGTTTCAATATTTGGCATCTATTTTATTGATCCAACATCTGCACCAAATTATATACACCCTATGGTAAGTTTAATTCACTATCCGTAAATTAGTACTTGCATAAATTTTCAAGTCCGGCCCTGTTGGGTCGATTTTGCTAAAATTTTAGAAACACATTTAATATTATCGAAGGGTTAAATTCCAAGCATTTTTTCGGTGTTTTTGAACGGAAAATTTTTCTAACTCCTAAATACAACCATGTCCATATTTTCAAATCGATTTCAAATAGGTTTCGTGCGGTGATACAAATTTGCATTTTTATTAGGACCTATGTATATTTCAATTTTATCTCAAAAAATGAGTAATTATTACATAATATATATTAATTATTGAATTCTTAACACTTAATCTTTATAACTATTTTCGATATTTTCACATATAACCCCATTTTTCGAGAATCAGTTAAACAAAATTTTTTTCTTGCTAAATTGAAAATAATCAAATACTACAATGATCAAATAGTCCATTTTTTATGTTTAGAGTTTTTGTACAATTGATATCTTCATAAATAAAAGTTTTTCCCCATATGGTTCACACTTTCTGGACCTCACTGTATATAAATCAAAATATAAATATTATTTTTGAACGATAGTAAATAAGTCGTGTTATGGTAAATATTAAATAACATGTGGGGGTCTATCATAATCTATAGCTACTTACCTAAATACGATTACAGAAAGTCAATTCATTGTACCGGCGTCGTTGTCGATTATTTTCTGGTTTTTCCAAAATGAAATTGATAGCTCAAAGTATGTTTTACGGCTATTAACAGTAAAGAAAAAAAATATTGAAAGAAGAAGCGGAAACAGAATCTTGACACATGCAAAGATTGAAAGTCGCAATGTTTTTTGTTTGGTGTGGAAATACCAAATCACTTTCTTAAGAGATCTATGTAATTTTCATTAGTAACAGACATGTTAACAGTTGTTCATAAATGTTATAAAAATATGAACGGCTGTTTAATGCAAACATATCGAACCTTCAAAATTCGGTAAGTGATTCCTTATATTAGTTGATATTAAGAAAAAAGGTTCCTATGAATGGGAATCCGAAAACGATTTGTTACGGGGTTACAGTCCACTAAAAAATGTTCATGTTTGTCACCTATGAAAAGAATATAGGTGGTATGTAGACATTTTTCTAAAGTGTGTGCTCTTAAAAATTATAAATTTTTTAAGCAGAATGTATTTAAATTGCCATAGAAATAAAAATACAAAGTCAATTTACAGAAATTCTTACCACCTCCTTTAATAATTGCAGAGGTGACACACGTGAAAAATTCAAATTTTCAGGGGGCTGTAACTTTGTTACAAAGTGTTTTTGGGCTCTCACCCATAGAAACTTTTTTCCCCTTAAAATCAACTGAGAAATGACCTCCCGAAGTTTGTCTGTAACAATTTTAAACACCCAGTATACTATACGCATTATGGTATTATTATAAGTTTGTTTTTTGGACAAGATAAGATGATTACGGGAGCGGAAAAATTTGATATCCGGTATCTATGATTGCTGACAAACGTAAAAATTCTTTACGTTTGCATCTCTCTTGGAAACGTTCCTGTAATTATTTTTCATCTGATTACATCAATGACCATTCTTATGAGCTGATGTAACAGCATATTTATATTATGAAAGATACCGGAAACCATTAGTTAAACATTATACAAAGGGACAATTTGTATGACATATATTATTCTAATGCCACTACATTAGTCGGCTTAGTACACAGGGAAGTAAACATTGCTAAGACCGTTCTTGGTATAGGTCAGGTGTGGGAAACATTTAAGTTGCAGATTAAGATGGGATCAGCAGCACTCAAAAATTAAGACTAATAATACTTTTACATGTTTCTCTTTTACGTTATTTTAGAAAAAAGGTTTTTTACCGACTCTTATTTAAAAAAATAAGAAATATAATAACATTAAATTATTCTCAATTATTCTTATTCTTAATTTTTGCTATTCTTAAAACCTTTGTGTGTACAGCAAACTGAAGTCAAATTCAATTTATGAGTTTTGAATAAAACCGAAAATAAGAGGGTATTTTGACACAGATGCTATTGGTTACCTCATTACGTTCTAACATTCTGCTATCAACAGATTTTTATCCGCTTTTATTAGGGATGAGACGAAACATAATGGTTATTTAGTAACTGTTGGTTGTTGGTTAACGAGAGGAGACAAGCATACAACGATCGCTTAGGCCTTAGGGAATAAGCTTTTTTGGGGTTTCGTACCCAAAGGGTTCAGCAATGTCCCCACAATTTGCCTGTCCTTCCGTCTAACAGATTATCTATTGATTTGACCCAAAATTTAAAATCGTGTTTAACATTTCGAGAATTGTGTTCTGAGGAGAGTTCCGTACATGTAAACGGGAGGTCGTATTTTTTCTATATGTAGGCATTTGAGGTTTCAAACTTTAAAAAATTATATATGTTTCACCTATATATTATTTTTTTGTTTCTCTGTTTGTGTATTTATCTGTTTGTTTCTAATTGATATAATATAGGTAAATGGTCAGGATGATTGCTTTTATAACATACTTTATGAGATCTTATAATTATTTTTTAAATGCAATTCAAAAAAAAATTTAAAGTTGCTTTTTAAGAATACTCATTTACTACACAAATAACATCAGCTATTAGTTATTCATTATCTGATACCTTGTAATGGTTCTCTGCTACTTGGAAAACTGTTATCCTGATTCGTGATATATATTAACTGTCACTTATTTTTAACCGTTGGCATTTAGTTGTTGGTAAGATAAAAAAAACTGTTGATTATCGAAAAAATGTAAGTAGGTATTAATAATATTGTTTAGAAACAAACACAAGCGACTAGGCCCTGCAGTCAGGGTCCATTTTGATTGGTCGAATACTCCATCTTGATGTCGTTTGACACACGCACACACACCTAAACGAACGTAACAACTAACTAGTGAACTCTGTATACTAATACGGATAGTTGATAGCGTTTAAAAAATGGGTTTTGTAAGTGGATAATGTTCAAATACATATTCTTCAAGACAGACATTAATGTTCACAAAATTAGAATGAAGGCTTGTAATCTAATTCTTTCAATAAAAGTCGATCAATTTTTTGACATTTCAACATAAAACCTAATTTAATATTATTATTAAACGAACGTAACAACTAACTAGGGAACTCTGTATACTAATACGGATAGTTGATAGCGTTTAAAAAATGGGTTTTGTAAGTGGATAATGTTCAAATACATATTCTTCAAGACAGACATTAATGTTCACAAAATTAGAATGAAGGCTTGTAATCTAATTCTTTCAATAAAAGTCGATCAATTTTTTGACATTTCAACATAAAACCTAATTTAATATTATTATTTGAGGTATTATAGGATGTCCAAAATTTATACAGTAAGTGTTCTTGAGAATTTGGAATCGAAAAATAAATTTTAATTAAGTTCTATTTTGAAATGTCAGAAAATTGATCGAATTTTAAAGAAAGAATTTGATTACAAGCCTTATCTGAAGTTTTCATTCTAATTTTGTGAACATTAATGCCTGTCTTGAAGAATATAATGTTTGAACATTCTCTACATACAAAAGCCATTTTTTAATCGCTATCAACTATTCATATTAGTACACAGAGTTCACTAGTTAGTTGTTACGTTAGTTTAGGTGTGTGTGCGTATGTCAAACGACATCAAGATGGGGTATTCTACCAATCAGAATGGACCCTGACTGCAGGATCTAGTCGTTTGTGAAACAAACTATTAATATTGTAATTATTAATATAGTAAATTCGCAGGTATGTGGACAGTAAATAATAAAACAGATATAGTTTTTTCAAAAGCACGACGGTTCGTTTATTGATTTTCAAGTACTTTATACTAGCAGTAAAAAATTATAAACAAGTTAACAAAAATTGTTAGATATTAAAATTTAATACCTATCTAACAATTTTTGTTAACTTGTTTATAATTTAAATATCTAACAATTTTTGTTAACTTGTTGGTAATTTTTCACTGCTAGTATAAAGTACCTACTTGAAAAAGTTTAAATCAATAAAGGAAATGTCGTACTTTTGAAAAAACTATTGTTTTATTTTTTACTGTCGACATACCTGCGAATTTACTACATTAATTATATAAATATGGACACGAAATCTACTAAATATTATTGTAATTATTTTTTAATATTAACTAAAAAAACCGTTATTTTCGAGTAAAAGTGACATTTATACTCGTAACTGTTACTAAAAAGTAATTGGTACTACCCGTTTTACTCATCTGAAAATGAATTTGTACTTTTTTGTGTGTGCGCTTCAACGAAATTACGATTAGCCATGCGCAAATATTTGAAACAGAAAGCAGACTAAAAACCAACAAATTCTGTGAAAACGATATAGTACTAGGTGTGAGAAGAAAGTAACATAAACGAACGATTAGCTTACCTTACCGGCAGAGATGTGACTTATTTGAAATATATCTACCCACTTAAAATACAAAATACCTATTTTTATTTTTTATTTTAAATACCTCCTTTTAAATATCATTTTGCATTTGTATTTAGATAAATAGATTTTAAATCTATTTTATTTATTTTAAAAATCAAAATATGTACTAAATACAAATTGCATTGTTGAGTAAAGTCAAGGTCCGAATTTTTACTGGTTACTATCTGTAAGGACATTGAAGATGTATTTGTTTTGGACAGCGTATGGCGTTATTCAGGACGGCAATTTTTAGTTTTTAATTAGTGTATTTGCCATATGGCACATACACTATTGGCGTCGGTCGGATGGTGGGACCTAGGGGTCGGACCAAAATTTCTCAACGTTTCATAGCCTCCTGAACACTTTGGCACCATTTTTAAAAATGTTTATATATATATTTATATATATATGTGTGTACACGATAACTCTCGACAGACTTAATCGATTGAAACGAAATTTGGTACACACATTGGAACCCATCACCGCAAGAAGCCTATTTAAAATGGGCCCGATCGGACCATTTTCAGGGTTGTATTTAGGGGTTCCAAAAAGTTTTTGGGCCAAAAAATATCGAAAAATTTGTCAGAATCGTTTCAAAATTGAAATTTAACTCTTTAGTAAAGATTAAAATGTGCTGCTAAAGTTTTAATAAAATCGGCTCAACAGGACCGGACTTTCAAATTTTATGAAAACACTAGTTTGTTGATACGGATTTACTTATGAAAGGGTGTATTTAATTGGGTGTACTGATAAAATCCTTGTCTAATATTGAAATTTAGAAAAATTTAATTATTTTAAGGGATGTATTAAGGGGTTAAATTTTTTATTTTGTCAAAAAACAAACTTAAGTTCACATAATAATGCCACAATGCCTGTATTAGCAAATACACTATATTGTCGGCAGGGTTTGGCACTGCGACCCGAGTTTTTTTTATTTTGCTATAGTCGTACTTAGAACAACTACGAAATAGATGAATTTTCTCAGGAACTACTGAATCGACCGGTTTAAAAAATAGCCTAAGTGTTAATCCGGGTCATAAATTACCCGCATGCAAAACTTCATTAAGATCCGTTTAGCCGCTACGGCGTGATTGAGTAACAAACATTCAAACTTTCGCATAATATGCGAAAGTTTGGATATTATGTAATATTAGTAGAATAATGTTTAAAAAAACTGTTGTTTTCTTTCTCCGTATACGATTAAATGGATATTCCATTATCCGGACTGTCAACTTCCCCGGCCAATTCTGATATTCAGGTTTCTACTATTATTACTTTGAAGGGCACGATCATTTTGTAATAAGTTCCGTAAGGAAATGGAAGTATTGTGATAGGGTCGAAAAACCGTGTACGAGATAAGGTTTTCCGCATGTCGATTGTGCAGTGTGCGTGCTTGTGCCTGTCTGTGTGTCTGTCTGTGGAATTTCTCACATTCAGAGTATAGTTCATACATTTAGAGAAAACTTAACCGCCTCATGCGCAGGAACCAGATTTGGTTCGGACTGGTCTATTCTATTTTTGAAGGGGTGCGTCAGTTTATGTGTACATCAACATGTCAGTACAGAGTGCACTATTTACGTGTCATTTAGTGTTCACTGTTTAGATTATAATATTACCTACATGCTGTTAAAAATCGAGTATTGAATTGTGTTTGAAGTGCATTATCAGTGACGAATGTTTATTAACATTTTATTTCCTGTACCTTATTTCAACAAAAGAACTATTAAAAGTTTGTTTTATTAAAGAAAAAATCGGATTTAACTGAGGCCCCAGGACCTACGTCTGTGTTGTTTTGTGTACACCACTGACTACTTCTCCCACCAGTGTTTATGCGCAGGTTTTCGTTAGGATTTGGTTTTCTCTAAATGTATGAACTATAACTTCTTTTTTAGGGTTCCGTACTGGAACCCTATTACTAAGCCGTCTGTCCGTCTGTCCTACCTTTAAAAGGCTGTATCTTTTGAACGTAACAGGTAACAGGTTAAAATTTTCACAGAATATGTGTTATTATGGCGGATATCCTAACAAATAATAAAAATTCAAAAAGTAAAAATTAAGGGGGGCCCTATACCAAAAACGGAAAATTAGGCATAGATCTGTATTGTTGTAGGGAACCCTCGATGCGCGAGCCCGACTCACACTTGACCCGTTTTTAATGTTTGTCAGAGTAAGTACTCCTGCAAGTCTATTAATTTAAATGTCAATCGGATAAGTGGTTTTGGAAATATATGCATTATGCAATTTTATGCTTAAAATTTCTTTCGGTCACAAGTATAAAAGAAATCTCGGCCAAGTTGTACACGGGCAATGCTAGGATTAAAAACTAGTGGTTTATATTTTATAATTTTCTATAATTTATACTTTGAGGTTCTAATTGATAGTATGTATTTTTCTTTTTTAATTATCATGGTCTCAGAATTGCTCGACATATTTCCAATTTTTATAATTTTAAATGAAACGTAAAATGAAACAGCCATTTTTTAAATCAATAAATTGCCTTGAACTAAATGCAAACCGGCACGCTTCTTATATTACAATATTTTACAATTTTAAATGCGCATACTGTACCTATATAGTATTTCATTGCATCATTGCACGTACTTTATGGGAGATACTTTTGGTTCTATGGTAATTTCTTGGAACGAAAACGATAACTTCATACTGATTAGTGGTTACTGATTAGTTTACCTGAACGGTAAGTTTATGTGGCAACAATAACAATATTTAATTGTGGTAGGAATCTATAAAAAGATGCATAAAGATTTTGTGAAGTATGTTTATACGCCCTAATTATTAACCAGGAGTTATTATTCGAGGATTACTCGCTTGAACTTAATAAATCTACGTCCCCTGCAAACAAAATTTTTTTTGCCGAATTTTAGTATTTTTTTCATATCTTTCGATAGAATGTGATAAATTTTGTTTTATGCGTGCAAATATAATATTATCTCTACACAAATTTTAATTAGAATTTAATTGCATTTTGAAATTACTTTAATGTCAAAATTGTACTACTTAATATAAAAATATACCTACCTTCAGATAGAACTTCCTAGCTCTATTTTGGAAAAAATCTTAGCTCAAAAAAAAACGTAACTTTGTCTAACAAGGCTTGTGTTAGGTACTTGGCTCTGTTTATTTGTCCCGTTGTTTCGCGATTACGTCCAAATGCGTTGATTAATTTTAACGAAATTTGGCATATTAGGTATTCTTTTAAACGATGTAAATAAATAGTTTTGTGATCAAAGCCCATACTGTGGGTTGGGAGAAGATCAAAGATTCATAAATGTAGAACCAACGCCAAATAAGTAAATCATGGTTTTATGATTAATTCCTATGTATAGCTGGGACATGGCTTCAAATGATGAGAAAACAAGCATATAATGGTAAATATTATACTGTCTTATCCAAATTTGAAAAACTTTAAAATATAGAAGGACCTAGGTCTACTGTTCACAGAACTACTAGTAATTATATTTCAAAATAACCTATTAGAGGAGGACGTAGTTAATAATGAGCATGCAATCGTGCCACTCTATTTTTGCATGCGCAATGTTGGCTATATGCGATGTGTTATAATAATAGGTATGTACAATTTTTTGAAATGTGATTGTACCTTCAGGTAAACGTTTTTTATTTCTTTTTTATGTATGCTCAGTGTTATGGAACTGGTTTCGACGTTTGGTTCTCAATTTCGGAATTTTGGAACTGGGTTCGATATTTGGTTCTCACTTTTCAGTACCGGAATTCCAGAACTTGTTCCGATATTGAGAAAAGTCTACAAAAATACTGCATGTAGAAGAAACGTGTCATTTTAAAAACCAAAAAATTGTTTACATATTGATATGGAAAACGTGAAATGAAACTTTGAGTCAGAAATTTACAAACAAACAAAAAAAATCCATGTTATATCGACTATTATTAATTATAATATTAATTAGGAACACTTCGAATATTGACCTTGAAATAGTAGATTGAATGTCTAGATACGTAATGGGGCATATTACGGCGAGTGATGACCGTCACCCGAGCCGTAATACCATTACGTACAAGACATACATGGTATTTTTTGCCATACCCACTACAAAATACCTACTTTTCACGTCATTTTTTGAAAAAATGTTGATAGTCCATTTGCGTCGCCATCTTTCCTTCCACAGTATGCCGCAAAGTTCGTGCAAGTAAGTAATGACAGGCGCACGCAAGCGTACGCAGGCGTCTAGAGCGAATAAACAGAAGTTGCTATAGCAACCGTTATTTTCTGCGTTAGTGCGGAAAATAAAACATTTTCAGCACAACTGTTTTTTAAATGACTCATTAATGGCCGATATACATACACTGAAAGTAGCTATTTTGTAGTGGGTATGTCAAAAAAACTTTTAAGTATTTTATTATATAATATACTAACTGTTGAAAGATCATAAATCAATTTACATATAATCTAGATAGATAGATTGTAGATTATAGGCGCTCAACAGCTGAGGTCATCTGCGTCTATTTACATGTTCCAAAAAAATGGACATTTTTATATGTTATGAACATCAAAAGAAAATAAGTTTTGATGGTGAAACGAAACGCCACTGTTTAAGTTTTTCCCAATTCCAACGCAATGAGGATACGTGCGTAACCTACTTTAAATGTTAAGATAATATTATGTTAATTATTATAAATTAAAGCTTATGGGGATTCCCGCCATAATATCTAAAGCTAAGTTTTAAACTGTTATATAAATTAATATTTTTTTGTAAAATTGAAAAAACCTAAAATATGAATTTTTGTGACCATCACAATTTTTATGTTTTTTTTTCTATTTATGCCCATACCTAATTTCTATAGTCTTGAAAAATTCTTTCACTATTTAAAAATTTATTCCTTGGCTAGTAGCCTAGGCTATATTATACTCGTATATTAAATATAAAGCTATGAGATAGGGGGACGAATAGTGAGCAAAAATAGCGATTTGCACCCGGGCGAAAATACAAAGAAATCTTCCTGTGCAGTTAATTCAAAATTGTATGCTAGTACAAAAGAATTTTATCATATTTTTTATGTAGGTGCAGTGTATGTATTTTGTCAATCATAATATATACATTATAAATTACTAATTGATATATTATTCTCATTAATGGTACATGGGATCATAAAATGTCTAGGGACTTCTCTGCTCAGAATTTTTTTCTGAATATTAATAAACCACGCCTATTCCCCCACTTATTTGTGAAAATGAATTAATTAATATCTCAGTATAATTAATTAATATCTCATAAAGGGTACATCGGATCAAAAAATGTCTAATGGACTTCTTTATTAAGAATTGTTTTCTCTATTTACTGTACTGTTCATGGGCGGTCGATCTGAAACACCCTATATAACACAATAAGACAAAATGAATTTTTAGAACTATCTACTAAGATAGTTCTAAAAGAAGAATAAATATTAACTTAATATAATGTAATTGTTTAAAATTTTATACTTTGTTTTATTGATGAGTGTACCCTATCCGATGCACTTTTATAGACTTGAATGATAAAAAGCTTTCAAGGAATACTCAACAAAAATTGAATTTACAAGCACTCTATGCGTTCTTTTCTGACGGTAGTGTAAAATTGACTTAAGTATGCGCCTCACGAGAGTGGTGTCACGTGATTTAATAGGAGAACAGGTGCCATCACCAGGTAAGTAATGTACAGTGAGACCTTATTTTTGCCTTTTGTTCGAGTATTTATCTCACACTTTAAAATTGCATATCAAAAGCTCGAACAACACACTGGGGTACAGTGGAACTTACAACAATAGTCTCTTATTTCTTCTCATTCAGAGCTTGTTTGAGGTGATTTCATTAGTTCCTAAAAAAGGTTGAAACGAGAAATAATTACTATTACAAAAAACCTCAATTTTTTGCAAACGGACTGAGCTGGGGTTTATTGGAATTCATTGAGGTGCCCTAATAGTCCCAGAGCCAGCCGTGTGAAACTCCCCGGTATAAAGCAATAAGATGAGTGTCGTATCAGATGAAAGAGCGTCAAAATCCTTACACAAAAAGTACAATTTGTCACCCGTCAACCTGGCGGGGGACGCTGGTCGCCCCTTTGAAAGTAAACATTTTTGACACAAGCCACCCGGTATAAAGCAATAAAAGGTGAGTGTCATATCAGGTGAAAAAGCGTCAAAATCCTTACACAAAAAGTACAATTTGTCACCCGTCATCCTAGTAGGGGACGCTGGCCGCCCCTTTGAAAATAGACATTTTTGACAAAAGCTAGAGTCCCCCGCCAGGATGGCGAGTGCCAACCCATATTTCTTGTGTAAGGATTTTAACGCTCTTTCATCTGATACGACACACATATTATTACTTTATACCGGGTGGCTTTTGTCAAAAATGTCTTATTTCAAAGGGGCGGCCAGCGTCCACCGCCAGGATGACGGGTGACAAATTGTACAGTTTTTGTAAGGATTTTAACGCTCTTTCATCTGATATGACACTCATCTTATTGCTTTATATCGGGGAGTTTCACACGGTCGGCTCTCCTACTATAAGATAACACAAAAAAAATATCGCACGTATATTATATGGCTTTAAAATATAAAAAATATTTTAGGGAAGGCTCAGTAAGCAAGTTCTTACTGTATCAGAAGAAGGCATGGGTGACTTTAGTTTCTATTAGTTACAACGCTCGTATAGGTACTACATCGTACCTACAACATAATACCATGTGTAATAATGACATGTAGTGTTTGTAGATGACGTATTTAATAACACTTTCACTATAAAATCGCGTTCACTTTCGCTGCGACCTGTTAAGAGGTTAGAGCACGACTCGCACCGGTACAGTGTGTCTAGTGCAGTCAAGTGTTGTTCATTCTGAGATCAGTTGTATCAGTGAGTTTGTCAATAATATTGTACGTACTTTAATTTGGAAATTAATAAATAATATTTTAACACCATGCAAGGCGTTATAAAGGTATGCAATAATTTTTTACATTATTTCTTATCGATTTCAATTAAAAATTTTAAAAATCAGAAAGGTTCGTTTTCTGTCACGGTTTTATTTTTAAAAAAAAGTTTAGTAGTTGCTGATGATAGCAGCATTGAACTCGAAGTGTACCTACATAAAATTGTTATGGTTAAGAAGTGACCGAATGGCTGCGTTTTTTCTCTTTTTTTACGGTTTTATTTGTTTACTTATTACAAGCCTTTATCCCGACTTAGAGAAACGCGAGGAGAAACGCTTTTTTAGGATTTAAATAATTTACTTTTTATCTAAATATACAGTGAGAACCAGAAAGTGTGCATCACATGGAAAAAACTTTTGTTTACTAAGTCATCAAAAATTTGATTAGGTCAATCGGTCTTGCTTCATAAAACACCCAAAACAAAAAATAAACTTATTTTATTTACATATTTATTTTCATTTTGACGCAAAATTAAATTTTTTTTAACTGATTTAAAAGAAATAAAAACTCAAAATCTGGAATGTCTGATTCTCAAAAAAATATAGTTTTTTTGAATAGCATCAAAATAAAAAAAAAACATTTAATGAGAACAGATCACTGTTACATAGAGACGTTCAAAATTTTTGTATAATTTATAAATCAGTTATTTTCACGCTAATTTGGTTAAAAGTGTAACATCAATTAATCATGAAATTTTTTGTTCTATTTAAAAAATATTCATTTATCTGAATATTTTGAATTGAGGTAGGTACCTATTTGAAATAGGGAAAATTGGACCTTTACAATTCTTTGTGTAGGTATTGTGTCAAAATTTTGTGCATACGCTAAAAATTGAATTCTGAACACTTTTGTCAATAACTTTTTTCGATATTTCCACAAATAGGTAACCCCATTTTTTGAAAATCAGTTAAAAAAATTTAAAATACCCGCTAAATAGACAATAATAAAATAAGTCTACTTTTCGTTTTAAGGATTTTTTATGAAGCAGGATTGATTGGCGTTATCAAATTTTTGCTAACTTTATAAACAAAAGTTTTCCCTATATGATGTACACTTTCTGATCCTTACTGTACTATAAAGACGTAAGTTTGCATGTGCAATGTGCGTAATCTCGAAATCTATTGGACCGATTTCGATGAATTTTCCTGCGCATGTTCTTTATGATCTTGGAAATATATTTTATAGTTCTATTGAACCGGGATATTATTTTGATTATATCTATACTATTATATAAAATTCTTTGTATGTGTAGGTATGTATGTATGATTGTATGGTATGTATTGTATATGTTCTAAATGATTTAAATTAAAATCTAATTGACGGATTTTGATGATATTTTTTAAATGTTCCTTATGATTCCAGAATTAAGTGCTATATGCTATGTTTTATTCAACTTTTTTAATGAATTTTTGAGTTAATTAATTAAATTTTTATTGGTTCTCTATTACTAATAGAACGTGAAATTTTATGATATTTATAATGCGTATCCAAATTTATTACTACAGTATTAAAATGATAAATAATGTTTTGTATATTGTGCTTTGAAATAAATTGCGACTAGTTATAGCTAAGCTTACTGTAGTTGGAACAAGTACTTTTATACAGGGTGAGTTTTAAGTTGATGCTTTTTTTTTACAGCGTGTAAAAATCAAATAGACGAGCAACTATTTCAAATAGTTTTTTTATCAAAACTCAAAAATAAGAGAGAAACAGCCTTTCGAAGTTTAAATAAATTTTATTAAATTTTCTTTAATTTTGAGGTCGGTCCTGGGGTTATATTATGTCACTATGGAAATAAGTTGTTATTATCAAGTATGTGTATTGTTCACGCATCTTTGTGTCCAACAAAACGGGGACAACTTCGAACAATTTCTGTGAATACTTGATAATAATAACATATTTCCATAGTGACATAATATAACCCCAGGACCGACCTCAAAATTAAAGAAAATTTAATAAAATTTATTTAAACTTCGAAAGGCTGTTTCTCTCTTATTTTTGAGTTTTGATAAAAAAACTATTTGAAATATTTGCTCGTCTATTTGATTTTTACACGCTGTAAAAAAAAAAGCATCAACTTAAAACTCACCTGTATAGGTACCTAATAATTCTTTATTAAAATGATTTCCAGTTTTTGATAACCTTAACTTTATAAACTCTGCAGTCAAATTTTAAGTCAGAAATATTTATTTTGTAGCCACTTTGAAAACAATAACTTTTTTTATATCTGTAATTTCTTCAAATGCAAATGAAAAAATATTGCAGATATTAATAACATCAAGATTTCGGAATTCAAATTTTAAATAATTTGATTTTTTCTAAGCTAAATTTTAAGAACAAGAACATACTCTAATTTACCCTCCTCAATAATAGCTCAGTCAATGAGTGATCTATAGAGGGGTCTAGCCGAAAAGTCAATAAGCGCAAAAACCAACTTTAGGACTTTTTTAAATATTATAAATTTGAAAAAAGCTTTAAACAAATGTTGTTGGAAATATTGTCCTGAGCAACTTTTGTAATAACCACTTTTAAGGTAGAACGTATATTTACGGAGATAACCAACCAATACAACCCATACATTCAAAATGGCACTCTTTGAGGAATCCGCGGGGGGACGCAACGGCGGAGTGTTTCGGGAGCACCCCCGTACCTATCATCAAAATTTCATCGGCTCCGACGAATTACCTTCTTAGTCGATGTATACCGGATGCTGATTTGCTTTGCGGGTAATAGGGATTTTACATGTAAAATCATGTTTATGAATTTTCCTGCTTCCCTGTATATTTTGGTAAAAAAAATAATTTCAAAATTTGTTCATAATTAAAAACTATATACCCGACACGCATGTTTGCAAATTACCAATATGCAGATTAACCATGACTTCAACAAATTCAGATTGTTTTCATTGTGTTTTTGACTTTTCAATTTATGGTTGTGGTTAGTAAATCATGGCTATTCGGATAAATATTTTTAATTTAAACTTAATCACAGTTCCTTAATAATTATTTTGTTATTAAACGCTGCATATTGGTAATTTGCAAACATGCGTGTCGGGTAGAGTTTTTAATTATGAACAAATTTTGTAATTGTTTTTTTTTTCACCAAAATATATAGGGAAACAGGAAAATTTATAAACATGATTTTACATGTAAAATCCCTATTACCCGCAAAGCAAATCAGCACCCGGTATAATGACTGGACTAGTAGACATGTACCAGTACCTGTGTATATTGTATGTAAAGTTTAATTGCGTTGATCTCGAAAATTTTATAATGTGCAGAATATTTTATCAGAATAGCTAAAAAATATCAGCTATCTTATTTAAGAAAAAAAAATTTGGCCCTTGCCTCTTTGGCCTGTACGAAATATTGTCAATAATTTACAGCCATCTTGTAGATAATTTATACATAATATATTGACGTTTTCCTGTACACTTCGTCGCTAATGACCTCTGTTGTCGATCGTCTATAATTTACAATTCTGTACACTTCGTGTATTTTTGTAATGTATGTATATTAAATATTCTGTTCTACAGGCTTAGGGAGTCATGTCTGGGATAGTCTGTATATTATATAAGTACTTAAAAATGTACACATGTAAAAATTACTTAACTTTTTAATTTGTTGATTTCTTTCTTTTTATACTTTTTCAATATTGTTGATTTGAGAACTTAACAACTTACTAATGAGAAGCAAAGATATACAGGGTGTCCTCAAAGACACTAAACACACGCTTATCACATGTTCCTGAGACCAAAATAAGCCGATTTAAGCAAACTTACCTTCTTACAAAATTGCTTAGTTTGGGCGCTATACGGCCCTGAAGTTACAATTTTGAAATCGTTTTTTTGTTATAAATTTAATACGGCTTGTGCGATTTTGCTAAAATTTGGCACGTTGACATAGTTTTATGGAACAAAAAAACCCATGTTAAAATTATGATTAATACTAATCCATAGGCGTAGAAATCGGGTTTTTTAATATTTGAACGTTTTAAATTTCTACGCCAATGGAAGAAAAGGGGTTTAAGTATAAAATTTAGAATCAGTAACTTATTTGCTACAAAAAAGCTACTCTTAATAAGATTCGATTACTCTCATGGTTTTTGAGAAATTTGTATTTTAATAATAAGGTAATCGATAATAATACGTTGATAATAATAAGTTGATCAATAAATAATTAAGATGGCCATGCGTTTTTCTAAGAATAAAACTGGAGATAATGAAGAAGTTATGCACAGAGTAACTTAATTTTCTTCGGCGTATAAATCTTTGTATGCGTAAAAATGATGGACACTTTGACCACTTTTTATAACATATTTATTTAGTTTTTATCATGTTTTAGTCGCTTTACTTCATTTCGTAAAAATTACTGCGAATTATTAAAATACAAATTTCTCAAAAGCCAAGAGAGTAATCGAGTCTTATTAAGAGTAGCTTTTTTGTAGCAAATAAGTTACTGATTCTAAATTTTATACTTAAACCCCTTTTCTTCCATTGGCGTAGAAATTTGAAACGTTCAAATATTAAAAAACCCGATTTCTACGCCTATGGATTAATATTAATCATAATTTTAACATGGGTTTTTTTGTTCCATAAAACTATGTCAACGTGCCAAATTTTAGCAAAATCGCACAAGCCGTTTTAAATTTATAACAAAAAAACGATTTCAAAATTGTAACTTCAGGGCCGTATAGCGCCCAAACTAAGCAATTTTGTAAGGAGATAAGTTTGCTTAAATCGGCTTATTTTGGTCTCAGGAACATGTGGTAGGCGTGTGTTTAGTGTCTTTGAGGACACCCTGTATACGTTGTACTGTATTCTGTATGACGATAACTTTTAAAAGAATAGTCTAAATATGAATTTATTAATGCCTATTTTTGAAAACACAATTTATTAATAATCCCACAACATAAAATAATATATGACATAATAAAGTAATATAAAATTAAAGTTTCCATGCCAATTTTTAAAAATAACGTCGTTTAGATGTCATTTAATGTGACTTTACGTCACCCAAATACTCCAACACATTGACGACAAAAGCAAAGCGCGTGTACGATATTGTTGGAGGTCACAAAAATACGTATATGATATTATTTTTAAAAATTTGCGCAAACGGTGTCGTTTACATTTGATTAGTTACTGTCAAAAGTTAAGTTTTTCATTTTTACTTTTATAAACATCTTGAAATCTCTAAATACTAAATGTAGGTACTTGTTTTGAACTAATTTTCGGAGTTTACAAAGTACCTACGACCTACGTAATTTTTTTTTTTGCATTTCCAATGGAATATAAATATTCTACTCGAAAAAATAGACACTGTAGTGTAGTTTAGTGTAGGAATGGATTCTTAGTGACATTACTAATTAAAATTCAATTCCTACATTAAGGTGCCGTACATTAACAACTTTTACGTAATATTAGATTTGATACAAAATGTAATGGTAGCATAAAAAAATCCATTAAGAATAATGAGGTAAATCGTCCCATTATTCTTTATGCAAATTAAAAATAACTTTAAAATATGCGACTAGATAACCAATCGCGGTTATACCTAGCATGTAAACCCAGATGCAACCAATTTTTTTAAAATTAATTTCGACCCACACACGCAAATAGAGAATATTATTGTACAAATAGTTTTCTATCCATCTAAAATAATTTAGTTCCGCTCATGTCTCCGTCGATTTGGAAACATCAGGCCCTAAACGATGTTTGACACCTGTAGCTGCTAAACTATACGAAATTTGAAGGTGTGTGTGTGTGTGTGTGTATGTCGCGCGCGCTCTCTCTGAATTCAGTCGTTTTCTATCAATTTTCTTAATTTGTAAAAAATCATAGAGAGTATTGCGTATTTTTATCAAAGAAAAATTTCTGAGATTTCTACTTGATATACCTATTATATGGATAGAAAATCAGTTAATCTTTACTTCTCTATATAATTTATGATTTAACCGCTTCAAAAATGTTAAATGAACTATAATCTCAGATTAATAGTACCTACTTATATAGTATTGTTAAACACATTGAGAATGAAAATATCTTCAAAATAATATTTAGATAAAACACGAAAGTACGAACTGGAACACTTGTAAGTAATAAGTATTGAAAATATGAGATCATACTACATCCAGATAAAACTAACAATTAGTGGCTTCTAAGTAATAGTACCTATACCTATATAAGTTTTTATTTTTCTGTAAGGCGTATAAGTATCTTAATATAATATTTTTAATGGTTTGTGGGTTTTTTACTATCTTACGGGGAATTGGTGATTCATAAGTTTGTTATGGGAAAATCATTATTTAGGTATACAGTTCAATTTTCAGTTATTGACATTAATTGAACGTTATGTTTAGGCTATCTGCTTCATATATTTTCATTGTCGTGCTATCTATTGCAAAGATCATTCGTGCTTAAAACTTATTTACCCCATGTGGCATTGCTGCATATTCCAGAGCTAAAATGCCATGGAATAAACCCAAATAAATAAATTACAAATTATTCTTATACTACTAATAATGATTTTTCTAATAGATAAGTAATCAAAGCAAAACGAATTATTTTGAAAAATTCACATTTACTTTTTATTCTTATAGGAATGATTATAATATTCATAATATATAATATTGTAAGAACAATTATATGTTCTTACTTTAAATAAATAAAACACAATATATTCAGTTAAATTAAATTCGTAATGACTTATGTTTTATTCGATATGATCTTTGACTGATGTCAAACACAAAATTGTTATCAATATAAAAAAACTTTCAATTTTATATAGCGTCGCTATATAAAAGTAATTTTAAAAATATCATATCAAGAAAGTGTGTTAATATAGCAAATATATTGCTATATATTATATTAACACACTTTCTTGATATGATATTTTTAAAATTACTTATAATTTTATAGCGTCGCTATGTAAAAGTAATTTTAAAAATATCATATCAAGAAAGTGTGTTAATATAACAAATATATTGCTATATTATGATATCCATGGGTGTACACAAATGAGATATTAGGGAAAGGAAGATCTCACCCCCCTGGGATTTGGAATGGTGTAACAAAGCGTGAAAATTCATGAAGCTTACCTCATACTGATCCCTTTTTTCGCGTTATTGAACTGTGGCGATTGAAAATTCCCCGAATTACTATCGTTTATGACTATTGTATAGTATGATAAGGATAACTTAATGTCCATTTTTACTCTCATAAATTTTACCCTCCCCCCATCCTGAACAAAATTCTGCGTACACCCTTGATTATATAATAACATTTTGTATTCTGCTTAACAATGATATATTTTGTTTCTTTTTACCACAGGTCTGTTTTGTTTTGGCAATAGCTGGAGTGCTAATATTGTTATCAAGTACTACAACTCATGCACAAAAAGACAATAAGCAGCCAATATCGGACGAAGCTATAGATATGGCATTGAATGACAAAAGATATCTACTGAGGCAGCTTAAATGTGCTCTAGGAGAAGCACCCTGTGATCCAATCGGACGAAGACTTAAAAGTTAGTAAAAATGCATTGCACAGTTTTCAATAATTTATTGTTTCGATCAAATTATTTTGTATCCCCAATTTACAAGTTTTATCTATAATAATTTGTCTTTATAGATTACTTATGAGATAAGTATACTATAATTTTGTTTTTTTAGAATTCGTCATTACAGAAATAGGTAAAATTCTTATAATATTGTTTTTCTTTTTGAAAAATTATTTTATTACTAATTCAAAAACTAATAATTTGTTTGCTATTAGTTTCAAATCATGTAGCTATCTTTATTATTTCAAGTTTAATTAACTTTAATAATTATTCAGTGTTGTTAAAAATGAAAAAAGGTTCATAATTGCATGTTAATTTTGTTGCATCTGAAACTGCGAAATAATATTTAAAAATATTGCCTAAGTGTGATTTGCGTTAAAAATTAGAGAGGTTGGGTAGATTATTTTTAACATGAATATTATATTATGGTCTGTTCTACTTACGGAGCCACGAGGTTTAGTTGTGTTGGATTTTAATTAAAATTCATAGACATAGTAGCCCAGTAAAATAAGACTCCGTGGGGACCGTTGGTGGAAATAAATGTTGGAAAGCGGGATATCGTTTTGATCGCTTCATTTGATGTCAAGTAAAAGTATCTTAGGTCTGCATGGTCCCTCGACGCAAGCTTACGTGAGGGCATAAAAAAACCACGAAATTTTACAACCTTTTTTGCTTTTTTTTTAAATATTTCAGAAACGATTCTTTCACTATCTAATGTTTTAAAAAGGATTACATTTCCTACAGTTTGTAAGATTTTTTCATCTAGAGAGAATGAACTCTCTAGATGAAAAAATCTTACAAATTAATTCTTGCCATTCTTTGTTGGTTATTTAAACAATTCGTATTAGGATTCTCGATATATTGAGGGCTGAGGCTGAAAATGAATTTATATATTAAATATTTTTTTCCCGAAACAGAATGATTTGTTGAAAAATACTTTTGGTAATTATTACTTTGGAACTGAAAATTAATAAATATTGATATTTCTTTTAGGTTTGGCACCGTTAGTTTTACGTGGTTCATGTCCACAGTGCACACCTAAAGAAACACTACAAATCAAAAAAGTTCTCGGATATGTTCAACGAAATTTCCCGAAAGAATGGGCCAAAGTCATCCAACAGTACGCCGGTTAATTGATAGCTAATAACTATCAGTGGTGAATTATTCTACAATGCAAACCTTGAAACATATCATTTAATTTAATATTTATAGACAGCGTTCTAAGTGAAAGTGGTTGTGACAATAGAGTTTCATTATCTGCATATATTAATCAACATTACGTAATCGTCATGCTTCATTCATTCAATTATTGCAAAATTATTTTTATTAATTTCATAAATTATTTTTAATTATAACTCGTAAACAATTTAAAAAGTGTACAAGTTTTAAAAGTTAATTAGCATCAATGATATCACTAAGCTATGGATTCAAAAAGCGAAAATAATTTTTATTACTATTAGGTAAATGTTCAGGAAGTGGCTTCAAAATGTTTTAATAGTACATTTTAATAATCGTTACACAATTTAAACAATATTATTGGATACGAACTTCTTTAGCCTCTTGCGTGATCAATAATCATTTTAATTTGATTTCTTATCAATATTGTTTTCCAAAGAATGTTTAAAAAGTTAGTGAAGCTAAAAAATATAATTGTAATTTTAATTTGTGTGACTTGAGTCTAGGGCCTAGGCAAATAGAATTGTAGAAATATTTCTATTTAGTAAACATAGCAAGTACATATCAGCGATTTTTAATATGTGTTCACAAAAGGTTCACTAGTACTCAGAAATGAATTCGAAGATTGCAAATGAGTGAAGGTTAAGAACCGCTGGTATGTACAAATTACAATAAAAGAAACTCACGGGAAAAAGAGATTTTCCGATATAATATGTACGCACAGTAGCGGTAGTATTTCTAAATTCAGTGTTTTCTATGGGCAATAAGCCTTTCCTGTAGTAAGAGCCGGTATTCCATAGAAAACCTTAGTATATTACGTTTCTACGAGGTTTTTCCGCTGGTGGTGTGACCTTATAGAAGCATTATATTTTTTCTTGGCACTTTTATTACGAAATGTGAGCTTACAATAATTAATACGTATATACCTGTAAGGTTTTTATATTTATCTGGTGTATTGGTGGTTATTGAATAAAAATATCTTTATGAAAAACAAATTGTTAGCATACATGAATAAAATTTGATCTCGTGAGTTTTTGAGCATGAATATTGAATATAAATAATGTATTACACATTTTTGGTTTGCAAATTCCACTTTCGTTGAATTCATAATATATTAGGTAACTAGGTACTACTATGTAAATAATGCTCTTTATCGTAGCTTTTTTTATTCATTACTAAAGGTATATTATCTGAGAAATAAAATTACAAATCACTTTTTCAATGGACGATTAATATTATAATAATATTGACTCTAGACCCAAAAATTCAACATTTTCTTTTATATTATTAACAATCAGCATTTTAAGAATCTAACATTCAAGGCGAAGTATATTTTTATCTAGTATTATTATTTTATTTTTATTGCAGATATACAGTAAGAAAAAAATTAGAATAATATATAATGGCTAGTCTTATTTAAAATTTTAAAATATATTTTTTTACTTTGTGCTATTGTTGTTAATATGTAGAAATATGATTAAGTTAAATTATTTTTATTATATTGTTACATGTTATGTAGAGTAGAGTTTATAGTCTCGACATTTTAGAAATAAAGATTTTCCGGTCTACCGTTTAAAACGACTTTCATTAAAATACTAGTAGCCTTATCTTTCGCTTTATCTTATCCGAAATCACAGTAGAACCGGTACAGGACAAATACGTTTCGTATATGTGTGGAATGTGGATAATATAAGTCTACTGTCTATCTAGCAATGCAGTGGTCAATGGTTGAAGTTATAGTTAAGTGTTTAAATCAGTGGCGTAACGTACACCCCCCAGACCCCGCATGGCGGGGAGGCCCAGCCATCATAGGGGCCCAACCAGGTCGATATATTATATTTAACTACTTTTACAAACGTAGTTCATAAAGTATAAACTGCAAAATGTATCGTGATAAGGGACTCAAACTTAATTTTGCGGGGGGGCCTTAAGAGTTTGCGTTACGCCACTGGTTTAAATGATTGAGTAGTTCAGGTCCAAAATATACCGTCTCAAAAAAATATGTTTTTCAAAAGTTAGTTAAGCAAGTTTGAATATAAAATAATCTAAAATAAATGATTTTTTTACTTTCAAGTTAATTTTTCAAAAAATAAAAAAAAAAAAAAAACAGCGATACCCACATTTTTGTTGTCAAATTTATTTTACTAATTTTTGTAATTTTTTTGTCTCTTTCACTACAAGTGACAAACTAATATTAATAATCAATACTGGACTGCAGCTTTTCACATCAAAAAATTATCATAAAATAATATATACCTATGTAATTTTCTTTTGTTTCCAAATTTCTTATTAGTGGTTAATAATTAGTGGTTAAATACCAAATAATGAACAATATAATCTGAAATTTAAGTTCCTATATTAAATACTATTTGTCTGTTAGCTATACAGGGTGTATCACAGAAAACCGAACATAGGGAAAACTTCATTGTGCAAATTAGTTAGGATCAACGATTACTTTGTTACATATGAGAATGGGTACCATGGTAACGCTGACTAACCATTATTTAATAACAATAATAGCTAATAATGAATAATTAGAAAAATCGGTTAAAATAAATTCTTCAATATTAAATGAATTTATTTTTATTAATGAAACAATTTTTTATTAAGAAAATATTTTTTTAACTAATAATTAAACAAAACAAACAGTTAAAATAAAAAATTAAAGCAAATGTTCAATTAAACTTCCATTTTGAATTAAGCAGTGGCTTAATCGGTTACAAAAACTTTGTCTCACTTTATCTAACATTACAGGAGTCATATTGAAACATACTTCGACGATTTTGTCTTTAAGTTCATCCAGATTTTGTCAAATGAACAGCAATATGCATTTGTTACTGTATACGTACACCATGGTAACCATGGTAACGACCTCTGAATAGAGGGCAAAGCAATCTCTGATCTTAACTAATTTGTACTGTGTACTTTTCCCTATGTTCGGTTTTCTGTGATACACCCTGTATAGTAATTCTGAAAAAAAGTGAGTCTGGCCGTCTTGAACTCAAATATATCTTTTATAGAAATAATAATAAATTGGCAACTGATGGAATTAGTAGATAATTTATTATAATTGAGTATTGACTTGTCTGCTATAGAACATGACTGCATTTTTGTTATTGCACTTACCGCTAGACTACTACCGGATGTGCTCAATTATCGCTTTGCGCGTCAGGTTAATTTTGCACGAAATCCATTAAAATTGTAGCTTTTTGAAAAGGGGAGATTCTGTTCTATAAATTTTAGATTGATTCGAGTTGTAACTGAAAAACGCGAACAGCAGACTGTTGTCGGTTGGTCTGTACGTACGTACGTTCGAGCTGTACAGATTGCAATTTTTGACGAACTGCTTTGGTTTATATTTTATTATTTTATTCGCTTTGTTTACTGTCAGATTATTATCCTATTTAAATTTACTGAAATGCGTTCACTAGTTTAATTTTTATAAATAATTTTATTTTATTATTTTTGACAGCTAATAGCTAAAAAACATAAATCTTACGGAATTAATGGATTAATAACAAACTACTTAGAGTGCGTTCCACATGGCGCCTGCAACGCCCGCGCCCACGACCACACTAGCCGTTCCACTAGCTTACAAACGTTGAGAACAAAAATTCTAGTGGAGTGACTTGTGGACGACAACAAACATGGCTATCATTTATTCCGTCAAAAAAACAAAATATTTTGGATCAAAGTAAAGTTATATTTTTTTCATAAAAACGAAATCAATCAATTGTTATGACAGGTATATGTTTTGCATCCACCACAGACATGTAGAGCTCAAATGAGTTCAAAATATTCATCCATTTCACTTTTGTAATCTATCTATACCGATATTATAAAGCTGAAGAGTTTGTTTGTGTGTTTGTACGCGCTAATCCCAGAAACTATCAGCCCTTTAATTGAGAAAGGTTATAGGCAAATCGAATTTTTTTTAAATTCAACCCCAAAGGGGGTAAGACGGGGGTGTAGGATTTGTTGACTTTCTATACGAATATACTTTACTAATATTATAAACCGTAGACAAGTACGCAAAGCGAGAACAACGACAGGTGGCTTGGCTTCGCAGAGAGAGAATTTCTCGCCGGGGGGGGGGAGGGGGGTTAATAAAGCATAAATTCTTATATAAGGAAATACTGAACCTTTTCTAAAAATTCTTTCACTAATAGAAAACTACACTATCCCTGAGTAATATAGGCTATATTTTATTTTGATAAATTTCTCGAGAGGGGGGGGATAATTCTTGTGTGATAGTAACAAAACGTAACTCTGAAATTCTTTTGCATTGTAGCATATAGGCGGAATCCTACTAATATTATAAACACCAACAGCAACTTCGCTTCGCAGGGGAAGAATTTCTCGCTGTGTGGAGGAATAATAAATCAAAAATTCTTAGCACCCGGGCGAAGCCGGACGGAGACTGCTAGTAAAGGGTGTCTCAGCAAGAACTTGAATTTTGAATCACGCGCCATTTTCGACTGTTAATTGTTGAGTCAGCCATATTTGGTATTTGTTTAATTAAAACATTGACATTTACGAAAATGGTGAGTTACAGGTCAGAAGAACGTTTGTTAATAGTGAAAACCCATTACAAAGAAATTGCACGCCAAATTCGTGAAATCCAGCAGCTCTTACTACAAAATGTACTGCTGTAGTATTGTAGTGTAGTATTGTATGTAGTATTGTAGTGTAATGTATTGTTTCGTCAAAAGAGTATATTCCTACCATCGGAGCAACGGTGGTCATTTAACCGATATTTTGTTTCAGCAAGAAATTGAGTTTTAAAAACTTAAAAAATATTATGTTAATTTAATGATTTATTTACATTTTTTTCTTCATATGTAGATACATTTACACATGAAACAAAATATCGGTTAAATGACCACCGTTGCTCCGATGGGAGGAATATACTTTTTTGACGAAACTTTGCAGTACATTTTGCAGTAAGGGCTGCTGGATTTCACGAATTTGGCATGCAATTTCTTTGTAATGGGTTTTCACTATTAACAAACGTTCTTCTGACCTGTAACTCACCATTTTTGTAAATGTCTATGTTTTAATTAAACAAATACCAAATATGGCTGACTCAACAATTAACAGTCGAAAATGGCGCGCGATTCAAAATTCAAGTTCTTGCTGAGACACCCTTTATATAACTTAGTCTGCTGTCATCGCTGTGACATTAAAATGCGCGGGAAACAGTTAACGACCACGTCAACCCACACACAAACACGGGCTTCGTGGGCTCGATGCGATCGCTATCCGTGACGTCATGCATGACGTTTTCATCGCGACCAAAGCGACTGCAGTCGCCAAGTGAAACAACGTTTGGTTGCTGTGGGCGTTGCGGGCGCCAAGTGGAACACACTTTTACTATGTCGTAGAAATAGCTGTGCGTTGTACAGCTGCGTAGTGTAGTGGATAACACTTCTACTCCGTACAGTACAAGTCACGGGTTCGATTCCCGCCGTCCACATTATTATTTTTTTTACATCTATTCCCTCCTCTATTCCATATTATTATTCAACTTGATATTTATTTATATTATATATATTGAGTCTAACGGCGAGGTATAATTAAATTTTTAGCATTGGGAAAAAATGAATTGATCAGAGTGAGCCATGTCTGATAATGTACGTATTTATATAGAGTTGCTATGGTGATTTTACTGTTTTTATTTTTATTTTACTTGTCATAAAACCATAGAAATACCATATCTAAAGTAGGGAAGCCACCCCAAAAAGTGAGGATGCAAAAGATAGAGGATAGAGAGAATATTGGTGTTGTTCTATCTCTTTCTATCACGCTTTGGTGATATCTATAGTAACAAGGTGCATAAAATGGCAAGTAAAACAAAATAATTGAATCTAAAATAAAAACACTAAAATAACCATAGCAACTTTATCCCCCTATATTATTAAACGAGTAAATCTTGTATATATGTATATATGTATCTATGTATATATGTATCTATATAAATATTTTCTCGAAAACGGCTCTAACGATTTTGATCAAATTTACCGAAAAGGGGTTTCGGGGGGCAAAAAATCGATTTAGCTAGGTCTCATCCCTGGAAAAATTCGTTTTCCTATCGATTTTATCATTTTTAAAAACGGTTTTTTGACCTGTCGAAACATTGTAATATCGTGAGTAGGCTTTGGAGAAAACAAACTACTTTCATTATTTATATATGTCAAAATACTCTGACAGAATTTTTAACTTATTAAAATAATCCGTGAACTATTTGTATAGTAAAAAATAACAGAAATAAAAACTAAACATAATTATGTAAGTAGTTTTAACTAATATTTAAATAAATAGGTACCTAAGTATGTTATTTTTAAATTACCTATATAAAATATGTATATTATGTACGTTAAATATAGTATGACGTATAATCTTACCTAGACTTTTTTTCTCAAAAACGAATAACGATTTTGATGAAATTTACAGAATGGGGATTTTTCGGGGCGAGAAATCGATCTAGGTAGGAATCTTGGTTCCAGAGGGGAGCAATTAAAAAAAAGGGTTTTTTTATTTATAACTCGGTCAATTGTCAGATCGATTCGAAGCCTATTTCTACATAGATTTTGTATAATATATCACAAGGGTTAAAACTGTAAATGAACACTAATATAAGAAGTGTCTTGCACAATATGTAAATATTGACAAACAGGCGGCCCGAAGGGCCGCACTTCTGGCACCGCGAGTCTGTGTAAAAACACATCGATTTTTGAAAACTATTGTTAAGATACATACAAAAAAGTTTTGTTTAAAAATTTGCACGGCGGCCCGAAGAGCCGCACTTCTAGCGACGCAGGCATGCAGTATATCAAAACACATCGATTTTTAAAAACTATGGTGAAGATGCATGCAAAAAAGTTTTGCGCTGCAGGTTTATAGTCTGACGTTTGTTATTAAAAGATATAATATGAATTCTATTTCTTCGAAAATCGATTTTTGTGAGTTTTTCAGTAGGTACCTTCTATGCAAAAAAAATATTTGAAATTTACTGGAAGTTGCTAAGATGAATGAATGAATGAATTGTAAATTATAGACGCCCGACAACTGAGGTCATTAGCGTCTAAAACAATAAATGTAAATAAAAACAAAAGCAAAATCAAAAGTTAACATACAACAAAGCAAAACAATCACAAGTACAAATAAAAAGTGTCATACAATACAATGTAGTAAGATATAATGTAAAAAACCATAAAGGCTGTAAAGGGGCCCAAATGTACACAAATAAATAAAATCAGATAAACCGGTCAAGACCGGTTTCTTTTAAAAATCTAAACAGCAGATCGACATTGTCAGGATCATTTCCTAAAACAACAGACAGATCACCTGACAATCCGATCTGCTGTCGTGTGTCCCTAAACTGGATACACTCGATTAAAATATGCGAAACGGTAACGCGAGTGTCACACGTTTCACAGAGGGGCGGTTCCTCACGAGCCATCAAAAAACCATGTGTAAGTCTACAGTGACCGATGCGCAGCCGTGTAAGGACCACTTCCTCCCACCTGGAGGGACGGCAAGATGTGAACCATGGGTCAACTATAGACTTTATGGATTTTAACTTGTTTTCATCGACAGCACTCCATTCATCCTTCCAGAGCTGCTTCACGGCTGAAATCAGTACGTTCTTAAGGTCGTCACCGATAACGCAAAACACGCTCTGACCGTTATTTGCAGCGTCCTTAGCTGCAGTGTCAGCTAGTTCATTGCCAGCGATTCCCATGTGGCCGGGAACCCAACAAAACCGGACAGTTGTTCCACCTCTTTTTAGGGAATATAACTTGTCCTGTATCAAACAAATCAGAGGATGGCTGGGGTAGGAACGCTGCAATGCCTGTAGAGAACTCAAAGAGTCGCTGCAAATAACATATTTGTGCGGACCGTGCACATGTCTCAAGGCCTGCAAGATTGCATATAACTCTGCAGTAAAAATACTGCACTCTTGAGACAACTTATATCCAACACTGGCGTTATCGGTGACGAACGCGCAACCAACTCGGTCGAGAGACTTCGAACCATCCGTGTAAACGGAACGGTAGTCTCGATTCTGATCCAGCCATGCCAGGAAAAGCTGGCGATAGAGCTCTGGAGTTGTTGAATTTCGAGGATGAATGGAAAGTGACATGTCGATGACGGGCTGAGGAATTAGCCACGGGGGCACAGAATTACGGCCGACTTTAAGAGTTCTAGGAAGTGCCAACGGAAGTTCATCTAGGAGAAAAGTCAACCTGATACCGAGAGGACATGTTGCATTTCTTCTCCGTCTATACAGAGAAGAAAACCTTGGTTGAAATACGCAACTGTAAGTTGGGTGATCAGGTTGACTACGGAGCTTAGAGACGTAGGATAGCATATTCCGTTTCCGCCGGATGTTCAGCGGAGGCTCTCCGCATTCAGCGGCAATGCTAACAACAGGACTGGATCGGAACGCTCCGGTTGACAAACGTATTCCGGCGTGATGAACAGCGTTTAACGTCCTAATGTACGACTCACGCGCCGAGTCGTACACAATGCTACCGTAATCCAATTTAGACCGTACGACTGCCCGATAAATTCGTAGCAAAACCGTACGGTCTGCACCCCACGTGGTGCTGGATAAAATTTTTAAAATATTCAGGGAAGACATCGATTTCCTCTTTAAAATATTAAAATGAGCCTTCCAATTCAACGACCGGTCAAAAGTGAGTCCTAAAAATCGAGCAGTGTCTTGTACAGAAATCAAAGTGTCATATAGATATAAGAATGGTTCTTGATAACAACTACGAATGCGGCAAAAGTGCACACACTGGGTTTTCCCCACAGAAAATTTAAACCCATTGTTGGTTGTCCAGTTCTGAATGCTATTAATGGCCAACTGCAGGTGACGTTGTGCAGTGCGAATGTACTTTGACGAGCAGTAGATCGCCAAGTCATCAACATAGAGCGATGACTCTACAGACGATGGAATGCTGTCAATTATGCCATTAATAGCGATGGAAAATAAAGTGACACTAAGAACCGAACCCTGTGGAACACCATTCTCCTGTACAAAGACACTAGACAAAGTGTTGCCGATACGGACTTGGAAGTAGCGCTCGAATAAAAAATTATTTATAAAATTTCCAAGATGTCCTCTGATACCCCAATTATGCAGTGTTCGGAGTATTCCATACCGCCATGTAGTGTCGTAAGCCTTTTCAAGGTCGAAAAAGACCGCTACCAAGTGCTGCTTGTTAAGAAAAGCGTCCTGTATTGCGGACTCTAACCTGACTAGATGATCCATAGTTGAACGGTGCTTACGAAAGCCACACTGGGCATTCGTGATCAATCGTCTGGATTCAAGAATCCAAACCAATCGTCGGTTGATCATACGTTCGAGGAGTTTTGATAAACAGCTAGTCAGTGAGACAGGACGATAACTTGATGCTTGTTTCCGGTCTTTACCGGGCTTCAACAACGGCACTACAATAGAATTACACCAAGCGGTAGGAAACGTATTGGTGTACCAGATTAAATTAAACATCTTGAGAAGGAATATCAATCCAGAGGGAGGTAGCTTTTTCAAAAATTGGTAATGAATATCGTCAGATCCTGGAGAAGTATCATGGCAATCATGCAAACTCGACTGCAGTTCCCACGAGGAAAAAGGTGCGTTGTAGTTCTCCTCATTTTCTGAGGATAAGTTTAATGCAACTTGTTCTGCTTGATTTTTCTGAGCAGAAAAACGCTCAAGGTAGTTTGCGGAACTCGAGACTTTTGCGTAGCATGAGCCCATGTGATCGGCGACTTCATCAGGCGACGTAATTATGTCATTTCCCATTACCAATCCAGAAATGTAATTGAAACTCTGTTTGCCAGAGATCCTCCGAATTTTCTCCCACACTTCGCGGGCGGGAGTAGAACTTCTTACAGTGGAAACAAACTCACTCCATGACTGCTTCTTACTCTCTGCTATGATACGTCTGGCAATGGAACGCTTTTGCATGAAAATTACACGATTTTCATCCGTCATATTATTTTTGAAGCGACGGAGAGCTCTACGACGTTCACGGATGGCATCCCGACAAGCCTGATTCCACCAGGGAACAGGCACACGTCGCGGTGTTGTTGACGTGCGTGGAATTGCAGCTAAAGCTGCCTCGATGACCGCATCCGTGAAATGCTCTACAGCAGCATCGACATTGCCAAAGTTCATTTCGCCGACATTTAGTACTTTTTGAAAGTGTGACCAATTAGCGTCTTTTATTTTCCACTTCGGGGAGCGTCTTTCATCCACATGGAATGAAAGAAGACGACAAATGATTGGGAAATGGTCACTGCTACAAAAATCGGCATTTACTTCCCATTCACAGGATGGGGCGATAGAAGAAGAGCAGAGAGTAAGATCTATAGCGGAAAATGTCCCATTTGCAGCCGAGAAATGTGTATTGGAACCTGTGTTCAATACAACCAAGTTTTTATTCAGAATCAACGTCTCCATTAGCCTTCCACGAGCATCCACATGATTAGAACCCCAAGTGGGATTGTGGGCATTAAAATCCCCCATGATGATAAAGGGGCGTGGAAGTTGGTCTATAACAGACGCAATGGTTGCAAGTGTCGGTTGTTCTGATGGAGGAATGTATATTGAACACAAAGTTACCGGATTCGGCGCATAAAGTCTGACAGCGATGACCTGTAAGTCAGATTGTAATGGGACATTTTCGGAAAACACATTATTTCGGACTAAAACTGCCACTCCGCCACTGGCACGTTCCACAAATAGTTTATCTTTACGATAAATCGTAAAACCACGAAGAACCGGAGTGTTTGTGTCTTTTAGATGTGTTTCCTGTAAACTAATAGCAGTAGCATTATGATCATTAAGGATGAGTTTCAATTCACTGAAATGAATATAAAAACCGTTCATGTTCCACTGTAAGAAAGTGAATGTTTATTATAAAGAAGAAAAAAGCTACCTCATTTTTTTCCTCGCTGCATCAGACCGATGATGAGAAGGTCTGCTTATGTCTTCTTCCATAGCAGAGTCTGCACTGCTGCTATGGTCGATGCGAGTGTGAGTTATAGTCATTTTATGACTATTATCCCGGTTCAAGATAACCTTAGTTTTCTTGACCGGAGATGTCTGACTCTTTCCAACAAGAGATTTTACTGGTGATTTCGCCTTTTTAACTGGCGATCGTGATCTACTATCCGGACTTATTTTGCTTTTGTTTTTATTTATTTTTTTGGCAACAACTTTAGAATTTGATGGGGAAACTTCGGTTTGTGTAGACATGTCACATGTCTGTGTTGACATGTCTACTTTGACAACAGGAGCGGCAGCAATGGTTGCAAACGAACGTGTAAAGGAAGGGACAGTTTCTCGATACTTGCGCTTGGCCTCTGCAAAAGAAATTTTTTCAATTGTTCTGATCTCTTGGATCTTGAACTCCACTTTATATTGTGGACATTCTCTAGATCTTGCAGAGTGGGTTCCGTCGCAATTAACGCAATGCGACACCCTTTTGCATGGAATATCCTCATGCAGAGGTTGGCCGCAATTGTCGCAGAGACTGGCAAAGCTACAATTGTTCTGCGAATGTCCAAACTTTTGACATTTGTAACAGCGCAAGGGAGATGGTATATACTGACGTACTTTCAAAGAGTAGAATGCTGCTTTAATTGATGGCGGAGGCTGCGGTGTACAGAACGTAAGAATATGAGACGGTGTAGGTACTAATTGACCGTCTCTACGTGCGTGAATTCTGTATACGTCTGTAACACCTTGGTCTTTAAGTTCCTCTTTTATTGTTTCAACTGTACAGTTAAGAAGATCGAAACAATAAATAATGCCTTTAGAAAAGTTCAGCTGCTTATGTAATTCTACTTTTACCGGTACGTCTGTGCACATGTCGACACCTTTTATATTTTTGCATGCCAATACCTTTTGAGCTTGATGCTGGGAAGATGTTTCAATTAATAAAGATCCATCACGCAACTTTTTAACACTTAGAAAAGTTCCAAACAAGCCATCAAGATGTTTATTAATGTAAAAGGGACTGTCGCCATTGAAGTTTCCAGTTACCTTAGTCATTATCAAATATTTGTTACAAGGAGTAACATTCGCCAGGTCATTACCAAATAATAAATCCAAATTACCATCTTTACGCCCTCTCTTAGAGGGAGGGCTATTTAATGGGGGGAAATTTTCCATAATAGTTTTTTTATATTCATCAACCGTGCTCCCCACCCACCACGGAGCCCAACAAGGGGACGATGACCGCAAACCGGTACAGAGCGCCAGGGCTACACGGTGATATAGTCAGCTCAAGAGACGGCGCCACTCCATCCAAAGACACTGGCTCACCCCGCCGGAATACTATATAAACACGACGTTAGCCGATTGACTAGACTGGGTTAGGTCTAGCCGCCCGTTTGCAGCGAGGCGGAGGCCAAAGCAGTGTGTTGGTGCACCCAGGCGAACCTCAACTGCCAGGATCCTCTTTTCCGCCTTACGGGTCACCGCGCACGGCAAACACGCAGGTGTACTATTAGGGACTACTACAAACAAAGGACAGCAACAAAAGTGTACCCATAACGGAGGGACAAGACCGCTATCAACAACAAAAAAGAGGGAAGAACAGAAGAAGAAAAAAAGTTGCGACTGTCCTTCCTTCATAATAGTCCCTAAATGAATCACCCAGCCGGGTACACAACCGACTGGTGCGTGCTCGGGTTTCCCTGGGTTCGCCAATTCCCAAAGAACATTGTAATGCAATTGCGATAAACAACGACATTCCAATGTTCCCCCTGGGGGCAGTTGCTAAGATGACATCACAGAGAAAAAGTACTTCGATAAAGTTGATATTGAATGTTTAAAAATGGATTATTGAAACGGCAACGGGCAAGCAGAATTTCATCTGATTCGAACATTTTTACAAGATAATCAATCTATGAAAATCGGTTTTTGCGAGTTCTTCAGTCAACAAAACAATAACGGCGGTAGATTTGAAAATGGCGACGTAAGTAATATTTACAGGAAAAAATGCTTGATTCAAGTTGATACTTAGTTTTTACGCTTAAAAATACACATAGGTATTTAAAATATTTAACAGAAACAATTATTTAAATTATGTTTCAGAAATAAATTCGTTTCGGAATAATATTCTGAGAAAATAATATCTCACAGCATACAAGTACTATTTTTTTGAACTCATCCGAGCAAAGCTCGGCACCCAGATATTTATAAATAATATGTACATTATCAGTCATGGCTTACTCTGATCAATTCACTTTTTCCCAATGCTAAAAATCTATGTATACCTCGCCGTGAGACACACTGTATATATTTTTTATGTATATTTCTTTTATTTTTAAAATTTTATTTGTTTTCTTTCAATCGTTTTTTTTTTAATTTTTATCACACAGTGGAAAACTTAGCGGGATATGAACTTTTGGTTTGGCCAACTATTTGCAAATACTTTTGACTTGTTTTCAGTGTAAGTTTAGTTTGTGTGATGATTAGTATATTATGATGTACCTATTCAGGTGTACAGTCGCGGACTTAATAAAGTTTACACTTGAGTTTTTCAGTGTGAGTTCACAAAATGTCAGTAGCTTAGCAACAAAACAAATTTAGTTTTTAATAGGTAAATGTAAATGTCAAAAATGAAAAGAAATAATGTTGTTTAAATGCCTAGAAATTATTAAAACGATGAACAAAAAAGAAGAATCATTGCAAGATTGGATGAAGAAATTTGCTAGTATCAAATATTATTGAATCTTTTTATGTTTTAATTGAATAATATTGAGTAATTTGGACTGTATAATAAACAAATGAGGTGCTTTGAAAATAATTTTTTATTGAATTTTTAGGATGTAACCTTAGTAATTGAAACATTACTATCAAAAACCAAATTACATTATGCAAAAATTAAAAAAACCGGTAACTAGATGACTGTACCTATTAATAAAAAACATAATAATTTAAGAAATTAAAAACCGACCATGGCTTACAATAGTACAAAACAAGCTTCCAATATGAAAAATAGTCGGGAAACAACTTTTTAGTGTCATCTTATTACCAGTAGGTACTTATATTAAATCTTTAATGTTTTACCCGACATATTGAAAGCTTGATTTGTACTTTTGTTAACTACTATCGGCTTTAAGAAATCTTCCAACGTTCGTTTAATTAAAATCAGTTTGGTAGTCCGGTAGAATTTAGGGAACGAAGATTTAAGTCTATACGTAGAGTGCCAACCACATTGTTTTCTTGTTACTTATATCGCCGTAGTCTGGTAAAAGTAACAAGAAGCAAGAGTAAAATAAATTTACGTTCTCAGATTTTGTTTATATAATTAATTAGCTATGTAACTTGTGTGTGTGTGTGTGCACAGGTAGTATTTCTCAGCTATACGATTTCCACTGTTTCTATAGCTCGGCCTCGTAGAGTGAAAATTCATAATTTATTTTGTACCTATAAACAAACACACAATATACATGGTTAATGGTTATATTGTATTACGCGCTTGCTTTGAAATTTGAAATTTATTAAGAATGTTCAGCATTTTTTAATATTCATATTTTCTATATTGTTGATACTTGATACTTGAAAAAAGAACGTGTAAACCGAAAACTCATAGAATGGATTTGCCTACACTTAGTTTTTTACAAGAGTACGCCTTTTACAATTTACAGAATGTTATGAATATTATGGGGCACAAACAATCTTACTACTGCTTGAAACATCTACATAAATGATAAACGAAAGAAAACACAAAACATATATTTATATACAGTGTGTCCCACCGTAACTGAGACATAGCATTTTAACATGGTGTTACGATAATTTGTTAATATTTGCTCCCCGTTAACTGTTTTTGTTATTTTTATTTTACGATCTGGTTCTAATGTCCCCAGTAATGATGTTGTAGACTTATTTTTATTTAAATGTCTTTAAAAATTAATAAAATCACATTTCTAAAAAATAAATCACAATCTTTGCTTTGTATACCAGTTTAATGGACAACTGCTCAATTTCGCTGATAGCTTAGTTGGCTAGTGCGTTGACTAATATCAATAACCTTCACGCCAAGCCCGGGTTCGAATCCCGACGAGAGCTCATAATTAATTTTTTTTTTTAATAATGAAAATACATTGGAGAACAATTAATAATGCTTACTATTTACAAATAAAAGTATAGCGATTTTATTAATTATTTCCATTAAAACAGAGTTGTACGTGTTAATTTTAATGAAAATAATTAATAAAATCGCTATACTTTTATTTGTAAATAATAAGCATTATTAATTGTTCTCCAATGTATTTTCATTATTAAAAAAAAAAAAAATGAATTATGAGCTCTCGTCGGGATTCGAACCTGGACTTGGCGTGAAGGTTACTGATGTAGGACAACGCACTAGCCAACTAAGCTATCAGCGACATTGAGCAGTTGTCCATTAAACTGGTATACAAAGCAAAGATTGTGATTTATTTTTTAAAAATGTGATTTTATTAATTTTTAAAGACATTTAAATAAAAATAAGTCTACAACATCATTACTGGGGACATTTAGAACCAGATCGTAAAATAAAAATAACAAAAACAGTTAACGGGGAGCAAATATTAACAAATTATCGTAACACCATGTTAAAATGCTATGTCTCAGTTACGGTGGGACACACTGTATATACCAACGACGTCTATAAATAGATTGCTAGTCTGAACTGCACGAGGCAATTTCCGTTAGAAAGAAAATTCCGAAATCAGAGGAAATGTTCTTTTTACAACGCATTTGGATGTGCACTAGTAGACTAGCACTCCATGTTTATAACTCGATGATATATACTTATATTATTTTGAGTGAATAAAAGCCACTTTGCAATTATTGTTTCTCCAAATGAAGTAGGTATTATTTCTTATTTTGAAGAAACACTTAATTAGTTTTATAATAAGATTTATTTATTACATAATAAATCTTAAGTACCTACTACCTAACTCTGAATGCTCGTGTAAAAATGAATATTGATATCTGAGTCATAGAAGACAAAATCGCTTATTAATTACGAAAAATTCGACATTAGCAGTTTTACCTTTTGACCACAGATATAAATAAACAATTATTACATTTCGAATTGTCGATCACAAACGCCGTCGAATAAAATTCATACGTCAATGTTCATTTTCACTTTAAATAAACTCGCAAACCAATAGAGGTTTCATCGTTTCGATTTTCAAGTTTATTTAGTATATTTAAAATGTACATTGATGTAAGAATTTCATTTGACTCGGCGTTTGCGACGCTTGTGAAAAATAGATTCATGAAATGAAGTTGTTATTAATCTTATTTTATCACAAATTCAATAATACAAACATATAAGCGGTTTTTCTTTTTGGTGGTAACGTTCCACATAATATAAAAAATCGCACATTAAAAGACATTACTTAAATTGAAAATTAGGCATACTTACGTTCAGCTATAACCTAATAAAACCAAAGTAATGAGTAAAAATAATCCTAAAATCTTATAAAAATAATGGAAATTTTAAAGAGAGTCTTTACTATATTTATGCTAATTTTATTGAGAAGTAGTAAATAAGTTTTGACTTTTTTTTATTAGAATTATCGTCACTATATCTGACAAGGTTCGGCACCTCTTGCGAACTGGAGGACAAGTCAAATTTAGGTAAATGTTCGGATTTTGAGCCAAAATCCCGACTCCTAGATTCTACTAACAGGCGAAGCCGTGTCAGGCACCTATAGTAGAGGAGTCCACGATGCTAAATGGGGATTTACTCGAGCGTCGTGGGGACCTATTGGAATTTGAAGATTATATGGTAGAAAGAAAAAAAGGTTGTATCATGTGTACCCTTTCACCGGTTAGGGGAGTGACTACAGGCTTTCAAAAATGTAAAAAAAGACAGTCACATGGAAATACTCGAACGCGTCAGATATTGATAGTGTATATGCCCCACGTGTCTCTGATGACGGAGGTATATTAATCTGCCGGTTTGGATGGTGGGCGCGGCCGTACAGAAGGGTTAAAAATGGGGAAATAATTTTACTCGAGCGCGTCAGAGGGGATGTTAAGTGATCCCGAACGAAGCTCCCATTCAAAAGATTGACGATTCGGATGTGACGCAAGCTCTTGGCGACTTTTCGAAAAATAAAAGACACCGAAAACAGCATGCACATAAAAAAAATAACAAATTTTGTTGAAATTTGTAAGAAAGTTTTTTATTTCATTTTCTAAAATATTAATTAATCAGCTGTGATTGTGTGATGGCTGACGGAAAGTAGTGTGGGGACGGTGCTAGAGAGTGAGAGATAGAGAAAGAGTGAGAGAGAGAGAGGCAGGGAGTAGGGAATACATGCTTCACTGCAGCTGCACCCGCTAAACTTTATTGACGATTTTTGTTTCTTCGGCTTGTGGAAATCGGCAGATTATATTTTTCCCGTTATCCTTGAATTATTTCCTTCAAAATAAAAAAAAAAATCGACTGCGCTCGAGAATGTCGAGGCGACGTTTTTTTTGCAAGTTTGTAACCCTCCCACTCCCTTACGTCACGCTCAAATCGTCAGATTATTGAAATGCACACTTTTCATCATGTAATTTAACCCACTATACCTTAATCTGACGCGCTCGAGTATTTCCAGCTATCGATTTTTTTTTACTATTCTGATCGGCTGCCCTACACGCGAGGCCCTATATAGAGGGCTTAGATATGGTAGAGCTACTCAACAGGGTGCAAGGTATCCCCCCATATGTTAAACTGCCGCGCTTGAGTAAATCCCAAAATCCCCTGTTGAGCTCCCCTACTACTAAAGTAATTTAATAAAAATAGTTTAATATGTTTACATGACAACAAGCATCATGAACGATGACAATGAAATTCACTAATCTTCTAAATTTGAATAAACTGGAAACGATGTGCCTCTCCTAAGGATCAGATGCAATTTCAAATTGTAATTTAAGTATGTAGAGGCGAAACATTTTTTGCAACGTTATCTAATCTAACTAATATTATAAATGTGAAAGTTTGGATGGATGGATGGATGGATAGATGGATGGATGGATGGATGGATCTATGGATGTTTGTTACTCAATCACGCCAGAACGGCTGAACGGATCTGGATGAAATTTGGCACAAAGATAGATTATAGTCTGGAATAGCACATAGGCTACTTTTTATCCTGGAAAAATGTACGGTTCCCGTGGGATAGTTTTGTTTTTGTTTTTCACAGAGCAAGGGATCGACATGATTTTTTGCATAGTGGTAGTTTAGGGGTCAGAGAATGTTATAGGTTACTTTTTATCCCGGAAAAATGTACGGTTCCCGTGGGATAGTTTTGTTTTTGTTTTTTACAGAGCAAGGGATCGACATGATTTTTTACATAGCGGTAGTTTAGTGGTCAGAGAATGTTATAGGTTACTTTTCATCCCGGAAAAATGTACGGTTCCCGTGGGATAGTTTTGTTTGTTTTTCACAGAGCAAGGGATCGACATGATTTTTTGCATAGTGGTAGTTTTAGGGGTCAGATAATGTTATAGGCTACTTTTTATCCCGGAAAAATGTACGGTTCCCGTGGGATAGATTTGTTTCTGTTTTATATTTGGAACTACTAAACCGATTTTAAAAATTCTTTCACTAATAGAAAGTGACGCAGGGGGGGGGGATAAGAAATTAGGGGGAAGATTCACGCGGGGGATAACAAATTAGGGAGAAGATTCTAGCGGGGGGATAACAAATTAGGGGGAAGATTCACGCGGGGGATAACAAATTAGGGGGATAGATTCTCGCGGGGGGATAACAAATGTAATGTATTATTAATATTCGAGTGAACGAGCGAAGCGACTGAGTAATGTATTAATAAAATTCTAGCGAACGAGCGAAGCGAGTGAGTCATGTATTAATAAAATTCGAGAGAATGAGCGAAGCGAGTGAGTTATGTATTAATAAATAATCAAGCGAACGAGCGAAGCGAGTGAGTAATGTAGGTATGAATAAAGTTCGAGCGAACGAGTGAAGCGAATGAGTAATATATTAATAATATTCAAGCGAACGAGCGAAGCGAGTGAGTAATGTATTAATAAAATCCGAGCGAACGAGCGAAGCGAGTGAGTTATGCATTATAAAATTCGAGCGAATAAACACTACTAGCCCGGCTTCGCTTCGCAGGAGGAGAATTTCTCGCGGGGGGATAATAAATTATAAATCGTAAAATACGTGGGCGAAGCCACGGGTAACGGCTAGTACAAAATAAATAGTGTTTATATAACACATGCACGCTTTTAGTGTTTTTTCGTATCTGATTTGCGAACCTTAAATAGCCGTTTATTGACTAGTGACCATTATGTAACGCTTTTCAGTGCTATAATGGTTCATTATGTAACTAGTTACATAATGATCCATTATGCAACGCTTTTCAGTGCTATAATGAAAAAACAGTTGCATAATGAACAATTGGGTTTTTAAGTGAATTTTTTTTTACTTAAATGGAAGGACCACATACAAGTTTTATAGCAAAACTGTTTTTATTTAATTTTTTTGCTTACTAATTAAAAAGTTATATTTAAATAAAAATTAATTTTTTAACTCAGTTCCGATAACGCGCCGAAAGAATCCGAACGCGTGTGACGTCATTATGTTATCTATGGTCTTTGTATCCATGGTTACCAAGTTAAAAATTTATTATTTTTGATAGTATGTGTAATACATATACACAAATACCAACAAATGCAGACACATTTTAACATAACGACGTCACAAACATTCCTGGCGCGTTTTGAAGTCACTTGATATTTTTTAAATTTTTATACATTTTAATTAATTTTTAGTAATTTATCTATAGCTTTAAAAAATTTTTTCTTTTCGATTTTCAATATTATTTATGTTAAATTATTAGAAAAAATTAAAAAATTAATAATTTTTTTTAAACTTAAATACCTAATTATGTAACTAGTCGTAATGAACCATTATGCAACTAGTTACATAATGAACCATTAATTCAATTAATTTTTTTAATTTTTTTAATTCAATTAAATTCTAAAACCATGCATGTGTGATATAAAGTATAGTGTGCAACGCGTGTGCTAAATCTTTATGCGTCAGGCGCGATATTTTCAGCACTCGTATGCGGCTCGCGATGCACACTCGCCAAGGCTCGTGTGCGCTCGCCTACTACTCGTGCTAAAAACATCAGCACTCGTATTCGGCTCGCGATGCTCACTCACCAAGGCTCGTGAGCGTTCTCCTACTACTCGTGCTGAAAATATCGCGCCTGACGTATAAAGATGTATTTAGCACACTAGTTACACAATATACTATTAAAGTTAACAATTTAGTGGTAAAGGATGGTATTTTTAATTTTATTCTCAGTTTTATGGGATATTCCGGTTCTGTACATTGTATTCATATTTAGGCATTACCTTTTACATTGCAACTTGTCTAGATATTTCGTAACGCTGCAAAAGGTAAGTACATATTATTATAATAAATTCTTGAAATCTGAGTCAAGGGAAGTTACTAAATAATAAGTATTAAGTACAGAGAAATTTACAAGGTGTAGATTTTTTTTTGCTGTATGATAATTCTTGAATGAATTATAAATTATAGACGCTCGACAACTGAGGTCATTAGCGTAGTATGATAATTTTTTTCCTTTGTGAATATTAATATGCGTACTTCTAACATTTTTTATGGTATTAAGAAGATGTACCTAAGTGATTAGTAACTTTTAGGTACGTCAATTTGAATAAAATTCCAAAATCTCAAAAACATTGGATGATCACTGATCAGTTGAAGCTCAATAATTTATTAAAATTGTGCTCTTTAGATTATATTATGTAACGTCAGTAATAAGTAGGTATCTATAATAACAACAGTAACACCAAAAGTGTTAACTCCACGAAATCAATAAAGATAATTAATTATTTTTCACCGCATTTCAATACATGCATATTTTGCCTAAGTTAAATAGAGCTAAATTTGTTCTTCCTTATTTAAAAAAATATGTTAGTACCGAGATTTTGCTAAGGGTCTACCATGCATTTGTTCCAATCTATTATTCAACATGCTATATGGAATAATCTTTTGGGGAATTCGGTCTGGGCACAAACATTTTTTCTAATACAAAAAAGTGTATTCGTATCATGGCGGGTGTGGCACCTAGAGAGCATTGTAAAAATTGATTTATTCAGTACAACATACTAACATTAATAGATCTCTATATCCTAAATTTTGAAAATTTTGTACAATTTTATCTATATTTGTTTAATGAAAATCAAAATAATCACGAATACATAACAAGATATAAAAATAATTTAAAAACTATTAATTTGTACACTTGCGGTGTCCTCAACGCTATGCTACGAATACACAATAATATACCACTGAGATCAAAATTGCAAATTCCAATCGACAGTTTAGGAATAATTTAAAAACATATTTATTATCTAAAGCTCACTACAAATTGAACGAGGTTTTATAATTCTTTTCTGTTTGACACTATTTATGTACATTTGTGCAAATCAAATAAAGACATCTATCTATTAAATTTTTGTAAAAGATGTACATATTTTATTGTAAATTAGCAGTACCTACTCGATTCGTACATATAATTGATGCAGTAGTTCTTGTGTTATAAGCAAACATACAGACAGACTGCTTACGTCACAATCTCCGCTGCGTCGGCTTTATAAACTTTATAACAAGGCCGCCTAAGACCGATTGCACTGTTGCTATCAATCAACTATCGGTATGGAACATGCATTAAATATATGGGATGTGGTAGTAGGCCATGATATTGGGGTCATGTGACGTCAGCCGTTTGAAATAAAAAATTGAGATGTGGTCTATTTTAATCAACTTAAAAAACTTGGATTGAAGCCGTTTAAATGCTATACAAACAAAATCCAACGGCTGTATTTAAGTTAGACGAAGCTCATTATAACGATTTAATAAAAAAAGTCGTTTACAGACTCCTAAGGTTTTTTTAAAACTTTAGTAATTAATAATTTAGTAGTTGAAAACTAAAGACAAAAACTGCGAAGCTCTTTTCGGTTCCAAATTTAACAAGGTTATTTCTTGTGAAACTAAATTAAAAAATCCTTTTAAAATCTTTGACGTTATTTTCGGAACATTATGTATAATAATAAATATATTTTTTTATTGAAATGCCACTAATGTGGATACAAACGTCAGAAAAATATAATACATTATATTAAAAAAGATCCTTTAAATCATAAGGCACAGTTTAACAAAAATGTTTTTTTAATTTATTTTTGAAATATTCTGTTTTGTTTATGATTTTTATTTCATCTGGAAATTTGTAAAAATTTTTATAGCCTATGTAGATAGGACTTTTTTCAAAAAAAGTCGTGTTATGCTTTAAAACAATATTGTTATTGCGGGTATTATATAGTTTTTGTCGAGTTTTTGTTTATTATTTTCAAAAAAATACTTATTAGAATGCGCATAACTGTGAGCAGCTCATGAGCAAAAATTCCGTAAAAAGTTAGTAGCTTGTTTTCTTTAAATAGATTTCGACACGAATCTCTAAATTTTAAATTGAAAATTAATCTTAAAATTCTTTTTTGTAAAACAAAAATTCTGTGTCTATCTCCTGACATTCCCCAAATAAGAAATATTTGATAGTATTTACTACAAATGCATGATAAAATGTTATACTCCGGTAATTTTAGATATTAAAATCACCCACCTGCAGAAAAATTCCCAGTTAGCTGATTTTTTTTTATTTACCTTCGTTATGGTGTTTTAAAAAACTTGTAAAAAGTCCCCATAGATATCGTGCCGGCGTTGCCAGATATTCGAGGTTCAAGTTCACGATAGACGGTTTTTTGCGAATTTCTCGGTTTCGTTCCATTTTTTGTAAAAAATGGTTATTATCAATCTTGTAGAGGACGACATTATCTACAACTTTTGTATAAACATTTTTTGTCTACGATTTATAGTTTGTCTTATTAAAGTACCCGCGGCTTCCTCCCCCTCGATTTTACATAACGGGATTATGCTGCTTCCCGAGGGCCTAACATAATAATTTGTACCATTATTTTAAGTTGAACTTAAAGCTAACGATTAATTATAATTTTATCGAAATTAATGCAGTAGTTCTCTACTTATAAGCAACCAAATATACAAATCGACAGCGCTCAAACAGACAGACAGACCGACAATTTTTTTCGAAAATACGATATTTATACTTGACATCAATTATAAAGACCATTCGTAAAGTAATTTCGTAAAAAAAATTTACAAGGGTTGAGAGAGTGCGGATAAAGTACGAGTATGCATTTGCATACCGTATAACGCACTCTAGTAATAATAGCCACATTTTTAATTTTTTTTACAAAATTTCTTTACGAATAGTCTTTATAGCAATTATAAGGAGTATTCGTAAAGGAATTTTGAAAAAAAAATTAAAAGTATGGTTACTCCGAGCTATTCTTAGTAGAGTGCGTTATACGGTATGCAAATGCATACTCGTACTTTATCCGCACTCTCTCAACCCTTATAAATTTTTTTTACGAAATTACTTTACGAATGGTCTTTATAATTGATGTCAAGTATAAATATCGTATTTTCGAAAAGAATTGTCGGCCTGTCTGTCTGTTTGAGCGCTGTCGATTTGTATGTTTGGTTGCTTATAAGTAGAGAACTACTGCATTAATTTCGATAAAATTATAATTGATCGTTAGCTTTAAGTTCAACTTAAAATAATGGTACAAATTATTATGTTAGGCCCTCGGGAAGCAGCATAATCCCGTTATGTAAAATCGAGAGGGAGGAAGCCGCGGGTACTTTAATAAGACAAACTATAAATCGTAGACAAAAAATGTTTATACAAAAGTTGTAGATAATGTCGTCCTCTACAAGATTGATAATAACCATTTTTTACAAAAAATGGAACGGAACCGAGAATTTCTCAAAAAACCGTCTATCGTGAACTTAAACCTCGAATATCTGGCAACGCCGGCACGATATCGATGGGGACTTTTTACACGTTTTTTAAAACACCATAACGAAGGTAAATAAAAAAAATCAGCTAACTGGGAATTTTTCTGCAGTGGAAATCTAAAATTACTGGACTATTAGTAAAGTGTCTCTGTTATACACAGATCTCGTCTGTTTAAGTAAATAATAATAAAAATTCAATTTTTTTACATATGTTATTAATACATATGTTATTAATTTTAATGTATCATCAATGTGTAGTCCTAAAAATTTGACAGATTGTTTCAATTGTATATCAACAATTTGTAGTAAATAAACTACCAACAGTCACGGGACCTCTGATCCTGAACTGCACAAAGCTAGTTTTTTCTATATTAATGATTATTTGATTTTTGTGACAGTATTCAGATAATTGCTCAATAACACTATTTACTTTACATAATAATACGTCTTAATTGGCTGAATTTCCGTAGAAATGTTAGCTACTAATAGTGAAGATGTTATGTTTTAACATTAGGACCAGGATGTTCTTTATTTTTAAAATTCCTGGATTCTATGTCATAAACGTTAAATATCCTTTTCAGACATCTGCAGGACAAAGTGGCGAACTTAGTTATGTACGTCGTGCAGAATTTATTGATTGTATTTAAAGTTATTCAAGGCGCAAACCTTGCGCTTAGGTACCTACCTATCTATTGTTATAGGTACGTTATTGTAATGTCCATACAACTGTAGAGGTGACATCATACTGTATAAAATGCACAATTATAATAAAAACATAGACTAGTAGGATTCTTTGTTACCAAGTCTCTATTTGGGAACGTTGATAAACGATTCAAAATGTCGATGTCGCCATTAAAGCTTGTGTATTGCCTTTTTTAAAATTATTTTTAATATGTCACGTGTCAACCATTAACACAATGTTGTAAGAAAATATGGAGAAACAGACCAATTTACCACTGCACTTTTGATGTATTTGTCAATACACAGTACATGGCACATACACTATTGACGTTGGTCGAATGGCGGGACCTAGGGATGCATAACAAAATCTCGAAGTTTACATCAATTTGAACAATTTGGCATCATTTTTAGAAATATCTATTTATTTAATATGTAACTTCTTATAGGCCAGTTCCCAGACCTATCTAAATAAAAATGGATTAATTTATGCAACGCTAATTAATTATTGGATAAATGAGCGCATTCCGGCTTGAACTTGAAGCATATCATTTTGTGACCTTGGATTTCGAGCAGAAGGCATTGAAAAAATCACAAATAGGCACGATTTTTCATAGTTTGTGCCCTATCTCCGCTTCCATAGCACACACACACACCTTTTTTTCTCTATAAAATTATAAGGAAAATAAAATAAAACTCGGTACGGCTATTTGATTTGGAGATCTGGTGAATTAAAGTTTGGCCCAAAAAGCTCGAAAATCACCGAAAAATGCCATTTTCCTTCATAGTTCGCCTCGTAACGTTCGGAGACACAATTTCAAAACGTCATATCTTCGGTTCTATTAGTGCTTCAATTTGAGGTAATTTTGTTTGCACTTATTTCTGGCTTTCTCAATGCCTTCCGCTCAGAACGGTAAAAAAATTGAATGCTTTAAGCTCAAGCCGGAATGAGCCGATTTGTCTATATATATATATAAAAAGAAATGTCCTGAGTGACTGGACTGCTTGACTGATTCATCAACTCCCAGGTCAAACCGCTGAAGTTAAAAACTTGAAATTTGACAGGTAGGTTCCTTATAGCAGGAAAGAAGAGTGTGCAAAGTTTTTTGACAAAATGTTAATAGGTATAAATTTCGGAGATATCGAGTTGGCTTCCATAACTTGAAAATGAGTCGAATTGGCTCCCAAGTCATTAAAGCGTATGGTCGAGTTGGCTCCCGGGTTATAAAAGCGTATGGAGTTGGCTCCCGGATAATTTGATTAGGTATTTAGAATTTACCCATTTTTTAACTACGATAATTTATACTTAAATTATTATAATATTATAATAAATATAATTATAAATTCTGTAAGTGACACCAATGCCAGGATACGACGAACTAGTTCATCATTATAGACTGAAATGTACAGTTCATTCCAGTAGTGAATTTAATTTTGTTATTGGTATAGCAGTCTTGAATACGTGATTAAACTGTCAATCTATTAACCAATCAGTGTAAACTTCACTCTAGATTATGTCATAAATATTCATCCTATATACTTAGCTAACTCGCATAATATCAACTGAAATTTCATTATGAATGTTCTATTAGTAATTGCCTATTACACAAAACGTTTATTTGTTTCATTTTATTAATTTATTATTCAATTTTACTATAAATTTATTAGAATAGATTAAAAAAAAAATTAACATGATCATATTGCACAACTAATTTTATTAAAATGTTTGTTCATAGGGGGAGTGATAAAAAGGAGTGTTCCGAAGAATTTAAAAATCTGAATTTTTTAGTGTAAGTATTTGCCATATAGCATATTACACACTATTGGCGTCGACGGATGGCGGGACCTAGGGGTCGGACCAACATTTCTCGACGTTTCATACTTTCCTGAACAGTTTGCCACCATTTTTGAAAATGTTTATGTATATATACAGGGTGTATCATTAATATTGTAAAAAAATGTAAGCGTAGATTCCTTGCTAGAAAATAAGAAAATAGTTCTTATAAACTTTTTTCCAAAGACCCTTAAATTTCGAAATACAGGGTATCAAAGTTTAAAAAAAAAGTTTTAATTAAAAGTTGGATACGGATAAGAGCACTATACTTGCAAATTATTTTTAGCTATACAGGGTGTACCATGTAGTCATGGTACAACTAAGTTGTATTTTTATAAGTAGAACATCCTGTATATTTTTAGGTCGTCTCATTGTCCATTCGGAGGCCTACATAAAATGGTGCCATTTTTGAAATTTGCTTGGGACGTTACCAAAATATTCAACTTTTTCTGCAAAATTCTACATTTTCGTTATCTATTACTAAAATACACACCAACCACATTTTTCAAGTTGAGTCAATTTTTGCGTGATTAGTCCATAGCATGTGCTACCCTCCAGATACTTCAGAGTTAAATTTAATTACACATGGTGTTAGTTGCAATAGTTGGAAAATGCAAAACTTTAACTTACCTTAAGTCAATTTTTTTAAATAGCACACCCTGTATATCTTTAGGTATGTGATTACAGGTCACTTTCCTCTACATTTTTAATACCTAAAATTAAAATTTAATACCTTAAATTTTTTTTAAATAGCACACTCTGTATATATTTCGATATAAAGTGTGTAGAGGAAAGCGTGCCCTATTCAAATATCTAAAGATATACAGGGTGTGCTATTTAAAAAAATTGACTTAAGGTAAGTTAAAATTTTGCAATTTCAAACTATTCCAACATCGATTCCAACTATTGGTGAAATCCTAATGATTTAAACTGAAGCATTCTGTATAATGTATATTATGCATCTATAGTTTCCTACTTCATGTATGATAGTAACCGCATCAATAATTTTGTCTTCAATTTCGATTATTCTCGACACACAATTGGCTGTTTTTTGACTGTTTCCTTTATATACGCCCAATGACCAACTACATGCCAAATTTCAAGTTTCTAAGTCAACCGGAAGTGGTCTAAGTTTTTAATAAGCGAGTGACGATATTCGGACGTCAATATCTCGGGAACTATTTCAGATTCTTTTATAAAATTTGGGAATATGGGTAATTGGGGGAGGACTTAATAGACAAAAAAAATTACAGGTGTGCAGGTCAAATATATTTTGAGTTATAGTGAGGTCGAACGTGGCTCGAAATAGTTCGTGTAATATTCAGTCAGTATGCGTTGCCGAACTTGGTTGACGCACTGCCAACGCACTACCATGTGTCTAAATAAAGATGTGCACAAAAAATTAGCGTGTTACTACTGTAACAACTAGTTTTAAAAAACATTTGACTATAGGGGGAAAATTAAAAAAAATATATACATAATCTTGAGGGTCAATAATAAAGACCTGTACAAAAAATTAGCATGATAATACTGTTATATCTAAATTTGTTATAATATTTGATCATATAGGGGATGATGAAAAGGGGTATTCCGGAAAATTTAAAGATCTGAAATGTTGTACGATTAGTCTTAAGGGCTAAATAAAGATCTGTACATAAAATTAGAGTGATGTATAACAACTAATTTAAAAAAAATACTTGATCATAGGGGATGATAAAAAAGAGGTGTTCCAAAAAGTTAAAAAAATGTGAATTTTTTTATGTTTATTCTAGCTTTTTTTTCGTTGAGCCAATGGGCACCAACTTCGGAATCTTTATTTTTCTTCAATCGATAACATAATTTGTACGAAAATAACAAAAAAATGTTAATATCTAGTGGTTACATCTTTAGACGTAAATTCAAATTTTATTAAAATGAAACAATTACACGAAAACAAACTGACAAGATGACTGCTTACGGCGATCACAACCAATAAGAAAAAGTCAAAGAGAAATAGACGTATTTCTCGGATTTCACATAATTTATGCTCTCTCTACTTTGCGCATTTGAATGCGCAGTGGTAGGTACACTAGCAGTTTATTTGTAATATTATTGTGTCGATGGTGTATTATTTAAATATACCTCGGTATAAGTAGAGGTATATAGAATTAATAGGTACTTTTTGAACCTAAGGGTCCTTATCACCGCATTTTTCGACGCTTTTCAAATTGCTCGAATATATCGGAAGTTAATCAAATCGGAATTTCACGGCTGTTAGAGTAAGAATTAGTACGGTAATTTAGGAAAGTCCCGTAATTTTCTTTTATTATTTGAAGTCTCTAATACCAATAAAATTCATATTTTTAATTTATTATTATATTACGAGATAAAGAAAGGCTTTATCTCTTGAATGTGTTTTAATTGAGAAATAAATAATAAATAAACTCAAAAATAGGAAATAGGATCGAGGTAGATTTACAACTATATCGCATATTGTTGTTAGTGTGGAATGTGGATAGACTTTGTCTTTAGTATTATGCAATACAAGAAATGCAAGATAGTGAAATGATGCGTGAAAAATTCGCGTGTTATTTTATATTAACTGAAAGTATTTTTTGGAAGGAAGGATCTATTCCGTATGACGATCGTTTATTTCAGTTAGGTAATTATAAATTTTGGAATAAAAGATTTTATATTGCTCAAGTTGTTAGATATCGGCACCTGACTATTGTCGCTAGTTAAGTAAAATGTGATTAATATATCAAATTGACAATTCTTTATTCTAGAATGTGTAATATTATCAACATGTAAACTTTCATTACAAGGAGAGATTGGTGTAATGGTTAGCGTGTTAGCCTTTGGACCAAACAGTTGTGAGTTTAAAACCTACGTCCGCTCATGGATATTTGTTTTGACTTAACAATAATTTGATAATACTGGCTAGATAACTTATATGTTCAGGTCATCCCAAGGGATATTCTCTTGTATATGTGCATGTGTTCATTATATGGGGACCTATTAAACAATTAGTTATACCTTAAAAAGAACATTCATTACCATAATTTATTGTTATTTCTCTATATTATGCTGACTAATTCGAGCTACCTAGTGTATAACTCTAACGTGTAGAAAATGTGTGGATCAAAAAATAAACATTTTTTATTTATTAGCGAACTAGATCGGAGTCAAATTGTTTTCCTCGATTTATTTCACGTAATTAATACAGCTGTTATAAGATAAAATGTACATATTATTTTATATAACACATGCACGCTTCTAGTGTTTTTTCGTATCAGTTTTGCGGACCTTAAATGACCGTTTATTGATGAGTGACGTCATGATCCATTATGAAACGCTTTTCGATGAATAATGGAAAAACATTTGAAAAACCCATTATCTAATGAACATTATGTACCTCTTTTCGGTGTTATAAATGAAATATGGTTACTATGGTAACAAAGTGAATAAATATTGTAACGAGCCCAATGTTTTTATTATGAGATGTACTTCTGTCAGTGACATTAAATTGTTCAATTAAAGTCTAAAACCATGCATGTGTTATATAAAATATAGTGTGCAACACGTGTGCTAAATATTTATGCGTCAGGTGCGATGTTTTCAGCACTCATAATCGGCTCGTGAGCGCTCTCCTACTACTCGTGCTGAAAACATCGCGCCTGACGCATAAAGATGTATTTAGCACACTAATCACACAACATACTATTAAAAGTTTTAGTATTGACTTAGCCACTTTGTAAATGATATTAGTTTCTTTAAAATCGGCAAAATACAACAAGCAAACGCACACAAGAAGCGGAGAAGAACATGATTAGTTTTAGAAATATCTAGATTTGATTTTTAGTGCATTAATGTACATGTTGCTGCATTTGATCCATCCAAAAAAAATCTATACCAATATTAGTTATAATGTTCGTCATTTTTTAAAGCTTTTATTCAACTTTATTTGTTGTCTGTCTGTCTGTCAGTCTGTATGTCTACTACAAATCTTGCAAACAAAATTTCGACAAGTTCTATAATATTGTGCTTGAATTTTGAAATTTTGCAGACGTGTATAAGTCCCGTGACAATGCAATATAGTATATCTAATATCGTTCTAAATCCAACATGGCGGACGCACCTAAGATGGCGGATTAGGTACCTTTTTCTTTACAACTCCATTGATATGAATATCAAATGAAAGGGTTTGACGAGTAAAATATGATAAGCTATGTGACGTCATTCTTAAAACTAAAAAGTTAAAAATAAAGTTAAAAAAATTATAAGAAAAGCTTAAAAAAATGTACAAAAAAGTAAAAAATAATTTTCATACCTCTGGAAACTAAATGCTTTGAGGCAGTCTTATAACACTCTTGCATAGTTACTTTGCCCAACTGACCGCCCCAAAGTTTTTAGTTTCCAGATGTATGAAAATTATTGTTTACTTTTTAATACCTAGGTACATGTTTTTAAATAAAATCTTTTCTTATAACTTTCTTTTTAATTTATTTATTTGTGTATTTTAACTACAGATTCATAATCAGCGACCCAAAAAACCTTTACATACAATCAAAGACGTTTGTTCGTCATGAACATTAGTGTAGTAATCATGGTCATCCTTCATTCAGCAAGTATGACACTTGCTGAATGAAGGATGACCATTTTGACCGTCTGTATTTCTAAAACCGATATTTTTTTTTGTTTTTAGGGTGACCACTTTTACCGTCTGCATTAATTCTAAAACCGATTATATTTATTTGTTTTTATTTCATTTCAATTCGAAAGCCCGAAAACAAAGTTCTTTTTCGGTCGTTCTTTGTTAATTACTTTTTTATTCAATAATGTTGTAGTTCAAAACAATTCTTGTATCTTATGAATTTGAAATTTTATGATGACGTGTTATTATTTACAGTCCATGTCGATACACCTAAGTATAGACTTGTTGCCGTATGAATACATTAATTGTGTACTTATAATTTTAATGACTATGTTTATTCATTTATTATGTTTTTTATCAATAACTACGTCCTACACATCAACCCTTTTAATAGCTGCTTTTCAGTGCAGTACATATAAGTAATTTAAAAATTGAAATAAAATATAAACGTACTGTTGAACGGGCCAATTGAACTATTGCGCAGTATGACAACGCAAATGCCACGTATTCGGGCTAATAAATTTAATAATTTATATTGACGTGTAAATAAATATTGTATTAAAAATTACAACATAAATGTTATGTTTAAACTGTTTAAATAAACAAGAACTTGCTGACTGATAGAATTTTGGCTGACACAATTTTCTCTGAATTTGGCCACGTCATGTGCACGTGTTGCACAAAATTTAGGGCAGTGGGATAAGTACACCAACCATATAAATAGGAGAAACACCTCACACAGGACACACACAAGACACGGGAGAGGTAAATAACACAACACACAATAGAAGAAACAGAGACTTAGGACACAATAGACGCACATGGACTTAACTCACACAATAAAAGGGAGAGGGACCTTGGACGAACATCACACGGGCAGAGCGAGTTCAGAGAACATTTTGAGAGGAATAATATTTTTAAGTTAAGTCTTTACGTTAAAGTGTTTGTTTTGTCATAATCGGGTAAGTCAAACATAGAATTTAAGTTGATATCTTGTACCTCATGGTCGAATCTCTTTCTTATTACATTTGTTATTTTTATGTTTTCTTTTTATTAAACTTATATATTTTACATTGACTTGTTATAATCATGACCCTCGCCTGCTGATCTCATTAGTCGCATCAGATCAAAACGAACTCAGGGGTAACAAATGGTGACAGTGGTGGACTAACACTGCTGGACCGTTAACAAAATGGTATCAACGATAGGATACCACTACTTCTCCGATAACATAGTACTATTTATTTTTTGTTAAACAAATACCATAATGTTCGTTTCTGACAAAAAAAATAATCGCACAACAGTATACACTTTTATGCTAAGAAAACAACTAAAAGATTCGACTGGATAGCCACTTCTATACTTCCCACCTAGTACCTAAACAATCATATTCTTTCACATTCTTAATATTATAGTAAAAAGCATGTCCATCTCATTTGTCTGTTGATCTACTAAAGGTCAGCTAAAATCATAGACATCTTGATTAGGCAAATAAAATATTTTCCGCGTAATTTTTTTAGAAACAATTTTTTTTTCGAAATCTACATTTTAGAAAAAAAATTTATAAAATTTTACTTATATTTTAACATCTAGAATGCATTTATATATATTTTTTACCTATGTTAATAAATGACACTAAGAACATTTTTTTTAATATCTCAAGAACCACTGAAGCGATTTGGCTTGGCGTTACGTAGACCATAGGGCATGTATAGAGGAACTCGAACAGACCGAAGGGCATAGTGATGGCGGTCTTTATAGGATGTCCTCGGGGCCCATCGAGATCTGCGTAAATGCCGCGTAGCCATTTCAGTGGTTCATGGACGAGGTATTCAGGGGGCTCGACTTCTGTGTGTATAATAGAAAAACGTACTCCAAAATTCCAAAATGTAGGTCTATGTTATAATGTACAATATAGTGGAAAAGTTTCAAATCAAAACTTTTAACCTAAGGTCGCTAAATAGGTACCTACTTAATACTTACCAATTAACCACGTCTAGCAATAAAATTAATATCAGCTATTTTGGAATGACAAAATAAAGATCATTCCTTATATACAATAGCAATGTGGTCGATAATATTAACACGACAATGATACTTGAACATTAAAATTGTTCTTTGTTATAATTTCAGTAATGACAATTAGTACCTACGATAATAAATTTAGTTCTAAACAAAGGAAATTAATTAATTAATGGATCTTAAATGAATGATATTAGTCCCCTGATAGTCATTTTAAAGAAACTAGCGATGAACTTATTTATCACATTTATTTCACTCAATCAGAAATATTTTTTGAAGAGATAAGACATATTAATTTTGACATTTCTTTTACTTTTAGTAAACATAAATTTTATTTAGTGTAGACAAAAATGTCTTCTCACGTTGACATTTAAATTATACAACACACGTAAGGGAATGGTCAAATAATTATGTCATTATTTTTTAGAAGAAGTAGAACAAATATTGTTTTATTCAGCACTGTATGTCTTATACTTGGAAATAAATTCTGGTGTCCTATCATTATTTACAAGCAATAATATGTTCTCGTGTGTATTATGTTTTCACGTGGACTATTTTGAAAGTAAAATAAGTTGTAATTGAAAATTCGAAATGTTCATTATTATATATTTTTAAAGTTTTTTACATTATTATCGAAGCAAAGAGCAATATTATTTTTATTTTCGTACAAGATTAAAATTTTATCAGTCTAAATAAAATTGTATTTTATATGAAATGGATATAAATAATTCAATAAGACCTTTATATGTATTCTTAAACATTTTGGGAATAAGATGTGTGGAAACGCGGAGAAATTTAAAGGTCTGTGAAAAACTTCATATATTTACTACAGTGACTATTTTAGTTGTTTCCGGATTTTGGTCAGTAAGTGGAAAAATTGAACATTGTTCTCATTGTTTATCAACTATAATTTTTTATTTGGATATCATCACAACTCTGTTTCAATTATTTGTCGTCGTAATGGAAATCCTTTTGCCGGGTATTATTTACGCAAAACGGTTTCGAAAGATATTAAAAATGTTAAATTCAGTTGATACAGAATTACAAATAAATACCTCGCATTACTATCAGCGAACTAGAAAAAATATAAAAATAACGTTAATTTTATTTCACCTTCCGATCATAGTGATGTTTATTTGCGACATTTCGATATGGAAAACTGGATTCGGGTTTTCAATTTCAAAATATTACATTTGTCAAAATATTTTCAGTTATATTACATCTGTAACTATACTTGAAATTGTAGTTGTAGTATATTTACTGAAACTGAGATTCTTATCTATTTGTGAAAAATTTGAATTAGTTAATACATTTAATGATAATTTGAAATTATCGGATTCAGGAACATGGGTTTCTGCGGAAAATAACAAAGGTAAGAAAATATTTGGTTTTCTACAAAAACTTGATTTTACACCTCGTTTTACACTTTAGGAATATGGAGTTTTCCACGATGAGCTCTCGGTTAACTAATTCAATTAATAGAATAGATCCAAATTATATTGAATACCTTACTTGGTAAATCAACCGTTCTTGAATTAATATTTTTTTTTAAATTTTAGCCTAATTGTGTACTCGTATATGATATACAGTACACATAATTGACAAACTTCATGAGCGTTTGGAAATCGAAAATGTAGGCTTTTATTAATGAAGATTTTTGAAATTAACAAAGTTAGAATTTTTGAAAATTTGTTTGAAATGAAATAAAATAAACGAAAATAATAATCGAGAATTTGAAATTTTTACACAAGTATAATTATACGAACTTTATCGATTTCTCCTATCTTTTCCTCAAAGAAAGTGACACCTGCATTAATTTATAATACCTATATATAAAATATTACATTTCAGTGCGCGTTCTGTATAAATCATTCCATGTTTTGAAAGAAGTAAACGATAATATAAATACGGCTTTTGGTGCAACAATCTTGTTACAAATATTGGTTATAAACATGCAAATTATTAATTCTATTTGCATTACCATTTCAATTGCTTGTGGTTTGATGAAACCGCCGGGTTTGCCTAATCATGCAGAATTGGCAGCTATCATTATGGCGTCGTGGGCAATCTGGTCAATTGTAAGTATATATCGCAGATAAAGACAATACCCAACATTATTTTACAGTATCATGGGTTTTAAAACGGGAACGAAATGTGAACAGTGAACACGCCGTTAGAGCAAGATTTAAAGCGAGATATATAGCATTTACATTAGCTCGACGTGTCGCTCTCCTTAAGCTATTGTGACACAATATTGTATCAAAGGTTTTGACGATTCCTTCCTGGTATTTGATAAAAAGACACGTTCTCAAAATGAGAACGTTGACATGCAATAGTTAAAATTATTATTAATTTAATTCGTGGAATTTGCCTGTATAAATTATTAGAGTTGTGGTACCTTGTATAGAGCTAAAAACTATGTAAAAATGTAAAAACAATATTTATTTATTCAATACACAAATAATCTATAAGTAATATCCCCAGGTTTTTTAGCAGGACTTCAACAATCGTTAGAAGACCTCATTTTAAGAATAAATATGGGACATAGAACGTTTAGTTTCTAAGATACAGGGTGTTCAATTTGAAAAGAACTTAATAACAATAATTAAATTATAATTTCATGATATTGTGGTGAAAGAATTGGTGTTTGAGAGAAAATTATTTGCTACTCCCAAGGAAATTATCGTCGAAATGAAATTTAACAAAGATTTAAAACATTTCAATTTTATCCAAAAAAGGTTCGCCTTGATATGAAAAATTGAACACCACTTTCGCGACTGGAACCTTAAAACTTATGTAAATTTGTGCATTTTTTCCAGCGCTGACAATGTTTTCTTATATAATATTTTAGATAATTTTATCAATGCTAGCCGGGTTTTGTCGTTCTACAAAATCTGCTGTTACAAGAATTGGACGAATAGCTGATAGGAAACTAACCTGCATGATGTTACCTACAGAAATGAGAGACGATATCGGAACACTAGCTAACATGGTAACAAATACCGACCTTCAGCTATCCGCTGCAGGATTCATTAACGTTGATTTGCCACTAATATCTACAACAGCAGGAAATACTATGACCTATACGGTTATGCTATTACAAATGAGTCGTTAATTCGCTTTTAATTTTGACAAAATGTTTCAATATGTTAAAAATATAAGTAAGTACTAAGCTTTTGAACTCTGTGCAAATTTTGATAAAATGCAATTCTGCCCCTCCGAAAATCCGTTATAGATATATTAACAAAGAAAACTGGAATGTTTGCAAAAAAAACAACTAAATATCTATTAAAAAAAGTTATTAAAAAAAAATAAAATGACCTTAGATTTCAAAATGGCGGCCATATGTAGTACTTTTTTGTAAAAATTTTTCGATCCTTTTGAAAATTGATATTTGAGAGTTTTATAGGACACAAAAAAATAAAATGGCATCAGATTTCAAAATGGAGGCCAAATAATAACTTTTCAATTACTTTATTTTTTATAGCTTTGATAAATTATATTAGATTTTATATACAATGCGTAAGAAGCATAGCTTTTGTCGGGTGTCCCACGACACCTCATGACTTTTTTTTATTTAGCAGGTTCTGGCCAAGGTTATTAGAGTACTCTACTAACCTTGGGTTCTGGCAGGTTCCGCGCTACTCTTAATAGTCAACCGTTGCTATAGAAAATTGTTTAAATAATTCACTGTAATTAGGTCTTATGGCTTATAGCCTACTACAAAATTGTAAATGTTCTCAATGTTACAATGTTCGGTAAAACCGTTTACACACAGTAAGTTCCTATATGAATGTCGCGCCCTAGAATTCTTGAATTACTTGTACCTACTAATGCTACAAAATTTTTTTTCATATACACAAAATGATTTTCTAATTACAACATGAATTAAAATTAGTAGATTGTATGTCTAGATACGTAATGGGGCATATTACGGCGAGTGATAACAGTATGTAAAACGAGCGATAGCGAGTTTGTACAGTCACACGAGCCGTAATACCATTACGCACGAGACATATAAGGTATTTTTTGCCATACCCACTACAAAATACCTACTTTTCACGTCTTTTTCAAAAAATTCTGACAGTTCATTTGCGTCGCCATCATTCCTTCCAGTGTGCCCTGAAGTTCGTGCAAGTAAGTAATGACAGGCGCACGTAAGCGTACGCAGGCATATAGAGCAAATAAACAGAATTTATTACGATAGATTTTTTCTTAGACCAGATACCCAAAATTGGATAATATTTGGTCTAAGAAAAAATCTGTCGTTATAAACTGATTTGACCCAAACTACTCCTGTAACATCAAGATTATTAATTAAACAGAAGCTGCTATGGCAACCGTTAGTGCTAGTGCAGAAAGTAAACCATTTTCCGCACACCTGCCTGTTGAATGGGTCATTAATGGTCGCTATACATACATCGAAAGTAGCTATTTTGTAATGGGTATGGTAAAAAATATAATATAACAAACCGTCATTTTTGTTGAATTTCTTATAATATAACATATAATATTATAATTGTATTTTAAAGACCACCAACAGCTAAGGTTATTTGGGCCTAGCACCAATTCATATTTTCAATTCATTATTTTTTTTTTTTTTTAATAATAAATTGAAAATCCAATTGACACTTTTACCAGCTCTCGGGCTAGAACTCGGGAACTGGGGACTTGTAATAGAGGAACCATAGCAACGCCATGTAAACAACAGCGCCGCTACACTCTCGGCTATTCTCAAGCCCTATAATATTATAGAAATATTATTGATAATAATATGTATTTATCTTTAAATTGCTATTGTTTGTAAAAATATACAAATATCTACTTAATTAAAATCTTATTGAATTACTTTTGTTTTTCATTGATTGGAACTTCAAATTTATACAATAAAAAAGATGAACACATTACCGTGAACCCGACCCTGGTGATTTTAAAATAATGATTGCATCTTTCATGGCATAACATTTGTATCTGTGATCAGGAAAAGTCATGTGTAATATTCTTATATATTGCGCAATTTCAGTACAGACTCTGCCACTTCTATGCGCAAAGGTTCAAAGCACAATTATAATAATAATAATAGTGGAAGATTCGGTTGTGATTCCCGACGGTGACATAGGTTTGAAATGAATTTTTCTAGTGTTGCATAATGCATTGTAACATTACGTCATTCAATGGTGTTCCTAGCAGTTATGCCTAACTAAGAATTTATTTGTACTTACCTTAAAATGTTTTTAGCAATTCGCATTATTAAATGCAATGCAAAGCAATTTCGTTGTTTTTTATGACAATACTCATCTATGTTAATTATTGGGTGATCTTAACTTTTCTTTAATATTTAATTATAGTATTATCCTTTGACCTTTCACCTTTGTTCATTTTTTGTATGCAGACAGTCTGCATACAGTCTACGAACATTGTTTCACATACATGTATGTAACTTATTTTGCGTCCACACTAGCCACCCAGACAGTCAGTCACCTTTAAGATGTTGACCGAGGAAGATGTGGCTTTAGCTAGTGCATGTTTTTTAATTTTGAACTATGTGAGTACCTTACCAAGAAGGAGACGCTATTTGACCCGCACATTTCTTGAAGAAGGTTCACATTACGGCCAAAACCTTCTATCAGATCTCAAGTTGGAAGATGGCGCGGGTTTTCGAAATTTCACAAGAATGACACCAACTGACTTCGAGATACTGTTGAACATTATAGGACCAAAAATAACGTTCAGAAATTAAATTAAAAATAATAACTATATTAAAACATAAATATTTGCGGTAACTTGTATCCGTGTTTTCCATTTGGTTGGAAAACAGAAAACATTGTATTTTGTTTCCAGAAACACAAACTTTGTATGCCGATTGTATGCATACTGTTTGCAGATTGTATGCAGACTGTATGTAGACTGTCTGCAAATTGTATGGAAACTGTTTGCAGACTGTATGTGGACTGTTTGCAGACTGTGTGCGGACTGTATGCATACTGTTTCCAAACATCGCCACATACAAAAGAGAAACAGTCTGCAAACAATGTTTTCGGATACAAATCTGCCAGTGTGGACTAGGCTCGGTAACCTTTATTCGTATGCTAGAAATGTCAAAGCTTTGAAGGCTATAGCTCCGTATAGCACAAAATTAGGTGTGGTGAATCGCGATAGGCTCATTTTAATTAAAATATATAGTTATTATTTTAATGTAGAATGTTTACTTACATTTTATTATTTTTGTGTCAAAACAATTCTAATCGATGTAGTCATAGAATATTAATAAACTGCAGTAAAATCAATATTACTTACCTTCACGAAATGTTTCCAACGCAGGGAAAAAAGATAAAAGTAAGTAATTATTGGCATTTACTAGTAAAATAAAGTACCTACTACCATTTTGCATTACATATTTATTATGGTTGTCTACACTCTACAGTTCGGAAAAAAATATTAACAAAAAACTTTAATGGGGAGAAATTAATATCAACAAAATATCATAACCCCATGTAAATCCTGTCATATGTCATACCATTGAATTTTGTAATACGGTTGGCCACATGTAGCCATATATTGTAAAGCGGTGGAAATGTCAGCCTCTTTGTAATAATATGGACTATATGCACTAGAGTAGCAAAGATGTTAGATGTAAAAAACGCGATTTATCTCATATTCACGTACAATTTTATGATGAAAGTGGCTTTTTTTGGTTGAATTTAACTCCTTTTTGTACAAAAAATCATAAATCTGAGAAATATATGAGTAAGAATTACAAAACTAAAGGTGATTATGAAATGCGATTCATCCTACAAAAATTAATAATTTATAAGCGTTTTCCAAGGTAGTATTTTAGACTTTAAGGAGCGTGCATGTATATTACGTAAGTATAATTCCGTTGATTTCAAAGCCCCAAGACCCCGTAAGAAAAAATAAAAAAATTGTAGACTCGCCTCCTCCAAAAGATAGGTACGTAAGATATTTTTTTTTATATTTTCATTAAAAATTGTTTTAATTTCAGAACGGCTTACCGAATAGTTTAAAAAGGTAGGTACCTATAAGTATATTATTATAAAATTAACATGAGCTCTTATGTAAAAATCGCTCTTTCATAGTTTAATACCGGTAAAACAAAAAAGTATCAGACAAATGGCGTACTTTATAAAATGAGTGTTTATACTTTGCAACAGTGGTCTCATACATAAACATTTTTGACATATTATTACAGCCCATTTTTGAGAACTAACAATTGAAATGGATAGATTTTTTCCCCTATGTCTCTGCTATATTAGTATGCAGTCATATGTACTATAATTTTAATTTGTGTGTTGTTGGTTCAACCTCTTTGTGCAGTGGCTGCGGCAGATACAATTATAACTAAATTTTTAGAACTCGAAAACACCGGAAAAGCAGGATAGTTTGAAAATTGAAATTTACTCGTCTAGGAAAGTTAAAAATGTTGGCTTAAAACAAAATCGGTCACCACAGCCAAACTTTTAAAATTTATGAAGACATTAGGTTGAGGATAGTGAATTAGTATACTTACTGAAGGGTAGATATAAAATAATGTTATATTAAGTGATTTCGTCTAAATGCGTGTGTTATCAAATATATTAGTTTATCGCCAAGGTTCTGCATTGTGACCCGAGTTTTAATAATATTAAATTTTCAGACATTGTGTATAATCCATAATAATTCATGTCATAAAATAAAATGAATGTAATGATGTAATGAATAGATAACCGCATTATAGATGTGAAATATTTTGTAAGTTGAATTTTGACATTTGTCTACATCGTATTTTTTTATTAATTAGAATTAAAACCAATTAATTGTGATCCATTAGTTTCACGGTTTGTACACAAGTGTTACAAAAACTTGTTTTACAAAAGTGTTATTAGCGATTAGCATGAAACACTTCATTAGATCAACATTTATTTATTTTTTTTATTTTCGTCATTATACTAATAGCCAATAACAATTTTAGGAGTGTCACATTAATGGACATGGATTATTATTACTTAGAAAAATGCTCGAATTTTGAGAATATGAAAATCAATTTCCATTAGGTTCTTCTTTTCTTCACAAAATAACTTCATGTACCTCTACTTGATTAAAATTCTCTATGATTCCCTTGATAATTACAGACCAATATTTTTATACAATTCCTGTAATTAAAAAGGATCATAGATTTTTCTTTTTTTTCTGTGAATTCTCTATTTGAACAATTAAAATTAGGTACGTTAACAACTTTTTATTTTTAAATACTTGAAAGCAAACGAAATATTGGTTTTTCTCAAATATTTATCGTATATAAAACGAAAAAACTAGGGTACGGTTTTATAAAACCACAGTGCAAGTGACACGTTATTGCTAAAACCCTAAACACTTTTAACCCGAAATCTCCGAAAGTATATAATTTTGTCTACGTGGTTTTGGTAAAGTAATTTCAACCCTGATCAGTATAGAGACGAACGTAAGAATCCAGATTCTATCGTTGGTGTGCTGCTCGACTGAATATACGATATTAGTTATGTAGACGTACAACAATATATTTATGAAGATAAAGTTGCTGCTTTTCGGCGGGTAGTGGCCTGGTCGACTACCATTATATATGTATGCAGTCGAACAATATAGTTATGAATATAACTTAACTGCCTTTGATCGATGAGTACTGGTCTAGTCGATAGCTTCGATTGGACGTGACGTGGCGCTCGACATGCGTGGCCAAACGAAAAAAACGAGGCTAATAAAGTTTCCCTTTAAAAAATGTTGATATCAAAACTCGTAAAAATGGCATTTTAAATATAAATTCAAATACTGTTTTCATTTATGCAATCTACTTTTCAGTTAGAAATTCTATGTTGTTGCACGTTTTTAGCTGTCGAAACTTTGTTTCAGTTTTTCAATTGAATTGCTGCCGTATATTATTATATCTATACCAATAATCATTTAAGAGTATTTTTATTATTAAAATGTCATATTATTTTGACAACGGACAACATTCTGGTACTAATCAGTAAATGAACGCGTTAGGCCTGAGCACATTAGCGCGGTGGCGGTAGCGTTTGGACGTAACACTCGAAAAAATAAATTGACACGTGCATATATATCGCTTGTCAGCGTTAAGAGCGTTCTGGTGCAGCGTTTTATGGCGCGGTGGCGGTCAGACACAACCTGTTGAGTTTGACCGCGTGTACCGCGTGTAAAATAGGTATAAAAACGAACTTCATCCGTTCGTAACTGTTGATACAATGTATGAAATTCGCCTTTTTTATTACGTTCGAGATTGATTGCGTGAATCGAAACAGCTCTGTGCCTTCTCCTAAGAAAAAAATAAGGAAATTGATTAGAACTCACGAGTATTGAGAGCTTACGTTTGTATTTCACGTAGTTGCCTTTCTTGCTCTTCGTCTTCATTTGAAGCCACCAAAAGGAACAAAAGTTCCTCTTCCACATCCATATTTCATACAGAAATACAAAATTTATCTAGAAAGTTAAAAACTGCACGAAGTCACCGCAAACACCACCGCAACAGTATGGCCTATTCAAAAAATGCCACCGCCACCGCGCTAATGTGCTCAGGCCTTTATACATTTAGTTTTAGACGTATGAACGAAAATAAATTACTATTTAGAAGTTATTTCTTTTATTGTTATATTTCTTATATAAAAACATAAGGTGTATTTGACCTTTGCTAGTATGGCTACCCAGTGGTAATTTTACTTCATTTTTACGATTTATACGAAATATTGATAGAAATAATATGTTTATTTTCATTAAAAAATCCAATTAAACAAATAGTGGTCTTTAATATCGCAATAAAAGTTTTAAATAAATCAAACTACGCGCTAATATGAACATTGATTACCTGGTAAAGGTAAAAATAATATTTTATTCTTACTTAATGAGGCGAATTAGTAATTAATACTGATATTAACTAGGGAACCGTAACATTAACGGCTTTAAAACATTAGTGTTAATATATTTTACAAAATCACAGAGAATACAACAAAGACGTATCTTTGTCATGTCTTGCTTAATAGCCCGGCGTGTAAAGTTTTTATTTTTAAAAATTATTGATGTAAAGCTGAATTTTTGGTTAGTGATCATATGGACTACAAAGAACGACATATTAAAATTCTCCATGTCGGCATCCTGAATTTCCAAACATTAGTTCTGGAATTTTATTTTTCCAAAACCCAGAAATACATAATTTATATCTCTAAACTATTTCAAATGTAAATATAAGAAACAACATACTAAAAGTCGGTACCATATCTCTCCTTAATCTCCTTTTTCATGAAAAACTACCCCTAGACTAAACAAATTTATAGAAGATTTAGAATGATTAAAAATTTACTGAAAACGTTTACGAAAAAATAAAAATGAATGTAGCTTGTAGAGAAATGTCTGCCCTATAATTTCCTTCCTAAAAGTTCTTTCATTAAACCTGCCGTTTGTGAGATATTCGTATTTCGTAACGAAAAAACGCGACAGACGCATTTTTTGCCGCGCGCTAAAAATTATATTTCTCTTTGTGTCCTTGTAGGTCTACTTTAAGGATCAACTGAATCATGAATAGGATATTTTTACTTCCCACCTCTACTATGGTAGGGAAGTAATGGATTTAGTTCGAAAAAAATATTTCGAGATTTTAACAGATCTTCACGTTTTGAGACCCTAGCAATCGTTTAAGATCATTTTCTGACTTATGTCTGTATTTGTGTGTGTGTGGTCAGTTTTTCGCCTTCGATATCGTAAAAACGGAACAACATACGGCCATGCCGATTGTTCTATTGTGTTTATCAGCCTTTAACTTAGATTTTGAGTCAAATCGGTTCAATATATTATAATATGAAAAAAATGTAAATATTTTTTTCTCTAAAACGTATAGTTTTCGGCAAAAAAATATTTTACTAAAAAAAGAAAATTGTACGTAAATCAAGGTAACCATGATTTTTGCTATATTACTAGCCATCAGTAGATCACCAAACAAAAAAGAGGGCCATGCTTTTTTTAAAGAATAAAAAAAGAGTGTTTATTTTTTGCAAATATTTACTAGGTGGGAAGTATAGAGCTGGTCATCAGTAAAATTTTTTATTTTAAATGTACGGACAAATAATTTTGCCTCCGATGGGTTGGGGTGATTTTTCGCGAAAAAGTGGATGCAGGGGGCATAGAATATTCAAGGATGTTTAGCATGTTGCTCTCCCCACTGCAAACATTATTCATTTACACTAATTTAGAGATATACATTATTTATATCTGGGTTTGGTAACATTTCGTCAAAAGTTTCAGAACTGGAAATCTAGGACGCCGACATGAGAATTTCCAAGAATTTTAATATGTTGTTCCATGTGGTCAGTAGGGTCACTAAACAAAAATTCATTAATTACTGCAAGGTTTCATACCTATTTTATTTAAAATGCTTGGATAATAATAATTAGGACGTTTCCCTTTTTTATTTTTTTAGTATAAATCATAGTTCGAAAAATTACAAAATTAATGGCGGAAGACTTTTTGAAATATCTTTAAAAACAACAAAGCTATGCAACTTCAAAGTTTGAATTTGATAATTCTCCAAGAAATTCCGTTTTCAGTCCGGGTGACGTCACGCGGCACGATATTTTGAAAAGTTACTTTCAGTTTGTATGTGTGGTAATTTAACATGATAACTTCCGATAAATCTCTTTCTTTAAAACTTTAAAATCGTAAATTGTTGTGGAAACTCTAAAAACAAACCAGTTGATAACGGAAAATATTGACATATCTAAATTTTTGACAGTTAAATTTTAATTTAATATAAATAGAAAAGTCTGTATTACAACAAAATAGTTACTAAGTAACTTAGGTTCTAATTACTTAGAAAGCTAAAAAATAGCAAACTTGTACCGCGTGACGTCATATTCATAAATCAGTTTCGATTGCGACCCCACGTACAAGAAATTGAATATCTCCGTTGAAATTAAAAATATCAAAATAATTCTTTCAGAATTTTTAAAGTTATCTTTATTACAATGATGTGACAGTATCATAATTGGTATTTTCGTCCCATGGAAACTTCCTAATTATTATTTATTAAATATTAAAATGGTGGTTCATAAAATATAACAAATGGAGCGTGATGACGTTAATAAATGTTCATTTGCCCCAAGTCTATTTGTGTCGCAATTACCCTACATTACCACTTATTACAAATTATTTTCATATACATTTTCCCAACATAGACGAAATGTAAGTAATAAAAAGTACAATATTGTAATCCTTTAAACAAACAATAATGCAGAAAATGATTGGTTGTAATGTGACGACTATTTTATACTTTGTGTATGGAAAAATAGCAATCATGCCAGTGGTGAACCTTATCTCTAAAAGTGTAAAATAATAGGTAATGGCGTAGTAGTTATGATTTTTGTATGAATTGATATTCTTGTAATAATGACAGTTCCTTTTGTTTTTAAGTTTAATGAAACGAGTATGATATCGTTGCATAATATTATACTTTGGTTTATTAAATATTTTTTTATAAAACATTTAATTCAATTGCTAGTTTTATGAAAAATACCGACAGATAACTATTAATTGATGACAAAATAAATACTAAACTCTCAAAGAACACGTTACTCTTATTCTTTCTCTAAGAACTCCAAGGAATTTGTGTAACCTCTGTTATTACAGATCTCTCAGTGCGTTCTTCGATCTATTCTTTCCTAATTAATATCTCGCCGGGCTATTCTTAGTAGAATGCGTTCTATAAGGAATGCACTCTCTCAATCTTTGTAAATTTTTTTTTACAAAATAGCCTTTATAATTGATGTCAAGTATAAGTATCGTATTTTCCAACAAAAATTATCTGTCAGTCTGTCTGTCTGTTTCACTGCTATTGATTTGTATGTTTGGTTGCTTATAACTAGAGAGCTACTGCATTAATTCCGATAAAATTATAATTAATCCGTTAGCTTTAAGTTCAACTTAAAATAAAGGTACAAACCATTATGTTAGGTCCTCGGAAAGCAGCATTATACCGTTATTAAAAATCGAGGAGGAGGAAGTCACGGCTACTTAAATAAGTAAAACTATGAACCGTAGACAAAAAAAATGTTTATACGAAAGTTGTAGAGAATTTTATCCTCTACAAGATTGATAATAACCATTTTTTACCAACAAAACCGAGAAATTCGCAAAAAAACGTCTATCGTGAACTTGGACCTCGAATATCTAACCGCTCCCCCTGCGAAGCGAAGTCGGTCTGGTGGTGTTTATGATATTAGTAGGATTCCGCCTATACGCTAAAATGCAAAGGAATTTCAGAGTTACGTTTTGTTACTATCCCACAGGAACTATAGCCCCCCCCCACCCTCGCGACAAAATAAAATATAAAATATAGGCATATCACTCAAGGAGTGTAGTTTTCTACTAGTGAAAGAATTTTTAGAATCGGTTCAGTAGTTTCAGAGACAAGAATAATTTATGATTTACCCCCTTCCGTGAGAATTTCTCCCACTGCGAAGCGAAGCCGGGCTGGTATTAGTAGGATTCCGCCAATACGATAAAATACAAACGAATTTGGCGGTTTGTTAGTAGTAGAGAACCAATAAAAATTTATTTAATTAATTAACTCAAAAAATTATTTAAAAGTTAAATAAAACATAGCCTATAGCACTTTTGGAATCATAAGGAACATTTAAAAAAAAATTCATCAAAATCCGTCAAATAGATTTTAAGTTAAATCAAGTCAAACATATTTACATACATACATGCATACATGCAAAGAATTTTATATATTAATATAGATACTCATATTTGAATTTGTATTTTTGCTTCCTTGCGGTTTTTGGGGGCTTTCGGGTATTTCGTATGACAACTAGATGGGAAAACGTATTTCTAGTTTGTCCCTCTGTTTATTTGTACCAGCATCACTCTAAACGCCTGCACGGATTCTAATAAAATTTACTGATACCCAAACTAAAGTATAGGCCACTGTTTATTCGAAAAATGTGATTGGAAAAAATGACGTTTTTTAAAAGTAGAGTTCAGGACGGAGTTTTAGGCGGACAAGCTAATTATTACTATTAACTATTATAAATAATACTAAACGAAGTATTTTATTTTTACACGCACTATAAAATAAATTGTAGTACCTACTTTAATAACAGACGGTGTTAAGCAGGTACTTAGCAGTAATATTGCTTTTAAAAATTGTTACAATTAATGACCAAACAAAATTGTTACACCATTAATAGTTTGTGACGTCGATTGTACTTTTTCAAACACAGCTCGCCTCATCTTTGTTGCACATGTTCCCTTCTGCATAGCTCACGGAACTTGGAAACTTTCTACTACTTATCTACTGTTAAAATTCAAAAATCAAAGTTTTATTTTTTCGTTACGCCCTAATGTAGTGCATTTAACTATAATATCGTGTTTAGTAAAATATTAATTTGTAACATGGTAAACTTCTTTTATGAATTATTTATTATTTTAAATTACAGTTTTTTTTACGGATTAATGGGATTTTAAACAGATGTAAACTGTGACTATAAAATTATTATGATTAATTTGATATCATTTAATTTACCTGTAGGTTAGCTATATAGGTGACAATTAGACTTGACATGTACGATGTATCGTTTAGTTGTTCGTAAATGTGGCGCTAGCGCGGAATGAAATTTCATATATTAAATGTAGTTTGAATTTCAAATTTTTGATATGAAATTTACTATTTAAAAAGTGACTTTTTTTCTAATTTTAAATTTATTATTTTGATAAATATTTGTGTCATAATTGAATACAAATTATGAAAGATCATTAAAAAAAGTTACTAAAAAGATCCTGTCCACTTTTTGGTAATGTTTGTTTTTTTAAACATACACTACTACAGTGCGGATACTGATTACTATTTTTTCATACATTTCATTCGAATTATAGTGTGAAAGTATTAAATTTGAAATTATTTAATGACGCTAATGACCTCTGTTGTCGAGCGTATATAATCCACAATTCAATTGAAACTATTTACATTTTTTTATACTCACGTTATCTCATCCTCATAAAATTCCATATAATATACGCATATAAATAACATTATAAATGCATTCAAATGCATACAATAAATTCATCTAACCGAATCTAAAATTTTGTCTTACGATTTAAAAATTTAAATTCTATATCAAAGGACGCTAGCCGACTTTTAATTTCTAAATGTAAATTAAAGTGAGAACTAAAACAACAGTTTAATATCATCCTAGTCTGGATATCAATTTTTTATGTTTTTAATTTGAGTGTTTTACAAAAATGGACAAATTAATAAAATTATTCGTATTCCGACAGGAGCTCAGTCGTCAGAATATTTTACTTAAAAAATGTGTTGATCTACATTTTTTTTGCAAAAGTTGTAACTTGATAGTTAAGAAACACGACCTTAACCCTTATGTGCATACCCAACTTTACCCACGTTGTTACACACCCGGGGTTTCACCATGCTAGACATCAGCTCACTCGCTTTTTATCTTTATTTTGAAAATAATAAGATTAAGATGCTGTCGAAAAAAAACTACACATAGTTAAAGAGTTAGATGCATCTAACCTATGGTGATAAGCAAAGAACATGAGACCTTTTTTAATTGACTCGTTTCATCTTTTAAAATTCTAAAAACTTCTTCTGCCGGCTTTTTTCCCCCGGATCACTTCCGGTGTTTTTTTTTCTGCAAGCATTTTAAAATTTTAACCAAACGACTTCAAATCGTACATGAATGCACATCGAGACTTACTTTTTCAAAAAATGTTGGTGTGTCTGCAATCTGCCGACCCATGGGAAGGGCTCCAAAAATTATTTTTCCAAATATCTAATCATTTCTGTTTTTGGGTCATCAATCTACGTCCGTATACTAAATTTCATCTTAATAGGTAAATAAATAAGAGGATGGAAGGCTTGTGACATACGGAAAAAAGGGGCCGAAAGAAGTGCCTTCCGGGCAGTAGATTGCAGACACACCGACATTTTTTGAATAGGTAAGTCTCGATGTGTATTCATGTAAAATTTGAAAGCGTTTGGTTAAAATTTTAATTTGCTGAAAAAAATACACCGGAAGTGCTCTTTTTTATTAATGATCCGGAAAAAAAATGAGGCAGAACGAGTTTTTAGGGATTTTAAGGATTAAACGAGTCAAGTAATTGTAATTGGCTTATCGCCATAGGTTAGATGCATCTAACTATTGGACTACAAATTTTTAACATTAGAAACCTACAAGATCAAATATGGTAATGGTGTTTTTTTGCACATTTAAGCTATATTTTTGTAACCAATTCACCAAAAAAATTTGAAAAAATATGTTTGGAATCCACAAAATAGCTCTTTTAAATAGCTCTTTCCAACGATATCCAATACGATATAATAAATTCAACTTTTTTTTTTAGGGAATTCAACTTTGGGGGGGGGGGCAAACTTATCCCAATAAAAATATTTACACAAATATTTCATAACCTTTGATTATCGAATAATGTGCGCGTTATAAAGACCAAATTTAAAATTCCTACGTCACGCAGTTTTCGAGAAAAACGTCTGTGACAGGCAGACAGACGGACGCAAAAGTGATCGTAATATAAAGGTTATGTTTTTCCTTATAAGGTACGGAATCCTAAAATATAATATTGAATCAAAATTGATTTTTATGTTGGATACCCTGGTACCCAGGTGCGTCCACGTCGTATTTTTGCCCACATTTTTTTTTCATTATCTGAATGCACCATTTGTTTAGAATTGAGGTTCCAAGCAAAATTTGAATTTTTACTCCACTTACATGCAAAAATGTATCGTGGTGAGCACCCGGCCACACAAGGGTTAATTTTTTTCCCCTACAAAGGGGGGGTTTTCAAAACGTTCAAAGACAGTTATTTGGAAATAGCTAAGAAACAGTTAGCTTTAGGATCAATCTAAAAGCTACTATTAAAATTTAAAAAAAAACATCTTTAATTGTTACTGAACCAATGCGCGCGAATGTCTAAGGTTAAAACGCAATTTCTTTTTCAACCTCTGTAATTATGTTCTTTATCGAATTCAAAATTGAAATATTATATTGTTACAAAACTGTTTTCTGAGTTGGCGGAATCAATATATTTATTTACAATATTTAAAAATACATAACAATGAACGCTACAACTATACAGTGTGTCCACAGACTCATCCTCAACATGGGGATCTCCGTTGTTATGGGAGATAGAGATTTGGTTAAATGAGACAAAATGTGCAGAATCTCCAGTACTACTATCCTGCGTAGTCAAACTTTCCATATTTTGCTTGGTTCGCGACCGACAGTTGAAAAACGAGATTTACCCATTTTCGTTTTTTGTTTATAACTCGCTTATTAAGTAAGTTAGAAAAAAAATATTTTCACTTTCTTAAAGCCCTTTTTTATGAAGATTTCAAATCTCTTTTCATATTTTTATTTACTTTTATAGTTTTAGAGATACTTGTATTAACTTTGTTTTTTTAAATAGACGTCAAAGATGGCCATGACACCATTCGAAAGAGATTTTTTTTCTCTTTAATTTGATATGAGGGTTGATGGATTTATTTTCAAAAATATACGTTAAACACTGATTTTTAATAGTAGGCTATGCTAAATTAATTGATAAAACAACAGAAGGCTTAGCAAACAGTTGAAATTCGCGTTGGATTAGTAAACGGCTGTTTTGTTTTAGCTGTCAAAGTGTAGTTTGTTGCTAATTTGTCAGTTTACTAAGTGATTTATTAAATTTACTTTTGTTATCATGGAACCATTTTGTAACAATGAAAAATAAGCGATTTTCAACAATTGATCCTAAAACAGTAGTTTTGTCTTCTTCACTTATTCACGTTGACTTAGTAAACGGGTTTTAAATGATCCATAGTTTATTAAATTTACTCGTAAGTTTCTGTAAATAGACGAATGAGGTTGTCTTCGTTCTGGATATTGATCGAAGTACATTTCTGCAGCTCTGGTCGAATTTTTGTGACATAGAATGTAACAAGATAACATATCAAATTTTTCATTGTTACAAAATGGTTCCATGATAACAAAAGTAAATTTAATAAATCACTTAGTAAACTGACAAATTAGCAACAAACTACACTTTGACAGCTAAAACAAAACAGCCGTTTACTAAGCCAACGCGAATTTCAACTGTTTGCTAAGCCTTCTGTTGTTTTATCAATTAATTTAGCATAGCCTACTATTAAAAATCAGTGTTATACGTATAACTCTGTTATTTTTGAAAATAAATCCATCAACCCTCATATCAAATTAAAGAGAAAAAAATCTCTTTCGAATGGTGTCATGGTCATCTTTAACGTGTATTTAAAAAAACAAAGTTAATACAAGTATCTCTAAAACTATAAAAGTAAATTAAAATATGAAAAGAGATTTGAAATCTTCATAAAAAAGGGCCTTAAGAAAGTGAAAATATTTTTTTTCTAACTTACTTAATAAGCGAGTTATAAACGAAAATGGGTAAATCTCGTTTTTCAACTGTCGGTCGCGAACCAAGCAAAATATGGAAAGTTTGACTACGCAGGGTAGTAGTACTGGAGATTCTGCACATTTTGTCTCATTTAACCAAATCTCTATCTCCCATAACAACGGAGATCCCCATGTTGAGGATGAGTCTGTGGACACACTGTATACAATAATTCGTAACAATTAACTATATACAAGGACTATTTACATCACTGTATTTATTTCAGATTTATTTCTAACCTTTATTTATGTCAGTCATATACTCAGAAACTTCAGTACTATTTATTGATATCCACTCCACTATTTATATCACTGTACTGACTTATTAATATTTATATCCACTTGACGGCACGAGTCATCATTGACTGCCTAATATTTATTTCAGACGCACTTGATTGCACGAGTCACTAATGATTGCCTAATATTTATATCAGACGCACTTGATTGCACGAGTCACTAATGACTGCCTAATCTCCGTTGAACTGATTACTTGCGTAAGTCACCGTAGACTGACTTGATTGCACGCCTCACCATTAGGGCATGCAAATATTCGGATGTTTCAGGTATTCGAATATTCGCTCAAATTTTAGCCAATATTCGAATATATTCGAATATATTCGAATAATTGGTAAAAATAATAAAAACACTGGAACTTCAATAAATGACTTTTAATTATTTAAAATCAACACGCCTACTGCACGTCCATAAAGCCAATCAATATTTTAACAACAAAAGCAGCTTACTTCTAATTAAAAAGAGATCAAATAATCATTTTTACTTTACTTAGTTACGTAAAAATTTAGATCAAATCAACTAAATATTAGAGCGCACATATCTTCCGAGAACCATAGATCAAATAAACATATTTAAGTAATCAAAAAAATTCAAAATTCTTTCTTTCTGTTTTTCCTATTCAAACAAAAATATTAAATGAGCATCTAAGACGCATTTTTATTAATTAGTACCACAAAAGTATGGGATATTGCTCCCCTATAAAAAAAATACTTCACAAATAAATAATACGTCTATTAGCACGTGCGAAGAGCAAATCAAGCAATTAAGTACACGTACGTAACGTAACGTAACGTAAGTAAATAGTTATATCAAATAAACATGCAATAATTAACAAAAAAAAACTTTCCTCGCCCCGTTTCGATTCCCCTCCCACGCCCTAGCGCGAACTTAGAGCTAGTGTAGCGTTTGTAAGATGTTTTAGCGCCGCCGTAAACCGTTTTTAAACAATTTTAATTCTTAACAAATAATTCGAATATATTCGAATAATAGGAATTACTATTCGAATAATAAATGCAACCGAATATTCGCTATATTCGAATATTCGAATATTCGAATATTCGAATTGCATGCCCTACTCACCATGGACTGCGTATTAAACACTACACTGACTCCCATTGACTGATTACTATTTATTTCATTGCGTGACACCGTCGACTGACCTATGTTCGCTTCACTCACTCGTTTATATAGAGGCTGCGTGGCTTAAGCACAGCGCTTCTAGCGTTTTCCAGAACATTCCGGCAGGTACTCGTATCTTCGCGCGGTTACTAGTTCTTCGGCGTAAAGCAGACACCGCTTTCTCGGAACTGTTGCCTGTCGTTCATATACAAGGTGATCTGTAACAATATTATTTTCATAAAGCAAGTAATGTCCTAAACAACTCTTTTTATCTAATATCTTTAATACTATAGAAGTTATAGGCAATTAAAAGTTGAAATCATCACGGAGTTTTGGTGGAAATTACACGTCCGTCGAAAGGGCCGTGTAATTTCCACCAAAACTCCGTGATGATAGCTGCGAATACTTTCTATACCGAATAAAAAAAATCCATACCAAATAAATTGCTCTAAAAGATGTTATTTGATTGCAGTGAGCGTCGAAAAAAAACGTGTAACTTTTTGCAAAATTGCAATTTTGAATGCCTATAACTAAGTTTGAAAGATGTCGGAATTGGATAAAATACGTGGTTTAGGGCCTTCTTTGCTTTATGAAAATATGAACTGTCATTTTAAAATTTGATAATGAATATAATAAATACAGTACAGCTGTTGAAAAAGATATCACTTTTAGCCTTGGGTTTCCAAGGCGTATTGCAAAGTGATTATTCGCGTGATTTGGCTCAGTAACGATTAAAGATATTTTTTTTAAAGACGCCATTTTTTTCGAAATTGTATCAGCTTTCTGACTAATGATGACATTTCTCCGGAAAGTAACTATTTTAGAGCTATTTCCAAATAACTTTTTTTAACTCTTTAAGACCCCTTGAAAACTTATGCGCCCCTCTTCGAAAGGAAAAAAAACGCTAAGACTGTGTTCCTTAATTATAAAGTTATATCTTTAACAAAAAAAAGGCAGTTCAACATTTTTTTAGCTAGAGGAGCTATTTTGCCACTGACGACTAAACGATAAGAAGTTGCATACAAATACGTTGCATTGAAGATAGAAAATCCTTCTGAAACATCGTCAAATTTGGATTTCTTTTTACCATTTTTTTTTAGTTTTCTGAAAATGAATTCCAATATGGACATCACAAATTCTATTCAACCTATTTATGGATACCTGAGTTTCATAGGAATCAGGTATCCGCTAAAATTAATAAAAAGTGTTAATTTTTATAAAAAATTGCACATAATTTTTGTAATATCATCAATAATATTGTTCGGAATCTGGTCAATTTATGGAAAATTAAGATACTGTAAGGAAAGCTTGCCAACACACTTGTTCTATTTAGAAGTGACGGTAACGGTGTTTCATTTAATAAGTATAGTGTTGAGTATTTTTCTACCAGTTTTTATCCACAATGAAACTCTTTTGAGAGTTATCAAACGATTGGATGATATTGATACGAGTTTGCAATGCGAAAAATTTAGACATTATAAAAGAACAAGACAAAAAATAACAACTACGTTGATAATATTTCATGTTCCACTTGTATTTCTAATGGCTGCAGAAATTATGGTGTGGAAAATTGGTTACGGCTTTTCATTGTCCAAATATTACGTCAGTCGAGATGTACTGAGCTATTTTTCGTCAATTGTTGTATTCGAAATTGTAATTCTGGTGTATCTATTGAAACAACGATTAATTTTCATTCGTAACAAAGTACGAAATATATTATGCTTTACCCAGGATAATGACAAATTTCAAGTAACTACGAATAATTCTTGGATTTCCACTGAAATTCAAAAAGGTAGGTACCCATGTAACGTGTGTTCAATAAATTTTCACTTATATAACACGTTGCTCAAAACGCGATTATACTAAGTACAAGAAAAAATCTACTCGCATATCGATCCTTAAAAACTTCTAAACGATATTTTTTGTGGTCACAGCTCACAATTTATAGATAATAATCGACTGACATCTACGCGCTTCGACAGGCCAGGTTATGTACATTTTGAAAACATATTATGTATTAAAGTATACATTATTAAAAAAAAAATTTGGTATTGTACTTCAAAGGTGTAGCTTCTTTAAAAAGTGTACTTCTAAATTATTGTTTTGAGCATTGTATAAATTCGTTTTACTTTATAATAATTTTAAAACGTTATTTCATTTTATTTATTTTTTTGGCGTCCTGTGTTAAATAGAGTAGAATTACAATTAGAAAATGCTAAGGTAATGGCAAAACACAAAAAATAGTGAGTCTCGTTACTCTCAAGAGATGTGTTAATATTCAGATTCGAATATGATGACAGCTAGATATAGCCTCAAAAAATGTTGATCAAGGAGGATAGAATTAAGCATACGCTCTAGAAACGATAGGGGTCTGTAGAACTTCTACGCAACATTTTTGTGACATTTCACTGAATTTTAATGGGAGGGGCACAAGTATAAAAGATGTTTAAAAGCAGTATTATATAGGGTGGTTCAGTTTTAACGTTGAATATTTTGACAAAATATTCTCCTCGTTCTGATTCTCAAAAAATCCTGTCACTCGTTTCCTAAGTAAAATACAGGATGTCAAAGTTTATAAAAATAAGTAATTTTTTTATCGTATCTTTCGGGAAAAGTTGCAAATCGAACAAAATTTTACATGCATACCTTCAATATGATTGGCTATTTTCTGCAGATATTTTCATCTAAATGTGATACACCAGTGGCGTGCAATGAGGTTACGACTGCATTACTTTAAGAAAAAAATGCACGCCACTGTCAACTCCCGATTTTTTGTAATTTTTTTAAAATCCACATTTAATTTGGAATAAGACAGACTTTTACAGATCCTTAATAAAGGCCCTAGTTCCAGAGATTTTATCATTTATCAGAAAAATGCAAGCCAGCTATTTAGAAAAAAAATTCGACTGATGACCAATCCTATACTTCCCACCTAGTAAATATTTGCAAAAAATAAGCACTCTTTTTTTATTCTTTGAAAAAAAGCATGGCCCTCTTTTTTGTTTGGTGATCTACTGATGGCTAGTAATATAGCAAAAATCATGGTTACCTTGATTTACGTACAATTTTCTTTTCTTAGTAAAATATTTTTTTTCTCGAAAATTATACATTTTAGAGAAAAAAAATATTTATATTTTTTTCATATTATAACATCTAGAATTCATTTATATTTTTTTTTACCTATGTTAATACGTGACATTGAGAACGTTTTTTTTTAATATCTCAGGATCCACTGAACCGATTTGACTCAAAATCTAATCAGATCTAAGTTAAAGGCTGATAAACACAATAGAACAATCGACATGGCCGTATGTTGTTCCGTTTTTACGATATCGAAGGCGAAAAATTGACCACATACACACACACACATACAAACACACATACATACATCAGTCAGAAAATGATCTTAAACGATTGCTAGGGTCTCAAAACGTGAAGATCTGTTAAAATCTCGAAATATTTTTTTCGGACTTAATCCATTACTTCCCTACCATAGTAGGTATAGGTGAGAAGTAAAAATTACGAAGTAGGCATGGAAAAATATACCATATTATGGAAATGAATGATTTTTATAAACTTTGCACCCTGTGTCTGACTTAGGAATCGAGTGAGAAGGTTTTTGTTATAATTTTCAAAATCAGGACGACGAGGAGAATATCTTGTTAAAATATTCAATGTTAAAACTGAACCACCCTGTACATTACTCGATAAAAAAGTAATAGTTATTACAATTCAACATTTGGTAAATAGGGTCAGTTATAGCAGGAATTGAAAATTGTCAGAAATATTAACAGAAAATATAGATTTCTTTTAAAATATGTTTTACCATTCCAACTTCACAAGTGAGGAATGACTAATTTGTTAAAATTAATTTTTCACAATATTTTACATTTTTCCTACTTAAGGTCCACAAAGTGCAAAAAACGTGTTTTTACAAAAATGTGTTCATCTGTTTACATGTCAGCATGACTCCAGTCAAACGGCTAAGCGGATGGAAACCAAATTTTGGTGGGTTACCAACTGTAAATAGGAAGGGCCCTATTGTATTTGTGGAAAACTGGCGCATGTTATTTATCACAATGTAAAAGTATAAGTAACCATAAAATCGAAAAACATCTGTCATATTAAACCTAATAGATATTTATCATATTATAATATTGTTTGTCAGTACTTTTGGAGTTGGAATATGGTATTGGCTTGATTTGTTTTTTTTTTTAAATCTAGAATATTTTCAGTTCATACGCTGTGCAAGACATTTATGTCTCTAAGAGAGACAGTTGACGATCTGAATTCTATTTTTGGAATTACAATACTGTCGTTAGTTATCGTGCTCAATGCAAAAATTGTTAATTCGTTGGGCATCGCTATAGATGTAGCTACAGGCACGCAGGTCGCTCCAGGTTTAATTGACTATTCAGAATTACCAGCTTTTGTTATAGGTCTGTGGATACTTTGGTTCCTGGTAAGTTCACTTTTGATATAAATGGTAAAAAAGTCTAGTTATTAAATGATCATTTTCCATTTTTCTGTATCTTGGTGCATAAATTACACACAAAAAACAGGGTAGGCTGTATCTTCTACACAGTGTGATTACGTCAAAACTACTGAACCGATTTAAGTAAAATATCAACTTCATTCAAGAATTGTCTCCACGCGGATGCGTTTCAGTTATTATTTGGCCGCCATTTTATTTTTTTGTGTCCTATAAAACTCAAATATCAATTTTCATAAGGATCGGATAATTTTCACAGAAGTAAGTACTACATATGGCCGCCATTTTGAAATCTGACGCCATTTTTTGTTTGTATCCTATAAAACTTTTAAATATCAATTTGCAAAACGATCAGATAATTTTTAGTAAAGTACATATGGCTGGGCTATCTCTTGACATAAAATTATGTCAGTTTTCCGTTAATTTGCAATTTAAATTTTCTTTCAGAAGTATAAAAAATACATTTGTCAATTATAATAATATATTATATACAAATTATAATTTTGCAATAAAAAATGATATTTTTGTAAATAACAAATGAAAATCTAATGAAACAGTATTTTTATAGATAATTTTATTGATGTTAACTGGACATTGTCAAAGCGTCAATGTTATAGCTAAGGAAATATCTTGCATTGCTGATAGAAAACTAACGGACAACATGGAATTACCTGATATATTGAAAAAGACTATCAAGAGATTTGTAGAAATAACTGCAAATTCCAGTTTTACATTTTCAGCAGCTGGTTTTTTCAATGTAGATCTAACATTGCTGTCTGCTATTGCTGGAAACACTATGGCGTATATTGTCGTTTTACTACAGTTTAATGGATTGCAAAATAATTAAGGGAAATTAACAGTAGTTTGTTAAGTTTTTTATAGTATTTCTTTCAACGAAAGGAAAGTAATTAATAATTAATTCCTCGATGTTTATTTTTATTACTAATATATATTTATTCATATTGTTATTAAGGAGCACTAGCAACGTTAGAATGGCATCCCTTTTAACCCGTTGTGTAATCAGGCACGCTGGGGCCTATAACACAAACACTACAACTCCAACAAGTGTACAAATAAGTTATACAAGTGTAGATATTCTGTAACATAAAGTAACTTGTAGTTACTAGCGGGGCACTGGTAATTACGGAATTTTATGTGCAATTGTAGTTTCTTTCCATAACACAACCACACTTGTACAGTTGTGTTACGGAATTGTCAACAATTTTCTACCTATCTTGAACGCTGAGTAGATTCAGTATATTATTACTATATCATATTTTTAATTCATAATTTTTTTTTATTATTGTCATCAATTTAAAATCCATAATATGATAATTGAGATCAAGACACATAGTTAATAGTTACTATACGCTATCTATACAAATATCTTCACATAAAATTAAAGTGTCTATCTGTATCGAATCGGGATACATTATTGTCAGTTTTAATTGTTTTTTAGAACAATAATATTATTATTGAAAAAATTAATTGTAATTGATTCAGTTGTAAGATACAATTAATATAGATTAATCCAAATAAATTAATTGGAACGTGCAATTAACAGTTTAATTGCAATTAATTTTAACTGCAAATAAATTAATCGCAATTATTTCTTAATTAATCAATTGATTGAAGATTTTATTGGTTAATGCCCAACACTGATAACTACCAATATTATTTTGCTTTAACTTCACCATAAACGCTGAACAAAATCACATAAATAACTGAATTGTCTAGTAGCAACGACATGTACAAGTGCAGAATATTTCACTGGTAGAGCTACAAGTGTATGAAATAATATTGTGTTACAGGAAATCGGGGTACTTGTAGGTACAAGCGAATTACTAATAGCTTGTAGACTTGTTAAAATTGTAAGCATTGTGTTATAGGCCCGTTTGTACAGAAAATTGAGGTTTTTTATTTTTCTACACTTATAATATTTTATGCCTTTATCGGTATTGCTGCGTTGCTCAATCGGTTACAACGTTACTCTGACGTTCGGAACCACGGTATTCCGAACGTTAGTCTTTTTTAATTTTCCTTTTTCTGTATTTAGTGGAGTGTGTGATTCGGAAAAAACCATATACTTTAATTATATACTGCGGATTGTCCATTTACTCAATGTGCGGTGAGTGAAGTCCACAAAGGGAGCAAAAATATATCTGTGTCTCTTTTGACGAAGTTATTCCGCATTTGTTCCGATGATGTCATTGGTCGATGTACGGACGTTCCATAAAACGCTTGACAGCTGTTGTCATTATAACGTAACCTATTTTAATTTTGTTGAAAACAGTTTTTTACTCATATTCCTTGAAATTCATAGTGATATAAGAAGTAAACACAGGTTTCGGATCTTTTTGGGCATAATAATATCACTCTCATTCCATGAACTGCAGTATAAACACCACTTGAAACGTAATATATGAAGACAAAGAAATATGTCATGGATGCCATTGACGTAAAACCTCGGTGCCCCAGTGGTCAATAGTATATACCTGCTCTCTTTTACAAATTCTGTTTTTGTCTATGGAAGTAGCCAATCAGGAACCTGCCAGCTGGGTTCCCATAAAAAAAGACAGAAATATATACCCGCACGTATGTTTGCTTCACGATTTTTGATCTATCAGCAGTACAGATTTCTTATGTACATGGAAAAAACCTAGAAAAATGCAAATATTTTGTATTGGAACGTAACTACCTCCCTCCCCGTTTTCGAGGATGTTGAGCACGGTGGTGTTGGTAGAATTTCTTTTTGGAGTTGCACAACCCCTCAATTGGCCAAAAACCACCCCCAAAAGGAGTCGAACGCTTTTATTACTATTTCCACAAGCCAAACCTACCTGATCTCCTGTTTTCGAGGATGCTGAAGACAGTGGTGGTAGTCGGAATCCCCTCACACCCCGCCAACCCCCCAAACCGCCAAAAACACTTTGGCCAATTGGGGGGTTGTGCAACTCTAAATAGAAATTCTACCACCACCGCACTTAGCATCCTCAAAAACGGGGTGGGGGGATAGTCTCGTTATATTGCAAAATATTTGCATGTTCGGCCGACTCACACACTCCATTAATTATTGTGTGATAGTGGTTTTTCATCGAAGCACAAACTATTACTATTTTTTTGTGTATTGTTGTAAATTCACATCTAGTATAAGTTAGTGAGTAAGTATAGATTATAGGCCCTCGGAAAATAAAAAAAAATTCAATACGGCTCATGGGTTCTTGGATTAAATAAATTGTTATTGATTAATAACTCTTTTATTATTAATCAATAACAATTTATTTAATCCAAGAACCCATGAACCGTATTGAATTTATTAAAAAATGGATATGAACCGAGTGAATTGTTTATAAAAAAAAATAATCTAAATGGTTTTTCAGTAGCAATTGAATTATTATGAAAAAAGTTTACCTAATTAGTAGATATTTATAGTGTCCAATCGTCAGAGTCAAAATAGCTTTTCTAACTAGGTACACTGATCGGCAAAAAACACCGGCTACCCTGAATTTTTTTTAAAAAGTCCCCATAACCGCATATTTTATTTCCACAAAGCGAGCTCAGCTGTTTTTCCTTCGTTATTAGTGCTTTCAGATGTGTATTTCATTTCATAATACCTTTAGTTTTAATTTGAACAGGTTAAAATCATTTTCAACCAGATTATTAACTCGATGCCACGACGGTTCAAAGATGTAATTCGAGTTCGATGAGGAACACGTTATTAAAAGTTACTGGAGTCTATTAAAAATAGCTCACCTTAATTTTTTACAACTAAGACAAAAATCGTTATTTGCATTGTTTCTGTTACTTTTTTTTCAGCTAATTTATGTATTCCGTAACAACAAATGGTTCTTTAACCTACTATCAATATCTAATAAAAATATTCAATATTTCAATACTTTTGTGAAATACTTTAGGGTGACCGGTTTTTTTAAGCGTCCAAGAACGTTTACTTTCAAATATGGCCATTATCAATCTGAAAGCTGACGGTTTTCTTGAAAAAAAACATCTTGTATCCAGACTGAGCTAAATTGTACGATAAAATCATAAAGCGGAAGAATATTCTGGACAATTAAAAGTCCTGATTAAAACACAAATTCTTCGAAATGTTGATCGCTATTAAAAATAATTAAAAAAGAAATAATATTGTTTGAAATCCTGTAATTGGTAAATGCCTCACCCACCTACAATTTTGATAGAATAAATTAAAAAAAACTCATTCATAATCTACTCAAAAGGCCCTTTTCAACGATACCCCACAGGAATAGGTGCAAAAAAAATGTTTTGATTCCCGTTTGCATGTATGGGCGCCGCCCTTAAATAAACCTTTTTAATCTTCTGTTATTCTCTTCGTCTTTGAGCCGTGGTAATACATATTATGTGTGAATTTCATGTTCCTATTTCATATAGTTTAGAAGTTAGAGGCCTGTGACAGACAGACAGAGAGACATCGTTGGCACAACAATAGGGTTCCTTTCTGGTATGGAACCCTAAGCCGCGAGGATAGTGTAAAATTCGGTTTCGATCCGTTGAGCGGTGTGTTAGCCAGACGTGCGCACATACGGGCGGACGGATGGACAGGCAGACATCAAAATCTCACTTTTTCGGTATGTGGGGACCATGAAATGTTTTAATCAGTCGACATATTATAGAAATTGATTTTTTTGGCCACTACAGGATTTTCTTCACTCTGACTTACTATTACTTAAGATCAATAAGGAAAAATTACACAAGCGAAACTCTCTTATCAATTTACTATGCCTTTGCTTACAGTGCTCTATGTCTTATTGTGTGGTTCTTTGGACTGTATCAGAGTGTTCAGGGCGCAAAAAAGAATACTAAGACTTATTTTTAATCTTAATGCCAGACAGTCATGTAAGCAAATATTTATTGAAAAAGGCATTTTAACTTTCTATGCTATATATATTTACCACCTAGTTATTAATGTGAAAACCAAACTAAATAGTCTGAGTTTAAATTCTGATCTACATAACTATAATTCCCGTTCTCAAAATAATATTCATTTAGAACGTTTCAGAACTGCCAGGTACAGTAATACCTCAATTAATAAGGATAGTTATTTTTATAACAAACTCCCAGAATCATTCAAGGTTAGCACGAGCATTAATATCTTCAAAAACCGTCTAAAACACTTTTTGATAAATGCTTGCTCATATGACTGTTTTTTTTTTGATTATTGTATTTTATTATTGTATTAATCTGTATTACGTTTCGTATTTGTATGACTTTCGCATCCACTTTGGCTACGCGAAGAAATAAACTATCTATCTATCTATGGTCGCTCAAAAGTAAAAATACTGACAAAGGTAACCGATCAACCATGCGATGCGAAAAAAGACTCCTAGATCGATGCAAACGTGGAATTTACGCCTCAAAGCGTAATTAACTGAGTATCTTCTCAAGTATAAATATGATAAAATTAAATATATTACGAATATATTACAACTAACTTTGTATTTTTAATTTGTGATATCCCGTAATATATACTATGTATTTTTTGTGTGTAATAAAAGTATAAGTATAAAGTTGATATTATCATTATGTAATAATTAAAAGTTTAGGAAATATTTAGAAATATTAATATTTTAAATTGGTCTTGTTTTTAATTTAATTTATTTAGTGACAATTCATTATTTTGTGCAATATATTTAGAAATTATTAAACTATTTTTTTGAGGTCTTGAGAAAATTAATATTTAATGTCCTGGTTGTTGAACGGTACCATTATAGAAAGCATGTATATAATGTACTTATAATTTAATAAACATTATTGGTAATTAAACTTTATGACTTTATACCAGAGATAACACAAACCGAAAAACCGTATAAAGTGTGATCTAGACGTAGGTATATTAATATCTACGTTTATTTTAAAATCGCTAAAAAGTAGTTAAAGAGAAATTAAAAAATATATAAGCGGGCCACAAATCTAAATTAATACGCCTATATTTTGTACTATGTATTTCACAACAATATTCTATCTCCGAATAATTCTTGCTTACTTATATAAGATCTTATAATGCTCCAATAATTATTTTTAAATAGAGTTTAATTTTCAGGATTTCATAACTGTTCAGTTAATGGAAATTGGGCACTAAGGAACTATAATTATTCAATTTACAATTTCCTCAGCACGGCAAACTTTTTGTGTTGTTATCTAGTAAAATTATAATCCAATTATTTAATAGACGTGCATGAAAAACGTACTACGTCATGTAACTTCGGTTGTAACAGAATGTGAATGTGTATTATTGAATGGCAAAAATGAATGCATTATGGATCTAAGTTACACATATAATTATGTTTAAACTGACAAGTGACAGCTTAGACTGAATGCATTTTTAATTTTCAAATCTGTATCTTAGAGCCTAATTTAGCCTAATTCTAAATTGTTTCAGCAAAGCGCCCACTTCTACCAAAATGAAAAATTTATATTTAAACATCGTACTGTTTCACAGTATACAGGGCAGAATTTTCATATCATTTAGTAGTTATATTCGTCTATATACTTTTAAATCATCCCAACAATGTATACACTTTCGTTTGTTTTGTTTCAAGATGGGAGATATATAGGCAGTTAAAAGGTGGAAGGGGGTTGGTCATTTTTGACACGCAGTATAACATTGTATGTACTAATATAATGTAATTATGTACAATATATTACTCACATTTATATTATTACATAGGTTTGTACGTTTTGAGTAACTATGCAACCTATTCATTGTGTTGACTATAATAGTATAGTTAAATTACAATCGAAAGAATTTTATGTGAGCTCTTGTGACTTTACAAATGTCAGTTTTTCTAAGTTATCTTTGTATACCTTAATTATAATATGTTACTATAATTTGTAGTGCTAGTGGCTAATGCCGATGCACATGTTGTTGTGTTAAATAAAAAAAAAATGTCAGTTTTTAAAAAGTTGAAAAACATACGTTCATTTATATCACAAATTATTGCAGTCGCAATCAACTGAAATATCGTTACAACGCGTGTAAAATATAATCGTATATTACATAGGAAAAATATTTTCGCTAAGAAAATAGTTCTTCAATATTTGTTGTGGTTTTTCTAAATTTTATTTATTACATAAATTCTACGCAATGGATGTATCTGATTCATTTCACGTGATTTGTAAATATTTAGGGTTCCTCGGAATGAGATATTCCGTCAAATCAGCAGAAAAAAACACATTTTTCAAAACCCTTCACGTTGGTTCAGTTACATTGATATTAATACTTGTAGGAATTTGGTCTGTTAGTGGTAAATTATTGTACGCTAAATCTATAATGCCAGATACTGTTTTTTATTTAGAAATAGTAGGAACAGTAGTTCATCTGATAAATAATATTCTTGGCATTATTTTACCGGTTTTTGTCTACAAAAAGAGAATTATAGGTGCTGTGAAGAAATTGAATAACATCGATAAAGATCTAAATTGTAATAATTCGAGATTTTATAAATCAACTAATTTGAAAATTGCAACTGTGTTGATCTTAATACACATACCGTTTTTATGTTTAACTATTACTGGAATTTTCACATGGAAAGCTGCTTATGGTTTTTCTCAATCTAAATACTATATAACTCAAGATTTATTTTCTTACATTTCAACTTTAACTATATTTGAAATAGCCGTAATAGTTTATATAATTAAACGGAGATTTTTAATTATAAGTAATCAAGTTGAAAATATGTGTATTTTTGAGGACATTCAGAGACCAATCACAAAAGCCTGCATTTCTGCGGAAAGTTACAAAGGTATCTACACAATATTATAGAAAACTTATATTAGAAATCGTGTCCATCGTGATTATAATAAAATTAAGCAAAATCGCAGGATAGTGGACAAAATAATTTGATTTATTATAGAAAACATTTATTAAACTTTGATTAATGAACTAATTGTCAATGCACACTTTAATTTCGATATAAACACTAGATTTTTGCAGGGTTTAAAATAAACTACAAATGCCAAAGAATTCCTTTTAAAGATGTACAAAATAACATTCACTCAACTGAATATTTTGCTAATATTTATTGATATGTGTTTTTAAAAGTGTTTAAAATTAAAAAAAACAAGATAGACATATTTATAAAAGATGAAATCGTTTTGTGTTTCTAAATAATATTATAAACCAATGAAACTTGATTTTAATTTATCGAGTGCTGATGTTTATGGATATTCATGATAGGTAAAACATTAAAAATGATATAGATCATCATTAATAAAATATGTTCTTGCCATCAAATTTAGGCTACTTTTATTTGAACTAAAATAGTACTTTTTCCGTTGGCAAAAAGTAAAAAAACTTAACATTAATTTACGTTCACCAGTAAAATTCAAAATTGCACATTTTGAACAGCCATAGTAAGTAGATTACTCTAATTTGTGGAACCAACTTCGAGATAATGTAATCAACTCTACCAGTGTTAATTTGTTCAAAAGCTGACAAGAACATGATAAGATTTGAAACTATTGAGCTTAATTAAAATTAGTCTTTTTTACAATATTTTTCAGTTCGTGTGCTGTGCAAGGCGTTTCAGTCTTTAAGCGATGTAGCTGACGATATGAATCGTAGTTTTGGGCTGGTAATTCTGTCTCTAGTAATTGTAATTAATATGAAGATTATTATTTCCTTGTGCATTGCTGTCGGTATAGTAACAGGATTACAAGAGGCACCAGGTTTAAAAGACACTCCAAATTTGCCAAGCTATGTTATGATTCTGTGGGTTCTTTGGTACTTGGTACGTTTCTTTACTTAGTCAAATATATAAGTAAATTTCATTTATCTGATATCAATAATACATTATCCTCCATAATATTAAATTTTCAGATATCTTCATAAATAAAAAAGTTATTGCCAGTTTTCAAATACGGTAATTTCTGCTATTTTCTATATAAATCCATAGTGTGTTAAAATTCAATTGTTTTTTGACGGAATGTTAACGAGCACATAAGTCTGCACTACTTTGCCCATTTAACCGACTTTCTATCTCCACTAATAACAAAGATATCCATGTTAGCCAAAGTCGCCTGTGACACCCTGTATAACATACTTAAAAAAATGTCAAGATTATTATGTTTGTAGATTATGACGTACATACTTACTGGATACTGTCATACTATTAATTGTTCAGTTAAAGATATTGCACGTATTTGTGAGCGAAAACTAACACATTACGTGGAATTACCTGACATACTGCAAAAAGATATTAGCAAGTTAGCAAGTATGGCTGCAAATTCAAAAATAGAGTTTTCAGCTGCTGGTTTCTTCAAGGTGGATTTGACTCTACTGACTGCTATTGCTGGAAATAGTTTGACTTACATTGTAGTGATGCTGCAATTTAATGCCTCTGGAAAGTAGAAATTACTATAATAATAATAACCAAAAATATCTGCAACAAAACTTTTCAAGCTGTTTCTTAGCTGCATAAAACATCGAAAAATGCTTCAACGATATTATAGTCCAAGAGTCCGTGAACCAAAATTGCAAGAATTTTTTTTGTAAATACTAATATTTTGAGATTAGCTAGTATTTAGGGTGTAAATAAATATACTACAGTCAGCAAGTCAGTAATCGGGACACCTGACGTCGGGACGCTTTAAAGTAAAAGTTTCAAACTTTTGCCGAGTGCTGACTAGATCGGTTCTATCAAAATGAGGCCTGACTGTTTTTTTCGTAAATTATATTCACTAAATTAATCGTGTACTTACTAAATTTCACCGTTTACAAATCACTAGTATTTTTATATCTTTTAAAACGCCCCGACGCCAGGTGTCCCGGCCCCTGTCTTGCTTACACCCTGAATACTAGCTATAATCTCAAAATATTAGTCCGAGTATTAGTTTTTACAAAATTCTTTCAAATTATTTTTGACCACGATCTCTTGGACTATTATGAATAATGGAACATGACGGCAACTGAATTAAAACAATCTCTTGTAATAAATTTTCAAGAAAGCGCAATTTGGAAAAATAAAACTAGTCCGCTGCAATATGTGACTGACGTTGAATTTCTATTAGAAAATGTTATTTGCATGTTAAAATTATTAAAATAACTCAAAACAGAGTTCGCCGTTTTGATAAAACCTTATAGAGGTTTGATTTTAGTAATAATTTGTTTTCTGAAATGAAAATACGCGATCTTTCACAAGCAAATTTTGAAAAATATGAGATAATAAGTGAGGACAGTGCGGTGTAACGGTTAGCGTAGCGGCCTTTGGAGTACACTGTCGTGGGTTCGAATCCCACCTCCGCTCATGGATGTTTTGTGATGTCATTTAGTTTTAAGTGAGTTGTTATTTAATGTAATTAAGACGCTAATGACCTAAGTTGTCGACCCGTCTATATTCTGCAATAAATAAATAAAAGAGATAATAATTTTTTTTCCAACGCCGCTATTGAAAATTCGATTTTCGGTACCTTTTTAGCATAAGTATATTGGTATTTATAATTTGTGATAAACTATGTAGTAATTTCATATGATTTGTTATGGAAAAACAATTTAAAAAAATTCGACTGATGACCAGTCCTATACAAGTCCTATAAGTCCTATATATATGCCAGTCCTATACAATGACCTTCAAGTACCTCAAACGTTCAAATTTGTGTATTGTCTATCTCATTGTGGCCGTGCGCGACAAGTATATAGGGAAGATACACAGCATATATTTGCAAGAAATAAACACTCTTTTTTATTCTTTGAAAAAAGCATGGCCATCTTATTTGTTTATGGATCTACTGATGACTAGTTTATAGCAAAAATCATGTTTACCTTGATTTACGTACAATTTTTTTTAGTAAAATATTTTTTTTTTCAAAAACTATACATTTTAGAGAAAAAAATATTGAGATTTTTTCATATTATAACATCTAGAATTCATTTATATTTTTTTCCCCTATGTTAATACGTGACATTGAGAAAGTTTTTTTAATATTTCAGGATCCACTGAACCGATTTGGTTCAATGTAATCAAATAATATAAAATGTAAACCTCGTGTAAAATTAATGAAAATTACGTATTATTGAAACATAATAAAGAATTATATACCTACCAATTTAAAATGCGATTATTTTATTTCTACTACCTATATTAAAATACAATGTTAAGCTGTATGCGATCAATTCTTGATAAATCGTTTAAAATAATAAAATTGAAATTATTTAGGTACCTATGTCGTTCTGATAATCAAAAATATAAATTAAATTTTACTTTGCCAATTATTAACGAAAAAAAATATAATTCTCAAAGAAGAATGATATGACGGCATCCAAGAAAAAGCAGATGTTACACATGTCAATAAAAATTAGTAAGTTTTTTTGCCTTCAATAGCCAGTGTAGTATCATATATTCTAGTATACTGGTACTCTACAATTTATATAATATACTGTGAGGAACACTACGAATAGTCATAGATCGTTTGTAACATAATTCGACTAGGGCAATGACCAATAAATTATTATAACATCACAAGAACTTCATAATGAGCTTAATTGATCCTTATCGACCTAGAATAACACTAGACAAATTCTATTGAGTTAAGATCTGTACTCATCATGAGCCAGCTAATAAACGGATCTCGTGTTCTTACAAGAAGAAATTTATAAACGTGACTGTGTAGGGACGGGTTTTTATCTCATTTTTGTGTGTATAGAAAAACATTATATTTCAGAATTTCTCTCATGTACTATAACGCTTATTATATTAATTGTTCTTTTGTCTAAACGACATGACCTATACTGCTTCGGCAATCCCGGGTTAAATAAAGTATTATTATTATTATTACTATTCAAACAAGCCCATCTGAATTTGAAAAATGAGGCCAGTGTAAAACACCGGAGCCCCTTTCAATGTCGCCCAGCTAATTCACGTCACGCTCATTAGTATTTTAGTGCTTTCAGTTTCTAATTTTCTAGACGAAAAATGTTGTTCTTGCGATCATTTGCGTCTAATCTGTTGAGAAACTGCAATTCCAGTTGCCTTCTGAAGACTCAATCGCCAACAATCCATTCTAAAACCCACAAATTACAGATTCAAACAATCTATCCTTAGAAACTTCTAAACGATCAGCTGTAATGAATATTTCGGTGTCGTATTTACAATGCTTTTTTATTACTAATGCTCTTATTTTATAAACTATATAATTTAATGAACTCCATTACATAATAATTACTTATAAGCTACGCTATTCATATTTTTTATCACAATAGATAATCGATCGGTATCTACGCGATTAGACAGGACAGGTTAGATAAAAATTGAAAAGAACGTAAGAATGTTTATACGTATTTGTAAAAAAATATTTACATAATTATAAGATAACAACATAGCTTTTTTGAAAGTGATCCAATTATTGTTTTAAGCAAACAACAGACGGCCGCTACCGTGTATATATACCTTTTCTCGAAGCAACTCAAGGCACTTTTCAACTTTCTATATCTCTGTTACAAATGCAAGCAGAAGGCTGAAAATTTCGCTGGAGATTGTACCTAACGGTCTTAACTAATTCCCCAAATTACAAGTTTCTAATAAATATAGTTCAGAAAATTTCAACCCTCAAAATTGTCTATTTTGTCATCACTCACTGACATAGCGATCATCAAAAAGCTAGGGCACTTCCAGTAGTCCTAGAAAGCTGAAATTTGGTATGCAGGCTGGGTTTCACGTACAACTAACGAGAAAATTCCAATATCTGTGTTTTTCCCCCTCCAACCCCTAAAAGGGGGTGGTGCATATTTCTATTATTATAGGCTAAGTCCGTAGTCAGAGAAAGCTGAAATTTGGTATGCAGGCTAGGTTTCACGTACAAGTAACGAGGAAATTCAAACATGTGTGATCTTCCCCCTCCAACCCCTAAAAGGGGGTGTTGCAGATTTCTATAGGTCCTTAGTCAGAGAAAGCTGAAAGTTGGTATGCAGGCTGGGCTTCACGTACAAGTAACGAGAACATTAACAAATCTATGTTTTTCCCCCTCCAACCCCTAAAAGGGGGTGGTGCATATTTCTATTATTATAGGTTAAGTCCGTAGTCAGAGAAAGCTGAAATTTGGTATGCAGGCTAGGTTTCGCGTACAAGTAACGAGAAAATTCAAACATGTGTGATCTTCCCCCTCCAACCCCTAAAAGGGGGTGTTGCAAATTTCTATAGGTCCTTGGTCAGAGAAAGCTGAAATTTGGTATGCAGGTTAGGTTTCGCGTACAAGTAACGAGGAAATTCAACATGTGTGATCTTCCCCCTCCAACCCCTAAAAGGGGGTGTTGCAGATTTCTATAGGTCCTTAGTCAGAGAAAGCTGAAATTTGGTATGGAGGCGGGGTTTCGCGTACGAGTAACGAGAAAATTCAATTATTTGTGATTTTCCCTTTCCAACCTTACAAAAAGAACTGAGATCCCATCAAAAATATTCTTGTAAAGAAAAAAAAAAGCCAAGTCTCGCAACACTTTCGCCATAAAAAGTTTTGAGATCCCGAAAAGTACCAAGTCAGCCATTCTATTACCATTGACTATGAAGTTAGCTAATTACTCGATAGTTGTCTTAAAACTACACAGGTAAAATAAAGAATAATTTATAAATAATATTTTATGACTGTAAACTTGTAGCACCTTTTGAACTTGGCAATCACGTGGCATCAGGATATATGATACCGTGCGAAGTTTTAATAAAAACAATATCTCATCACAGTGCACCTATGCCACGTGATTGCCAAGTTCAAAAGGTACTACAAATTTACAGTCATAAAATATTATTTATAAACTATTCTTTATTTTACCTGTGTAGTTTTAAGACAACTATCGAGTAATTAGCTAACTTCATAGTCAATGGTAATAGAATGGCTGACTTGGTACTTTTCGGGATCTCAAAACTTTTTACGGCGAAAGTGTTGCGAGACTTGGCTTTTTTTTTTCTTTACAAGAATATTTTTGATGGGATAGGCCTTTATGTTCTTCAATTGATTCAAAAATTGATGATAATAAAAATTTTACGAATTTTATGACGCCAAAAGGGCATAAAATATGTAATTATATTTATAAAAAAAAAGAATAGGTGTATTTTACATTATTTTAACCAGTAGGTAGTCTATAAATAGGTAGGAAATAGTATTTAGTCTTTAGATATAATCATCTCCTGATGATGCCAACTTTGTTGCATTTTTATATGGTTTGGTATTTTGTGGTTATTTTGTGGTTATTTTTTACATTTTGTATCTTCACGCCAAAGGTTCCAACACTCTTCACAGTTAAATTAGATATACACGGTGCTCCAACGAAAACTTGTACCCCCGTAAAACTCGGCAAAATGAACGTTTTGACAAAAATCCAAAAGCACGTCGATTTGTATATCAAAGGGGACCAATTTTTATGCAAAAATCATTCTTGCAACTCTAGCCCTGTTCGGGGGGTAGCGACTCCCCCCAAATTTTTAAATGGAATGGGGGGTCAAATCATCCCTAATTTGGAAGAGTTTTTCATTACTTACACAACCGTATTTGTTTTTTTTCAATTCGATCGATTTGTTACCGAGAAAGTTTCCAAGTTAAAAAACTAATAAAAGCACAAAAAGGTTTAAACTATCGAATGTATTGCTAGAAATGAACTCCACCGATTGCCATACAATAATAACTTGGAAACTTCAAGAAGCAATTTCTTGGTAACAAATCGATCGAATTGAAAAAAACAAATACCGTTGTGTAAATAATGAAAAACTCTTCCAAATTAGGGATCATTTGACCCCTCCTTCCCTTTAAAAATTTGGGGGGAATCGCTACCCCCCGCACAGGGCTAGAGTTGCAAGAATGATTTTTGCATAAAAATTGGTCTCCTTTGATATACAAATCTACGTGTTTTTGGATTTTTGTCAAAACGTTCATTTTGCCAAGTTTTACGGGGGTACAAGTTTTCGTTGGGACACCGTGTATAAATTTATTTTTATGATCAGGGAATATAAATAAAATATAAATACTGGATAATATTTTTTTACTTAAGAAATAAAGAAAAGCTAAAAAACATTGATTTTATGATTAGGAATGTCAATACACTTGGGAAATAAAACTGAAAGGAAATATTATTATGATCTTTATCTCTGTTAGAAAACCTTTTGGTAATTAACATTTTGTATAATATATACTTTATATAGTTTTAGATGGACATGAAAGGTTACTGAACTGAAATAGCAAAGACATGCGAGAAGATCATCATTATTCATTCAACTGGAAAAATCATTATCTATTCTCGTGTTAGAGAGGTAAAAAAGAAAAGGTTCCAAATCCACAAAATATTTCGAAAATGTTGAAACAAATTCCTATTGAGAGGGACAAGTTTCGCGCATTTTTTTATTTTACTATTTCTGTAGTTTAAGAAATGTGTTTTTTTAATTTCTAGTATCTCTTGAGATATTTTGATAAAAAGTAAACTAAATTACATAAACATGGAAGATATTGCGTCGAAAGATGTTTTCATTTCTTGATTTTTCGTTCATTAAGGTTTTTTTAGAAATACAAGACGTCTGTACATTAATGCCGGGTTTCTGGTCCTCACGACTTTTAGCTTTAACCTATTTTTATGATTTATTCTTTTTTAACTGACTTCAAGAAAACAGAGGTTATCACTTCTCCACGTATTTTTTATGTTTGTTCAGCCATAACTTCTCGAGAGGTTGACCGATCTAAAAAATTTCGACGCCATTGGGTTCAGAATATTTACGGAATGGTCCCATATAAGTTTTATTTAAATCGGTTTAGGAATTTCTTTTTTTCTAGTAATCAAAATAATTTTTTAATTATGTTACCTCATATCTTCTGCATTTGTCAACCGATTTTGATGATTCTTTTTCTAATCAATACGCATACCTTCAGGATGGTCTTACATAAATTTTATTTAAATCGGTTCATAAGTTTTTTTTTAGTTTAGTAATCGAATATCACAAAAGAGTCGATAAATAACTACAAACTACGTTTTCCAAAGTCCCTAAAAAGTGAAAAATAAAAAAAATTTATAAAAAAACAGAACCTTCTTCAAGAAAAGCCACTAAAAAGAGGAAAATAATACAATTTTGAGGTCAACTCCAATTTAATAAAATAAAATAAATGTAGATAATTTATTATAAAAGTTTTAGTACTTAATTAAATTGGCGTCGACCTTAAAATTTTGTTATTTTCCTTTTTTTGGTGACTTTTCTATATCTTTTTCTCTATCTTTTTTATAATTTTTTTTTAAATTCGATATCCTAAAATTTTATTCATCATTAAAATGGTTGGCTACGAGTAATATATTATTGTGTTGAATAAACGTTTTCATGGATTGTTTTCTCAATTTAAATAACAAGATTAATTAATTATACCTGAGCCACGAGTGGTTGGTGGTCAAACTTTTTTAAGTAGATACTGGCCAGTGGTGTCTCTAGCTCCTAATTTATAAATTTTATTAAAATGAGGTGCTAATAGGCATTATTGTCCCTCACCTTATTCATAATCGGTTCTTAGAGTCTTATAAGATGCATCACATCAACTATCATTAAATCAATACATATAAATAAAACTGTAACGTGTCATTTGTAAGTTTTTAACGGAATTTCGACTTAGATTTATTTTATTTCATTTCAACAACACGGTAGAGACACCAGTTACATGGATAGTTTATTGGGGCTTGAGAATAGCCGAGCGTGTAGCAATGCTGTTGTTTACATGGCGTTGCTATGGTTCTTCTATTACAAGTCCCCAGTTCCCGGGTTCTGGCCCGAGAGTGTCAATTAGATTTTCAATTTATTATTAAAAAAAAATAATGAATTGAAAATATGAATTGGTGCTAGGCCCAAATAACCTTAGCTGTTGGTGGTCTTTATATTACAATTTTTTTTGCAGAACTACTCTACGTAACTCTACCCATATTGATCGGACGTTCACTTTAGTGTTTGTTATTCATCAGGGCTACCGGCTAACTAAACTCGTACTACATTAACACGTTTCTACCGAAGGAAGCTGAGCAGTTTAAAAATCCTGATTTAAGTAATTTAAGAAGAACATTTTTTTGAAAGCAGTATAGCCTAGTGGTTAGCGTGCTTAGTGCTGCAACCTCTGGACTGGACTGCTGTGGGCTCGAATCCCACCTACGCTCATGGATGTTTTGTGATGTTATTTAGTTTTAAGATAGTTGTTAATTAGTGTAGTTGAAAGACGCTAATGACCTGAGATGTCGACGCGTCTATAATCTACAAAAACTCGGGTCGCAGTGCCAAAACCCTGCCGACAATATAGTGTATTTGCTAATACTGGCATTGTGGCTTTATTATGTGAACTTAAGTTTGTTTTTGGACAAAATAAAAAATTTAACCCCTTAATACATCCCTTAAAATAATATTTTTTTTCTTAATTTCAATATTTTTATCAATGCAACCTCGGTACCAAACTAAATACACCCTTCAGTAAGAAAAGCACTATCCGCCAACTAGTGTTTTCATAAAATTTGTAAGTCCGGTCCTGTCGGGCCGATTTTATTAAAATTTTAGCAGCACATTTTAATCGTTACTGAAAGGTTAAATTCAAATTTTGAAACGATTCTGAGAAATTTTCCGGCATTTTTGGGCCAAAAACATTTTTCAACCCCTAAAAACCACCCTTAAAATAGTCCGATTGGGCCCATTTTAAATAGGCTTCGTGCGGTAATGGATTCTAACGTGCCTACCAAATTTCGTTAAAATCAATTAAGTCTTTCGAAAGTTATAGCCCGTACACATATATGTATATATATATATATATAAATATATAAATATATACATATATAAATAGACATTTCCAAAAATGGTGCCAAAGTGTTCAGGAGGCTATGAAACGTCGAGAAATTTTGGTCCGACCCCTAGGTCCCGCCATCCGACCGACGCCAATAGTGTATGTGCCATATGGCAAATACACTAATAAATAAATAAAGAAGAACATTTTGTAGCATCCTTAACCGTCACATAAGTGACGTGAATAGTGGAAGAAGAAGGGAATTCTGAATTTTCCACAACCCTCACACAAGTAACGTAAATTAATAGTACAAGAACTCAGAATAATTACTAAGCCGATATTGATCGGATGTTTACTTCAATAGTGTTTGTTTTTGATAAGGTCTTAGGATAATTATCGCGCTACAACTAAAAGAAGGCTTAGTAGTAGCAAAAAAAACGACATTCAAAACGACATTCACGAGAGTTAAGCCGCTGACGTATTGCGCGATTTATTTCTTGCAGTGTGTATCCGTTGTTTTGCAGTGCTGTTTTCAGGTGTTCTTGTTCCGGTTGGAGGTGTTTCGCTTCACATATTCGTGTTGCTCTGTTTACCAGTGTCTTGATCAGTCAAATCACCACCCGAGATAAAAAAGAGGACTGATCAAGACACTGGTAAACAGAGCGACACGAATATGTGAAGCGAAACACCTCCAACCGGAACTAGAACATCTGAAAACAGCACTGCAAAACAACGGATACACACTGCAAGAAATAAATCGAGCAATACGTCCAAGAAGAGCAGCCATCCCGGAAAACGAGGAACAAGAAGTGAAAAATGGTACAGCGTATCTACCATACATCAGGAACATAACGGACCGCATCGGTAAACTTCTGGAAAAGTACAAAGTCAGGACAATCTACAAACCAACGAGAAAGATTCAGGTATGTCTAAGATCGGCCAAGGACACAAGAGACCCACTGGCAACACCAGGAGTATACCGCATCCCTTGCAGCTGTGGATCAGTATATATTGGGACAACGAAACGAAGCATCAACACACGTATAGCAGAGCACAAGAGAAGCTGTAAGCTGGGACAAACGGAAAAATCTGCCATAGCCGAACACACGTTAACTCTGGACAATCATGAGATCCTCTTCGAAGAAACCCAAGCCATAGACAGAACGTTGAGCTATTACCCAAGAATATACAGAGAGGCCATAGAAATACATAAACACACACAGAATTTCAACCGAAAAGATGAAGGCCTCAATCTCAGTAAAACCTGGACACCAGCACTCCGACATACAAAACCAATGACCAATCGTACAAGGACGGAATACGACCGAGCAGAGAACTCACCCCCATCACCACACACTGCGCAGTTGACCAATGACAGAGAGACGGACTACGACCGAACAGAGAACACACTGGCACTAGGTATAAAAGAAGGGAGAACACCAGTCACCGACTCACTGACCTGTGAGCCGCCAAGGAGGACACTTCGACTGCTGCCACATCGCCTTTGAGAATGTCTACCGCAGGTAGAAATACCACCGGACCACGGCCTACAAGCCCGGAAACCATGAAGACTTGGAATTTATACCTATAATAAAGAAGCTTTTTTGTTTATAAAAGGGTTTTAAGTGATGTACATAACAAACGATGTGACGATGTCATCCTCTGGTTGACCATCAGCTGTTATACTGAGGCTCACGTTACGGCTCGGGAAGTTTTTCTAGCATGTTGTAATAATGTATTATTTAGATTCAACATTTTAAATTCAGTTTTCTCTACATTTGTTAGGATGCATTTACGTTGTTTTTCCATTAAGCTCTCGTAATTATCAACTCATACGCATATAAGGTAAATCTAGAAATGATGGCGCATCAGGTGAGAGGAATTAAGAATAATCACGTTAAAAATAATTACAATTTCACAAAAATTGATCGCGTGTTATGTTCGGTTTGGATTTTGAGTTGAAATGCAGTCGTTCATAAGATCTTATTTTAGGTATTGTTCACATATTATAATGTGGTGCATTTTTATGTGTGCAGATTTATATGGTGTAAACTTTATATCGTGTTAATATTTTTTTACTGCAAATGTCAAAATGCTTTTTGGTACACTTTTAGACGCGTTAGGTATTATAAGTAAACAATTTTTAAATGAATGCATAATGACTGCAAACAGTATATGAAACTTCATCTTTGTATTCACCTGTTGTGTTTACTTTACATGTTGAGTCAGTTGTAGTCTAGCAGTGGTGTTAGAATATTGACTCTCGCATGTAGTGGTTTTTCAGTGACAGAATGCTTTAAAGGGAGAAAGTCGATCGTTTGAAAATGTGTCACTGTGTGAGTAATGTCAACTCAGTCCGCCGCGATAGTGGAAAGTTTAGGGTTAAAATCCCTACGGTGACATAGGTTTGAATTAATGATTTTTCCTTATTACAGCATTGTGTTACGTCATTGTTCTTACAACAGGTGTTTTCATATACTGTTTGCAGTCATTATGCATTCATTTAATTATGTATTTGGTCACGACTAACGTGTTAAATTTGTATTTATTATATACAATATAACTTTTTATTTCGAAGTTACACTGCCAATCAAAGACGATGTAAAAATAATGCAGACGCAGTAATGTAATACGTCTGCAGTTTACGGAGACATATATAATATTATACCGCATTAATACCTACAATTTAGCATATTATTATTTTGTAGTTTGCTTTTAAATCATAACACATTACTTTAAAACTATATAGTCCAATCATTTTAGATCAAATTCGATATAAGAAGCAAGAAAACTGTCGGATTAAAACTTTTGGCGCAGTTAGGTGTCCCCCGCAAAGTAGATGAAGAAATCATATTTTGGCCCATTAATTAATTATGGGAACTATCCGCCATCTTGAATTTTGTGTTTTTGTCGATTTGCACGCGTATTTTGTATTGCTCGATAAAAAAGGTATGCAACAAATTTGTAGACAATTTAATTCTCTATAATCCTCACATAGTCAATATTTTTAAAAAAAATTATTTATTGCTAATAATAAGCAAACTGTGTGAAAAATTAAGAGAGTGGCGCAGTTTTTTCAACTTTTGGACCATTTTTATTGAAAATAAGTGGCATATTTAAATGACAAAGTTGTAGAGGACTAATTTCCCAACAGTTTTCATGCAAACAAGTTTTTCGTACGACGTGTGGATCACGGTCGGCAACGCGCTGAACACAACGATTTGTGAGGAAAAAACATGAAAATGTCGTGGGACACCCGACAAAAGCGAAGCTTCTTACACATTTGACGTTTTGACGTTTCAAATAACCATAGATACGTCAAAATAAATGGATTGCATATATTTTAGTTAGCAGCGCTAGTTCCTCCAAATCGTTGTGTTGAGCGCGTTCCCGGCCGCGATCCACACGTCATACGAAAATTTTGTTTGTACGAAATCTGTTGGGAAATGAGTCCTCTACAACTTTGTCATTCAAATGTGCCACTTATTTTAATAAAAATGGTCCAAAAGTTGAAAAAACTGCGCCACTCTCCTAATTTTTCACACTGTTTGCTTAATATTAGCAATACATAATTTTTTTTAAAAATATTGACTATATGACGATTGTAGAGAATTAAATTGTCTACAAATTTGTTACATACTTTTTTTATCGAGCAATGCAAAATACGCGTGCAAATCGGCAAAAACACAAAATCCAAGATGGCGGACTGTTCCCATAAATAATTAATGGATCAAAATATGATTTCTTCATCTACTTTGCGGGAGACACCTAAATGCGTCAAAAGTTTTAATCCGACAGTTAATCTTTTGAAAAAATCTATTAATCTATTAATTTGATTGACAAACGATAATAATAAATACGTTTTTGCATATTTTTTAAACATTGTTTACGCTGAAAAAATTTACTCTTTATTAATGATATTAATATTCAGTTCCATAAGTTTTTAGAATATTTATATCGGTAAAAAATTTTATTAATCAATTATCAATCGCCATAGCAGGAGAGCCGACCTTGTGAAACTCCCCGGTATAAAGCAATAAGATGAGTGTCATATCAGATGAAAGAGCGTCAAAAACCTTACACAAAAAGTACAATTTGCCACCCGTCATCCTGGCGGGGAGCGTTGGCCGCTCCTTTGAAAATAGACATTTTTGACAAAAGCCACCCAGTATAAAGCAATAAGATGAGTGTCGTGTCAGATGAAAGAGCGTCAAAATCCTTACACAAAAAGTACAATTTGCCACCCGTCATCCTGGCGGGAGACGCTGGCCGCCCCTTTGAAAATAGACATTTTTGACAAAAGCCACCCAAAGCTTGTTCCATGTTGTTCCATTTTCACGATAAATTTTACATTTATTTATTTAATTTATTTACCAACAGACATTGTTGTCCAATTAGCGGTTAAAAACAATTCGTGCAGACAAAGTTAAAAATAAAATAGAAAGAAGTAAAAGAAAAAAATATTTTTAAAGAAGTACATAAGCCTAAATATCTTAAGAAGCCATATTATGCAATTATAAAATAATTAATAATTCTATTTAATTTTAGATTTAATTTGTATATATGTATCACCAAAAAAGTCAATATTGAATTTGCTAGAGTAAATAACACACAAAATCAAAAAAATATGATTAAACGAATCCTGTTACTTTATTTTGACATTGGTTAAGTCATGGGGGCACGGGAAATGCTGGGAACAACAGCTAACAATTTTATAAATGTAGAGAAAATTACCTCATTGAATAGAATATATTGGCAATATATTATACAATATGTTTATTCGTATTAATGAGGGGTTATAGGCATAATAGCAATTTAATTCTCATAGAATATAGCTGAAAGTTATTTATTACATTAATATAAGGTGTTCTAATGTATGAGTGACAAGTAATTTATAATTCACTAATCAAATAAAATGTCTCGTTGGTATATAATATAGTATAGATATCCTCGGCCCATTCGTCAACTTACAATGTAATGAAGGACATTAAAATACACAATATCTGTACAGAGTGTTCACAAATATCTGCAATTGTATTTGTGGGGATTGACAGTCTTTTTAATGTTTACAAAGTAGCGACACAATAGGTATATAGTGTCATATTTATCTATTTCTACCCTTATCATAATTTCTTACATATAATTTTGGTTATTTACTTTGGTTCTCTCAAATATAATTGAATCGGGCACACTAATTAATTATTGTGTTGCTCAGTGATAATTTATGGCGGTTGTCCTGTTACAATAACATCCAAAAGTTTCGTTCATAATACGCTGTAAAACAATAAATAAGTATAGTGTTAAATGTAAAAAAATTTTGTTAGAGATTGTACCTAAACTGTTGTTTACATAGTTACACATATTTTACTTAGTTTGTTCGCTTGGATTATATAAAAATATTAATCTTTTCGTTAAAATTATGAACTTTGCGTTATTATATCTCAACAATAAAAAGGTCAATAATTTTTGGATTTTCTTTTTTAAACTCAGAACAAAAACATCAATGAACAGTTAGTTTTTTGAAAATTTCTGACTGTTACTTTTTTTTTAAATTAAAAAACTTGTCAAAAACACAAGCTTTCCTATGCTCTCCGTGTTAATTATCCGAACTTTAATTAAGTTTATCTCGAGTTAGAGATGGTCAATCAAGTTCAAATTTTAATGGTATTTGTATTATAGTACCCTAAATGAGTATACGAAAATTTAGAATTTTCTGACACTATGCCCATAAGACGACAACTACCTTAAGCTATGATTAAGTACGGACGTGTTGGTGGAATCGCCAAAAGGACGCTAGAAAATTAATATAATTCTAATCCAACGCCGGACAATCCGAATTTCAACAAACAAAAACCAAGATGAATCAATTACCATTTACCTTCAATTCGGTAATGCATAGAAACTAAGCATTTTTCTTTCCATTCTAATCAATTTCCAGATATGTTCCAACTTATCTTTTTTCTTAATTATTAATTTCACTTAAATGGCGGTTCAAATCAGCTGTTTGTTTATTGAAATTCTACCATTTACAACATGGGTAAAGAACCGTACCAACCTAACTCTTATTTGTAAGAAATGTTTCCAGACATTTGCAACGTTCAACCTTGACCAACTAACTACAAATATTATATAATGGTTCTCGGTTGAATGACCTCATTATTGTATTGTTTCTTGTGTTAATAATGTTTAAATAAATTTAATATTATTCAGACTATAGCAGTTGTTAACGGGAATGTGGACAGGTACACAAATCAAACACCTTATTACGCTGTGTATAACGTTTCGTCGGTAATTCCAGCTTCTTCAGAGCGAAACGTTATACACAGCGTAATAAGGTGTTTGATTTGTGTACCTGTCCACATTCCCGTTAACAACTGCTATATTATATCAATAATGGACGTGAAACCAGAAAATTATTCAGACTTATCTTTTCACGTTATTCATATCATATGCTGATTCGAACCACGGGCTGTGTTATCTCTGGAAATTCTTTGAATTGCACTAATGGGCCCAATTTACCACCAGCAACAGCCCCGTGATCGATGCGGTAAAAGACCGGTTTATTCTAGTTCTTGTCTGTCATTCAAATTAACAGCGGGGAGAACGATTACACAACAAGAGCGCACCCTGCCACGCTCACAATAGGTAGGTACTGGATAACGTCCAAACTACACCAGCGTTTCGTTGATGCTGGAATTAGATTTCTGACACGCATATGTATGAACGGGGTCGTCAATAAATCGCGTAATGCTTTTTCTAATCGTTTTTATCCCCCCCTCTATGTAACACCATGTAGACATTTAGCTTGACCCCTCCCTCCCATCTCTCATTGGCAGTCTTTTTTTATCTGCCTTATAACGGAAACATTCCCAAATGATTTTTTTTGTGCACATCTATAGCACTGTATAGTGTATACCTTTCGAATGATATAATATGTTTCATTCTCCTCCTTTCATAATAAATAGTAAAAATTTTGGAGCATACAAGTAATTCAAGAATTACAAGGCGCGATATTCATGTAGGTATTGTGTGTAAACGGTTTTACCGAACATAGGGAAAATAACACTAAGAAGATCAATTTTGTAGTAGGCTATGGCCATAAGACCTAATGTAAATATGTATTGGATTACATAGAAAAAATAGTGCAGTGAATTTTTTAAACAATTTTCCATAGCAACGGTTGACTATTAAGCGAAACTCGGAACGTGCTAAATAAAAAAAGTCATGAGGTGTCGTAAGATACCCGACAGAAGCTATGTTTCTTACGCATTGTATATAAAACCGAATTTATCAAAGATATAAACAATACAATTAAAAAGTTATTATTTGACCGCCATTTTGAAACCTGACGTCATTTTATTTTTTTGTGTTTTATTAAACTCTCAAATATCAATTTTCAAAAGGATCGGATAATTTTTACAAAGAAGTATATACCTACGGCCGCCATTTTAAAATATGACATCATTTTATTTTTTTGCGTTCTATAAAACTCGTCAATATCTATTTTCAAAAAGATTGGATAATTTTTACACAAAAAGTACATATTGCCGCCATTTTGAAATCTGACGTCATTTTATTTTTTTGTGTGCTATGAAACTCTCAAATATCGATTTTCAAAAGAATCGGATAATTTTTACAAAAAAGTACATATGGCCGCCATTTTTAAATCTGACGTCATTTTATTGTTTTGTGTTCTATGAAACTCTCAAATATCAATTTTCGAAAGGATCGGATAATTTTCACAAAAGTGTACATACGGCCGCCAATTTGAAATCTGACGTCATTTTATTTTTTTGTGTCCTATGAAACTCTCAAATATCAATTTTCAAAACGATCGGATAATTTTTACAAAAAAGTACATAATATGGCCGCCATTTTTAAATCTGACGCCATTTTATTTTTTGTGTCCTATGAGACTCTCAATATCAATTTTCAAAAGGATCGGATAATTTTTACAAAAAAGTACATATACGGCCGCCATTTTGAAATCTGATGTCATTTTATTTTTTTGTGTCCTATGAAACTCTCAAATACCGATTTTCAAAAGAATCGGATAATTTTTACAAAAAAGTACATTTGGCCGCCATTTTTAAATCTGACGTGTTTTTATTTTTTTGTGTTCTATGAAACCTTCAAATATCAATTTTCAAAAGGATCGGATAATTTTTACAAAAATGTACATACGGCCGCCAATTTGAAATCTGACGTCATTTTATTTTTTTGTGTCTTATAAAACTCGCAAATATCAATTTTCAAAAGGATCGTATAATTTTTAGAAAGGAGTACTACATATTTCCGTCATTTTATTTTTTTGTGTCTTATAAAACTCGCAAATATCAATTTTCAAAAGGATCGTATAATTTTTAGAAAGGAGTACTACATATTTCCGTCATTTTATTTTTTTGTGTCTTATAAAACTCGCAAATATCAATTTTCAAAAGGATCGGATAATTTTTACAAAAAAGTACAGTTGGCCGCCATTTTTAAATCTGACGTCATTTTATTTTTTTGTGTTCTATGAAACCTTCAAATATCAATTTTCAAAAGGATCGGATAATTTTTACAAAAATGTACATACGGCCGCCAATTTGAAATCTGACGTCATTTTATTTTTTTGTGTCTTATAAAACTCGCAAATATCAATTTTCAAAAGGATCGGATAATTTTTACAAAAAAGTATATACAGGGTGTCCAAATTGACGTTGGCTAACATGGGTAACTTTGTTATTAGTGGAGATAGAAAGTCGGTTAAATGGGCAAAGTAGTGCAGAATTATGTGCTCATTAACGTCCCGTCGAAAAAACAATTGAATTTTGACACACTATGGATTTATTTAAAAAATAATGAAAATTGCCGTTTTTGAAAACTGGCCATAACTTTTTTATTTATGAAGATATCTAAAAATTTCTTTAACCATTTTTTGATAACTTTTTATGATATTTTCAGTGGCGTAGGTTTAATTTTTTTATATCCACTACATAATGAGATATTGACATGAACTTTGGTTTTTCTTATGGACGCTATTTTGAATTTTTAGATATTCGAATTCTGCTTATTTTTCTGATTAATTTGGTGTATCATATGCTACATTTAAAAAAATGCAATTAACGTCCCATATTAGAGGCACTATAAAAACAACTGACAGTCAAATTATATTTCAGTTCTGCCAAACTACGATTTATTATTAATTTTACACTTAAAATGTTCGCACTACTTAATTATAACTTGATTGTCAGTTGTTTTTAATGTCTCTTATATGGGACGTTCATTGCAAATTTTTTAAATGTAGCATGTGATACACCAAATTAATCAGAAAAATAAGCAGAATTCGAATATCTAAAAATCCGAAATGGTGTCCATAAGAAAAACCAAAGTTCATATCAATATCTCATTATGTAGTGGATATAAAAAAATGAAACCTACGCCACTGAAAAGATCATAAAAAGTTATCAAAAAATGGTTAAAGAAATTTTCAGATATCTTCATAAATAAAAAAGTTATGGCCAGTTTTCAAAAACGGCAATTTTAACTATTTTCTAAATAAATCCATAGTGTGTCAAAATTCAATTGTTTTTTCGACGGAACGTTAATGAGCACATAATTCTGCACTACTTTGCCCATTTAACCGACTTTCTATCTCCACTGATAACAAAGTTACCCATGTTAGCCAACGTCAACTTGGACACCCTGTATACTGGCCGCCATTTCGAAATCTGACGTCATTTTATTTTTTTGTGTCCTATGAAACTCTCAAATATTAATTTTCAAAAGGATCTGATAATTCTTACCAAAAAGTACATATGGCCGCCATTTTGAAATCTGGAACAATTTAATTTTTTTGTGTCCTATAAAACTCTCAAATATTAATTTTCAAAAGAATCGGATAATTTTTACAAAAAAGTACATATGGCCGCCATTTTGAAATCTGACGCCATTTTATTTTTTTGTGTCCTATAAAACTCTCAAATATTAATTTTAAAAAGGATCGGATAATTTTTACAAAAGTGACGTTACACTACTTTGTGACGTGACGTTTCACTTTTTATTATTTAGGTCCCCATCTGAAACGTGCGTTAAGAAGCATAGCTTCAAATAAAAATAGGTAAAAAAACTTTTAAGTTAAACGGTTTTATAAATGTTTTAAAAAGAAAAAATAATATTTAATTTAGGTTCATAAGTATAAAAGCGTGGGTCGTAAACTCTATGATAATTTATTACAGTCACGACCCACGCTTTTATACTTATGAACCTAAATTAAATTTTATTTTTTTCTTTTTAGTATACCTATTTATAAAACCGTTTAAATTAAAAGTTTTTTATCTATTTTTATTTTTAATTTTTTAGTGTGCTTTATTTCCTTAGTCTGATTTTATAACATTTATCCGATCCACTGAAACGTTACCGCAGAAAGACCTTTTGCCTGTGAAAATTCAAAAGTACGATTTGCACCCGGACGAAAGCCGGGCCGGTCAGCTAGTTATCATAATATTGTATTGTCACCGGAGTTACACATGTGTGCAAAATTTCAACTCAATCGGATCACGGGAAGTGGGTGAAAATTCAAAAGTACGATTTACACCCGGACGAAAGCCGGGCCGGTCAGCTAGTTACCATAAATTGTATTTTGTCACCGGAGCTACACATGTGTGCAAAATTTCAACTCAATCGGGTCATAGGAAGTGGGTGAAAATTCAAAAGTACGATTTGCACCCGGACGAAAGCCGGGTCGGTCAGCTAGTTATCATAATATTGTATTGTCACCGGAGCTACACATGTGTGCAAAATTTCAACTCAATCGGATCACGGGAAGTGGGTGAAAATTCAAAAGTACGATTTACACCCGGACAAAAGCCGGGCCGGTCAGCTAGTTACCATAATATTGAATTGTCACCGGAGCTACACATGTGTGCAAAATTTCAACTCAATCGGATCATAGGAAGTGGGTGAAAGTTCAAAAGTACGATTTACGCCCGGACGAACCGGGTCGGTCAGTTAGTTACCATAATACTCGCCATAATATTGTTTTGTCACCGGAGCTACACATGTGTGCAAAATTTTAACTCAGTCGGTCGCAAGATTTGTAACAAATATACGGGATCAAGCTAAATAAAACCACCGTTTAAAAAACAAAGCATCTACTACCTACTTACTTTTGCGTGATGCCAGAATATTTTAAAACTCGCAGTCGCATAAGAAGTTATTTACTTGAAAAAAAAAATCATGTAAATTGGATCAGTGGTTCTCGAGTTATAAGCGTACAAAGGGACATACAGACAAAGAAAGTCAAATTGTTCGGGAAGGTATGAACGTCGAGAAATTTTGGTCCGATCCTATAGGTCTCGCCATCCGATCGACGTCAATAATTAGTTACACGTCATTTTAACTCAGTAGGCCAGGGTTTTTAAACTTAAATTCAAACATCAGCAGTCAAAAAATTGGATAACTATATTAAAATAATGCAATATAAGACAGAGCATACGCTATCTTCCAATATCCATATCACACTGTGCAACAGACAAGGACACCCGAAACAAGTTCGCGATTTATTAGATAAAGTCGCATTTATTTCGTTTAATAATCATATAAATCTATATAAAAAAACTGTTTTGACACAATATTATACATGAAATCTATCTAAAATTGTCTGCTCTTTCGTTTAAGACAGGTTTCGAATCGATCTGACTTAAATTGAGCAAACTATAAGCAAAAAACACCGTTTTTTCTAATTTGCTCCCCTCTGGGGCCAAAATTCAAAAATCGGGCGACGTTAGGATCAAATAGACCCCGAGAGGAATCGAACAAAAAAAAGTTTTTTAAAATCGGTTAATCCGTTTGGGCTGTACGACTGATACAAAAAATCCGTTACAGATTCACAGATTGACAGATTCACATAGGTCGAGAGCTAGGCGTAAATTTATATAGCTCATTTGTGACAGGATGAAATTTTCAGGGAAGGTAGAATCTAGTATGACAAAGAATAAGTGCTAGGGTTGCCTCGTCAAATCCTGGTGCGAAGGCCGGGAGGAGCTCACTTCCGGTGCAAAATACACATATTTCATTAGCTCATAATTATCTTTCGTCATTATATGACAGCATACAATTGACGCCATATTGTAGATCTCGAAGAGCTGTATTGAAATACATAGGGTTGCCTAAGGAAATTTTGGGTAACACATTGAAAACTTATAAATTATATTTGTTTTTTTGACATTTTTAAAGCTGTCAAATAACATTATGTATATATGTATACTTATATACTGTAACCGTTCTGAAATGAGTTATCGGCCTTGTGTTTGGCAAACATTCATACGTATGTCTAGTTATTTATAACTTTATGTTTTCAACGCATTTGGTTTCTAACTCATATCCGTATAATTACGCAGGAATTGCCTGAATCTGGTATTGACAATTTTCCCAAGAATTTATGTATTTTAGGGTAGCAATTTCTTATTTTTATTTTTCAACGTAATTCAACGTGCACCTCTTATATAAATTAGTATAAATTACTTACTTGAAGGTCGTAGTAACCTGTAATAAAAGTTTTAAAAAAGGTGGTTTGGAGTTTGTTTCGAAAAGAGAAAAAAGGTTGATTTTTGTTTGTGATTTTAAATTTGGTTTGACACTAAAAACTAATTGAAGCATTTGACTTTACTGAACCTCGATTAATATTTTTTCTAGAAATTCAACTTAAACAGACGCAGGTATAAAGTTAACTAAGCGAATATAAAACCAAAATAACTATAATGAAAAAATGGAAAATAATAATAATTTACTATAATAAAAGAAAAAACCGATTGATTTGTGAGTCAGAATTGTCAATCTTTATTATGGCAACTTTTCAGCAACTATTTTGTTGCCTTCTTCAAGCCTAAAATTACATTATTAGAATTATGTAATTTTAGGCCTGAAGAAGGCAAACATTGCCAATGATTGACAATTCTGATTCACAAATCAACCGGTTTTTTAATTTTATTATATTACATACGTGAGTGATCGACATGAGTTTCAATATAGTTTACTATACATTAAACTATTCAAAAATGTTCCGAACAGAGGCAATAACATTTTATGAATTATTATTAAATTACTTATTCTAAGCATACTTATATTAACGTGCTATTAAAATATTTTTTTTTTTTTTACAATAATATTATGTAAACATTTTTAAGCAAAACGTAGTTTAAGGTAGTTGCTTTGAAAAAAAGTCAAGAAAATCATGAAATAAAAATTATATATATATATTTTAATAAAGGTATCTCTTTATGCTAGTTAAATTAAAAAATAATGCGAGATATTTTTTGTTGAAAATTGAATTTTTAACATTTTTAATATAGGTAAGGTGCTAAAAAATATCACATTAATAATTTTTCAATAAGAAAAAAAACAATACATAATAATCTATCTGTTTTTTTAATAATAAAAAAAAAAAAAAAACGATGCATGACACATTACCGCTGATAATGTTAGTAAAAAAACTATAATTATTGACCACGTAGTTTCAAAATGCAATAACAAATGACATTTGGCGACATTCCATTTAAACGACTTTACACCCGTACCTAAAGATGTTTCACATCAAAAATTAAAATTTTTGCATATACTGATACTACTTTACAAAATGTATAACTTTTCTTTTCCGTGATACAGGATTTAACTATTATATTTTATCCAATTTTGAGCAGTTATTAACAATTTATAATTTTCGAAATGTCATTTTCTTAAAAACTATGGTTACCATGCTGGACAAAGGGCCACTTTGTAATTTTGAGCTGTTTGAATTTATACATATATACATATACATATAAAAATTGACATTTTGCACCGGAAGTGGCTTATTCCGGCCGTCGCACCAGGATTTGACTAGGCAACCCTAGCGCTTTTTCTTTGTCATAATTAATACTACCTTCCCTGAAAATTTCATCCTGTCACAAATGAGCTTCATATATTAACGCCCGCCTCTTGGTCTAACAGATTCACAGACAAAGCGAGTGTATATATAGTCCATCCCATAATTGTAGAAATTAAACAAATGAATAACGTATGACTTTTCTCTATTGTAAAAAAAGCTTTGTAAGGTGGTGTATCGTGTAAGTTTTACTTAAATAACTAAATAAATCACTGTCATCATATTCAAGATGTCATAATTTCAAAACGACAAAATTCGTTAAAATTGTCAGAATGTGTTGTTTCATTATATTTTATTAACTAAATTTTAAAAATTTGTGATAAAAAATTAATGTTTTATAGCTGTTTAATTTGTTATATGAAGTTTGAAAAAATTATTATCAAATTGACATTACAATTTTTATCAATCTTTCTGTGTGTGTATCATACTTGTATCATTTAAATTTTAAATTTATACTTTTATTTAAAAACATTGAATTATAAATGACGAAATTGTACAATAAAAAGAAAAATAATTCATAAAAAAATATAGCGAATACATATTTGTTCTATTTTTTTTGCGCCTCTTGTTCAACGAACAATTTACATCAGGTATTACTATTTGTGCATAATATTATAATATAAAGATACATAACTGTAAAATGTAGTTTATTATTTATTAAGAATGTTACATTTGTATATTATTATTTTAAAATTTACATGATACTTGTTCACTTTTCCAAATATTTCTTTCCTGTAAACAGTATGAAGGTTTAAGGAATGACGATTTTTGTAAAATATATTATTATTATTATTATTATTTTATTTCGTTCAAAAGACTACAAGGAGTCGAATTTGTCAGACATGATAAATATAAAAACAATAGCATATATAAAAATAAAGTATAAACAATACAATAAATTATTACATAATAAAATCATCAACGATATACAAACATTGTGCAATCAATGATTTCTTAAGTTTCTTTTGAAATGAATTAAAAGGCAAGTCTTTAAAGTCATAAGGCAAATCATTGAAAAGCTTCAAGGCAGCATAATGCGGACTGTTTTTGAAGAGAGAGAGATTACATTTAGGTAATAAGATATTGCCACAGTTACGAGTTAAATAAGAATGGTGGGCATTTATAGTTTGAAATTCAGCAATATGTTTTTTAATAAAGCAAAGTGATACCCATAGGTATATTGATGGAATAGTTAAAAATTTATTAGAAATGAAAGTATCACGACAGCTCTCACGCGAATTTAGCTTGAAAATTATTCTAATTGCTCGTTTTTGTAACAACAACACTTTATGCAGTCCAGTGGAGCTGCGACCCCAGAACATTATTCCATACCTCACATATTGAAAGAAATAAGCATAATATGCAGTTATACAAGGTTCAATTAATACGCAACTATTCCTTATTACCCTTAGAGCATATAGAGATTTTGATAACTAAAGACATAAAAGTATTTATATGAGGCATCCAACTTAACTTACTATCAATAGTCACACCGAGGAAATTGACTTCAGATATTTTGTCGAGTATGTTACCGTCTAGGTTAAGAGACAAAGAATAATTTTTTATCAGAGAGGCCTGAAAGATCATATAATGAGTCTTTGTATTGTTTAAACATAGTGCATTATCATTACACCACAAGGAAACATCATCCAATGCATTTTGCATCTTGGCCTCCAATTCTGTACAATTATCAGCGTAGTAATTAATGAGGTATCATCAGCATATAGAACAATATTATCAGCATTTACATGGTCAGGCAAATCATTCACGTAAAGAATAAAAAGTAAAGGTCCAAGGACATCACAACACGAGCTGCAATATTATTGCGTAGAAATGTATTTGAACGTTATAACTGTTCACTGAAGCTATTTCTCTTCTTTTTTTAAAGAATTTAGCATGATTAATTCCAATTTACTTTTTGAAAAGTCAAATCTAATATTTTGTTATTTAAAAATGACATTATTTTATTTTCCGTTTCCTTGGTTAATTTTTATTTTTATTTAGTAAAACAGTAAACTTGGAAAATATAAATAATCTAATCATAATTTTGAAATTTTTTACATGTTGCCAACTTAAAATAAACGTTATTCATTTGTTTAATTTCTACAATTATGGGATAGACTTTAGGCGCTTCTAGCTTCGCTAAGATCGCGCCTAAAAAACGATGCCTTAACTTTCGGTGTTCACGTATTAGCTAATACATAGATTATGAAATTTCACCTACGCAAATGCTGTCATTAGTTAATGATATTTAATGTTTTAAGTTAATTAGAATATTTTCTGTTCAACTCTATCCTACATTGAAGGGGTTAGAGACATTTCAACGAAACGGGTCAATACAATTAATTATTGTTATTACTTTAGGTACTATGTCTTAAAAATCATTTAGGCTTGGGCTTATTTTACGTTTTTTATGTGTGAGTATAATATTATACTGCACACGAAAATAAAATATCTGTTGTAGTTACAAATTTATTTATACACAACTTAACTGGTTGTACCTATTTGCTCGGTTTTGTTCGGGAATGACAGCCCCCTGTTATGATGGCGTAATGAGATATAGCTTAAAACCTTCCTTTATATTTTTACTTCCCACCTCTACTATGGTAGGGAAGTAATGGATTCAGTCCGAAAACAATATTTCGAGATTTTAACAGATTTTCACGTTTTGAGACCCTAGCAATCGTTTAAAATCATTTTCTGACTGATGTCTGTATGTGTGTGTGTGTGTATGTGTGTGTGTATGTGTGTGTGTGTGTGTGTGTGTGGTCAATTTTTCGCCTTCGATATCTTAAGAACGGAACAACATACGGGCATGCCGATTGTTCTATTGTGTTTATCAGCCTTTAACTTAGATCTGATTAGATTTTGAGTCAAATCGGTTCAGTGGATCCTGAGATATTCAAAAAAACGTTCTCAATGTCACGTATTAACATAGGTAAAAAAAAATATAAATGGATTCTAAATGTTATAATTTGAAAAAAATGTAAATATTTTTTTTCTCTAAAATGTATAGTTTTCGAGAAAAAAAATATTTTACTAAAAAAAGAAAATTGTACGTAAATCAAGGTAACCATGATTTTTACTATATTAAGCTACATCAGTAGATCTCCAAACAAAAAAGAGGGCCATGCTTTTTTCAAAGAATAAAAATTAAATTGTGTTTTAAAGACCACCAACAGCTAAGGTTATTTGGGCCTAGTCAAAGAATAAAAAAAAAGAGTGTTTATTTTTTGCAAATATTTACTAGGTGGGAAGTATAGGACTGGTCATCAGTCGAATTTTTTCTACTTATATATTTGTAAAAATCACATGAAAATTGATCGAATATTTCCTAAGCGTATCCCATCCAGACAGACTGACAGACGTTGCCTTATAATATTTCAAGCTAATATGGACTGCACTCGCTTCACTCGTTCGCGGTTTGGTCGAATTAATACAGGACTCACTCGCTCTGCTCCTTCGGTCTGGTTAACGTGGGATAAACTAGCATCATTTCGGCACTCATTACGGAATATGGACATTTTTAATGTCCATATTATGTTTGCAATCCGACATAAAATGATATAAAAATCGTAAACCAATGATAATTATAATATTCTTTTTTATTTTGAATTTTAGGACCCATCTACAAATTGTGACTCATTTTCTTATAGTACGAGTAGAAGGCTGAAATTATAGCAGCTAAATAAATATCTGAACTCCACCTACACACAACGAGCTAAAGATTAGAGAAAATTGAGGTGATAGTTTCCTTTATTAATGTTCTTTTTCTTCAATTACGTTCGTGCAGTTATTTGAGTTTCTGGAATCTAAAAGAAATTAATCTTTTTTTTCAATTAATTCACTATTTATATGCGTTAGGTTTCAAAATGGTAGAAGAATTTTTTTTATAAGTAAAAACAACTGATCAGTCTATAAGGAAAATTTCATTTCTCTTGTAATTTTTTATAAAAATGACAAGTTTTTTCAAATTAAATACGTATATATAAGTATATTTTCAATTTATATTAGGAAAAGAATGTATGACATTTTTTAAAACATGCTTCTTTTGTGGAAAAATACTATTACGTATTTATAGTTGAAAGGAGCTGTACAGAAGTTTACTGTTACCGAAGAAATTTTGACAACGCTTTGAGAAATCTAATACTAATGTAATGATCCTTTTGTACAGAGTGATATCAGTTAAAACTGTTTTTGCTTTTCTACAAATTTGCGACGTTCATTGTTTGCTTAACAAATGTTGTAACTAAAGTCTGATATTTACAACGTCTTTGTCAACAAAAGGAGAGTTAGCTTTAGATGTTACATTTAATAATTTGAAAGCGTAGATCATTTAAACGTAACACACACATGCACACGGTAACCATGTCTGCACTGTTAATAGTTTCCTGTTAAGTAATTAATGGTTTTTGTATAACATAGTCCACACTGAAAAACTTTGGGTTTCTCCGCTGATTAATAATATTAGACCAAATTAAAGTTCATTTCATCGCTTATTAACAATAATAATTATAACGACGCACATAGCCTAGTAGCTGCGCGTTTGTTTATATCCTGCAATCAATTTTTTTAAACAATATATTTTATAATAAAATATGGTAACTTATTTAAATATTATGTTTGAAAAACGTAGACATGAGTTCCTAATAAGATAAAAATTAATAATAAAAAAAGAGGATTGGTGTGTTGGTAAAACCACACTGCTAACCCATCGGGTGTCCTTACAGATGAAAGACCGTCTACCGTAGAGAAACTATTTGCAATACAGATTAACATTTTACAACCATTTTACAGGAGTTTTTTGTTTAAAAAAAAACACCGCCAATTAAATAATTTTTTTGAAAACCTTATCAGGTGTTCATTATGCCATTATGCGTCGAATGAAATTGGTCCGGAGTCGATATAATTCTTTGTTCTCGAGATATGCGAGACGAAAAAAAGGTTCACGAACGTACGAACGCGTACGTACGCACATACGCACACACAAACATCTCTCTAAAAACGATGGATTCGAACTCTAGGGATCTTGAAACGTGAAGATACGTCAATATTTTTAATTTGCAAAATCGGACCCAATACAACAACTTCCAGTGGGAAGTTAATATATATATATATATTCATTTAGAGAGAAAAAAGGTTTGTGTTGGCAAACATTTTTTTTTTGGCGATAGCCTTTACTAAACCATTGTTCTTTGAAGACAGTGTTAAGTCGTCGCAAAAAAGTTTTGCACGGGTACACTAGTAACGATTATATCATAAACCGCAGCTAACATAACAATTGAGAAATAACACTTTTGTATCTAAGAAAGTTTTTTGACTTATAAATTCGATATAATATTCCCTTTTAGTTAATGGCCCCATGTACACCTTCGAACAAATTGCGCAACTGATGTTGCACGACAGGTTGCTGTGCGAACAAGGTCACCCATACACTGTACGCTTGCAACCTCCAGTAAGTTGCTTCTGTCGTATTTAAGGAAACATGCATTCAAAATCATATTCTTGTATATGAATTGCTCTTTATATCTTCCATAGTTCCGGCAAGTGACGGTATAAATCACTAATCTCTATACTTATTACTTACTAGCTTGATCTTGTAGTTCGCCATTGTTCTAGTTTGAACTACAGTGACTTTATTTTAGACAGTGGCGACAAGCTGTCCCATTTTTAATTGGCTGTTGTAGTCACATGGTATCATCCGCCATTATGTGTCGAGAATTTTTGAGAACGTGTAGCAATGCTGTTGTTTACATGGCGTTGCTATGGATCCTCTATTACAAGTCCTCAGTTCCCGGGTTACCAATGATTTGGAAATATGTCATTTTGGAAATATGTATAATATCATTAATTATTATTTCCATTATTTATATCTCAAATGGTTATCAACATATGTTACGATCCATTTTAAATATAATATAATATGCTTTACAGTGAACTTATATACGTATTTAAAAATAAATGAGAACATGAAATCCAAATTAACATTTTGGGTGTGACGTTTCTCATTACTTATGATGAGCAAATTATAGACAACAACCGTGATGCAAACATTATTATTGAAACATATATATAAGTGACAATGATAATATCATTGTCACCTATATAATCTAATGATTCACAAAATATGAACGAATCCTGAACTGCACATAATAATTCGTTCAAATTTTGCTAGTTACGGGGCACGTTGTATAATGACGTGTGTTTATACAAAAATGCTTGCAACATACTAATAGGTAGCTCTGATTTAAAGATGCATAATTAATTTACTTATTTCAAATACTGTTTGGAAACTCAAAATTCGAATACTCAATTCGCAGGTGACGAGATAAAACATAATTGTGTTACATAACTCCTGAAAAGTAGTTTTTTTCTGTGCATGTACGGCTCACACAGGCTATGCCCATACTGTATTTACTAGCGAGGTACTCATTTTTTTATCCTTTTGAGTAGGATTGAAATTTGAAAAAATGTCATTGCAAAATATCTCGTGCAATAGAAACAAGCCGTGAGGTGGGTCGTTTATTAGAACTAAAGTGCGACCCTTGAGGTCCACACGACGAACTTCCCAGTTTGATAAATATTTAATAATAATAATTAAATTAGATATTACACAGAAAAGTAATCATTTTAATCATTAAAACATCAATAATTAAAAAAAAAAAAAAAAAAACGGCTGAACCGATTTTTATAAAATTTATGTCGGATCAAAATGACGTTAACAGGCCTCGATTGACACCCTTACGAAGTCGATATAATTTTTTATTCGCGAGATATTGTGTAAAATCTTTTTTGGAGGTTATTTGGTTAAGAAAAAAGAACGGCTGAACCGATTTTGAAAAAATTTCTTTCAGATCATATTTACGTTAATATGCGTCGATTGGCACCCTAACGTAGTCGATATCATTTTTCATTCTCGAGATTTCGTCTTAGAAAGAAATGGACACATACGTACGTACGTACACACACACACATACACACACATACACACACACACATCTTTCTAAAAGTAGTGTAAAAATAGTGTAGTGACCTTGAAACATAAAAATTTTTTTTCCTTTTTGATTTCGATTTTCGGACCCATTACAATAACTTCCAGTGGGAAGTTAAAAATAATGCTGTAGTGAATTTTTAAGAAATGCTAGCAAGTCAATCGTCTTATGATGTGTACGAATTGATTTTTGAAAATTTGATGAAGGTAGTAAAAGACAGGAAGAATCATTCTGTAGTTACGCCTACGAAGGGATCATTGTTCTGCCTCGACAGTAATCTAAGTTCTTAACAGTCATGTGCTTTCATATTTTAAAACTTAGAATTTGCAAGAATTTAAACAGATATATAATTGAAAACTGGGCTTATAAAAATAATTTATTAAATATATTTATTTATTATATTTATATCTAATTATTTATAAAAAAAAGGAATGTTTGTGTTGAGATTCGAACCCGAGTCCTATAGCGTTTGAGTAGAGGACTGTAACCAATACACCACAGACGTCTTGTATTCTGTGCTATATAATCGGGTATTTTAATCATATGCGTGCACAGTACAGCTTTTGGAGTAAGGACTCTTATTTAACAAAAGCGGCATACACCGCTTTTGTATAGAAATAGCTTTTATTAATGTTATTCAAAACTGAAAACGCTCTTGTCACATGCTGACTGGTGTAACGACTCTAGTTACTAACTACTAACTTCATTATGTTAATTTCGACTAGTTTCATGATGTAGAATCGTAAAAATTCACTCTCATCCATTTTTCCATAACGCGCCAAGAGAAGTATAACTTCAATAACCACATGCTCTTTAGGAAATGTTAATATATATTTATTGAATTATTAGACATTCGTTAAGATTCATGTTTTAAACGAAGATAAGAATCTTTACAAAGAACCGAGTTTCCCGACTTTGTTCCTGCTTATGGGGTATATCATTATGAGGTAACTAACTTATTCTCACTTCAATAGTGTTATTTGCCGTGTCTTGCGAAGCGCATTTTGTCATATCGTGTTTTTATTCAATAATTTATATTTGTTAAATAAATAACTTAAGTATAATTTGTACGCAAAATAATACTACATATCTAATATATACAAATAAGCACATCGAACGATAATACCCATTTGTTTGCTTAATAGTATATAAATATTATTACTTTAATAATAAGAAAATGTTAAATGCACTCATTTGAGAATTGACGGCTATATATTATACTAATAGATTATACTGTATCAATAATATAATATTCCACTCGCGTGACAAAAGAATGCAATATTATATACATAATAAACAGTGTCAACTTTTGTATTATTAAATAAATAAAAAAGTGCACTATTGATTGCAAAAGTGTTATTTTTATAAATAAAATATTAGGCACTTTTCAAGAATACTGCATGAGAAATAAAATTGAATTGAAAATGTTTACAATTTATTAAAAAATATTTTGTAAACAGTAATTAGTCAAATGTTTTGTATATTTGAAACCATATTCCAATAATTTTTTGATAGTTACAATTTTTTTATAACAATACGTCAAAAATCTAATAAAAATGAATTTGGATAGAGAACCGATAACCACAAAACAAACCAAAACTAAATGTGAACTAAATATGAATGCTGTACTAAAGCCAGTGTACATAATTTCGTGCATTTGTGGATTATCGCATTTCACATACAAATGTGGAACCACAACGCCGATTGATTTACAATATTATCATAAAATATACCGCTTAATCAATGCAATCCTGGCAATGACACTATGTATTTGGAGTTTGTACGGAAAGTATACCACAGCCACAACTGCAGTTATACCGATGATAATTCTTGTTGATTTTCTGTCAACATTACTGGAAAGCTTCGTATGCTTTTTTCAATTGATGGCGCCAATAATTTGCTGCAAATCAGACTTGAAAAATGTAATGCTCCAGTTTAAAACTGTTGATAAAAATTTGGAGATTAACACTCATCAATATTATAGGGGAGCAGCCATTAAAATAGTAATGGAATTAGTTGTGGTGCACTGTATATTTTTTTGTCTAATGTCATTGGATACAATGCTATGGGCGGGAAATATCGGATTCGACTTGGCCAAATATTATTTTATGAGGTTTTACGCTACATATTTACGAACTATTACCACGGTTCAAGTTACAACACTGTCCTGTCTCATCAGACGACGGTTTATTTTAATTAATAAAAAGTTGAAATCTTACACGCCAGAAGAGAATAATAAGAATCGAAGTATTTTTACGGAGAGCGATGGAACAGAGTCGATGGTGCAGAAAGGTATGTATATAACAATACGTAATATAATGCAACTCTTCAATAAAAATAATTAAATAGCTAATAAATTAATTATTTCAAAATAAGAATTGTTATCAAACACACATGTGAGAAATTTCAAATACGGTATATTAACAATTAAAGAATTGTTATATTTAAAAACAAACAGATGTATAAAACATGATTTCTTTTCTGTGCGTTCTTAATTTTAATTAGATATTTATTGTGTTGGTGCTTTAAAAATCCAGCCAATTGGACGACGAGACCATTTCAACTGCAAAAATACTGACATTTGACATAATTATATAATATAATAAACAAAATAAAGTTTTTGTTAAACCGTGCGAGGGTGCGGGCAACGGTTAGTAACATTTTTACAATATTATGACATTTGCTTTTCTATTCGTTGGTTACATAATATTATGGTTTCGCATGTAAAAATTAACACTCATCAGCTCACTGATCTCTATCTTAGTTATCTGGATAGGGCATACATGGGCCGACATGTTTTTGAGGTCTAAATATAGATAAGAGGGTCTAATTCTATTGAAATTTACAAAATAAACATTTGTGAAATGACTTTTCGTTTCTGTGATTAGTTTTTTACATAATATTATAGTAATACAAAAAACCTGTAGTTGACGCCATATTGCGTTATAATCAGACCTCATAATATTGGGTTTCAACTTTTCAGATGGCATACCCTATCCAGATTACTGTACAGAGGTCTGTGTATCAGCTACTTCAGAACGAAAAAACAGCTGACTTTTTAATTTTTAAAATAATTGCGAAAGTTTAGAAAAAAACTTTTTTATAAAAAGGAGTTAAACAATAAACCATTATGAAAATTATGTACCGTTATAATTGAAAAAAAAAACAAAGTTCTCGCACAAATCTCTTCTTCGTAAAATGTTGTTTCGATTCGCTCAGTCGTGCTAACAAACAGAAGAACAGACTTTTTGCAAAAACATGTTGTTGTACTCCGGGGACCTCAAGACGGAAAAATACTGTGATATCATTTACTAGCGCCACTGATGGTGGTTCCAAACAAAATTATATCAGTCATTCAAAATTAGGGGCGGAGTGTCAATAGAATGGATAATGCATTTTAATTTATTTTGATGATTAAAGTAGTAAAAATGACTAACAAAAAAGAAACTACACAAAGCTACACAAACACAAATAATTCTTACATAGAATATTTGAGATTCTTGGTCGAGGACAGCTGCAACTTGGTGTAATGGTCAGCGTGCTGGCCTTTGCATCAAGTTGTCGTGGTTTCGAATCCCACATCATGAATGTTTTGTGGTGTCGTTTATTGATGATGTTATTTGATAGATACCAAATTATTGCATAGCCCGATTTAGGATATAATCGTCAGATAAAAAACAAAAATTACATACTACGAAAGTTAATTAACAAGTAGATAATTAATACCACATATTTTTTATAATAATTCATATATGTTATACGTTTTTAATCAGTATCAATTTTATTACAGTATATTTACTGAGGAAAACACATGACCAACTTTGTGACATGGCGGAACTGCTGAATCACGCGTTTGGATTTTTTACACTATTATATATGCTTGAAGTAGTGACAAATGTCGTTCACGCACTGTTTTTATCACTCATGATTGCCACGCGTCAACAAATCATCAAAGAAAATGCAGTGGCACTTACCCTTGTGACGTTATTCTGGGCTGCTTATATGCTGGTAAGATCAATTTCTTTTTAATTCATACATTTTAACCTTATCTTAAACAAAAGTTATGGTTTTGTAAAAAACAGTGAGAATAAAAGGAATAGTTACATACTTTGAGTATAGCTTATAATTCGATAAAAAACATAATAAGTATAGCTATAGCCCGGTAAATGAAAGGAAAAAATCACCCAATGTCGCAAATAATTCCCATAGAACTGGATTTTTCACAGACGATAGAACACCTTTAGTCCCCGGTTATTCTCATTGTGCTTCCCCTGCCACACCCCCTCTTGAATATAATTTTGCAAGCCTTTCGGAAGCCTGTTTCGAAATATCTCAGAAACGGTCGACTTAAGCGATTCTTTCATTATGTAATGCTTTAAACAGGATTTCATTTCCTACAATTTTCATTCCCACAATTTTTCTGTGGTGCGAATAGTAAGCGCACTACAGCTTCTTGAAAATCACGCGCTGTTTATAGCCTTGGAAGCCAATAATTGTTAAAACGTAATGTCCTTTTCAATAGTTTTATTTATTGTGTACTTCAGCGAATTCTAAATTGAAAATACACATGTTCAGAAAGCAAAGAATGTCCTAAATCGTGATTTTTGTCCCATATCGATATCTTTAAAAAATTAGAAGCTATAGCCAGTCAAAGTTGAAATCATCATAGAGCCTTACATTTTTATTTGACACGCGTTACGTATAAATTATAGACGTTCGACAACTGAGGTTATGAGCCTGACACGGTTTACGAATACTTTCTATACCGAATAAAAAAATGTCCGTCTAGGAGCCTATAGAAAATTTAATGCCATAAACCATTATTTATGTTCAATCTCACTAACTTGAAAAAATTTCAAGTTATAAGCACTAATGTTCATGTTTCTACTTTTTTGCATAAAAATGAAACACTTGACGCGAACTACATCCAATTAATAGATATTACCAACTTATACCCGTAATACAACTTTTTTTTTTATTTTCATGTAGTAGTTAACACTCATGTGTAACGTGCGGTTCTCTAGAATTTACACATCGTCTACTGCGAAACAATGGAATCAACTGTTACAATATACCTGCTATTTATACAGTGAATTTCACTTAAGACGCAACATATAGGCGGGGCATGTTTTACTTGGTAGTTATGGAAAACATTAACGCATTAGAGAAAATAGTTTCACTTAAAATGCAACATCTACTGCACAAAACATACATCACTAACAATAATTCAAATCCCACCTATGCCGCGTCTTAAATTCAACTGGAAACTCTGTACTTCCACCACAAAATTCTGCATTTCCACCATGGAATTCTGCACTTCTACCATGTGTATCTAACATGTAGGAAAATATTCTCCTTATCTTCAAACGCATAAATATGCTCCTGGGAAGAGTAATTGAAAGAATAGTTGCGTTTTTGTTATATTATTTGTTAAATCTACATTAATTAAGGCCCGTACAACAGTATATTTGACTTTGTATACCTATGAAGATTTTCAATAGCTGTGTAAATGAAGGGCATTTTTTCATTTCGGTCTTATTGTTTCAATATCGTATTTTTCACATTTTTTTTTGTTTCAGATCCTAATGGCATCTATTACAGGATACTGTCAATACATGTGTTCACATGCTAATAAAACAGGTGTCATTGCAAGTAAACTGTTACTAGAGCCCTCTTTACCGGAAGCCGTGAAAACTGAAGTTACCATGTTCGCCCAACAGGTGTCTCAACGTGCCTTGAAGTTTACCGCATGCGGATTTTTCACCATCGACTTCTCACTTATGTACACAATCATTGGCGCTATCGGGACTTATCTAATAGTTTTAGTACAGTTTCATACAAGCTGTGTAGATTATCAGTTTCGTAAAAATGAAACAAACACTGGAGCGCTATAAATTATACTGAGATTTTATCATAGATGTAGAGAATGTTCTAACAGAGTACAAACCTTTTGAACTTATTGAAAACTTAAAAATAATTTTACACGGTCATAAAAAAAAACGTGTCATGTTTGTTTCATAGTAATAATATAATAAATATGTATTGGTTTGAAACTAAATCGTAATTAAATAACTTATCTGCTGTGTACCTGTCTTAATATAAACATTACAATTTGTATGGGTGCAGTTATTTATATGGCTCATCACGCGCATGCCTATAATTCATTTTAGGGTTCCGTACCTTAGAATGAAAAAACGGAACCCTTATACGATCACTCTCGGGTCTGCTTGCCTGCCTGCCTGCCTGTCTGTCTGTCTGTATGTCTGTCTGGTCTGTCTGTCTGTCTGTCTGTCTGTCTGTCTAATAGAAAATTAGGCATACGGCTGTACCAAGTTTATCAAATATACCATTGTTTGTGCCGTGGTACACGTGGAGTAGCGGTAACGCTCTCGCATGCGATCAAAGAGCCGGGTTTAAATCCAATTGACGATACGTGATTGTCTTTTTTTTTGTTTTTTTTTTTATAATGTAAACATTTTGGAGTTTTTTACTTTAAAAAATAATTTAAGAGAAATTGATACGGAAAAATTTTGAAACACTTAAAAGAACAAAATAAAATATAAGTAAAAAAACTTTTTTGCAGTACGGAACCCTCGATGCGCGAGTCTGACTCGCACTTGGCTGGTTTTTTAATATAGAAATAATTTGGATAATATATTTACAAATTTTTCCAGACTAAAAATTATTGGTATACGTATAAATATAAATAAACCCTACTCAATTCTTTGCAGAATAATGAAAAACAGCTCTTTAGTAGACCTATTGCAACAATAACCATTTGCGAATATTTCGGAAAAAAACTATATTTACAAATCAGTTTTTAAAATTGTATCAAAACGTCTAAATACAAGTACAAATAGGTTATATGTGGCACCTGTATTATATTAAAATATTTTATAAAAATCTTCATTACCTTACTAGAAAGAAATAGTTGGAAGCAACATAAAAATAAATAAAAATGTAATATTATTTTAAATAAAATACTAGAGAACTATTACATTAATTTCGACAAAATTATTATTAATCGTTAGGTATCTTAAAGTCCAACTAAAAATGAACTTTCTTTTTTAGCGCGTCACAGCAATGTATGTCTTAAAAAAATAGATATTACCTTTAGTCTGAACAGAGGTCTGCAGCAGCTGAAATAAGTAATGAACTACTGTAATTTTTTTGTGTATTGTAGATCTGTTGTATAAATAAGTAATCAAAAAATAGGCTTGGTGTGTGGGTAAAACCACACCACTAACTTTCCCATTGGGTGCCCTTAGAGATTAGAGAGCAGTCTACCGTAGAGAAACTATTTGCAATACTGCAGGTTAACATTTTTCAAGTAGTTTATTTGTTATAAAAAAACCGCCAATTCAAATTTTTTGCAAACCTTAACAGGTATTTATTATGCAATTATGCGTCTAACGAAATTGGTCCGGAGTCGATTTCATTCTTTGTTCTCGAGATATGCGAGACGAGAAACATTTTACAACAATTTTACAGTATTTTTTTTGTTATAAAAAACAAACCGCCAATTCATTTTTTTCGCAAACCTTATCAAGTGTTGTGTGTTGAAAATACCACCAAAAGCTAAGGTTATTGAAGCCTAGTACCAATTCATATTTTCAATTCATTATTTTTTTTTTAATAATAAATTGAAAATCCAATTGACACTTTTACCAGCTCTCGGGCTAGAACCCGGGGACTGGGGACTTGTAATAGAGGAACCATAGCAAAGCCATGTGAACAACAGCACTACTACACGCTCGACCATTCTCAAGCCCCTTATCAGGTTCATTATGTATTTGAATAAAGATAACTATCTATCTATCTATCTATCTATCTATCTATCTATGCGTTGAATGAAATTGGTCCGGAGCCGATATCATTATTTGTTTTGCCAAAAAAAAGTTCAGCAACGTAAGAACGAATGAATGAACGTACACACACGTACACATACAGAGAGAGACAGACAGATAGACAGATAGACAGACAGACAGACAGATAGAGCTCTAAAAACAGTAGATTCGGACTCTAGGGACCTCAAAACGTGCAGATATATCCAAATTTTTCATTCGTAAAATCGGACCCATTACAACTTCCGATGGGAAGTTTATAAAAAATATTTAAAATTCTCTTATTCAAATTCAAGATTTTTGTGAAATTTGGTGCAATTTATAGAAAAATTAATTTAAATGTATTTTTAATTAATGTAGATTGCACTCTCATTGTACTTATTTACACAGTTACTGTAGAGTTTATAACGAAATGACTAGTCAAAGTATTATTAAAGTCACAAAAGTATTTTTTTTGAATACAACTTATTCCAGATGGCAAATTATAGTACAGTTATAAAATTAAGCAAAATCGCAGGATAGTGGACAAAATAATTTGATTTATTAAATTAAATGTACGACGTTTCGTCTATAGATTTAGACTTTTTCAAGTACAATATTAAAAATAACAATATTTATGAAAATTAATATTAATTACTAACCATAGCAATTAACATAAGATAGGGTACATAAGACAAAAACATGGTAACATGGTAACAAATTATGTTGACTATAAATTTTATATTAAAATTTATAGTCAACATAATTTGTTACCATGTTACCATGTTTTTGTCTTATGTACCCTATCTTATGTTAATTGCTATGGTTAGTAATTAATATTAATTTTCATAAATATTGTTATTTTTAATATTGTACTTGAAAAAGTCTAAATCTATAGACGAAACGTCGTACATTTAATTTAATAAATCAAATTATTTTGTCCACTATCCTGCGATTTTGCTTAATTTTATTATAATCACGATGGACACGATTTCTAATATAAATAGTACAGTTATATTATTTAACATAAGAAGTACGAAACAATTATATAATTTCATAATCTGATGCTTCCTAGTTGGAACATTTATGTTTCTTTTTTTATTTATTTGTATATTTTGTACATTTTATGTTTTTATGACGACTCCACATGCAGAAGCATCAATGGATTGAAATAAATTTGAATTTGAATTATGGACAATGTGTGATAAATAATAAAATGTTGTACCTATCTGCTAAATCTGTCGCTAGCGGGGTATCCCAGAAAGAACTGTGTGAAATTCCAAAAACTTTTTACTGTCTTTGTTTTTCCCTATGATGTTATCAATGGGTACTTTCCCTTCGTCTCCATTTCCACTGTAATCGGTGTAATCTTATTTGAGCAAAACTGCCTCCAAACAAGTATACAGAGCAATATTATGTCTTGTTAAAACCGAAAGGTTGCACACGATGGTAGCGTAAACAAAAATTAAGTTTATTTATTTTTTTATTAAGAAGATATTTATTTATAATGGGTCCCCAAAATTAACATATTTATTATAACTATAACAATAAATAATTAATTAAACGATAAAGGGAATTTCAAACCTGATTTTCACGAGGAATGTGCTTTCAAAATCATTGGTGTTATTTCTGGGAAATCTTGCATTAATTTTGAGCAGTACATATTTTGAGTGTTAATTTTTGATTAGAAAGTTTGACTTTATAGAGTAAAGGTTTTCAGGTCTTATTATTTACTTCTTTAGAATTTTTGTAGTGTTTTGTAATGATTGTATACAAAAAACCATAAAATGTGTCTAATAAAAATTGCAGTTTGTAAAATTTATACAAAAAATTCCTAATTTTTCTCCTTTTCAGAATTCATTGTTTGACTGGATTTTGAAACACGCGGAGTTTTCGACATTTGTGACATAAGTGGATAAGGTAAATTTGACTTATTAAGAATGAGAACTTTGTCTTTGTCAATTTTTAAGCTATCAAAATTAATATTGGCGAACTGTGAAAAATTTCTGGGTGGTGGTGGAGGTGGAGGAAGTAAATCAAAAGTTTTTGGCGTATATTTATTACCGGTTATAAAGTCTTTATATTTGGTTATAGTTTCTTCTGGCTTTTGTTTAACAAATTGGGAATAATTGTCCAAAAAATTCTCTTTTTTTAACATTGAGTCATTTTTAAAATGTATGTGTGGTGTATAATACGTCTTATACTGGGGAAAATGAAGGAATGGTAAAGGGTTCGTACTGTTTATGTTTGATTCTTCTTCAAGTTCTTCATTATTTAATGCTAAATTTTCATTTGAAACTTGATTTTGACTACTATTTTCTTGTTTATTCCTTTTCGTATTATTATTATTATTTTCCGAAGTAGTTTTCATTTTTAGAAGTACGTTCGTCGACCCATTTTTACTTTTATCCCAGTTGGTTGGTTTTGTATTATATTGCGGTCTTTCTTCAGTTTTTCTTCTGAAATCTTTTGATGTCATCGGTCGATTATAATCGTCACAAACTTGCGATGATGAGGACGCATTTGGGATGAAACGTTTTGATTTGACATACGTAGTTTTTCCTACGTTTATATAACGGGGAAGTTGTAATTTGCATTTGGTCTTTTGGAGAGTTTCTGATAATTTAACTAAAGTTTCACTGACTTCAATCAATTTCTGTGAAACGCCATTTTTTTTACATAAACAATCCTCAGGATACGAATCTGAACTAGAATCGGATGAATAATTGTCCCGTTCTGTTTTCGCTAATTTTAAATTAAGTTCCACATTAACTGGAAAATTTGTAGGTTTTTCGTTTTCAATCGGACATAAACAATTTTCGTCTTCAAATAAGGTATATTGTTTGGGTTTACATTGTTGTGCATAGTTCTGCGAATGCACTCTGTCAGGTTTTTGATTTTGTTGCACATCTTTATAATTTTTTGGTTTTTTGATTTTCTGACTTCGTTCATTTTGATTGTGACTAAAATGTAATCTTTCAATACATGTAGATCGTCGGCCCATGCGTATTTTTTTTAAATTCGGTTATAGACACACTGAAATTTCAGATAGAATATTCCATCGGATGAGAAAAAATGCTTGACAGGAATTTTAAAATATTTCATTGACATTTTATATTATGAAAATTTATGGGCATATGTTACTATAGTAACCTGGAGTAGACGTGTTTTATTTATTGTACAATTTATTTTCGAGAAGGTTCAAGCGCGGACGTCTTTAATTTATTTTGCAATTTAATTTATCATTGACCCATTACAAAAATGTAGTTCGAACGGCTAAAATTGAAGAAAATAAATCCGAATCTGCAGAATAGCTGATAAACATCATAAATCGTTTTAAAAATAAAATCTCTTGTTATAAAAACACTTGTTATAATTTGTAAATAGTTCTTTTGTAATTGCAATTACCCGTTTTTACTTGACAGTGCAGTCTATGCTTGCTTTATACAGGGTGTTTCATGAACATTGTGCCAAACTTATAGAGGTTGTAGAAGACATCAAAATAAGCAATTTTGGTCAATAAACCCCTGTCCAGAAATGTGCCGTTTTGGCTCTAAAAGAAATCAAATATTTTACATACCAACGGATGTATCTCGTTATGTACCGTATTTCAATCAAGAGTACCTTTAAACTTATCAGCGCGATTCATCAGCATGTCAGTTTGCATATTATCTTGTTGAGTAAAACATTAAGTAGTGGACTGAGTTTCATTTACAATTAAAATGGACGCCATTTTAAGGCGTTGCTATTGTAAGCTGTATCTATTAATAAAATAATAGTATTTTAAATTTCTCTGCCATTTAACCTACCGCCAAAACGGCATATTTTCGGACAGGGGTTTATTGAGCAAAATTGCTTATTTTGATGCGTTCTACAAACTCTATAAGTTTATGAAACACCCTGTATATTAATTTAAACCATCGATATATGCTACTGCGCTCAGCAGACAAAGTGTTCTTATTTTCCAAATAAAACGAATATCAATTTCTGATTAAAAACAAATCAAGAGCATCTAAAAAATGTATTTAACTTTGATTCAAACTGGATTCCAAAACTATAGTTATCAATATAATTATTAGTGCAGGCGCCAAGGGTACTTCTGTCTGCAAAATATGAGTACCGCAAATTGTGATGTGACTTGTGACACGTTCACCTGAAACCTGCCGTTAACGCCCAATTTAATTTTTTTTTGAATTTTTTCGTAAATTGGATGTCTTGTTATTTGAGACTTCCTAAGGGTAATGACATTAACCAAAATGAAATTGGCACTTCGGTTTTTGAAAAAAATGCATTTAGCACAAATGAACTCATATCATATGAGTTCATTTGTGCTAAATAAAAGTAAAATTTTAAAAAAATTTATATTTCTTAAAAATTAACAATATATAAGTAAGTAGGTACTAGATACGAATATGGAAAGTAGTCGAACAAAAATATATTACCAAAAGTTTTAGTATGCTAGATCACACTAAAACAAATATTTTTTTGCCCGACTACTTTTCATATTGTATTAGATCCTAATGACCATAGTTATATAGAACGTCTAAAATGTACAATAACTAACTAACTATATTTCATATTGAAAGCTTGTTTACTTCTTTTGCGTAGTCGGGTTTCAGTTTTTTTTAACTTTTATTTTATTGTACTTTACAGTTCTAATAGACAGAAAGGTTACAGCACGAGTATAGCGTGCAAATATATTAAAACGCCCGGGTGCACTCGCTTCGCTCGTTCGCTCAAATTTATAAATAATTAATTAATACGTTACTCACTCATTTCGCCCATTCTCTCGAATTTAATATTATATTTTACACCGCTTTTGACATAAACTTAGCAACGTCGGCCAGGCAGCTAGTATGGCCTAAACGTTCCTCAAGAAATAAGCTATCGCTTATGGTAAAAACCACATTCAGTTCACTATAATAGCGGACAGTTATTATAGACCGACAACCTTCCCCGAGAAATAAGTTATCGAATGGTAAAAAACAGTATTAGTTGTAATAAATTTTTTGCCATACCCACTACGAAATAGCTACTTTCGATGTATGTATAGCGGCCATTATTGACCCATTTAACAGACAGGTGTGCGGAAAATGATTTACTTTCTGCACTAGCGCAGAAAATAACGGTTGCCATAGCAACTCCTGTTTATTCGCTCTATACGCCTGTCATATTACTTACTTGCACGAACTTCGCGGCACACTGGAAAGAAAGATGGCGATGCAAATGAACTGTCAGAATTTTTTGAAAATGACGTGAAAAGTAGGTATTTTGTCTCGTATTTTGTAGTGGGTATGGCAAAAAATACCATATATTATGTCTCGTACGTAATAGTATTACGGCTCGTGTGACTGTAAAAACTCGCTGTCGCTCATTTTTACATACTGTCATCACTAGCCGTAATATGCCCCATTACGTATCTAGACATACAACCTACTATAAAGCACATCTATTATATACACAGTATAAAATAAAGTCTAGCTAAGTGTCTGGCTGAATGTCTGTCTGTACCGACTAATCTTGAGAACTACTGAATGGATTACAACTATACATGTTATAATGTAAACACGACTTATAATGCTTTTTAGTAACTGATATTTTTGGACAATCCACTGTACACTAATATGTTAAAAAATTTCTGTTTGTAGGGACCATTAAATCTTTAAAGTGTAGCATTTTGTTCAAGCAGAATTTTTGATCGCTACTGCAATTACGGTAAAATTCTACTAACAGGCGTAAATTAATTCGATCGTTTTTATTTAGAAGACGAACAAGGTACGAGTATTAAGCAGAAGCTACGAGAAGGAGGCGCGGGCAGATGTTATTTCGAATAGCTTGTCAGAATAACTTATCCAATTACATCGACGAATAACTAATTCGAGCGATAAATTGAGGAATCTGTTTTTAAGTTATTTGATTAATCAGAACATTTTATCTGCGAACACATTTAGCATGCACTTTAAAACGAAGTTTTCTTCAAAACTTTTAAATTGTACTCTCGCAACTTTGCGAATGAAGTTTTGGTAGGGAAATGTTTATCGCGCGACTTAACGAGACTGAGAATCTGTCATACGTAATAACTATGAATACATTATTCTCAAATTTTGCCCGCGGCTTGGCGTCACTAAAAGAACTGTATGATACAGTTATAAATTATTGCTTAAAGTTTTTGTCATATTAATTTTTATTCTTTCAACTTTAAAGATGAGCACAGTTTAATTTGGATTTGAGAGTACCTAACGGAGATGGTTGAAACATCGTTATAAACCCCAAGATCTCAGGTTCTATTATGAGATTTGGCATTTTTTTTAAATTTGTTGTAAATTAAAATCATGAATTAGAATCTGTACAACTTTGAAAACAATATCATTGCTTAAATAATAATTTAAGAGATATTTTACAGTGTGTTCCACTTTATTTGAGACATAGGATTTTAACATGGGGTTACGATAATTTTTGTTAATATTTGCTCTCCATTTATTTTTTCTGCTATTTTTATTTTACGAACTGGTTCTTGTCCTCAGTAATGATTTTGTAGACTTATTTTTATTTCAAAATCTTTTAAAAGTAAAAAAATTACAGTTAAAAAAAATAAGATATAAACTTTACTTTGTATACTATTTTAAAGGCCAGATTCGCAACATGGCTGTAACCTAATGGTTAGTACGCCGGCTTTAAAGTTACATGTTACGCCAAGCTAGCTCAGGGTTCGAATTCCGAAAGCTTACAATAATAACTTTTTTTTTAATAATGAAAATATATTGAAAAACAATTTATATTATAAAAAAATAAAATTACAATTAATAATGCATATTATTAAAAAATTGAAACTAAGTTTAATGAATATCAATTAATGAAGGGTCTGGTATTATTGTTTGACAGTTATTAATTATTATTTTCATTAAAACTAATAACGTGTACAATGATTGTAGAATGTAGATTGTACAACTCTGTTTCAATGAAAATAGTTAATACCCAACACTCAAACAATAATATCAGCCATTTTTAGACCACACCTGAAGATAGCAACTCGTTGCTGAAATGCGTCGTATTAAAACACAGGAAGTCACAAGACGGACATCAAAAAATACAAGGTATTTCTAATATTTCATAATATTATAATAATATCAGACCCTTCAATTGCTTTTTAATTGTTTTTGAGTAGGTATATCAACTGAGAATTAAAATCGCTATTGGAATTTGTCAGATGGCCGGAGCTTTAAAAACATGGCGCCGTTAGTGGCAAATTTCAAATACGGGGTATATACTTTTGCGTGTAAGCTTGTAATTTTCAAAGTGATAAGAAATGATAATTAATAGGTATAGGTGCAATTTGTGATTGTGCCGGTTCCTAATCCTAAACAAAGGAATTTAGTTGAAGGAGAACGGATTCTCAAAGCCGGACATATTATCAAAATATGTGTGAAAAATATCGAGAAAAATGAGATGTATTTACGGCATATTGTTTTAAAACATCAAAATTAAAAACCAAATTAATCATCCGTTTAATGCTCCTTTAAGGCTGGGTTAGGTGAATAATGTAAATACATAACTGCAACATAATAATATTATGTTATAAGTATTGTAATAAGTAAGTTACTAACCTCAAAATATTTGTATGATTATTGTTAGTGCTAAATTTGTCAATCATCAGTGATTTAACTATTGTAGTAGTACAGTATGAAAATGAGTACATCTTATTATTAACATAAAATATTTTTTTAAGCCATACATACAGTTTCTTCACATTTCATTCGAAAATATTTTACAGGGCAATAACTGACAGTGTTTAATACCATGATATTAGAAAACGTCGCTGATTCCATTTTCTATAAACTTTTTGTTTATTTTACGTGTTTTGTTTTCGTAATAAACAATTTCACGATATATATACACTGTTAGCATGTAAATTTTTCCCTCATTCGTGTAGAATTTTCTACCAGCAGATGTCATATGCCCATTTGACAGATCCCAATACTTAGTTGTTATTTTTAAATAATATGAGTTATTAATAATTATACTAGTGGACTTGGTGCAAAACTTTTTGCATGTGTCTTTAATAGTTTTCTAAAGTCAAAGTGTTTTGCTAAAGACCTGCGGCGCCTAAGGTTATTTACATATACAAAACTTTTATTTGCATATTGTGTCTTTGCAATAGTTTTCAAAGATTGATATGTTTTGACACAGGCCTGCGGCGCCAGAAATGCGGCCCTTCGGGCCTTAATATTGGCAATTTAAGTATATTGTTATTGTTTAAGATGACAGTAAGCGGGCCTCCGGCCGCAATAGTTTCCTACATTTTTTTATATCCACGTTAATAAAGTTCTTTTTGCTTTTATCTTTTGTTAGCTTTGGAATTCAAATTTTCAGGAGATCGCATCCATTTTCACACTTGGCAAACATTTTTTAGCCTATATAAATATTCTAAATTCGAGGGCCCAAAACAGACATATGTATTTTGTTCTTTTTTAAAATTGTAAAGGAAATACAATTTCTAACTTCAATGACAATTTCATTAGCTTCTGAATTCAGCCGTCTCAGTGGCACAAAATTAAATGCGCAGGGAAATTAAAGAGAGAATCGAGAGACTTTTAAGGTCACAATCCACGAGTGGAGAGTTAAATAATAGATTAGCATCAGCTGTATACGGTTTTGTCTAAAAGAACTTCAAGTCGAATACAAACTACTATAGACATCATCTGTAAGGTGTGAGTATACACATAATAATTCTTATGACGTAATATTATTGAAGTGTTACGTTCGGACTGTTTAATATTAATTGCGAATAGATGTTATATTTCCTATAAATGTCAATTTATTTATAACATTTAGACGTAGATTTTGCGTAAGTAAGTTTTACTTCTGTAGTGTGTAACCTTTGAGTATTACTGTATTAGATATAACAAGTTACCAATTCCATCATCTGTATACCGTACCGTCACCATCACCAACTTCGCTGTATCTGACAACTTTTCTTCTCTCTCTCTCTCTCTCTCACTCTTTGTAAAATATTTATGTTTATATTATTGAGACAGAAAAAAATAAAATGGCGTCAGGTTTCAAAATGGCGGCAATATTCTAGAGTCCAAAGCAATGTTCTTCGTTTCACATAGTGTAACCTTCTAGCAGTTGGTTGTTTCTATTTAATTATGTGTATAGGCAATAAATATTAGCTATTTATCGTTTAAAAACTTTACCTTCAAATTTCTACAAAATATATAAAGGTTCATTTGTATCTTTGCCGCCTGTTAACGTTGTAAAATTATACCGCCTGACGAGGGTTAAACAAAAAATTGACAGCTCCCGTGTTCCTGTTATTTTTCACCAGTTCCATCTCTATCACTTAACACAACCATCACTGCAATGTCATAAAGCTCGTAGTGTCGGTTCTTTATTTTTTTAGATTTGAATTCAGGTTAAATTCTCATCTGTGGGTTTAATTTAGTATTGTTATTTTTACAAAAAATATATCCAGAAATATATCTGGATATAATTTTTGTAAAAAATATTTTTCCGATATAATATCTGAATTTAATCATTCATTGAAATCGTCCATTGTTTTCGGAAGACACACCTTATCTCAATTCACTAAGGGTAAAGCATATGTGTATAATCAGCGGTCGCCATTTCCTTTATTTGACGACAAAGTGAAACTCTTTGCTCCGCTCCGCGCTCAGTGATGCGCGCACGTGGACAGTTTCAGAGCTGCATTAAACAGGTTCAGGTGTGACTCGTTAATCTAATTACGGTAGACTCTCTGTTATAGTAACTGAGGTAAAAGATATAGAGGGATTATAAGCATTTAAAAGTGAATCCAGACGCCATTGTGACTCGGCCCTCAATTTTATATGTGAGTAGAAGAAGAGAATAATATTCCCAATCCATCCCGTGTTTTGCCGCCATGTTTACTCGGCCATGTGACTTCAAACCTGGCTTCAATTTTGTATAAGCAGTTGTATACGGTATGTCTCCTCTATATATATTTTACCTCAGTGGTTATAGTAAGTACGATTCGTAGGAGCGGAATATGCTATCAACCTGGCAAATATAGAGAGTTAGAGACTCATTCCTACAGGTCGTGATTTCATCTTCTGACCATTTACACTTACTAATAATATGTGTAATAGTATATTTGACGAATGTTTGCACAAGTTAAGTATGTTAGCAGTTAGCACGCCCAACAGCGAGAATAAAGAATTAGAATACTAACGTAACCGCGCATTTGTGTGGAAAGGAATTTCAGGAAACAGGAAGTTATATAGCAGGCAACTTTAGAGGGGTTACAACAATAGAACAATTAGTATTAACTATAGAGCGAAGGCTAATGTATACCCCCCATTCCCCCGTGGAAATTCATATATTTTTTGTTGGTATTGCCATATAATTTAAGATTTTAGTCGTTAAATTGGAATATTAGGGGCAAAGAATAAAGATTTGTTTGTAAAAAGTCATTTACTCCGTATCTCTGTGGTTTTTCAGGTTATTCCGGACAAGGAGCAAACAACTAAAACCTTAAACTAGATGGCAATACCAACAAAAAATATGTGAGTCATAAATTCCCACGGGGGAAGGTTTTATTTTGGTAACTCATTGTCTACTAATACCTTCTTTTTTATTATATTTAGTAGTTTATAAATTCATTGTATAACATTATTAATGTTTCGATAGTGTAACTATATTAAATATAACCTCGTTATTAGTTGACGTTTAGGAGAAATTCAGGATTTATTGCTTTAAACTATAATACAATATAAAAAAAGAATAACTGATATAAATCTTAACTTTATGCTCAAAAAACAAAACAAAAAAAAACAATTAATTTGTCATATTATATCTACTACATGCTTCCGTGTAGATTCTCACGACTGCCTTTAAATAAGGGCCTGTTGCGGGATCTTATTCGCATCGTTCGTTCCGTCGAGTTTAAAATAGGACTTGCGTTTATTAACATATTATCGACATATTATAATTAATATTTAAATTGAAATTGACAAAAATATTATACCTGGTTGATAAATGAATATATTATTTTTAAGAACAATTTTGTCCATACGTACTTAAATTTAACATTAACATAAAAAACATATGAGGAACACATTATTTTCATTCAAAACGTTACTTAATGGCAAAACAAAATAAGTTTAGCAGATTTTGTCAATATAATATAAAGTAAGAAATATTGGATTAAATAATATTTATGGATTATTGTATAGCTCTTTCTCTTTTTGAGAATTGTTGGTCGGCATTATTTCAGTATTGGTATCAAATCGGTGCCGCTTTGGGTTGAAAAAAGTGCTGTAACGAGTTTTAAGAACGCTACTGCGATTATATCTCGTAAAATTGTAAACCGCGTAGCAGCTAACAGCTAACACCGCGTTGTGTGAATACCGTATTCAAGGTTTAGTCACCCCTACATTGACGAAGCGTCACTGTTGGCAGAATTGTGATGTTGAATATAAAACGTTTCTTTCGAGCCATTAAACTTTTCTACACATTTGATACTATTACACATGAACTGAATTTGTACGAAAATGTGCCTAAAAATGCTTTTTTATTCAAACTATGACGCTTTCAATTTTACTTTACACTGGCATGCTTTAGAACTTATCGAACTTAACTATTCAATATGTCCTTTGTTCAAATAAAAATAAAACACTGTAGACATTTACTGTTCCAAAGAACGACAAATTTTAAATTGAAAAGTTTAATTAAAATTTACTTTGTTTTATTCATTTATTTTTTATTTGAGTATTTTTATATTTACATACTACGAAATTTTTACAATTTTTTTTTATTTGTAGTAAGAGTGATCTTATATTTGAGTAGATCGCGCTTAGGGAAAAATGCTAAATGAATAATAAATTAACAAAATTAAGGCATCTATATGACAACGGATACCCATAAATATAAGTGGGGACATTATGATGTATTTTTCAGCTTAACAGGTAACGTTTTTACGAAAACTCATCATTATGGTGACTTTACAAATAAAAAAAGTTATTAAATAGAAAAAAAATTACTTATACCTACATTAAATAATATACCTTAACCAACTATTTTTTTTAACTTTGACATCAAATATCTCAATTAAACTTTCCTCTTCAACATGTCACTTTTCTGGCATTGCCATAATCAAAAAAAATATTCTCTTTCCGAAAGTTGAGATTGCCATTTAAAAAAATGGCCGATGACGTCATAACTCAAAAACAAAGCACGATCGAAAAGTGAAATTTATCAGAAAATATGTTTTTTTAAAAAATTAAATCGACGTGTCCGAGCATTTTTCTCAAAAAGTTTTAGTGCAATTTTGAACCGCACGTATCCAGACTTGACGTGCTCACTGCATTTAAAAATACGATATAAATAAGAGCATTATTAAATAAATTAAAAAAACAAAAAACCTGACTGCGTAAAAAAAACTAAAAAGAAAAAACAAGTTCAGTACTAAAAAAATAAATTCTAATGTGAAACATAGCGATTTTAAACAGATGGGAACCATTATTGAGAAGATTTGCGCCGATCTAGATTTCTTAGGTCCCGACTGTTTAAAATAGCTATGTTCCACATTAGAATTTATTTTTTTAGTATTGAAGTTGTTTTTTCCTTTTTAGTTTTTTTTACGCAGTAGAGTTTTTTAATTTTTTTTATTTATTTTTTTATTTTATTTTTCACAATATGGCGTCTCATTTTCGTCATATTAAGTTTTGATTACTATCATGTCTTTAGTGACTTTCGGACAGTTAAGACAAATCGATTGACATAAAAATCATCAAAATCGGCCCACGAGTTTGGTCTCTAGAGTGCCACAAAGGAACAAACATACATACATACATATACATAGACTGATAAACACAAACCCTCCTTTGCGTCGCGTAGTCGGGTAATTACGCTCTTTTAAGTAATTTAATCGTTTACCAGTTTACAGAAAAATAGTAATATAATCATAGGATATTTTTGACTGATAGTGAGACAAGTTAAATTGAACAAGAAATACCTACAAAAAACGTAAAAGTAAATGTAAAGTAATTTTTTTTGTTATATCACAAAATATGTGTTTCTGCTAAACATAACAAATAAAACTAAAAGTTATGCTAGTCAAATTTATATATAAAATAAAAGGAAGCTTTGGAAAATAACACTTGAAGAACTTTAAGGTAGACCGGTGAGTAGGTTGCAAACATTTTTTCGTTGTGTGGAAAGTTTGATCAAGTCAAAACGTTTTTTCCTCCAAATATGCGTTATGTCTATTGCACCCGGAAGGATTCTTCTTGTTTTTGTATATACTTTTTGTGTGATGGCTTTTTTGGCGTACTTTTCTGAATAAAGACAATAACCGTACGGCTTTACAGAGACGTACTAGATTTTTTTAACAGTTATCATATAATAAATATTATAATGTATTAGAGAGCATTACATATACACAATACCCATATATCAGTATACTTAATATACTTAATGACACTAGTAAAAATGTTTTTATCCGACTAAATTTTATATTAGAAGATTTTGTGCATTTTGTAGCTCTAATCGATTTATTTTTTATAAGTTTTTTTAAATCGGATAATTAGCTAATCCGAATTAGCTAGGTTTTTAAGTCATAATGAAGTTCTTTTTTTACATTTCCATAAAAAATTTACAATGAAGCATAAGTTTCATTATTTTTTTACTTTTGTAAGGAAAGTAGAACATGATAATATTAAAACAAAATATCACATATTAAATAACAAGAAATCTATGGAAAATCTATTGATGAAACTGGTTGAGAAAAATTATTTATCGCCACTCAGCAAATATAAAATAATTCCGCTAATACGCGGTATTGTTATAGTCTAAGAGGCAGTGACGGATTTTCTCAAGTGTCTACGTAAGGCAAAATAATTTTAAAAATACCTGTATATAAGTATTCCCAATTTTCCCAATTTTAGAATCTGTAGGTCTAGCAGCCTTTTTTTCATTTTCTGTAGGTATTCTAAATCATTACTCATTGAGATAGAATTAAAAAAGTCTTGCATATTTCTTTAAAAATGTATATTTTTACCTGTCTAATACCTGTCACCAAAGGAGAAAGATCTACAGATTCTCAAATGGGGAACACTAATACAGGTATTTTTAACTTACCAATGGAAGTTATTGTAATAGGTTCGACTTTGCGACTGAAAAATTTTGACATATCTGGAGGTTTTAAGGTCCCTAGAGTCCGAATCTACTATTTTTAGAGAGATATCTGCGTGTTTGTGTGTACGTATGTTCGTTCGTTCGTACGTACCTTAGTTAGTTCGTACGTATGTACGTTCGTACGTTGGTGAACTTTTTTTCGGCTCGCATATCTCGATAACAATTAATAATGATATCGACTCCGGACCAATTTCATTCGACACATATTTACATAATGAACACCTGATTAGGTTTACAGAAAATTACAATTAGCGTTTTTTTTATCTCTAAGGGCATCCAATGGGAAGTTAGCAGTGTGGTTTTACCCATACACCAAGCCTCTTTTTAATGTTAATTTGTTTTACGTAGACACTTGAGAAAAATCGTCGCCAGTTCTCTGTCTATAAAAACAAATTAGGTTGGTAAAATACACTATATTATATTGTTTAAAAATAATAATCACGGTCCATTTTAAGAAGTTTTTTAACATTTTTCAATAGTATGTCATGATATTACAAAGATCTTAATCAGCATAATTATAAATATAAAACAATAATTATTAGACGAAATATTATACTTAAAGTTCATCTCTGTTTGAAAAGCATTTATTTGTACCAGGTGTTAGGTGAAACCGTAACCTAAAGTATTTTTACTTCCCACCTCTACTATGGTAGGGAAGTAATGGATTCAGTCCGAAAACAATATTTCGAGATTTTAACAGATTTTCACGTTTTGAGACCCTAGCAATCGTTTAAGATCATTTTCTGACTGATGTCTGTATGTGTGTGTGTATGTGTGTATGTGTGTATGTGTGTATGTGTGTGTGTATGTGGTCAATTTTTCGCCTTCGATATCTTAAGAACGGAACAACATACGGGCATGCCGATTGTTCTATTGTGTTTATCAGCCTTTAACTTAGATCTGATTAGATTTTGAGTCAAATCGGTTCAGTGGATCCTGAGATATTCAAAAAAACGTCCTCAATGTCACGTATTAACATAGGTAAAAAAAAATATAAATGAATTCTAGATGTTATAATATGAAAAAAATGTAAATATTTTTTTTCTCTAAAATGTATAGTTTTCGAGAAAAAAAATATTTTACTAAAAAAAATAAAAATTGTACGTAAATCAAGGTAACCATGATTTTTGCTATATTAAGCTAGCCATCAATAGATCACCAAACAAAAAAGAGGGCCATGCTTTTTTCAAAGAATAAAAATTAAATTGTGTTTTAAAGACCACCAACAGCTAAGGTTATTTGGGCCTAGTCAAAGAATAAAAAAAAGAGTGTTTATTTTTTGCAAATATTTACTAGGTGGGAAGTATAGGACTGGTCATCAGTCGAATTTTTTATTCGAATCTCTCCCGTGAGACTTTTTTAATTGCCCGATATATTGATATAATGTATCGTTATATCGATAAATTGTCCCGGTCGTAGTTAGCACAATTAAAGATAATCTAGAGTGGTTTTTAAAAAAATCCAATTTCATTTATTTTATTTTGTTTATAAATTATGACACACCCAATATACACAAACAGCTGTATTTAGCATGAAATAAAATAAAATAATATACATATGCCACATTTTGAAAGTTTAATGAAGATTCGTTTATCCCGACACATTCTTAGTTGAAATATTAAAAAATGTTTCTTCTGTAGGTAATTTTATTTATATACTTACGTATAGATAGATGGACAAATTTCTTTATTTTAAACATTTAAATGTTATAATAGCGTTTAAAATGAAAATATTACATTATTTTATTATTTTGCTATACTGTGTAAAATAATCTTTACCTAATATAACTTGTCTTTTAAAGCTATTTAAATTTTGTATATTTCTATAGTTTTTACTTACTTAAATAAATTCGAAATTGCAAAATATGATCCAAATCGAGATAAAAAAACAATATGATTTTTTGGAAATTCAGACTGATCATCAACTATCAAGCGTTTTTGTCTAAACACATTGTATAATATTATGTAGCAAAAGTTTATTCCCTATATTGGTAGATGTAGAAGAAGAGAAGACAGTGAACTTAGGGTCTCCAATATCGGAACATTCTCAATTCCTGAACAGGTTTCGGTATTTTGGTTTTCAGTTCTGGAATTCCGGAACTAGTTCTAATATCGAGAAAAGTCTACAAAAATACTGCAAGTAGAAGAAAGATGTATTTTTTAAAATCGAAATATGTTTACGTATATTGATATAGAAAACGTTAAATGAAACTTCGAGTCAGAAATTTGCAAACAAGTAAAAAAAATGAACATTATCGACTAGTAATAACTGGGAACACTTCGAATATTAAACTTAAAAAACTTTTTTTTTTACCTCTAAAGAACTTAGCAATCATTGGTAAAGAATCTACATTAACGCCAATTTTCTAGTCGGCCAGCAAAAATTTGTTAATTTTTAATGGTTTCATTAATTCCGCAATTGCGATATAAATTTCTTCTGTTCCGGAATCGATGTGTTAGAAAATTTGTCCGAAATTTTGGAATTGTGAAATCTCCGAATTCTGGTATGGAAGCCCTAAGTGTACTGTAGTGGTGCGACCGTCCATGTTCTGTTTGCAGCCGATATCCTCCCAACAGATCGATGACTCGCGACCTGTTCTCATCACATTCAACCTCTCACCTTTTTAGTGCATCTCAAACCCCACGTCACCTCACCTCGATCTGCTATCACCGCATCCCCTGCGTCATCACATCTAGAACATTTCGTTCATTTCACTCTAGTTCGTCTACTGTACTTCATTCAACACACCGTACTCTTGTTTTGCAACAAACTGATCATTTGTTTCTCGACTATAGTGTTTAATCTCAAATTAGATAATCACAATCGACTATTAGACCACGGGATAAGTATTTTAGAGTGGAAAAAATCCAGGCTACACTAATAATGTCAGGTATTCACAATCATTCTGTACGTATGTGTATGGCATCGATATATTGTTAACTTTCCATTGGAAGTTATTGTAATGTGTCCGAAAATCGAAATCAAAATGGAGAAAAAAATTTTATGTTTCAAGATCACTACACTATTTTTACACTATTTTTGAAAAGATGTCTGTGTGTGTATGTGTGTACGTACGTACGTACGTACGTATGTGATCATTTCTTTCTAAGACGAAATCTCAAGAAAGAAAAATGATATCGACTACGTTAGGGTGTCAATCGACGCGTATTAACATAAATATGATCTGAAAGAAATTTTTTCAAAATCGGTGCAGCCGTTCTTTTTTCTTAACTGACTCCAAAAAAGTAGATTTTACACAATATCTCGCGAATAAAAAATGATATCGACTTTGTTAGGGTGCAAATAGAAGCATATTAACATCAACAAGACCCGAAAGAAATTTTATCAAATTCGGTCCAGTCGTTTTTTTTTTTTTATTTAGTATTGTTAAAAGTAAATAATAATTATGTTTTAATGTTTAAAATGATCACTTTTCTGTGTAATTTCTAATTTAATTATTAATATTCAATATTCATCAAACTGGGAAGTTCGTCATGTGGACCTCAAGGGTCGCACTTGTGAGTCCCAATTAAAAGTAACTTTACTCCTAATAAACGACCCCCCCTTCGGCTTGTTATTATTACGTAATGTAATACGAACGAAATGTATGAAACATATACCCAGTTGATTGAAATATTTTCACAACACGACAAAATTTGACATTGATGACGTTCAAACATAATGCTGTGAAATAAGCTTAAAAGATTATGTTTAGAAACATACCGAATAAAAAAACAGTTATATTATTGACACACGCTTAGTTGTAACGTGACGAAAAACGATGATCACCGCACATTATTGGGCTGTTTTCGACTTCCGATAGTTGAGCGCGCATTTTTTTACGCTGGTTGGGATACTTTACTATTCGTATAGCGGTATATTTTGTAGCTACTGGAATACGTCACATACACGCTTCGATCGTTTAGTTCGACGCTTCCAAAAGGAATAGATTTTTTTCGGTCGCTTTTCCACGTCCCGACTTCGTAGTATGTGAGCGGATACTTTATCGTGTGTATCTGAGAATATGAGCATTTTTTCGGCGCACAATGATTTAATTGTAGGATTATTTAAGAGCATTTTAATACAACTTTATTATCAAATAAATGGAACGGGTCCATCGAACTTTCTCACTGAACTGCATCGACCGCGAATTTTCGACTGTCGGTAAACTACTCCTAGGTTTTTCAGCAACAAATGAATAATGGCATTTTGTAGAGTTGATGATATGCCGATTTATGAAAATATAATCTAGGTAGTTTGAGCCGTTTCTGAGAAAAACGTAATTTTAGATTTTCGTTCATCATTAGGTAAACTATCCCTTCTGGATATTTTCGGAACCAATGAATGTCGGCATTGTGGAGTCATTAATGACATGTGGATTTTTGAAATATGCTCAAAAACCTTCTTAAGAAATCCCCTAAAACTTTTAAGTCTATAATTTGGGTTTGATCCGTTAAACGGTGTATCAGTTTAAATTCTATAGAATTATCGCTAGGCACTTGGTAGAACATGATTGAATAAAAATTAATAAACAAACACTGTATCATTAATAAACAAACACTGTGTATCGGTTAAGCCTTTACACGTCATGTAGACACGGACGGGCATCCAAATCTCGTTCTTTCAGTATGTAGGAACCATGAAACGTCTAAATCCGTCGAAATCTTCGCCATGACAAGACTTTCTTCACTCGTATGGAGTTGTAATCAAAATATGTTTTAATTGTGACGAAGTCTGCATCAAATTACAATAATTATTTATATTTTATGTACCTAATATGTAATGGCCAATGAAAGTCACAATGATATAATTTTTAAATTAAAACAAAATATGTTTAAGTATTTGCAATAATATGCCGTTCGATCCAATTTTTGCTCTCATAAGTTATGTGTTTAATGCGGAATTTGCACCAGTAAATTTGCAAATGGTAAATAAATTATTACTTAAATAAATAATACACACAAAACTGGCCATAGCTGTCCACATTTATTTTTAAATACTACGTTTCGGTCTATTATAAAAGACCCTTTTCAAGCACTACTGATCTATACAATGATATGATGTATAGATCAGTAGTGCTTGAAAAGGGTCTTTTATAATAGACCGAAACGTAGTATTTAAAAATAAATGTGGAGAGCTATAGCCAGTTTTGTGTGTTTTATTTATTAAAGTAATCTTTTTCGCTGTCGGTAGAAGCTAATAAGTAAATAAATTATGTTAGCAATGCATTTTTAGAACTGTTTCGGCTGGGGGTTCATATCTTGTTGCAACGTTTCGAAACTCTTGTAAAATTTGGAAGCGTGAATAAGAGCTTCTGTTGCAGTTGATTGTTTTATTTAATTAAAGTTTGTTTTAAATTTTTAAATGATTTTATTTCGCAAAATAAGAATAATTAGTAATTTCTCATTACATACATTTTAATAATAATATCAAAGATTTCGACTCAGTGGCAGTTTTAGTTTTGAATTTATTTATGCGTTTTAATTTTAAATAATTTTAAATGTGATTTACTTTAGATTAGCGTATTGTATATATTTTAAACGATTTTCAATATTAATAATCAATCACCGTATTTGTGGTAATTAGACTATATTGCTCGTTTTATTTTAAAATATTTTCTCTGATAATTTTAACTGTTAACTTGGTCTTATCTGCACACTGAATTAAATCTTTTTTACAAAATTTTAGTAGCGTTTGTGACAGTGTCGAACGACTGTGACATAATTATCTAGAGACGTTAAATAATTATGGACAGGGCCGGCATTGTCACATTGTAGCAAAATCATAATGCCCCATCCTAAATAGATTGTAAGTATCAAGAAAACTAGAAAGAAGGAGGCTATAATTGAGTGGTTGGGGTGGGACTAAATACGTATCACGCAAAGTCTTCTTGAGGGTATAGCTTCGAATCATCGAATGCTTCCATAGTAATTATAAAAAAACTCGGGTCGCAGTGCCAAACCCTGCCGACAATATAGTGTATTTGCTAATACAGGCCTTGTGGCTTTAATACGTAAACTTAGTTTGTTTTTGGACAAAATAAAAAATTTAACCCCTTAATACACCCCTTAAAATAATATTTTTTTTTAATTTCAATATTATTAACAATGCAACCTCTGTACCAAATTAAATACACCCTTCAGTAAGTAAATCATTATCCGCAAACTAGTGTTTTCATAAAATTTGTAAGTCCAGTCCTGTCGGCCCGATTTTATTAAAACTTTAGCAGCACATTTTAATCTTTACTAAAGAGTTAAATTTCAATTTTGAAACGATTCGGACAATTTTTTCGGCATTTTTGGGCCCAAAAACATTTTTTAACCCCTAAAAACTACCCTTAAAATGGTCCGATTGGGTTCATTTTAAATAGTCATCGTGCGGTGATGCATTGCAACGTGCCTACCAAATTTCGTCAAAATCAATTAACTATTTCGAAAATTATTGCCCGCACACACACACACGGGTGGACCAGGTTATAGTAGCAATAATTCACCATTCCGATGGTCCATCGAAAAATAAGTCAACATGCATAATTTTATTTTTTTCCAAAACGCTTCCTAAGGGAGGTACACCACTTCAAAGTTCAGTTTTAAAATTCTTTTTTTTGTCCTAACTTTCAGGTCATTAATGCGTTTTTGACCAAATTTGGTACAAGTATTTATGCTATAGATACTAATTACTTGACGTAAGTAACTTTTGTCAAAATTGTCAAGTGGCGTAGATACAGGGGGGTTGTTTCACTTTTCCCGCCCTATTTTCTGCGCCACTGGATATTTTTAAAGAATAACATTTTTTTCGAATTCCCTGTTCAATTTAGAAAAAAAGAGTCACTCTTGCAAAATTTCGATTTGAGGCTTCGTTTACGAGACAATTAGAGTTGAAAGTTTAGAACACTTCTAAAATAGCCACCTATGAAAATAATAGGTCTGGAATCTTGTACAACAATTGCAAACTTTTTACTGTTTGACGAATTTAAATAAATAATTCATTAATTAAATTAAAAACAACAAATAAATAACTTATGAAAATAACCAACAAAGTAGGCGATACTTGGTTTTGAGATAATTTATGACACTTGTCTGTATTGATTTTTAAAACTGGACTTTGAAGGGCTGTATCTCCCTTAGGAAACGTTTTGGAAAAAAATAAAATTATGCATGTCTACTTATTTTGCGATGAACCATCGAATGGTGAATTATTGCTACTATAACTTGGTCCACCCTGTATATACATATATAAATAGACATTTCCAAAAATGGTGCCAAAGTGTTCAGGAGGCTATGAAACGTCGAGAAATTTTGGTCCGACCCCTAGGTCCCGCCATCCGACCGACGCCAATAGTGTATGTGCTATATGGCAAATACACTAATAAACATTGCCAATTGTTTATAATCTTCTTGTTGCCAACAATTATTGAGAGCGTGCAAGAAGAATAGACGCAGTAGAGACAACATGCGACGTGTTTCGTCCTACCCTTATCACTCAATTTCGATCAAGTTCGATCTTCTTATCTTTAGTCTTCATGATTGAAATAAAGGTTTGGTGAGTTATTTTCTGTAAAACTGTGACATAATAATAAGAAAATAAACGATTTTAGTTTCATTGAAAGTTGCCCCTTATGCGTGATTCTGTAAATATGATCAAAATAGTTTTAGAGTGGAAAAGGCAATAATGCGTGGATGTTCGAAGAAAAATGATGAATAAAAGAACGGTTGCCTCTGTCCACTGTCAAATCTCTAGCGAGTTACAAGGAAAACAAACAGTAAACTGTGACAATTCGTGTGCCACACACAAACATGTGCATTTTAAATTGTTCGGGTGTTTCCTGGTTTCCACTCAGAACTGTGTCAATGCCTACATAAAAGATAGATTGATGAAAATTCAGAATGATGTAGTGTGAAACATTGCTTCGGTGTAAATCATTTGTTGTTTTTTATTTTCTCGAGAAATAATACTGTCTCAGTTATCTAATTTTTACGCTTCTAAAAATGTACCTTTATTCAAAGCCTTGAATAGTGTTTTTAAACTCTGAAATGTTGGACTCCGTGACTCCGCTATAATACTTGTATTAATATATACCGAACTAGTAGATTAGTAATACAGCAATAGCTCCAATTTAGAATGGTACTAGATTCGAAATCTAGAGGAGGCAGATGTGTTATAGAACTTGTCTCTGTTGCTTCTGACAAAACACAGTAAATTAATGTACCTGTTGGTTGCTACTTTATTCGGGTTTTTCTTAAATTGTACAATAGTTAAATTATTACTAATTAGCTTTACCCTAATTTTCTACTTGCATTGAGAAAAAAATTTCAAAAATCTAATATAGAAGTTTAAATACCACTGCTATAGAGTACAGATACTGCTTAATTAAAAGTTAGATAACTTAAATATTTATGTAAAGTTTAATTCATATTTTCGTAGCTAGGTACATAAATAACAGATTTCTGGAAGGTAGTAGAGTATATTAGAAATGTCTGAATTATTAAATTGCCCACTCACATAAACATAATTATCAATATTTTATGTAATGCGTGTAAGCTCTTGTTCACACCTATTTTACTTTAAGCTTTTAGAGCAAAGCAATGAACTACATTATAAGTCGGCCAATATTTTTTTAGTCATTAAAGTAATAAAAGTGAGAGACTGTATTATATCGAAGTTTTAAAGTTCTTTTTTTATCGTTTTAAAAACTTTTCATACAAAATATCTCCGCCTAATGGATTATGGTTATAAAGTTTTCCTTCATATAAATTTATGTGAAGCGTCTGTATCTAAAAACTTAATGTAAGTTTTAGATACAAAGTGCTTAATACAGTTCTTTATAGTATATTTTCTATAGGCAAACTATTTACCAAAACGTCAAATGCAAAAGAGCACTTCGAGGAATTGGCATTAAAAAGGTACTCCCCCATTAAATATAGAACATTTTCAGGGACATAGATTTTCTTATACATCTAAATTTATAATAAGTATTCAATTTTACCTAAGTAAATTTTGTAGTGGTCACAAGCATTCAAAAGCTATTAGGTTTGAAACATGGCAGAAACAGATGTGATATAACTTTACTCTTATGCCTCCGATCAATAAACGCCCATGTCATTAGGTTTTCCATGGTTTCCTTCAATATTCTAATTGTTCAAAGACCATAACATTCGATGCTGACAAAACTGGTCTAATTTTCATTTTCTATAAATCCTGTGCTTATATTATGCTATTGACAAACGGGAAGGTATAACTGAAGATATAGTGCGCGAGCCAGTGATGATGCACCGTTTGGGAGGAACAGATAGAGGACACTGAGCATATAATGTTACTCTGGTCAGTTTGCTCTAAGTGGTTGCGTTCCACCCCTAAGTATCGTTTTTTGAAAGTGACAGAATTTCAGGATCATTTACGTCACATTGCTGATAAAACATCTAAATTTCATATGGAAGTTTAACCTCTGCAGATCACAAAAACGACCGTCTCTTATGCCAAAGCGGCTGTTATCGCCGTCTGTCAGGGTGTCAAAGTTGCACAAATTTACATTATATCGCCGTCATATTGGAAGAACCGTTTTGGATACGACCTTCAATTGTGGAACTTGTTCGTTACTAATAAAAACCTATAATCCTACGAAATTTGGTGAAATACTGGAAATACAAATGTGCAATATTTTTTTTATTATTCACTAAATTCTAAAATTGAGTACACATGGTAATAGGAAATTTTAAAATCAATAGATTTTGTCTCTTATAATTTTCTAGTATGACTTAATATAGTTCTCCTCGTGGTGTGAATATAACATGGTGTGCTACCTAGGGTACCAGTTTTCGACCGCTTTGCGCAATGATGTCATGTAGAGAGCAGATTTGAACTTGAGAACGCTATTTGAGGAGGTTCCACCGCAGTAATTTTGAATAATTTTGGTCCAAAGTATTCCGACCTGATACACTTTCGATAATTTTGCGAAAGAACGAGATCTCGAAGTTACCGGTTACTCGATTTCTAGAAGACTTTTAAGGGGCAAGTTGCAGGCCTATTAGAAAACATGAATATTGAAAATGGATATACAATACTTCTATACCAACTTCTCATAAGCCTTAAAAAACAATTAATAAACAAATTTTGTCGAAATTCCCATTATTTTTTCACAAAAAACGCCAAAAATAATAACTAATCACTAGGTACTGTTCCCTACGTGACGTCACACGGCAAGAGCGAGACGAACGTATCTCACTTAATCGTTGCGCAAGAGCACACCATGCTATAGTCACACCACGGTTCTCCTGAAAATTGTTAAACTAAGCCTACTAGGAAAATCAAATATGTTCTCATTTGGTTTTTATAGATTTTCAGGAAAATCATAAGCCATACTAAAAACTATAAGAGACAAATTAATCTATTGATTTTTAAATTTTCTATTACCATGTGTGCTCAATTTTAGAATTTAGTGAATGAAAAATATTGCACTAGTGTCAAAAGTGCCGTGTTTGGTATATTTCCAGTGAGCGGTTTTTCTCCAAATTTCTTAGGATTGTAGCTTTTCATTAGTGACGAACGAGTTTCAAAATTGAAGGTCGTATACAAACCGGTTCTTCCAATATGACAATGACATTGTGTAATTTGTGTAGCTTTGACACCCTGACAGACGACGACAGGAATAGCTTTGACGTTTTTGTGATCTGCAGAGATTAAACTTTCATATTCAATTTAAATTTTTAAATGATCCTGAAATTCTGTCACTTTCAAAAATCGATACTTAGGGGTTGAACGCAACTACTTAGAGCCAACTGCTCAGAGATACATTATGTGCTCGGTATCTTCTATCTGTTCCCCCCAAACGGTGCATCAGCACTATGACGTATGAAAATCATTCAGGCTCCCGTACTAATAGTAATGATATTGATATGATTTTAACCCCTGTAAGGTAGAAATTAAAAAAATTATTGGCAATGTCTGCGGCTTAGGCATCTCTTTTTTTATAAATAAATACCCGATTGTGAATATGAAAGTAACAACTGTGGTCTTTACACTAAAAGACAAAAAAAAATATAAGAAAACACATTTTTAAAAGACTAGCTTTTATTGAAATGTACTAAAAAGGAAAAAATAACATTTAAAATCGTAAATCGAAAATTTTATGATAGTTTTATAATAATTTGAACCTAAATTATTAAATATAATTTTTTCCTTTTTAGTATATTTCAATAAAAGCTTTTACGTATATTTTCTTTTGTTCTCTTTAATCTTTCAAAATTTTTACTAACATAGGTAATAGGTATTCAATAATTTATTTGATATGTGGAAGAGGTTCAAAACTGACCCGCAAGATTTAATCTAAACTGACTGACAAACAAACAGACATGTGAAGTTGAATAGAAGACTGTAATAGTTAATACACGATATTTTTCAGTATAGGTTTATTCTTAACAGTCTGCTACACCCTGTATAGGTACGTCATGCACATTATTAGTAACAACATAATATCGTTCTGACGCACCTGCAGAAACGTTGGACAGGTGTTGTGGTGAGATAAGCTGAATTAACTGCGGCTGAATGTTCGACTTAGGCGCGGTATTATTGGTGAATATTATTATTATTGCAAAAGCAATAAACAGTGTTCCTGAGCTTTAGCCAATATAAATATCTGAGGCTACAAAACAAAGTTATCTATGTCAGATTTTTTTCTAAACTAAAATTAATGTTGGAGTGCTCGCATGGTGTCGAAAAATAGCGTTTTTTTTTGTTTTAACGCGTGAACTTAATTTAAGCGGGGTACCCGCCTACCTGCAATGCAACCTCAGATGCTTGTGTAAGGAAGCCTTACAAGTTACAACGTATAATGAACCACTATAATTAATAATAAGAAGTATTAGAAATACCTTGTATTTTTGGTGTCCGTCTTGTGACTTCATGAGTTGTTAACACGACGCGTTTCAGCAACGAGTTGCCATCTTCAGGTGCGGTTATTTTTTTATATTATATTATTATTATTATTATTTTTTTTTATATAATAAAACACACACATTCAATGTTATAAAACACACACACATTGAGTGTGTGTGTTTTATAACACATGAAGTCACAAGACGGACACCAAAAATACAAGGTATTTCTAATAGGTACTTCTTATTATTCATATAGTGACTTGGAGACCTAACATTCTAAAAATGTATCACACTATAATTAGTTTATTATCACATACTTAACCATGAATCTCTTGAATAATGATCATTTTTGTGAAGAAACTGAATATAAAAAATAACCATAAAATTTTGTGGTTATTTTTAATATTAAATAACATAATTAGTTTATTATAACCAGTTGCACACAATACGTCGAAACAGCGTAAATGTTATGACGGAGATTATGATACGTCGGACACTAAGTAATAATTATTAAAATTAACGTAGGTATTTGTTGATTTTTATAATGATTAATTATTTATGTTAAATAAAAAATAATGTCCATACAAGTCTTCATGGTTTCCGGGCTTGTAGGCCGTGGTCCGGTGGTATTTCTACCTGACTTTTCGTCTACAACTGCGGTAGACATTCTCAAAGGCGACGTAGCAGAGGTGAGCCGCCAAGGAGGACACTTCGACCGCTGTCATATCGCCTTTGAGAATGTCTACCGCAGTTGTAGACGAAACGTCAGGTAGAAATACCACCGAACCACGGCCTACAAGCCCGGAAACCATGAAGACTTGGAACAATGCCGGCCGTGAAAGCTTGCACACTTGAATATCCATACAATTTGTTTTCTTTATTTAAAAAATTATTTCAATTTCAATACTAACTCCAAGGATAAATTAAACAGTAAACTCGTGGAATACAATAATTATTCATTTTTTTTACTGCAATTAAAAGATACAGCGCTGCTGATCAAACTACTCGGGACATCGTCTTAGGTGAATTCCTTTATAACAGTCAATTGCAAATTCATGTCGGTAAAGAAATTTCCTGTTCGTCGTGGATGGATATACCTAAGAAAGTACTTCAAAGTACATATTAATACGTATTATCTCGTTTAATTGTAGTTAAAATATAGACTACTGCGAGATTCATACACTGGAGGATTAATAAATCGTTTCACTTACTTGTGTACTGTGTAGAGATACAACTGTTACACAACGTTGTTCACTGAACTAAAAAAACATATCGGAAGGTATAAATTAATAAAAAATAAATTTGCAAAACGTTCGATATCAGTAATTTTGGTTTGCAGCCGCAGATTTTATGTATTATGGTCTCTACAGAATGTATTTGAATGGCTTTATAATACATTTCTCTACACAGCTCAGACGTGGTTTCATTAATCGGGTAGTTTAGCTTGAAATTGACTTTATACAGTCTTTTTTAACTTTTTAAACGTATAAAGAAGAAATAAATTTTCTACAAAATAGATGGACAACTTATTTTGATATGGTTAAATAAAAATAAAAGTGTGAAATGCTACGGAAGTAATGTGTCACGGCAGTAACGCAAGGCTCTTTATTCTACTATATTCCACTATCCCTAGTCAGTTGTCAAAATTGTTTGAAATTATATTATGTAGCGGTCATCTATTCGGATCTGTACACATCTCTTGAGAGTACCATGGGACTACTTTTACAATTCCAACTCCACAAAGAGAATGGTACCTACCTATTAATTTGGGTCAAAATTCACTTTTCGCAATTTTACAATATTTTTTCATTTCGAGGTCATTGGAGTCCAAAAAACATATTTTTGGAAAAAGTCTGTTCGTCTGTTGTTCTGTTGGTCTTTGGGCACGATACAGGCCAAACGGCTGAGCGGATCGAAACCAAATTTTGGTAGGATGTTTGACATGTAAAAAGGAAAAGCCCTATTGTTTTTGTGGAAAATCGTTGCATGCGCAGAAAATATATAACGTTGTTTTTTCTGTTATAACGGTACACTGTTCATAATAGTTTATTATTCTATTCACTTTTTCAAGTAAATTTTGTAAAATTTTTTTTTCTAAACCGTATAGTTTATAGTAAATAGTAGGCACAGTGCATTTTTTAGACAGTCTTCCCTACCAACGGTTGACTATTAAGAGTAATTCGTAACCTGCTAAATAAAAAAAACAAAGCATCTAAGTACTACATATTTACAGATATTATAACCCATAGCCTACTACAAAATTGTAAATGTTCTCAATGTTACTTTCCCTATGTTCGGGTTAACCGTTTACATATAACTGTAAATATTTAATATTATTAAGCGTTACCCGCGTCATCGCACACGTTAACAGAAATTTCATTTTATTTATTATAAAATTATGTTAGTATTTTTGAAGTTGGAATGGTCCCGCGTCCAATTGGCTGGAATTTTTTAAATTCAATTATCGCTTGATTTTTTATGTAACATCTTGTATAATTGATACCTATGTGTATTCATTTTGAAGAAATACTGTTTTTTGAAGTTATACTTCTTTTGGCGCGTTGTGGAAAAATGATGATTTTTAGGATGCGCGCGCATCGCGTCACGAAATTTACTGACACCATGAAGTTGCATCGAGTCACGAAATTTACCGACACCATGAAGTTGCAACTGTCAAAAGCACTGTCAAATAAAAATAACTTCAACAAAAGTGAGGTACAGTACGAATAAAAATTATATGTATTAAGAATCTGTTTTAATTAAAAAACAGAAAATGTGGTGATCCTGATGATATTAGAGATAAAACGACTCAAATATGGCTTAAGGATCCAATTAAGAAGGAAATACTGTTTTAATGCATTTGTTATTTATTATTATTTATTATTTTACGAAACGTTAGCCAATAAATGCATTAAAACAATATTTTCTTCTTAATTGAATCCTTAAGCCACATTTGAGTCGTTTTATCTCTAAAAATTATATGTGTTTCTAAATTATTGAGGTTAACGGAGGTATGTATTATTTGTTTTACATTATAATTTATAACTTATTACATTTTATATTATTATTTAATAAATAATTAGATATCTCCATATATTACAATATAAATTTTTTTCAAGCTATAGATAATCTTTTGCAGTTTTTTTTTTTAATTAATTAGATATAAATATAATAAATAAATATATTTAGTAAATTAATAATTTATTTAATATCTTTATTTTATTATTTTATCGTCTTTTTTACAAACGTTAGTACTGGCACGCGGGATAAAATTTTTGGAGTTATTTTTGTTTTGTTACGTAAAATAAGTATAACTTCTGACGTGCGTACATAGTACACACACACTCTTTTTTTTTCTACGCCGTCGAAACGTATCTCAATTACATAACGAGGACCTCTATATAAAAATACAAAAATTCATGGATGTCTTTGGCATCATTTTATTTTTTTTTTCAAAGACACGAATATTTATATATTTTTAGGCGCGATCTTAGCGAAGCTAGAAGCGCCTATATACACTCGCTTTGTCTGAACGTCTGTCAATCTGTGAATCTGTCACGCTTTTTTGTGTCACGTGTACAGCCCAAACGGATGAACCAATTTTTAAAAACTTTTTTTTGTTCGATTCCTTTCGGGGTCTTTTTGATCCTAACGTCGCCCGATTTTTGAATTTTGGCCCCAGAGGGGAGCAAATTAGAAAAAACGGTGTTTTTTGCTTATAGTTTGCTCAATTTAAGTCAGATCGATTCTTAAAAGAAAGAGCAGAAAATTTTAGATAGATTTCATGTATAATATTGTGTCAAAACAGTTTTTTTATACAGATTTATATGATTATTAGACTAAATAAATGCGACTTTATCTAATAAATCGCGAACTTGTTTCGGTTGTCCTTGTCTGTTGCACAGTGTGATATGGATATTGGAAGATAGCGTATGCTCTGTCTTAAATTGCATTATTTCAATATAGTTATTCAATTTTTTGACTGCTGATGTTTGAATTTAAGTTTAAAAACCCTGGCCTACTGAGTTAAAATGACGTGTAACTAATTATTGACGTCGATCGGATGGCGAGACCTAGGGATCGGACCAAAATTTCTCGACGTTCATACCTTCCCGAACAATTTGACTTTCTCTGTCTGTATGTCCCTTTGTACGCTTATAACTCGAGAACCACTGATCCGATTTACATGATTTTTTTTCAAGTAAATAACTTCTTAGGCGACTGCGAGTTTTAAAATATTCTGGTATCACCCAAAAGCAACCGAACTGATTCTCAAATAAAAACATGTTCTGGCATCACGCAAAAGTAAGTAGGTAGTAGATGCTTTGTTTTTTAAACGGTGGTTTTATTTAGCTTGATCCCGTATATTTGTTACAAATCTTGCGACCGACTGTGTTGAAATTTTGCACACATGTGTAGCTCCGGTGACAAAACAATATTATGGTAACTAACTGACCGGCCCGGTTCGTCCGGGCGTAAATCGTACTTTAGAACTTTCACCCACTTCCTATGATCCGATTGAGTTGAAATTTTGCACACATGTGTAACTCCGGTGACAATACAATATTATGGTAACTAGCTGACCGGCCCGGCTTTTGTCCGGGTGTAAATCGTACTTTTGAATTTTCACCCACTTCCCGTGATCCGATTGAGTTGAAATTTTGCGCACATGTGTAGCTCCGGTGACAATACAATTTATGGTAACTAGCTGACCGGCCCGGCTTCGTCCGGGTGTAAATCGTACTTTTGAATTTTCACCCACTTCCCGTGATCCGATTGAGTTGAAATTTTGCACACATGTGTAGCTCCGGTGACAATACAATATTATGATAACTAGCTGACCGGCCCGGCTTTCGTCCGGGTGCAAATCGTACTTTTGAATTTTCACAGGCAAAAGGTCTTTCTCCGGTAACGTTTCAGTGGATCGGATAAATGTTGTAAAATCAGACTAAGGAAATAAAGCACACTAAAAAATTTTGGAGCATACAAGTAATTCAAGAATTACAAGGCGCGATATTCATGTAGGTATTGTGTGTAAACGGTTTTACCGAACATAGGGAAAATAACACAAAGAAGATCAATTTTGTAGTAGGCTATGGCCATAAGACCTAATGTAAATATGTATTGGATTACATAGAAAAAATAGTGCAGTGAATTTTTTAAACAATTTTCCATAGCACCGGTTGACTATTAAGCGAAACTCGGAACCTGCTAAATAAAAAAAGTCATGAGGTGTCGTAAGATACCCGACAGAAGCTATGTTTCTTACGCATTGTATATAAAACCGAATTTATCAAAGATATTGTAACAAAACTCGTTGGTAACTTTGGTAAATATTTTTTATTTATCTATTCTTTCACAACAGTGACAACCGTTTACATGCTTTGGACAATTATTGTTCCTCACTTTATTCACTGTTCGCTTTTTGTCTATTTTTCCGTTGGTCAGTTTTGCTTGACCGTTGGTCAATTTTTGTTGACCAACACTTCGTTACTACTTGACCACTGCTTGACCACTATGTGTCCACCATATGTCTGTGGCACGTATATTGTTCACTGGGTCCACTATATGTCTGTGGTGGTAGTATTTATTTGCCACCTGCAGATATCTTCCACACTGTCTGTCACTTTGCACCAGAAGATTATCTGCACTTAATCACTCGAAGATCTCGTCTGTCACTTTCAAATATCTTCCACACTGTTTGTCACTTGGTACTGGAAGATTATTTGCACTAGGTCACTCGAAGAACTTTTAACTCGCTGGTGGTCTATTTATTTCTTGTCGCACTTTTCACGTCTGCTCTCGTTGAGAATGTATACGTGACTCTGGTGTTTCATACTTGCTCTTGCCTATATGAACTTTCCTGGTCATTTTATATCCATGGTGGCGGGTTTTCTTATTGTTGTCAACCAGAATATTTCTTCGCGCTCAAGGCTGCGTGATCCATGTTAAGCCAACGAATCAAGGCTGCAACCAGCCTGCTTAGATTCGTTACATTGCCTCCCTCTTATACCTGTCCTGTCCCAGGACAGATTACAAGCACGAAAGAAGGGGTCATGTCGATAGTGGCATCTCTCGCCTCGGCTGCATGTTCCTCTTGGGTAGAAATAGCAGTCTACACTCTTCTGTTGGCTCATGTGCGTTTTCAGCCCGAAACTGCATACCAGGATGTTCACTTCAGTATCTTCAAAGATTACTTCCAGCATGTTTCGTACGACTCTCCAATCCAACTGATCGAGCCCACAGCCCAGCTTAGGAACCGCTAATTTCTTGACACCGTCATGAAGTAGGTTGGCCTTTAACTCCATTAGGGTGTTCCACAGATCCACGTATGTAGGTTTCTGGTAGACCAATCGTTTCGTCACCAAATAGTAGATAGGACGGCACTGTTCTAGCAGCCGTAGTACCCTACCGACCGCAGGGACTTGTCTCCATAGTTCCTCTTGGCAACCAAATCGTCGTCGGAACTCACCCGCAATCCCTCTTGACATGCGCAGGTCCGCAGAGACACAGTGAGCGAGTGAGTAGCTGTCGGGGACACCAAAAAGGTCCTGTCGTTCTTCCTTGGTTACACCAAAACGAGCCTTTCTGGTCCCAGAGAAGTCGGCCATGAAATTTTCAAACTTCTGTCGGTCGTCCTTGATCGTTGTTTGCCCGACGATTCTTCTGGCCTGGTGGTCTTGTTCAGTCGTCCTGGCATAGTCTCCTTCGTAAGGCGCCAGTCGATTGGAATGCACTACTCTTGGTTTCCCTTGTGGCAACTTCCGCACACGATAGACGACATCGTTTATTCGCTTCATTACTAGATATGGGCCTTTCCAATCTTGTTGTAGCTTTGGCGACAGGCCACGTCGTCTCCGTGGATCATACAACCAGACCAAATCTTCTGATTGAAATCCACCATCTTGCGCTCGCACGTCGTACCGACTCTTCATTCGATCACTGGCCAGTTGACTGTTCTTGCGGACTCGTTGATGTATATCGTCCAGCTTCTGTTTCAGTTTTGCGGCGTAGCTGTCTCCTACGACTTCTTCTTCCACAGGTGGTCGTCCAAACTCTAAGTCGCAAGGCAGTCGCAGTTCACGTCCAAGCATCACGCTGGCCGGTGTTTGATCGGTAGTCTCGTGAACTGACGCGCGATAAGCCATCAGAAACAGATGCAAGTACCGGTCCCAGTCTCGTTGGTGATCGGAAACAACTTTAGCTAGGTACTTTCCCATCGTTCTATTCATGCGTTCCACCATTCCATCAGACTGTGGGTGCAGCGGCGTAGTTCGTGTTTTGCGAATTCCAAGCAACCGGCACACGTCACCGAAGAGGGCGGATTCAAAGTTTCGGCCCTGATCTGAATGCAGTTCCATTGGCACTCCAAACCGACTGAAGAATTCTTTGACAAGCACCTCTGCCACAGTCGTCGCTTCTTGGTTCGGGAGCGCATATGCTTCCACCCATTTAGTGAAGTAGTCCATCGCCACCAGGATGTATTTATTTCCATCGTCGCTCTCGGGGAATGGTCCGGCTACGTCTATTGCCACTCTCTCCATTGGACTCCCCACGTTGTATTGCCTCATGGGTGCTCTCCTCTTTCCCAAGGGTCCATTTCCAGCGGCACACAATCGACATCTGCGGCACCATTCTTTGACGTCCTCTTTGCAGTTGACCCAATAGAACCTCTCTCGGACTTTTTCCAGGGTCTTCTTCACGCCGAAATGGCCTCCCGAGGCCCCATCGTGAAGTTGTCGCAGCACATCCGGCACTCGGCTTCTCGGTATCACTAATTGAGACCTTACGCTCGTGCCGTCTTCATTTTCCAGTCTTCTCTTCAAGAGACCGTCCTCCACCTCCAGAGAGTTCAATTGGGCCCAATATGCCTTCAGCACTCTACTGGACGAACTGACGGCCTCCCAGGCTGGTCTTCTCACGTCCCGTTTCCACTCTAGCACTATCTTCAGTTCCGGATCCGCTTCTTGTTCCCGCCTAACTTCATTGGGCAACCACTCGTCGTTTACCAGGGTGGTTCTTGAAATGCAGCAAGTCTTCACTTCTTGGCGAGAACAAGGTTGACAATCTTCTGGACACGGTCTTCTTGAGAGGGCATCGGCATTCCGGTGGATGGTGCCCGCTCGATGTTCGGTGTCGAAGTCGTATCCCTGCAACCGCTCGATCCATCTGGCAACCTGTCCCTCGGGGTTTTTAAATTGCAGGAGCCACTTCAACGCAGCATGATCTGTTCTCAACAAGAATCTTCGGCCATATAAATACTTGTGGAAGTGTTCTACTGACTTGACTACTGCCAGCAACTCTTTCCTAGTTACGCAATAATTTCTTTCAGCCTTTGACAGGACTTTGCTGAAATAGCCAATGACTTTCTCGTGCCCGTCTTGAATCTGGGACAGCACACTACCAATAGCCAGATTACTTGCGTCGGTATCCAGTATGAACTTCTCTTCTGTGCGTGGATAGCTCAGTATCGGTGCCGTTACCAGAGCGCGTTGCAGGTGTCGGAAAGCTTCTTCGCACTCGTTGTTCCAGACGTATTCCCGTCCATCTTCAGTCAATCTTGTCAAGGGCTTTGCAATGTTCGCAAAGCCAGGGACGAAACGTCGGTAGTACGTGCATAGTCCAAGAAAGCTCCGAACTTGGTGCTTGTCTTTCGGTGTTGGCCACTCTTGCACGGCTTTAATCTTCTCAGGGTCGGCTTCCACTCCTTCTCGAGACACAACATGTCCAAGATATTTCACTTTCGTCCGGAATATGTGGCACTTCTTCGGACTCAACTTCAGGTTGGCTCCACGTAGTCTTCGGAACACCTCTTCCAAGTTCTTTAGGTGTTCTCCGAACGTGCGACCGACCACAATCACATCGTCGAGGTATACCAAACAGGTCTTCCATGACAGACCCCTCAAAATGGTCTCCATCAGGCGTTCGAAGGTAGCCGGTGCGTTACACAACCCGAAGGGCATGACCGTGAATTGCCATAACCCTGTGCCGATTGTGAACGCTGTCTTCTCGCGGTCTTGAGGGTCCATTTCGACCTGCCAGTAGCCGCTCTTCAGATCTAAGGTCGAGAACCACTGAGATCCTGACAACGTATCTAGTGTGTCATCGATACGGGGAAGTGGGTAGCTGTCTTTCTTGGTCACGTCGTTAAGGCGCCGATAGTCCACACAAAATCGGGTTGAGCCGTCCTTCTTGCCGACCAGAACCACCGGTGATGCCCATGGACTGCTTGATGGCTCTATGACTCCCTGCTTCTCCATGTCCGTGACGATCGTCTCAGCTTCATCTCGTCTCGTCAATGGAAGACGTCTCGGTCGTTGTCGTATCGGCCTGGCATCTCCCGTGTCAATTTTATGACGTACCACATCGGTTCGCCCTTGTTGCTCATCGTCGAGTGCGAAAACGTCCGAATAGCTGTGGATTAATCTTCGCACTTCTCTTGACTGTGCAATGTCAAGGTTCTCACACGAGCCGATAATCATGGTCGCCAATCTTAAAATGTTTCTTGCGACGGTTGGCCGTGGTACGTCCTCTACACATCTGGAAATTCGGGAGGCTTGCACACACTGCCCCAGCAGGGTGTTCTTCTTCAGGGTCACCGGTGTCGAGTTAACGTTCATAATTCTCACCGGTACCGTCTCTCCAACCCTGACTAGTGTTTTTCCCACTAGCACGCCGTTACGAACCGACTTGTCGTAGACAGGTTCAACTACTCGCACACTTCCTGCCCGAAGATCTCCATCCAGACCGGCTCGTATCATCATATCGCTTCGTTCTGGCAGTGTGACGTCTTCCTGGAGCCAAACTCTGGCCACCGAGTCCTCCCCGGGATGTAGGGGAAGTTCCTCGTCACCAACTCTCAGGACACCTTCTTTCAGGTCTAGTGCAAAACCAAATTTCCGCAGGAGATCCATACCTAGGATGAAATCGTCGGAGATGTCAGCCACCAGTACTTCATGGTCGAGCTTCTGGTTTCCAATGCCGATAGTCATCGTCGTCGATCCATGCGTCGAGATCCTGTCACCGGTCGCTGTCTTGAGCATAACTGTCGCTGGCAATAGCCTCGTGGCTTTGTGTACAACACCAGGACGTATAATTGATTTCATCGCACCTGTGTCCACCAGTAACTGGATGGTCTGGCCAGCGACGTTCCCATCGACAAATATGCTGGCCGCGCGGTCTTGAGGTGACACAGGTGCGATGAAATCAATTATACGTCCTGGTGTTGTACACAAAGCCACGAGGCTATTGCCAGCGACAGTTATGCTCAAGACAGCGACCGGTGACAGGATCTCGACGCATGGATCGACGACGATGACTATCGGCATTGGAAACCAGAAGCTCGACCATGAAGTACTGGTGGCTGACATCTCCGACGATTTCATCCTAGGTATGGATCTCCTGCGGAAATTTGGTTTTGCACTAGACCTGAAAGAAGGTCTAGTGCAGATAATCTTCTGGTGCAAAGTGACAGACAGTGTGGAAGATATCTGCAGGTGGCAAATAAATACCCCACACCTGACACCAGTGTAACAAAACTCGTTGGTAACTTTGGTAAATATTTTTTATTTATCTATTCTTTCACAACAGTGACAACCGTTTACATGCTTTGGACAATTATTGTTCCTCACTTTATTCACTGTTCGCTTTTTGTCTATTTTTCCGTTGGTCAGTTTTGCTTGACCGTTGGTCAATTTTTGTTGACCAACACTTCGTTACTACTTGACCACTGCTTGACCACTATGTGTCCACCATATGTCTGTGGCACGTATATTGTTCACTGGGTCCACTATATGTCTGTGGTGGTAGTATTTATTTGCCACCTGCAGATATCTTCCACACTGTCTGTCACTTTGCACCAGAAGATTATCTGCACTTAATCACTCGAAGATCTCGTCTGTCACTTTCAAATATCTTCCACACTGTTTGTCACTTGGTACTGGAAGATTATTTGCACTAGGTCACTCGAAGAACTTTTAACTCGCTGGTGGTCTATTTATTTCTTGTCGCACTTTTCACGTCTGCTCTCGTTGAGAATGTATACGTGACTCTGGTGTTTCATACTTGCTCTTGCCTATATGAACTTTCCTGGTCATTTTATATCCATGGTGGCGGGTTTTCTTATTGTTGTCAACCAGAATATTTCTTCGCGCTCAAGGCTGCGTGATCCATGTTAAGCCAACGAATCAAGGCTGCAACCAGCCTGCTTAGATTCGTTACATTATAAACAATACAATTAAAAAGTTATTATTTGACTGCCATTTTGAAATCTGACGCCATTTTATTTTTTTGTGTCTTATTAAACTCTCAAATATCAATTTTCAAAAGGATCGGATAATTTTTACAAAGAAGTATATACCTATGGCCGCCATTTTAAAATATGACGTCATTTTATTTTTTTGCGTTCTATAAACTCGTCAATATCTATTTTCAAAAAGATCGGATAATTTTTACACAAAAAGTACATATTGCCGCCATTTTGAAATCTGACGTCATTTTATTTTTATATGTCCTATGAAACTCTCAAATACCGATTTTCAAAAGAATCGGATAATTTTTACAAAAAAGTACATTTGGCAGCCATTTTTAAATCTGACGTCATTTCATTTTTTTGTGTTCTATGAAAACCTCAAATAACAATTTTCAAAAGGATCGGATATTTTTTACAAAAATGTACATACGGCCGCCATTTTGAAATCTGACGTCATTTTATTTTTTTGTGTCCCATAAAACTCGCAAATATCAATTTTCAAAAGGATCGGATAATTTTTACAAAAAAGTATATATAATGGCCGCCATTTTGAAATCTGACGTCATTTTATTTTTTTGTGTCCTATGAAACTCTCAAATACCAATTTTCAAAAGGATCTGATAATTCTTACAAAAAAGTACATATGGCCGCCATTTTGAAATCTGGCACCATTTAATTTTTTTGTGTCCTATGAAACTCTCAAATATCAATTTTCAAAAGGATCGGATAATTTTTACAAAAAAGTACATATGGCCGCCATTTTGAAAAATCTGACATCATTTTATTTTTTTGTGTCCTATGAAACTCTCAAATATCAATTTTCAAAAGGATCGGATGATTTTTACAACAGAGTACATGTGGCCGCCATTTTGAAAAATCTGACGTCATTTTATTTTTTGGTGTCCTATGAAACTCTCAAATATCAATTTTCAAAAGGATCGGATAATTTTTACAAAACAGTTCATATGGGCGCCATTGTGATAAATCTGACGTCATTTTATTTTTTTGTGTCTTATAAAACTCTCAAATATTAATTTTCAAAAGAATTGGATAATTTTTACAAAAAAGTACATATGGCCGCCATTTTGAAATCTGACGCCATTTTATTTTTTTGTGTCCTATAAAACTCTCAAATATTAATTTTCAAAAGGATCGGATGATTTTTACAAAAGTGACGTTACACTACTTCGTGACGTGACGTTTCACTTTTTATTATTTAGGTCCCCATCTGAAACGTGCGTTAAGAAGCATAGCTTCAAATAAAAATAGGTAAAAAAACTTTTAAGTTAAACGGTTTTATGAATGTTTTAAAAAGAAAAAAATAATATTTAATTTAGGTTCATAAGTATAAAAGCGTGGGTCGTAAATTCTATGATAATTTATTACAGTCACGACCCACGCTTTTATACTTATGAACCTAAATTAAATTTTATTTTTTTCTTTTTAGTACATATTTTATAAAACCGTTTAACTTAAAAGTTTTTTATCTATTTTTATTTTTAATTTTTTAGTGTGCTTTATTTCCTTAGTCTGATTTTATTTACCCGATCCACTGAAACGTTACCGGAGAAAGACCGTTTGCCTGTGAAAATTCAAAAGTACGATTTGCACCCGGACGAAAGCCGGGCCGGTCAGCTAGTTACCATAAATTGTATTGTCACCGGAGCTACACATGTGTGCCAAATTTCAACTCAATCGGATCACGGGAAGTGGGTGAAAATTCAAAAGTACGATTTACACCCGGACAAAAGCCGGGCCGGTCAGCTAGTTACCATAATATTGTATTGTCACCGGAGCTACACATGTGTGCAAAATTTCAACTCAATCGGATCATAGGAAGTGGGTGAAAGTTCAAAAGTACGATTTACGCCCGGACGAACCGGGCCGGTCAGTTAGTTACCATAATATTGTTTTGTCACCGGAGCTACACATGTGTGCAAAATTTCAACTCAGTCGGTCGCAAGATTTGTAACAAATATACGGGATCAAGCTAAATAAAACCACCGTTTAAAAAACAAAGCATCTACTACCTACTTACTTTTGCGTGATGCCAGAACATACGTTTTTATTTGAGAATCAGTTCGGTTGCTTTTGCGTGATGCCAGAATATTTTAAAACTCGCAGTCGCATAAGAAGTTATTTACTTGAAAAAAAATCATGTAAATCGGATCAGTGGTTCTCGAGTTATAAGCGTACAAAGGGACATACAGACAGAGAAAGTCAAATTGTTCGGGAAGGTATGAACGTTGAGAAATTTTGGTCCGATCCCTAGGTCTCGCCATCCGATCGACGTCAATAATTAGTTACACGTCATTTTAACTCAGTAGGCCAGGGTTTTTAAATTTAAATTCAAACATCAGCAGTCAAAAAATTGAATAACTATATTAAAATAATGCAATATAAGACAGAACATACGCTATCTTCCAATATCCATATCACAGTGTGCAACAGACAAGGACAACCGAAACAAGTTCGCGATTTATTAGATAAAGTCGCATTTATTTAGCTTAATAATCATATAAATCTGTATAAAAAAACTGTTTTGACACAATATTATACATGAAATCTATCTAAAATTTTCTCCTCTTTCGTTTAAGACAGGTTTCGAATCGATCTGACTTAAATTGAGCAAACTATAAGCAAAAAACACCGTTTTTTCTAATTTGCTCCCCTCTGGGGCCAAAATTCAAAAATCGGGCGACGTTAGGATCAAATAGACCCCGAGAGGAATCGATCAAAAAAAAGTTTTTTAAAATCGGTTAGCCCGTTTGGGCTGTACGACTGATACAAAAAATCCGTTACAGATTCACAGATTCACAGATTGACAGATTCACAGACGTACAGACAAAGCGAGTGTATATAGGCGCTTCTAGCTTCGCTAAGATGGCGCCTAACGAGAGGAATCGATCAAAAAAAAGTTTTTTAAAATCGGTTAGCCCGTTTGGGCTGTACGACTGATACAAAAAATCCGTTACAGATTCACAGATTCACAGATTGACAGATTCACAGACGTACAGACAAAGCGAGTGTATATAGGCGCTTCTAGCTTCGCTAAGATCGCGCCTAAAAATTAAAAATAAAAATAGATAAAAAACTTTTAAGTTAAACGGTTTTATAAACGTACTAAAAAGAAAAAAATAAAATTTAATTTTGGTTCATAAGTATAAAAGCGTGGGTCGTGACTGTAATAAATTATCATAGTTTACGACCCACGCTTTTATACTAATTATGAACCTAAATTAAATATTATTTTTTTCTTTTTAAAACATTTATAAAACCGTTTAACTTAAAAGTTTTTTTACCTATTTTTATTTGAGGCTATGCTTCTTAACGCACGTTTCAGATGGGGACCTAAATATGTAATAAAAAGTGAAACGTCACGTCACGAAGTAGTGTAACGTCACTTTTGTAAAAATTATCCGATCCTTTTCAAAATTAATATTTGAGAGTTTTATAGGACACAAAAAAATAAAATGGCGTCAGATTTCAAAATGGCGGCCATATGTACTTTTTTGTAAAAATTATCCGATTCTTTTGAAAATTAATATTTGAGAGTTTTATAGGACACAAAAAAATAAAATGACGTCAGATTTTTCAAAATGGCGGCCATATGAACTGTTTTGTAAAAATTATCCGATCCTTTTGAAAATTGATATTTGAGAGTTTCATAGGACACCAAAAAATAAAATGACGTCAGATTTTTCAAAATGGCGGCCACATGTACTCTGTTGTAAAAATCATCCGATCCTTTTGAAAATTGATATTTGAGAGTTTCATAGGACACAAAAAAATAAAATGATGTCAGATTTTTCAAAATGGCGGCCATATGTACTTTTTTGTAAAAATTATCCGATCCTTTTGAAAATTGATATTTGAGAGTTTCATAGGACACAAAAAAATTAAATGGTGCCAGATTTCAAAATGGCGGCCATATGTACTTTTTTGTAAGAATTATCCGATCCTTTTGAAAATTGATATTTGAGAGTTTCATAGGACACAAAAAAATTAAATGGTGCCAGATTTCAAAATGGCGGCCATATGTACTTTTTTGTAAGAATTATCAGATCCTTTTGAAAATTGATATTTGAGAGTTTCATAGGACACAAAAAAATAAAATGACGTCAGATTTCAAAATGGCGGCAATATGTACTTTTTGTGTAAAAATTATCCGATCTTTTTGAAAATAGATATTGACGAGTTTTATAGAACGCAAAAAAATAAAATGACGTCATATTTTAAAATGGCGGCCATAGGTATATACTTCTTTGTAAAAATTTTCCGATCCTTTTGAAAATTGATATTTGAGAGTTTAATAAGACACAAAAAAAAAATGGCGTCAGATTTCAAAATGGCAGTCAAATAATAACTTTTTAATTGTATTGTTTATATCTTTGATAAATTGTTTTTTATATACAATGCGTAAGAAACATAGCTTCTGTCGGGTATCTTACGACACCTCATGACTTTTTTTATTTAGCAGGTTCCGAGTTGCGCTTAATAGCGAGCTTAATAGTCAACCGTTGATAACATGGAAAATTGTTTAAAAAATTCACTGTAGGTACTATTTTTTCTATGTAATCCAATACATATTTACATCAGGTCTTATGACTCATAGCCTACTAAAAAATTGTAAATCATCTTTATTTTCCCTATGTTCGGCAAAACCGTTTACAGACATTGCCTACATGAATATCGCGCCTTGTAATTCTTGAATTACTTGTATGCTCCAAAATTTTTTTTGTTTAACTTTTATTATGTATCTAAATAACATTCATTAGCAATGTTATCCATCTCCTATCATGTTATGTATTTCTCAATTTTGCAATCGAATGTACAATAGTAAGAATAAAGATTTAATATTGGTTATGTAAGTTATATTATCTACATAATAGGACGGATAAAGTCAACCTCAAACGAGTGTCCCATAGATTGGCTGTTAACCTAGTCGACCTACTACGTCAACACGCAGATTCACCAAACTTTCTATAACAGTTTACCGGTCAAGCATTGTTCTCGTTAGATCGCAGAATTCAGTCTAAAGAATGTCCTTCAATTCATCTGACTAACTGTTCAGCTTTACTTGTGCTTTATATATGTGTTCGAAAAGGATTTACCTAACTGACGTAGCATTCATCTGGATGTGTTTAGATCCGTTTGCACAGTATACTCAATCGGTAGTTACCGATTGCCGTTTTAAATTCGCTAAAAAAAAATTAAAATTTCACGAGTCTGATACGCGATTACTTCTCTACAGAATAAGTTCTCAATAACTTTATCCGGAAGATATATTTAGGAATTGGTTTTCGTCACTTCCAGATACTACTTATCCTACAGATAAAGTTTTGTCTGACAGATATTTATTTAAATGCCCTCTGCGCACAACTTCAAATCGAGTAGTTGCTGGGACGCCGAAATTATAACCTTAAATGTAAACTCGAGTGCGTATGTCGTAGTACTTTTAGCATTATCTGCGCGAGATATCAACGATTTCTCTAAGGAAGGTGGAGAAGAGTTTTTTTAATATTTTAGGTTATAGGTTTACTCTGCGCTGGAAAATTTGAACACAAAAAATACTAGAAATATACTAGAAGTCCTAAATAGTGTGCCGATGAATATACGTAATTTAAGGTAAGTGAAGAAAGCAAAAATGTTATCTTCAACATATTTTTATCTGGAAGTCAGCTATCGGGAAGTGTAAAGATATCGATAAAAGTTAAAAATAGATAATCTTTTTACTCATTTTAGATGGTCACGTTACCACGTATCATCGGGTGTTTAAAAAATATTACGTTCCAATAATCTGAGGAGCTAGCGACGGTTTTCCTTTAGTGTCTATGCAAAGCAAATTAATATTAAAAATACATGTACAGTCGCGGACTTAATAAAGTTTACACTTGAGTTTTTCAGTCTAAGTTCACAAAAAGTGAGTAGCTTAGCAACAAATTTAGTTTTTAATAGGTTAATGTAAATGTCAAAAATTGAAAGAAATAATTGTCGTTTAAATGCCTCGAAATTATTAAAACGATGAACAAAAAAGAAGAATTATTGCAAGATTGGAGGAAGGAATTTGCTAGTATCAAAATATATTATCAAATCTTTTTATGTTTTAATTGAATAATATTCAGTAGGTAATTTAGTTTATATAATAAACAACTGAGGTGTTTTGATAATAATTTTAATGAATTTTTAGGATGTAACCTTAGTAATTGTTACTTTACTATCAAAAGCCAAATTACAATATGCAAAAATTAAAAAAACCGGTAACTAGATGATACAGGTGTAAACTTTTTTAAGTCCGAACTGTTACACACGTATGTACGTACGTACGTATGTGTCAATTCTTTCTAAGACGAAATCTCGAAAACGAAAAATGATATCGACTACGTTAGGGTGCCAATCGACGCGTATTAACGTAAATATAATCTGAACATTTTTTTCTCAAAATCGGTTCAGCCGTTCTTTTTTCTTAACCAAATAGACTGCAAAAAAGTAGGTTTTATATGAAATCTCGTCCAAAAAAATGTTATCAACTTCGTTGAGATGTCTATCAAAGCATGTTAACGTCACTATGATCCGACATACATACATACATACATACATACGTACGTGCACACACACACACACACACAGAGACATCTTTTAAAAAATAGTGTAGTGACCTCGAAACATAAAAAATTTGTTATACATTTTGATTTCGATTTTCAGACCCATTACAATAACTTTCAATGGGAAGTTAAAATACACCAATTTGAACAATTTCTTTAAAGTATCTGTCTCAATAAGTAATTCAGGCCTATTGGTTTTATTAGAGGTTTTGAGGCTATACGCAGTTTTGTGAAAATTTTCTATCTATAGCAATATAGTCTGACTATTGTGTAAGGGCGTTTTTATATTAAAATTTATTTTGAAAATGATTCTGGAATATAAAAGTCATGTGTGGTTCCCTATACCAATATTTTTATGCAAAAAGGTGTTGCAAATAATTACTGGAAATCCAGAACTCATTTATGTAATTCAAAAGCTTTGAATGGAAAGTATTTTATAGAAAGTGAATAATTCGCAAACAGTTTTAATGTTATAATAATTGAAAATGTTTTCAAATCCTTTACGTTGACATAATATATTAAAACCTTTCATTTGGGAAATGTGAAATGTTTGCTTTTCTTTATACGATGCTATAGTACATAATAAATTGTGAATGGAAATAATATAAACAACACAAAATGGCTTTGAAAACGTACAAGTGTCACTCAGAATATAATTAATTACGTTAATATAAAAAGCTTTTGTTATATTATATTATAAAACTTCATTACAGTTTTTTCACCTGTTCTGCCTATATACAAAATGTAAATATCACTCTTTGATGAATTCAAATGAAAATATACCTACATTAATTTGTGTTTTATAAAAAGAATAAAAATAATCAATTATTATTCTATTTCATAATCGTATTTTAAAGAATTAAGTGATCATGACAATTGAAATTTCTGATCACAATAGATTTCAGTAAATTGTTTTTACGGTTAATAAAACACAAACTTATGCGTTTATCTAAGATTTTTTTTTAATTAACAAAAAGAAATACCGAGTAAAATTAACGGAGTATATAGATACGGAATTTATTTTATTTATTGTGGATTATAGACGCGTCGACAGCTTAGGTCATTAGCGTCTTACATACAACAAATATCATAATATATCAGTTAAAAACTAAGTAACATCACAAAACATCCATGAGCAGAGGTGGGATTCGGACCAATGACAGTCTGATTCAGAGGCCGCGACGCTACCAACTGAGCCATACTGTCCTCTTATAAATACGGAAGATACACCAAGCCTTTCAACAATTTTTTTAGCACTACCAAAAAAATCACGATCAGAATAATTTCGAAATCAGTATTCAAGAAGGCATCAAAAATTTAAAAAAAATGGTTTAAGATAATTTTTTTTTTTTTTTCGATGTGAGACTTTTTTGGATTAATGGAGACCAGAACGAGATTGCCTATTTCTCGCCATGTAATGAAATAGTAGATGATAGATAGATTATTAATATTATATATTATAGTAACTTTATTCTGCTAATACTACTAAAACAGTGCAGAAAGCATCAATACGAAGTACAAATTAATACTTACAGTTAAAAAAATCCTCGATTTCTGTTTAAAATTTGTAAGTTGTAGATTTTTGCCTCTTAAGGTAATTCGTTAAACACTTTCAATTTATTGGCAGAACCTTTGTTTACTATGTTGTCAATGAGATATAATCAAATCTGTAATCTGTACATGTTCTAGTGTTGTATGATGTGAAATATTTCTCAAAAAAATTTAAATGAAATTAAACAAAGTTTGCACATTCTAGAACTTAACATCGAAAATCTTTAAGATGTGGATTCAATTTTCCATAACTATATTAATAACAAATTGAATATTTTAATAGGCATATATATTGTACTAAAATAATAACAAACAATTTCAAAGTGCTATATATAGTTATTAAACAGCTGTTTCTATGGGGTTCTAGAAATGCAGCAGCTCTTGGTAAGATTTGTTTTTTTAAATTCATCGAGTATTTTTGCAGGTTCGTTTGTCGTTCCAATATTTGATTCTATTTATATTACTCAGTCGTAGGGCCAGCGCATACAATATTCCTCTATTTGTACCGAAAACGCGCGATTTAGGATACTAAAATGATGAGTTGACGATTCGATAACTCAGCTACTCGAAATTTCTCATGATACATTTAGTAGCTATTAGTAGCCGCATCTGATGATTTTCAAGCGACTTAATTCGCGCGACAAAAAGTAGCATGTGTGCACTGGCTCTTAATTGCGTCTTTAAGAGTAATTCACTTAAAATAAGAGTGCAGATCCTATAATATATTATTAGTGTATTTGCCATAATATGGCACATACACTATTGGCGTCGGTCGGATGGCGGGACCTAGGGGTCGGACCAAAATTTCTCGACGTTTCATAGCCTCCTGAACACTTTGGTACCATTTTTGGAAATGTCTGTTTATATATGTATATATATATATATACAGGGTGAGTTCGACCACCCGTATCAGTCGTTTTTTTCGAAAACGGTTAGTCGTAGAGAGTTGTGTCAAAAATTTGTATTATAAAAGCCCTAATAAAGAATCGAATGGTGATAATTTTTTTTTCCGGGAAGGTCGGCTTCCCTATTAGTTTGCTCCAGAATGTCCAGAACTCCGGAATTATAAATGTAACGATAGGTCGAAAGTGGTATTGTTGAAAAGATCTTTAAAAAATAAGCAAGTTTTGTAGGAAAATTTTTTTTATTACTGCCATCCCTGTTAAGTAATATTTGTTTGAAAATACTAAATTAAAATGTCATAAATCATAATATCGAACTTTTTAAAAGTCCGCATTTAAAATCTAGTTACCTATCTATCGATCATTAAATACTGAAGAAGTACACTCATAGTATAATCAGAAGAGCTCAGTAGTATGTATTAAAGAGTAAATGGAAGACAGTTTGAACACTTGTGACAATATCTAAGGTTGCTAGATTTTTAATGCCGACTTCGATCGTTATTATGAAATTTTGATTTAATAATTTCAAACGTTTGTTACTTAACAGGGGTGGCAGTAATTAAATAATTTTTCCTACAAAACTTGCCTATTTTTTAATGAGCTTTTCAACAGCACCACTTTCAACCTATCGTGCTTTCTAAAATTCCGGAGTTTTGAACATATAATAATTTATATTTATACTTATAGAAATTTACAGGGGTGGCAGTAATAAAAAAAATTTTCCTACAAAACTTGCTTATTTTTTAAAGATCTTTTCAACAATACCACCTATCGTTACATTTATAATTCCAGAGTTCTGGACATTCTGGAGCAAACTAATAGGGAAGCCGACCTTCCCGGAAAAAAAAATTATCACCATTCGATTCTTTATTAGGGCTTTTATAATGCAAATTTTTGACACAACTCTCTACGACTAACCGTTTTCGAAAAAAACGACTGATACGGGTGGTCGAACTCACCCTGTATATATATTTAGATATTTAGATATATGTGTACGGGCTATAACTTTCGAAAGAGTTAATTGATTTTGACGAAATTTGGTAGGCACGTTGAAATCCATCACCGCACGAAGCCTATTTAAAATGGGCCCATTCGGACTATTTTAAGGGTGGTTTTTAGGGGTTGAGAAATGTTTTTAGGCCCAAAAATGTCGAAAAAATTCTCAGAATCGTTTCAAAATTGAAATTTAACCCTTTAATAACGATTAAAATGTACTGCTAAAATTTTAATAAAATCGGCCCGACAGGACCGGACTTATAAATTTTATGAAAACACTAGTTTGCGGATAGTGCTTTACTTACTGAAGGGTGTATTTAATTTGGTACCGAGGTTGCATTGATAAAAATATTAAAATTAAGAAAAAAAATATTATTTTAAGGGATGTATTAAGGGGTTAAATTTTTTATTTTGTCCAAAAACAAACTTAAGTTCACATAATAAAGCCACAATGCCAGTATTAGCAAATACACTATATTGTCGGCAGGGTTTTGGCACTGCGACCCGAGTTTTTTTTATAGTTGATATAGCTAGACTGTTGCTGTACTGAATTCGATGTATAAGTATATTGTAATTTCTGAAATTTCTGTAAAGAATAGATAGATAGATAGATAGATAGATAGATAGATAGATAGATAGATAGATAGATAGATAGATAGATATATATATATATTTAGTGACCAATATTGGTATAAAACGTCAGAAAGATACAAAGATACAAAGTAATTATTACATAAATATACAATAAATTCTACACGCTACAAGAAAAGAAATCTTCGAAATTGTACAAACACATATTTTGTAGCACATTTTTAATTTTATTTTTAAAAGTGTTCAGCGGTAAGGCCTTGATTTTGTCTGGAAGATGATTATAGAATTTGGGTGCCCAAAAGTTGGGACCATTAATTAATTGATTGTTTTTATAAAAACGTACCCTTATGTCAGTACAGCTTCTGGTGCTGTGAGAATGTACCTGATTTGCTGTCTCAAAGATTTCCAGGTTTTGTTTTACATAAATTAAGTTTTCATATACATACAACGAATGCAACGTCAAGATGTTAAAGCGTTTAAATAAAGGAGCACAATGTTCGGTTGGTTTCTTTCTGGCAATAGTGCGCATCGCTCGTTTTTGTAATTTAAAGATTCTCACAGCATCAGGAGCTGCTCCCCATAGCAGTATACCATAAGATAGGACGGAATGAAATAATCCAAAATACACATTTTTAACGACAGATTCTGAAACACATGTAGAAATCTTTCTAAGTAGAAAAATTATAGTTGTAAGTCTGTTGCTTACATAATTGATATGTTCCTTCCACTTCATGTGAATTTGCAATATGAACACATGTATTAAACACTTTATTTTGGCTAATTATTACAATACTTTTTTGAATATAGATAAAAATGTAAGGTAACTATCCCAAGAACTTTGCAATAAACTAGCAATTTTGAGTTTATAGTGCCCCTGACGCCGTCTTTGAATTTCAAAAAACAAATTTATTTTCAAAAGATAGTTTGTAATAAGATTTTGCCTTGATTTTGTTCGAATTCTTTAACTCAATTCGTTAAAAAATTAAGACGGGGAGACAGTTTAGACGCGTACATACTGCAAATTCAAAAATTGATATTGATATAGGTCATTTTTCTGACGTAAAAATCTGGTTAAACATTTGCAGGGTTAACTTATTAAAGCTTTACAAAAGTGAAATGCATAATATTAAACCACGAAGTAAATGTAAGAATTTATTAAAATTAGCGTCATGGTTTTGAAATCATAGTTGTGGATTTTTAACACGCTTATATTAGTTTTATCGAAGCCACGTACAAAAGTAGCGCAGTTTACACAATACTTAGGTATATTCGAGCGTATATTAGTAATTCTATTTTACTGCAAATAGCAATACGTGAGTGAATATTTATACAAGCTAGGTGATCCTACAATAGTAAATAAATAATACAAAAGGTCGAAATATTATTGTTATCTTACTTTCATAAAAATATTATTCAAAAAATGGCTGTTAGGTCAATTCAGTTTATAACACGCGCTATGATAGAATGAGAAATTTTTAAGTTACAAAAAGTTAATAGTTTAGACATAAAAGAGAAATTTCAATATGTAATAATAGTATTTTGTAAGTAATTAGAATTTTCATTTTTCATAAAAAAATTTATAAGTACCTTTACCGAATTTTAGTAATCGTTGTATTTTATATGCATGAATTGTACTAAAATAATAACAAATGATATCCAAATGCCTATTACTTTGACAAGAGTAAATATTTGTGGTTCAAGAAATCCACCAGCTGTTAGAATTGTAGGCCGTTGTAAGATCTGTTCATGAAATTGATTCAATATTTTTGCAGGACCGTTTCTCTCTCCGATATATTTTGTTTCTATTTTTAATACTCCATTTTGTAGTAACACGGCTGTCTTACTTGCTTCTTTAATAAGTAATTCACTTAAAATACACCAAATTATCATCGCTCCCTATAATAATAAAAAAAACCTGTGATTCGATTGACCCTTCAGACCATCCCTTCAGAGTCTACAAAATAATTATAATGTTGATACAAACGTGGGTGAGAATATGTGGAAATAAAATTAAAATTAACAAAAAATTGAAATGTGTTTTTTTTTTAACTTACCAAATGCTGTCAATTTCTTTCTAGCACAAAGGATAAATAAAAAGTAATACTGATTTTTTTAAATTTGCATTTTACTAACCGAGTTACTAACGTTTCGAAATTGACAGCATTTGGTAAGTTAAAAAAAAACACATTTCAATTTTTGTTAATTTTAATTTTATTTCCACATATTCTCACCCACGTTTGTATCAACATTATAATTATTTTGTAGACTCTGAAGATGGTATGAAGAATACCGAAACGTTAGTAAAATGCAAATTTAAAAAAATCAGTATTGCTTTTTATTGATCCTTTGTGCCACGGAAGTGCTCATTTCCAGCAATTCTTAATTTTGTCCACTATCCTGCGATTTTTCTTAATTTTATTATAATCACGATGGGCACGATTTCTAATATAAATTTATTTTTAACAACAAGCCGTGAGGTGGGTCGTTTGTTAGGACTAAAGTGCGACCCTTGAGGTCCACACGACGAACTTCCCAGTTTAATAAATATTTAATAATAATAATTAAATTAGATATTACACAGAAAAGTAATCATTTTAATCATTAAAACATAATTATTATTTATTTTTAACAATAATTAAACAAAAAAAAAAACGGCTGAACCGATTTTTATAAAATTTATGTCGGATCAAAATGACGTTAACACGCCTCGATTGACACCCTTACGAAGTCAATATAATTTTTATTCGCGAGATATTGTGTAAAATCTACTTTTTTGGAGGTTATTTGGTTAAGAAAAAAGAACGGCTGAACCGATTTTGAAAAAATTTCTTTCAGATCATATTTACGTTAATACGCGTCGATTGGCACCCTAACGTAGTCGATATCATTTTTCATTCTCGAGATTTCGTCTTAGAAAGAAATGGACACATACATACGTACGTACGTACGTACGTACGTACACACACACATACACACACACAGACATCTTTCTAAAAGTAGTGTAAAAATAGTGTAGTGACCTTGAAACATAAAAAAATTTTTTCCTTTTTGATTTCGATTTTCGGACCCATTACAATAACTTCCAATGGGAAGTTAATAATTAAAAAAAAAATAAAAAACGGCTGAACCGATTTTTATAAAATTTATGTCGGATCAAAATGACGTTAGCACGCCTCGATCGACATCCTTACGAAGTCGATATAATTTTTTATTCGCGAGATATGTGCAAAATCTACTTTCTTGGAGTCTATTTGGTTAAGAAAAAAGAACGGCCGAACCGATTTTGAAAAAAATTCTTTCAGATCATATTTACGTTAATACGCGTCGATTGGCACCCTAACATAGTCGATATCATTTTTCATTCTCGAGATTTCGTCTTAGAAAGAAATGGACACATACGTACGTACGTACATACGTACACACACACACACAGACATATTTCGAAAAATAGTGTAGTAACCTTGAAACATACAAATTTGTTATACATTTTAATTTAGATTTTCGGACCCATTACAATAACTTCCAATGGGAAGTTAAAAATGTGTTTTCCGGAATTCCTTTAGTTAACAATACGTTCAGTTAAATTTAAATGCTTTAAATTTATATTTAAATTTATAAATGCTCTCTTCCGCATTTGTGACAGACAGACAGACAAGCAGATAGGCAAACAGGCAGACAGGCAAACAGGCAGACAGACAGACATCGTTAGCACAACAATAGAGTTCCTTTTTGGTACGGAACCCTAAAAATCAAATAAGTATATTTTTAATAATAAATTATTATGAAATGCAAAAAGTATTTCTAAATAAAATTAAACGCAAGAATAAGTTTTCCAATTGAGTGTAAACTATAAAGTACCTAATATTTAAATGACTTACGCCCGATAAGTTGCAATACATTATTGCTACAGAAAATAATTGATTTGAATACGGTAATACATGTTGTCCAAGCCATAGCTGTACTGCACTGAAAAACCCAGTGATTCCAGTAAAAATTAGAACACAATAAATTGCTGCCATTTGTAAACCATAAGCGCTGCTTAAATTATCCACTGTTTCAGACATAATTGCGTAACATTTGGCCAAATGTCGTATTTTCGTTATGAACAATTTATTGTTGCTTTGATCTTTTATAGTGAAACATTTTTCCAACAATAGATATTCATTTATCTGAAAAAAACATGACATAAGTGTGTATTTTTGTTTTAAGGAAATTTATTAATTGTCTGTAGATATTTAGGACTTTTTTTATTAAAAATATACGTAAATTCTCCCACATATAATATGAATTTTTGAGCAAACCACTCCGTAAATGTACTTTATAGATTGCAGAATATTATTAATATCACTAGCTGTACCTGTGTTTTGACCTATTATGATGATTTATATAGTTTAATTCTCGAAAAAGATAGCCCCTGTTATGATAGCATAATGTCATATTATAGCCTAAAACCTTGTCCAACATTTTGTCTTTTAATTTGTATTATCAGATCGGGCAGTTCAAACATGACTGGCTGGTCTGGCCTTCTTAATCCATCAGTGATGATTAAGGAGGTCCGGCGCCCAGTAATGTTTGAACTGCCCGATATGATGTGTAGCCAGCGGCGCCAGTTGATAGCCAACAGGCGAACCGTTGGACGTGCGAAAGCTCTCATAAAAGTCACAGAGTGTATTGCTGGTCGAATTGTCAACAACTGTGTGAGAGCTATCTAAAATAAATTAAAAATCATAGGTAATGATAGAGTGCAATTTTTTGCGACGCCAAAAGAAGATACCTGTGTGTAGCTCTAGCAGCCAATAAAATAACTTTATTATTCAAAGAAAACTCCAAAGAATATAGAATCTTAATTATTATTTATTAGATTCTAATTCTAATAATTAGAAAACATAAAAGACTACAAATAATACAGTTAATGAGCAGGATGAGCTTGCTTTTCTAAGCATAACTTCTCAAATCGGGACTGAAATTCTGAAATTTCGACCCCCTAGGATAGCGCCCCGACACCCAGGGAATCGCTACGCACAGTTAGGGAGCCTCTGATATAGGTGATTGTATGTAATAGTGTATGAAAAAAACAACACTGTTACAAGACAACAATTTGCCTTATGATTGATTAAATAAACTAAGCTTGTGAAAATTATGAAGTCTCAAAATGTATCCTCTCTGTACAATGACCACAAATCTTTGGAACCGAAACTGGTAAATAAACTGAATCTACTATAAAGGTGTCCTACGTGATTGGTTAAAATATTTTCTAGTTGTTGATTGTTAAATTTCGAAAGTGACCTTGCCTACTTACAAGGAGCAAATAATACGTGTTTTGTACATACTATTATTATAGCGTTGAATTGTTCAAAACCCACCTGACACGAAAATTTTTTATTTAAATGGAAAAATCGCGCATAAATGCCTCCAATCAATGGCATGACTTGAAGAGGGAAACTGGCCAAAACAAGCACGTGCCAGTAACGTCCCATTTGAATTTTTGTATGTGAAAATGATACATATTTGTTATAAGTAATAAAATCAAAAACATTCATTGCAATCACTACGAATAAATTCGATACTGAACATGCAATACATATTTTATGCATTTTCGTGTAGCTTAAATTCACTTTTAATAAATCATCAATTATGAATACATTATCAAAAATTTTTTTAAATTTGTCGTAATTAATATCAGATGCAGTAAATAATATTAATGTTACAGCTGCTGTATCAATTGTGTATAATAATATCTCCACTATTATTGTTGTTATATTAATCTCTTTATACTTTGGTATAAGATAGAATACAAATCCGTCTATAAAATAAATTTGCAAAAATATAGTTATAATTATTAAAATTATTGAAAATATTTTTTGACGTTTCGGTTTCTTCATTATTCTTCCATCGTCCAGAATGAAAGGATTGATTCCAAATAGTGTATGAAGTTGAAAAATTGGTTGCATTGATTCTACAAATGTTATCATAATTTATTGTTTTTTCCGTTCTTTTACGGTTAAATTTGAATGCTTTATTTATTATATTTTTTTTAGAAAATTTTTAAATAACCATAGAAAAAATCTCTATAGGTACCTCCTATTAAATATTTTTATTTTATTTCAGAGCATTTTTAATTAAGTTTATTAACTTGTTATTTGACAACGTTCACTGAGACACTATAATATTGCGTAGTTTATAGTTATTTATATAATATTTTTACCCAAAATGTATTTTGATATTATCATATTTAATTAACCTTGTATTATACATTACCTCCATATGTTTCTGAAATGGAAGCACAATCAGCTAATGTTTTACAATTAAATATAAAAGCGAGCGAGCACCAAATATAACGATAGCTGGTCAAATTGTGTACGACAAATTTTACAAAAAAGTTAAAGGTAATTCTAACGTTGCACTGAATAAAAAGATTGAAGGATAAGCGCTGTCTCTGAAAATAAGACAATTCTTACTCCTTACGTTGATTCTAATTGAAATTGCTTACTTTTCAATATAGGTTAAGTTGAATTTTAAAAAAAATATTCGAAAAAAAAACTTTTTCAAGACAAGCTTTTATTGAAATGCAGATACTAGAAAGGAAAAATAATTTATAAAAATTTAGGCTTATAATTATAAAAGCGTGGGTTGTAAACTCTATAATAGTTTGTCATGACCCACGCTCTTATAATTCTGAACATAAATTATTAAAAACTATTAATCCTTTTTAGTATCTACATCTCAATAAAAACTTGTTTTTAAAAAGTTTTTTTACTGATATTTTATTTTGTTCTCTTTGTTCTCAAAATGTCTATTATTATAACATTAATTTAATAAAATTAATTGATTATATTTTAATTCAAAAAACGATTGATTCGTGTATTTTCATCGGAAATACATGTTATGTGTACAAAATTTCAAATCGATCGGATAATATGTGAAAGTCGTTCAAAATAATTTGATTTGCAAGATTTGACAAATATGTGAAATTAAACAACAGTTTTTAATTAAATGCGTTTTCAAACTACTCCTAAATTCATAATATGACAAACTAATGATTTTAGTTTTAAATCCTCTGATCGTGAGCGATAATTCAAAATCAACCAGTCGATTTCAAATGAAACTAAACATTGTGATTAATCTGGTTAATCTGCGATAGATGCAATTGAAATGCTATAAATTTGCCTGAATTTGTAATAGTAGTAGGTACCTATGAACCTGCAGCCACAGCTTTTTCTCCATTCTTAAGAATACATACAAAATTGATAAAAATTGTGCCAGTTTACAAACAAATTGTACAAAATTATGTTATGTTTATCTGTCTGACAAAATGTGATGAACTGTCAGATAAAACCAGCGAAGGTGACTATATTCATTTGTTAATCATTCCGTGTAACTACACTGATGCTTAAACCTGTTTATTATTATTAATTATTCCCATTTCTTATTATGTTAAAAATACACAGTGTATCATCAGTCACGCTCGGGTATGTATTCAGGAGGTGAAAATAAGTTGAAAACAAGCCGTGAAGTGGGTCGTTTATTAGGATTAAAGTGCGACCCTTGAGGTCCACACGACGAACTTCCCAGTTTGATAAATATTTAACAATAATAATTAAATTAAATATTACACAGAAAAGTAATCATTTTAATCATTAAAACATAATTATTATTTATTTTTAACAATAATTAAAAAAAAAAAACGGCTGAACCGATTTTTATAAAATTTATGTCGGATCAAAACGACGTTAGCACGCCTCGATTGACACCCTTACGAAGTCGATATAATTTTTTATTCGCGAGATATTGTGTAAAATCTACTTTTTGGAGTCTATTTGGTTAAGAAAAAAGAACGGCTGAACCGATTTTGAAAACATTTCTTTCAGATCATATTTACATTACGCGTCGATTGGCAGCCTAACGTAGTCTATATCATTTTTCATTCTCGAGATTTCGTCTTAGAAAGAAATGGACACATACGTACGTACGTACGTACGTACATACGTACACACACATACATACACACACACAGACATCTTTCTAAAAATAGTGTAAAAATAGTGTAGTGACCTTGAAACATAAAAATTTTTTATACATTTTGATTTCGATTTTCGGACCCATTACAATAACTTCCAATGGGAAGTTAATATAAAGACAAAACTACGGTACTAGTACTACTGACGAGCTACAATCAATAAAAGATTTTATTCAACACATGCACGCTTTTATTGTTTTTTCGTGTCTGTAAAGCGGATCTTAAATGGTCGTTTATCGATTGGTGACGTCATGATCCATTATGAAACGCTTTTCAATCCTATAATGAAAAACACTTGAAAAACCCGTTACATAATGAACTATTATGTACCTCTTTTCGATGTTATAATGCTATGGAAACGAAGTAAATAAATATTGTATCGAAGCCAATGTTTTTATTATGAGATGTACTTCTGTCAGTGAATCTACGGTGTTTGACATTAATTCAATAAAGCTCTACAACCATGAATGTGTTTAATAAAGTATAGTGTGCAACGCGTGTGCTAAATCTTTATGCGTCAGGCGCGATTTTTTAGCACTCGTATGTGGCTTGCAAATGCACACTCGTGCGCGTCCGCCTACTACTCGTGCTAAAAACAACGTGCCTGATGCACAAAAATGTATTTAACACACTAGTTGCACAAAATACTATTTTGAATATCCATTCGAAAGCCCTGTTACAAACAAAATCATCATGGTCTAGTATAATTATTGGCCAATGAGCAAATGCTAAAACAGAAATATCAATCATTTTATGATCATTTTAATATTTTTGACATATTTTGACTCACTGAATTTCCCGAGAAATGCGGAGTTTCTTATGATACACCCTATAGGTTTTTCTGCGGTAGAACATTTTATGGATTTAAAGTAATCGTTTTATCCACCTACATAATATATAAATGAATTATGAACAATTAAATAGATTTGAATCATTACCTTATAAAGTATTGTGATGGTTGTATCGTTGTGTTTTTTATTAATAAAATACAATAGTGTGCCCGGCGCCAGCCCATGTATTACTTTATGTGTGTCAGTGAAATTTAAAGCAGTGCTTCTGAAAAGGATCGTTATGCAGCACACTAGTGTATTACAAAGATTTAATAGGTAAATATAGTCGTTAATAAGACGAACATATTATCTTAAAAATTGGCAGTTTTGAGTGATTAAAACCCTAATGGAATATTGTGTATAATGTATATATGACATGATCTATACAATATACATCTATACATATAGTATAAAATTAAGGTGTCTCTGTCTGTCTGTCTGTCTGTCTGTCTGTAGTGGCTCATCTTAAGAACTACTGATCGGATTTGAATGTGGTTTTTACCAGTGAATAGTTTAATTTCCCTATAATAATAAGTCGAGGACAGTAAATTACAAATTCGAGCGAACGAGCGAAGCAAGTGGTTAACGTATTAACTAATTATAAATTTTAGCGAACTGTCGAATGGAGTGAGTAACGTATTATTATTTAAGTATAAATTTGGATCAACGATCGAAGTCGGACGGAGCATCTAGTCTATGATAAGACATTTAAGTGGCGTAATTCTCCTGCACCTAGAAACCTACCTTACCGTGTCGGTTATTTGAAAAAAAATTTCAGATATGTTCGTTCGTCTTGTTACCAACGATTATGTATGTACTTAAAAATTTTAATGAATATCAATTTAGATAAAATCAGACGTTTTTAACAACGTTGTGTGCTTTCATGACAGTTAAAAAATATTTTCGTTGTTTTGGTCTATTTATATGCGTATATTATTTACAAAATATTATAAATATAACGGCAATGCATTTGTTAGTGCACGGCGAAATTTCCTATTTTATTTTAGTGTGGCATCACCTAAAAGTTTGACACCACTGGTATGATTAAAATACCAATTTTATTGTAGGTGCCAACTGTTTTTAACATAAAAATAATTTCAATATTGTGGTCGACAAAATTTGTGAAGTTTATGATTTTTCAAAAAATAAATGGCACGTCGGAATATGATCCCGATTTATGATTTATATAATATACAATATACGTATAGATAAAATAAAATTGGATTTGTCATCTAAGATGCACCCGTTTGAGATTAGCTCTCACATGTATGATTGTACGGTTAGTTAATAATTGACTCTCGCATGTAGTGGTTTTTCAGTGACAGAATGCTTCAAAGGGAAATAGTTAGTCGTTCGAAAATGTGTCACTGTTCCGCCGCGACAGTGGAAAGTTTAGGGTTAGAATCCTTACGGTGTCATAGGTTTGAAAAATTATTTTTTCTCATGTTGCAGCATTACGTTACGTCATACCAATTACCAAATAAGTGTTTCATATACTAATGCACACATAAGCATTATAAAAATAATTCTGTATGTCAAAATTATTAATGTTTCCAAATAATTTATTGTTTCGAAACATTAGATATTTTATGTGTCCATAAATTAAATTAAGACTGACGACGAATATCAATTATTTGCGTTTTATATTTTTCTTTTTTTAATTGCACATTGATAAATAAATTAAATTCCGCGTAAAATCTCTTAAACTCAAATCCTAATAACTTAATACAAATGCAGATACACGATGCAATTAATTGCATTAAATCGTATTGGAACACATTGTATAACTGCAGCGGAAATCACGATCTTATTTTCATTGTTAGTTGAATTGAATCACTGCAAAGCAAAGTAAAGCAGAGCTCTCTACAGTATTATATAATATTGTTTCCAATGTTCCGGAAAGCAGTCCGGTTATCGAGACACCGGCATAACCGGAACAGCCTCCGGAAGTGTATGTTTCCATAATGCATGAGTGTGCTACACCTCCATCCCTTGCATCTGCCTACACAACCTATTGGCGGCACTGGTACCGGAAACCAGAACACTATGACGTGTGTTCCGTTTGTTTTGTTATATCGTGTACCGTCGTGACACGACACTCAACGAATGCGCAACAAACGGGAAAAAACAGATCTCATATTCGTATATTAATATTTATTTATTTATATGTTTACTCGCTGATGTGAACATTGCTTTTTATTATTATTTCTTAATTCATGTCAAGCGTGAAGTAAATAAGAAAATCAAAGTTACGTTGACAATATTTAGTACATGTAAACGGACGCTTGAAATATTAATACTGGCATTATTCTAAACTTGTTTTAGACAGTTGGACATTTCATGTAAAGAGATAATTTAATGATTAAAATAATATTCAACTTTCAGTATCTAATTATAAAAAAATCTAGGATAATAGTATTTTTGAAACAATTTTTTCGGTGTTTTCGGGCACATACAAGATACGGTAGGTATATAATTTTCAAAAATTGTATCAGGCTGGTCAAACATACGATACAACGCCGGGATTTTATGCTTTCACCCATAGGTCCCGCCATCCGACCGGCGGCAATAGTAGGTATGCTATATAAGTAGTATAACTAGCAGCCCTGTCCGGCTTCGCGCGGGTGCTAAGAAAATCCGGATGCAATACACTACTCAGTTCGCTTGAATATTATAATTACATTACTCACTCGCTTTGCTTGTTAGCTATATATACAGGGTGTTTCATAATATATGCGCAGGACTTCAAAAATATGAAAAAAAGTTTCTATTAACTTACCCTCTAAAATGCACCATTTTAGAGATGCAGGGTGTTGAAATTGAAAAAAATTTCGTTTTTTGCGAATATCTCCGGAACCGTTTATCGTACAGAAAACAGCTTTTGTAAGCATTTTCTACTCATAATAAGCTATGTTTTGTGCGGAATTTTTTTTTTAAGTCATAATTGGTGAAGGTTTTGAAGTGGGTGTAAAATGGTGCATTTTAGAGGGTAAGTTAATAGAAACTTTTTTTCATATTTTTGGACGAGCTATCACATTCTGCGCATATATTACGAAACACCCTGTATATAAACCGAATATAAACCTTCCGTGAAAAATTATCTAACTGATGGTGAAAACCGCATCAAAATCCGTTGCGTGGTTTAGGAGGAGTTAGCGGTGGTACAGACAGACACGGATGTAGAGATATTAGTAAGTATAGATTTGAAAAACAGGAAAAAAATTATGAAAACGAAAAATTCGCACTTCGAGTCCTTAAAACTTTACAATTGTAGACTAAGTTACAATTTAGTTTATTTTTATTAAAGTGATTAACTTCTGTATAAATCAACAAAAACATGACTCTCGCATGATGTGGACTTTGTAGGCGCGTCGCTATATAAACACATCGATCGATACTCACGTGTTACATGAGTAAGTCGAAATGAGTGGCTTATAACCGAGAAAGTAGACATAGTCCTACGTCAAAAATATACAAGGATCTCTAAAGGAAGTTGGGTGTTATTGGTGAGCGATAAACTTTAGTGTAATAAACAATCTTCGCATCTTCAAAAGGAATATACTTTATAAATAAGAATTGTATAAATCTTTTGATATAAGATTATTAACTTATAATTTAAATAATCCATTAAAAAATTATGCCAAACCGTGAAAAATAACGGCCAGGTTGCTGAAAAACATTTTATCGCAAAATGTGAATCTGGATTTGAACACAATGTTTCTTGTGCTTTAATACATACGCTCGTTTACAGAACTTGCATAAAACATTTTTTTTTGTAAAAATAAGACTTAAAAATACTTTTGTAAATTTCCTCGGGGAGTTATTCGTATTGTTTGCTATACCGTTCAGGTTCCAAGAAACCGGATTCATAGAGCTTCCCTATGAGTTGCTAATCATTTCATGAGCGTAACTGTACTTACAGGCTACTTACAATTTCAAAGCTCGAAGGTATAAGATGAACTTTTGTCATAATATACAAAGTGGTTCATACAAGAAGTTTTGTATAACGTCCCTTACAGAATTACAGCTTATTCTTTTTAGTAATTAAAGTCTGTATGTATTCTTCATGAAATATGTTTAATTTTATCAATTATTTATTTTATCATTAATCCACTTAGGACTTCAGTTTTTATCTTTAATATTTTTTGGTTATTTTCAAAAAGATCAGTAAGTGAATCGAAGCATAAGAATAGACGAGATAGTGGGGATGCTATGGTTTTTACAGTGCGCCTTAACTTATGAACGAATTAAGGCAAAATCGAGGTAAAATAATATCACAAAAACTATCTTTTGAAGATAAAGTTGTTTTGGAAATTCAAGGATGGCGGCAAGAACACTATCAACTCAAAATATGTATTTAGACAGCAAGGGGGGTCATAATATTGCTGCATCTCATTTGAATCCACTAACTGCGAGAGCTAATTATATTTATACTAACATTACAAAGAATGTCGTCTTTCTCAAATGGCCGAACATGCCTTATAATAATCAAAATACAGATTAACTGAGAAAATTATCTACGGTTAATCTGTATATACTGTTTCTAATCATAAACACTAGCCTATATAGCTATCGATAACTGAAATCCCTTAGAGAAATATTTCTCTTCATAGTGTTGTCACAATTGATATGTGTATGTATTTTATTTTAGTCGCGTGTTACATTTGTAATTACGAAGGAGGCCATTGGCGAAGTCAATAGTCCAACATGTGTATTTTGCTGCTCCGTGCTAATTCGATCCAGCGCGGTGACATGCAGCGTAAATGAAACCAAATCTTCGATTCAAATAGTCCCTGAAAAAAAAACAGCAAGCTAAATAATTGTTTTTGTGACTAGCTAGTTTAATTTTTTACTTTCCCATATACGAAGTAGATATATATAGGAGGATGTCTTGTGAACCCCCAAAAAAGTGTTTTTTTTTAAATGTCTGTCTACCGTCTATCTGTCTGTGATCGCACCTAGAACCACAGGATCGATTGTATTCATGCGTGTTCAAAACGGCCACATCTCGAGGCGAAATTGCTAATCGGTCATAGCCATGGCTAGATGCAGCCCCTAAAAGTCGCTAAAAAACTAAAAAGTATATTTTTCCGGAAAAGGTTTTAAAAATTTTAATTCGTCGTTCCTCCTAGAAAATGCAGGGAGGGGGGCTAATGGTCAAAAATTAAGGAAAGTAAAAATAATTAAATTATATGTCTGTGAAATCTATAACTTGACGATGTAGGTTACCTACTGGCTACTGCCTGATTTTATTTGGGGAAATTAGATCGAGTTGTGTTCGGCCGCTTAATTTATAAAGAAATCGAAAATGTGACATCACTTCATAACATTATAGTTACCATTCTTAACAGTTTGTCGCTTATAATAATTAATTATAGAAAAAAAGTTAATTTCAAGTTTGTTTAGGTGCATTTTTGCTGTAAATTTAAACAATTTACCTACTGATAGTATCATTGGCGGCGGAATGATTTTGAAGGGGAGGGGGGTATAGACCCATGATCACAGGATCACTTATAAATTGTAAAGAGTATCAAACATGTTAGTTTATAATTTTGGACGGACTTGATGCCACTTTAGAAACTAGTTTAAACGAAATTTTATCGCAACCATTTTGTTATATTTTAAATTAAAGCACAATATATTATTTTAACTATGACCACAATATCAACACTTCTATTTTTGCATTTATGAAGGAGACGGTATAGATACTATAGAATATGTATGTGTGTCAGTGTAAAATAACACAGAACCGCATATCTCGGTCGTCATCTAAAAACCTTTAGAGAAAACGCGTTGCTGGCAGTGTAATAATGATCGATATATTTTAATCTTGGAAATGTTTTGTAATGCTTTTTTGAAATTCAAATGAAAACACATAGAAAACAGTGAACAGATCGTAGCGAATACCGTGAAAGGTTATGTTTATGATATGAGTGCACCACGATGATAACAGTGGCGTGCAATAATAACAGTTTGTAGCGTTGTGTCACTATATCATAATATTTGCTTTTTGTTTTTTCTGACCTTTTTTACGGTTTCAATCATAGGTACTAGTTTTTTCTTAGCTGTTGCAATACTGAACGGAATAACTATTTTTTTTTATTTTTAAGACGCGCAGCAACTAGGCTATATGCGCCGTTATGTGATTATAATCTTTAGTTTAATCAATTATGTTATTTGCAGTATTGAAAGGTAAGTAAAGGTTGTTTAATATTTTATGTTGTAATTTTGTACACAATGTTTTAATTAATAAATTATTTTTCCCGGTTTTAGCACTTTATTAAATGAGGTGAGCCAATTTGCTATCCTCAAGAAAACTAAGAAGTTTAATAATGTTATATTGATTGTCGCCAAGGATGTCGGATAAGTTGTTTGGTAAGTTTGCTGAGATTCTATTTATATTAGGTATATTTGGAGCATGTTAATAGGATATGTTCTATTGTTATAGTTGCATTATTGCATGGTTCGCATTTTGGTGGAGGTTCTCTTTTTAGGAGGTGAGAATGGGTAAGTTGGGTATGTCCTGTACGTAGTTGGGCTGTTGAAAAAACTATTGGTTTGACTATTTCCTATTAGAAATAATTGCCAGAAACACAATGGCGTTTATTTCAATTCAATACGTTAAATATTTACGGAGTTACAAATTTTTAAACTTTCATAGCTGCTTACGTCACAACACACGCGAGGCGGGACATGTATTAAATATACAGGATAAATTTACTACTACCCTGTATAATTAAATTTAACTCTGAAGTATCTGGAGGGTAGCACATGCTATGGACTAATACTTGACACGCAAAAATTGACTCAACTTGAAAAATGTGGTTGGTGTGTATTTTAGTAGTAGATAACGAAAATGTAAAACTTTGCAGAAAAAGTTGAATATTTTAGCAACGTTCCAACCGAATTTCAAAAATTGCACCATTTTATGTAGGTCTCCGAATGGACAATGAGATAGCCTAAAAATATACAGGATGTTCTACTTATAACAATACAAGTCAGTTGTACCATGACTACATCGTACACTCTGTATAGCTAAAAATAATTTTAAAAGTATAGTGCTCTTATTCCAATCCAACTTTTATTTAAAACTTTTTTTCTAATGCTCATAAATAAATGAGAAATCGCCCGAGACATTCTTAGTGTGGACTTAATGTGGACTTTTCAACTTCAAAAATGACATACCTAATTAAAAAAAAAACCGTTTATAGGCTCATTGCATATTATTTTAAACTCTAGCTAAAATAGTGAATTTTAGAGAGGGTAATATAAATGAGCTATAATTACTCTTATATATTAATTTTCTGTGCAGTAAATCTTTTGTCATCTACGGAGAATACGTTCTTGAATATACCACATTTAATAAATCCGCAAGAAACGTGTAAAAACGTACAGCCTCCTCTAAAAAACAAAAATTTTAATTTGAAGGTAATATCAAAGTTTGGTTTTTATTTAAAAGAAAGTATTTTTTTAAATTTAGAAATGTTGGTTTATTTTACGCATCTTCAATAGTAGGGAGGACACACATCGATTTCCGATTCTATTCTTTCAATTTAAATTTTTCAAATTGTGTAAATCAATGGTATACAATTTTTCTTACCCCATCTGTTCCGTGCTTGTGATTGTTGGAGCTACGCAATAACGGAATTTATAGCAAACATTTTCATTTTTGCATAGGTACAATCTGATCAAACAATAATGACAAACTAACGTTAAAATCGAACATAATATACGACACAATAATTAACAACACACAAACACCCAATACTCATTAATCGCCTACATAAATACACACACACTCACACGTCCATTTCATCTATCTACTATATAAATCATAAAATTTCGAAATTTAAATCAGTACTCCACAATCCACTACATAATACGCATGTGCTTAATATTATAACGTGTTACGGATACTCAATGTGTAATTTTTAAAAAAAATTAATCACACCTGAAGATAGCAACTCGTTGCTGAAACGCGTCGTGTTAAAACACAGGGAGTCACAAGACGGACATCAAAAAATACAAGGTATTTCTAATACTTCATAATATTATAAAGCCCATTTTTTAACTCGTTAAATTCAAGATTATATTATGTAAAAAATATAAGCTTTTTACCCATAACACGAAACGTGTGTGTTGAAATGTTAAAATAAATTGAGTTTTATGAAGACAATGAGATTGTATAATCTAACATTAAATGTATGGAATATAGAAATATCGTAATGGAAGAACAATAGCATTTAGCCGTGGATTCGCTCAAGCTTCGCCGAATAAAAAAACCTTATAATAAGCTTGCGTACCAGTTAATATTGTACTAAGTTTCTTCACAAACGGTCCAGTCGTTTTCAAGTGACGACGGTACAGATAGATAGATAGACAGTCACAAATTTTGAAAGACAATTTTCTTGTCTAGGGTTCTCATGCTATTTTATATATTAGTTTAAACTACAGAAGAAATTCAAACCATATTCCAAATCATGATCATTTAGATAGATTTACTTTACATGCAAGTTTTTTGTGCAGTACATCTACTTTACTAAAATGCAATATTATCCAAAGGAATACTGCTATGACAAACATACTCTATTAACTTTTGACTATATGTGAAGTTACTTAAAATTAATTTAGTAGTGCGCCACTGTTAGCTGATTTCAACCGACATAACTTATATAATAGTCTCTCTTCACTCTGTTTCCCATTCTCTTAACATTTCTTTTAAACTTTAAATTTATCACAACTTTCTTTGTTCTTCGAAACAGAATTGAGATAAAATTTATTATAGTTCCAGTTGAGATAATGAACTAATCTAAAGTTATAAAAAATGATTAATGGACAATATTTTTGTAAATTATTCTTTTATTATTTTATTTCTGATTTGGACAAATAATTTATTATGTTAGCCACAATGTTCCAACACATGTTAAAACTTAACTGTCGCTATGCAAGAAATTAGCTTTTTCGAAAGGTATGTAACGAAAATTTTACTGAATCTTTTTTTCTGTTTAATAAGAATACAAGGCGGCAGTATAGCCTAGTGGTTAGCTTGGCGCCGCAACCTCTAAACTAGGCTGCCGTGGGTTCGAATCCCACCTGCGCTCATGGATGTTTTGTGATGTTATTTAGTTTTAAGTTTGTTGTTATTTAGTGTAGTTGAAAGACGCTAATGACCTTAGATGTCGACGCGTCTATTATCTACAATAAAATTAAATAAGAATTCATTTTTTAGAATGTAAAATAATGTGTTTGATTAAGTATCAATGGGGCATAAAACTGCAAGTTTTTGTCACTCGCGACGCCACTAGCGCATAGCGCAAATACAAATCTTAGAGGATTCACAAATGTAAAATATAAGTTCTGTCCAAGGATATTGTGAATATTTATAACTCCTTTACCTTAACAACCATATTATATTTTATAACTCCTCTTGACAACCGCCGATATTTTAAATATGTTATTTGTGTGGTTTCCGGGTTGTAATTAATTACCATATAGGTATATGTCTATGGATTACACCCTTTACGCTAGTGGCGTTATCTGAGCTGACTTTTGCGTTTTATGCCCCATTGACAGTCAAAAATATTTGTCAAAAATATTTGAATTCAGTTCTCCATTTATAGTAGGCTGTTAAGAAATATTTCGATGGCTTTAAGGGGGACATTCTGTCTGTTTCTTCTTATAGAGCGGGTGCTGGAGAGAAGTGAGTATGCAAAATATGAGTAACGGATTTTGGCATCTGAAATAGGTTAGAAATTATGGTCCAAAATTTTTTTCAAATATTCGTACCTCATTTTTGAGGAAGTTGCTCTAACAGAGAGATGAAATTTGGAATATACATTTCTTCTATAACGTAGGCACCCACCAAGAAAGTGTTTTTCAAAATTCTACCCCTAAGGGGGTAAAAGGGGGTAAATGTGTTTTTACAAATTTAATCATTCTGTCCATACTACTGGTCTTTGAAACATGATACTTGGAGGATGCATTCCTTTAATAACGTAGGCAAACACCAAGAAATGTTTTTTTTTAATTCCACCCCTGAGGGGGTGAAAAGAAGGAAATGTATTTTCTACAGATTTAATCATTTTGTCCATACTAATGGTCATTGAAATATGACACTTGGAGAATACATTAATTTTATAAGGTAGGCACCCATTAAGAAGGGATTTTTCAAAACTCCATCCCCAAGGTGGTAAAAGGGGGGTAAATGTGTTTTTACAGCTTAATCATTCTGTCCATAATGTATGTCTTCGAACCATGAAATTTGAATGATACATTCCTTTTAAAACGTAGGCACCCACCAAGTAATGGTTTTTTAAAATTCCACCCCTAAGGCGATGAAATGGGGCAAATATGTTTTTACAGACATAATCATTCTGTCCATACTATTGGTCTTTGAAACATTGAATTTGGAGAATAGATCCATTTTTAACGTAGGCACCCACGAGGAAAGGATTTATCAAAATTTAACTCCAAAGAAAGGGTTTTAGAAAATTCCACCCCTAATGTCCGTAGGCTCTATGGATACTTTTGTCTCCAAATATGAGTACCACAAACGGTTTTGTGATACGTTTACCTGAGACCTTAAGCTATAAGAAAACACATGTTGCCGGGCCCCCGTGTGGTCCATTCTATCCCTAAGAGGGTGAAAAGGGATGAATGTGTTTTATTGCAGATTAAGGGTAGAATTTTGAAAAAACCTTTCTTAGTGGGTCTTTACGTTGTAAAAAGAATGTATCCTCCAAATATCATGTTTCAAAGAGCAACTGAAAAAACATAATTAGGTACCACTTTTCACCCACTTAGGGGTGGAATTTTGAAAAATCCTTTCTAAGTAAGTGCCTTCTTTGTAAAGGAAATTGAATTTCCAAATTTCATATTTCAAAGACCAAAAATATGGACAGAATTGTTAAATCTGTAAAAAACACATTCACCCCTTTGGGGGTAGAATGCACCACACGGGGGCCCGGAAACATATGTTTTCTTATAGCTTAAGGTCTCAGGTAAACGTATCACAAAACAGTTTGCGGTACTCATATTTTGCAGACAGAAGTATCCTTGGCGGCTGCACTATTATTGAAAACTAAAAAAAGAATTAGAGGCTGCAGTACCGTACAGTTTAAAAACATTATAAACATTTAATTTTTATAGATATTTGCTAAAAAAATAGGGATGATTCCATTTTTAAGAGCATCTGATACCTAGAAATATCCTCTGTACTCTTCATCATAAATCCTTTCACATCACCTAAACACGACTACGACCCTCCCAACGCTATTTTTAAAGATTAAGGGTTTGGGTGAATACCAAATGAAGGACCAAAAACTACACTACAGATCCTTCTGGCGAAAAATTGAAAAAAAATATTCCTGGAAAAACTTACAACTTTAAAAAAATACATAATTTTTCACACGCAGCCAAACCTTTTTTCAAAAAAATTCGCCTGTAGGATCTGTAGTGTGATACTTGATTTGGCGTTTACCCGAACCCTTTAGCTTTAAAAATAGCGTCGGGGGAGCCATAAACGTTTTTAGGTGAGGGGAAAATATTTGAGTTGAAGAATGCAGGGGGTATTTGTAGGTATCCAGTGCACTTATATTAACATATTTCAGTGTTCATACTTTCAGAAAACCAAAATTTTAAGTGTTAAAAAAATTACAATTTGTTCTAACTATACGAGTGGTCAGTGCGAATTAACTATTTGGAAGCCCCCAACCGATACCTGAGCTTGAGACCTCTCCAAAAATGCCTCTAGGATGCTGCCCTTAGCGCGCGTTTCCGGCACCTGTGCGCAGTGTGCAGTCATTTCTCTTTGCGGAAAGTAATTATTAATTAAACTGAAATGTTTATTTGAGTTACAGAAAAAGATTCCAGAAAGCAATGTTTTAAAAGTCTAAGGCAAAGGATGAGATACATGATTCATGGAGAACTTTTTTTATATAAAAAGAAGATTGTTAAGCATTATTATACGAAAAGAAATGCAATATTTTCAACTTTTTCATTAGAATTGTTACAAGAACAAATTATTCTTTTCAAAAATTCATTTTAACAACACGAACTTAACGTTTTCGTCTCAAAGAAACTGCATTATTTTGAATGAAATAATCGTATACATATACTTTTGTATTATTTATTGTAAAGCTTCTGTTTTAATACATCGGGAAAGTAAAAGTCAATACACAATTTATGTAGAGTGGAACAGTTAGATTCAGTATAATCGAAATAGATATAAGTGCAACACGGTTTGTCCGCTTCTGCATCTGAAAATCGGTGTCGTCTGTTTGATTTAATGAACCAAACGAGAAGTACACCGGCACAAAAGTCGCTGATGTGATGCATAACTATACCATGGCATAAGTGAAATATTATGACGAGATTTATTCCTGAAATAAAAACGGTTTATAAGAAATAGGCCTGTCATAATTTCTCGAAGCGAATTCTGAACGATTACAAGTAAATAAATATGTAATACAAAAGTAAGAAATTAAAAAAAACATTTTTATTTTAGAATAAGCACAAATTATGGTAGACCTAGGCAATAGATATAGCGCCTAAGTGAATTAATTGAACTATATTTGTACAACATACGAATTTCTTGTTGTGTTTACAAATGAATATTAAACTCGTTGACTTTTTGATCTGAAATTGAAATAAAACAATATTATACAATATTAAACTATTTATGTACAGTCGCGGACTTAATAAAGTTTACACTTGAGTTTTTCAGTGTGAGTTCACAAAAAGTCAGTAGCTTAGCAACAAATTTAGTTTTTAATAGGTAAATGTAAGTGTCAAAAATGAAATATTAAAAGAAATAATTGTCGTTTAAATGCCTCGAAATTATTAAAACGATGAACAAAAAAGAATAAGTAATCATTGCAAGATTGGAGGAAGGAATTTGCTAATATCAAATATTATCAAATCTTTTTATGTTTTAATTGAATAATATTGAGTAATTTGGATTGTATAATAAACAAATGAGGTGTTTTGAAAATAATTTTTTTATTGAATTTTCAGGATGTAACCTTAGTAATTGATACATTACTATCAAAAGCCAAATTACAATATGCAAAAAAAACCGGTAACTAGATGATACAGGTGTAAATTTTTTAGGTCCGCGACTGTACTTAGTTCGGCCTAACTTCAAAAACTCTCCCTACTAAATAAAGTTTAAATTGGTCCACGCATTTAGTGTAATCAGACAAACAGAATTTACTAGTTCGGCATATTAAAGTGCCATGTAAAAGTTCATCTAAATATTGAATGTAAATAACGCAATTGGGAACGTTCAAATATTACGTAACGTCATATAGTAATATATTCATAAAATACCCCCCCCCCACTTATGTTATGTAACATTAAGATTTCGTTTTAAATATGCTTAGGCTTTTTTAATTTATTAATTCCTTAAGATAATAATGAAACTTAACATTAAACTAATTTATATGGACTTCTGGGCATAGCGGAATTGCTGGGAATGAGCTTGTCGACGATTTAGCCAATCAGGATCCGCACTCCAACCACGTTGTGGCAACAACTAAAATAATTGCGTACAACGCCAAAATCAACTATGTAAACATTAATCAATCAAGACTAGCAAAATATTTGGCTAAACATCGAAAATAACAAACGCCGAACATCAAAAGAACTGAGACAACCCTAACCAGATTGAGGATTGGACATGCAGCTCTCACCCACTTGCACATTTTGAAAAAGGATCCTCCTCCAATATGCGATACCTGTAAAGAACAAATTACATTGGAACACATACTATCTACGTGCACTAAATACAACTGAGAACGGATAACTTCTAACCTACCGGCCTCATTAAAAGATATTTTTCAGGATGACGAAGGAACTGTCTTGAAGGTTCAACAGTTTCTTGAACTTACGCACATAAAAACAAAATATGAACAGTTAAATTAATATAAGCTAATACAAACATAACTAATAATAATAAAGACTACCTTTATAAAAACAATCAAACTTACCTATAATTGTTGTCGATACAACCATCAATATACCTTACTATTTAATATATTCTGTATTCTGTACTTATGTTTTCATAACTTTGTATGAGTATGTGTTTGTGTGGATGAGTGTCGTATGCGTATATGTTCTATGTGTACCTATGCATCTGCGTATGTATGTGTGTGCGTATCCTTGCATTCTTTGAAGCGCCACATACTCGAGCACTCCCACTCGCGCATAAAGCCATTGTACCTGAGCGTTTAAAAAAAAAAAAAATAATAACTTACTACCCCTTGATAACATATGATAGTAACTCTGATTGTAACTACTCTCCATGAGAAGCGTTACGTAATATTTGAACGTTTCCATAGCTAATCTGGTGAAAGTAACAATATAATATGTCTCAAATATATTATAAGAGGGTGAGATTTGTTTATCTCTTGTCTTATTTATATTATTCATTTATTTATTTCCATTGATAATGTTTAATCACTCTCGTGTATTCGATTATTTCATAACTTATCCGACTGCGTTTCAAAACAACGGTGGCGCCCGTACCATTATGGATTGTATTCAGTTTGCATAGTGACTATAGAGAGTATAAAGATAGATCATTATACTCTCGCGTTCGTAATTAGTCTAAAAGTCGACTACTTAAGATTAATGAAATGCTTAAAATGCACGCCTACTATTTTTCTTGCCAATTTGGTTTATGAACAGTTAAAACGTGGGCCTGAAGACCTGCGAAGACCCGCAGTCGAGTACTTGTCATCAACCCCTTTGTTTTTACATTCCCACCTGCCGTAGTTTATATTCTATTTAGATGTAAATCATTTCACATAATGACATTGTTTTCTGATCTTCAATGCTTTGTAAATGATATACGCTATGAATTAAAGATTGCATTGTCTGTTACATAACGGAATATTATTTTATATTATAGAAATTATTATGTGCCTACATTGTACATATATTTTAAGTACCTATTCCAGTATTTTGTGATGAAAAATAGTAAATATCTGTAAGCACTGAGACGTCGATCTATTTCAATCTTATCAATTTCGACTCGTAAATTGACAAAAAATTGCGTACTAAATTTTATAAGCGATTTTCCATAACAAGCAAGCCGACTTACTTGAAATATTGAAATCGGCAAGAATAATAATTAATTAATTTTATGTGAAAATTGTAACGAAGCTGCGTTTAAAAACATTCTCTATAAACTGCTGGGAGCTGAAAAAAATTGCAAAAAATCTAACTCGACAAAAAAACTTTTTTTTAAATGTCACAGATTGTCAACTTTTATTTTGAAATGGTATTTATTTAAAACTGTGTACACTAGACGTGCTACTAATTGTATACCGCCCACGTCGTTATCACTTTCTTGTTTTTAAAATAAATGTATTGAAACAGCAAATAAAACAAATAGAAAATAGACATTTGAAATAAGGTTATCAAAGGTAGTAATGGAATCTATAAATTTCATAAATTTTTGACAATTTCCTCATTTGTTATCGAATAATTTAAACCAACTTTATCATTTTTATATCCGTTCTCTTAATTTTAAACAACAATTTAAAAGGTGAATATATTTTAAACAGCTTAGCATATCCTGCCTATGACAACGCGGAGAATAGTCGTCCCGTTTGCGCATTGTAATTACAGTTGACACTTCCACGTCAAATATAACCTAACCAAACAGATGCAAACAACAGTTTTTTAGCTATCATTTAATCGAAGCACTATGCTCTATATTAGACATTCCAAAATCTGCTAAAAAATCTCAAAAAAATTGTTTTTATAGACTGTTTGTAACGTAAATTCTAACCCTCAAAATTCAGAAGGTATAAAAATGTGGGACGGCCTCATTATTTTCACTCAAAATTACATTAAAACATATTGTTATACATAATGAAAAACTTATGTTAGGTACAATTATGCTATTATAATATGTATAACTGAGAATTTACAATTTTTGTTAGGTTAAGTTGTAAAACAGCTTTTTAAGCTGAACTTTGCCTTTTAGTGTTAACTAATAAACAAATATTATTATTATTATAATACATAATTTATACACATTAATAAATTTCACGATTTATAAGTCAAGAATATTTATTAGTGTAAAATAAATCAGATTACAAAATTTTCCACTGTTGGGTGTACACAATATAGTCGACACTAATAAATTGTAATTTCTGTAATAATACGTGAAACATGTAATATGGATTCCTTTACTGCTGCAGGCGCTTTATTTTTATCATTCTTGTAGCATTATTAAAAATATGAAAAGTAATATGATGGAAACGAACGTATATTAGGTAATAATCCATATTATATAGTTATACTTGAATAATATACGATATCTTCAATAAGTCTTGCAGTTACATAAAAGTTTAAAATAAGGATTTTATTATAATTCATGACTATGAGTGTCCGATTACAATGTTCACAATCAGTTATGCAATTTTCTGTGATCCAATTAAACGCAAATTTAAAAAAAGTCTAGAGGTCGTAAGATTTTTTGAAGACACGGTATGTCTGTATAAATGTACTTGTATCTGCGTGCACGGTAGTGCACCCGCCAAGTTAAGCACAGCCTAGCCTACTTTTTCTCGAAGCGATAGATAGTAATTTATTTGCAGCGACCAAAGAAAAAAAAACAAGCCGTGAGGTGGGACGTTTATTAAGACTAAAGTGCGACCCTTGAGGCCCACACGACGAACTTCCCAGTTTGATAAATATTTAATAATAATAATTAAATTAGATATTACACAGAAAAGTAATCATTTTAACCATTAAAACATAATTATTGTTTATTTTTAACAATAATTACAAAAAAAACGGCTAAACCGATTTTTATAAAATTTATGTCGGATCAAAATGACGTTAACACGCCTCGATTAACACCCTTATGAAGTCGATATAATTTTTTATTCGTGAGATATTGTGAAAAATCTGCTTTTTTGGAGTTTATTTGGTTAAGAAAAAAGAACGGCTGAACCGATTTTGAAAAAATTTCTTTCTTGGGTAATGTTTATTATGTTTTTGATCAAAATAGTCTAGTCTGTGCATATGGCTTATTAATTCATATTGCATAAAAAGTTAATATCTGTTTTTCTCGAAAATTATTTTTACATGTATATATCTGTAATCCATATTGAAACTAACTCTAATTATTCTTTTTTGTAAAATGAAAATTCTGTTGCAGTCCGTGGAGCGTCCTCAGATTATGGTGCCATATTTTATTACTGAGTACACAATAGACTATTTTGATCAGAATAGTTTTTTAAAAGCTTTAATTGATAATGACACCTATTTAATTTTTTACATGTACTATTTATATGATCAACCCATTTTAAATTTTCGTCAATATTAATGCCAAGAAATTGTATCAGGTTAGTAAATATATAAATAAATCCATTTACAAAATAGACCTACGTAATGTAAATCATATAAGCAGTGATGGTATGAGAAGTCATATTTGATCGCATCAAAATGTTATTGCATTTCAAGAGTGAATTATACGCTCTTATTATTGCGCCTGTGGCTTTCTAATACCGGGCCTGTACTTATGTATGCAATATACGTATATATTGTACATACAGGGTTGGTTTATATATGTTACGGCTAAACCCCGAAAGTGCATAAAGCTAGTTTTATCTGGATATCTCGCGTATTATCCAAAATAGCTGAATAAAACGCAAAAGATTCAATGATTTCTTGCTTTATCCGGGTAATTTTGATAGCAAATGACTAAAGCATGTGGGATTGAAACACACGGGACGGATATCACGCGTGGTAGGATATTAAAAAACATTAATTCAGAGGAAAATTTTATTATTTGTCTGAAGTCGGTTAATAATCACCCCTTTCCTTACAGTCCCTTTTCAATTGAACGATATCATCCAAAAACTAGATATCCGTTATCCGATTGTAAAATGAATGGAGCACCAAAAATGCACATTACATCCAATAAATGTTTTGCCACTTCTTCTGCTGTCTTCGATTGCATAAGACTTGATATTTGTACGAATTTTGTAAGTGGGCTTGATACACCATAATAAATTTATAATGTCCATCTGGATTTGACTGCATGTCTTCCACTAGGCATCTACTGTTCATTTCAAAATATACTATGGGTTTGACAACAATACCTTTTTAGCAGATTTCTGCTTCTTCTGACATACAGCACAAAGTTTTGAGTAAATCATGATAACTTCTTGAGTAATATTTTTATATTTCTTGTTCACTTTCTGTAGCATCCGGTGTTTTCCGCCGTGTCCAATTGCCAAATGTGTCATGCAGCATGTCAAAGATTTCTTTATTAGTGTATTTGCCATAATATGGCACATACACTATTGGCGTCGGTCGGATGGCGGGACCTAGGGGTCGGACCAAAATTTCTCGACGTTTCATAGCCTCCTGAACAATTTGGCACCATTTTTGGAAATGTTTATATATATATGTATGTATATATTTATATATATATATATATATTTATATATTTATATATTTATATATATATATATTTATATATTTATATATATATGTGTGTACACGATAACTCTCGACAGACTTAATCGATTGAAACGAAATTTGGTACACACATTGGAACCCATCACCGCAAGAAGCCTATTTAAAATGGGCCCGATCGGACCATTTTCAGGGTTGTATTTAGGGGTTCCAAAAAGTTTTTGGGCCCAAAAATACCGAAAAATTTGTCAGAATCGTTTCAAAATTGAAATTTAACTCTTTAGTAAAGATTAAAACGTGCTGCTAAAATTTTAATAAAATCGGCCCGACAGGACCGGACTTTCAAATTTTATGAAAACACTGGTTTGTTGATACGGATTTACTTATGAAAGGATGTATTTAATGTGGTACAGAGGTTGCATTGATAATAATATTGCAATTAAGAAAAAAATATTATTTTAAGGGATGTATTAAGGGGTTAAATTTTTTATTTTGTCCAAAAACAAACTTAAGTTCACGTATTAAAGCCACAAGGCCTGTATTTGCAAATACACTATATTGTCGGCAGGGTTTGGCACTGCGACCCGAGTTTTTTTTAATAAAATACCTTATATTTGTTTTTAACCTTCAGCCATTGGAGATATATGTAGGTATATGAGTCTTTCAATACCACCAACTATACAAACATCAAACCTTTTTAAACGTCGGTACTGTAGCGCCGAATTAGATTTTGTTTCTTTCGCTCTTTTCGCTGATTCCAAAAACATACTATATTGCTTAGAATCCATGCAACATGAATTTGAGTTTTTACTAAATTACAAAGCATTTCATTACATCGCTCTTTAAAACAAGAACATAATTCTAAATCAGTTGTCGTCTTGCAAACTCGATTGCACGATTGCATTATCAAAACACCGTTGGAATATTCCCGTATTAACCGGATAATATCAGAAAAGCAACGGATGTTATCTAAGTTACCGACTTTATCCACTATATGTGGATAATTCTAGCATTATCCGAGTGCTCGATTCACACTATAGGGCCGGTCACGGTTCGCTCTCGATCCAGTCTCGATTCGGTAAAATCTTTATAGTATTATCCAATATTCGGGTTTTAGACGTAACATATATGTTATAGAACAGCTTTTAAATCTAATTAATTTAAGTGAATGCAAATATATATTTACTAAAGATATGTTCTCCTAATTGGCCATCGATTTCTAAATTATTATATCTAATTGTATGATATAATAGCTTTTCTATCTATTCTAAATAATAATTACTAAATAGACAATAGCCAAACCACAAATAAATATTTTTCTTAACGTAATCAGTCCGGGAACATGCCATCGTGATGTTAATCGTCAAACAATTAAGATATACAAGGAAAAAATCAAAGACCACTGTCAGGACTTGAACCCGAAATTCCCAGTTTCCGGCTGGTTGAGTTACCTCTTACTCACACAGTGCCCCGAGAGTGGGATCTGTTCTCTTCCTATATATACCTATTTCAACACTAAATCACACTTCATGCGAGAGCGGATTTAATCGACTGATGAGTTATTAGTTATGTATATAACTTAAAAATTAAATCCGCTCTCGCATGAAGTGTGATTTAGTGTTGAAATAGGTATATATAGGAAGAGAACAGATCCCACTCTCGGGGCACTGTGTGAGTAAGAGGTAACTCAACCATCCGGAAACTGGGAATTTCGGGTTCAAGTTCTGACAGTGGTCTTTGATTTTTTCCTTGTATATCTTAATTGTTTGACGATTAACATCACGATGGCATGTTCGCCGACTGATTACGTTAAAAGTATTTATTTGTGGTTTGGCTATTGTCTATTTAATAATTATTATATTATAACCACAAAAAACTCAACTCTCATTGTTGTATTTAGTCTAAATAACATACGAAGAGAAACTACGAAAGAAAGCAAAGGGACTGAATACAAAACATATATTTGTTATAAGTTTAATCGAATTGTAAATGGCTAAACCGATTTAGAATTCAATAGCTGGACCCTTCCATGGGATCTGAAACGGGGACATACGAATTGTAATATTAAAAGTACCTAAGCTTTGCAGACTGTAGAAAATGTAGAGATTAGCAACTAAAGCCTCCTGGGGTTAGAAAACGGAATTTGAGTCTCGAGGGATCGAAAATTGAGTTTCTGAAAGAATATTTGTAATAAAAATATTTCATCTCAATAAAAATATTTCATCTCAGGTTTGCTGAGTCTTGTAAACCAGCTTTCATTAGGAACAGAATCTTGACAATATATGCGATTAACATGCTACAGTCTGTTTGCTTTCTTTTTAAAAACAAACATTTATTCTACCAACATTTGCCGGATCATGATCATTCTACGCGGGGACGTTTCAATCACGGTGTACCGGAGCATCGTCTCACCCTGTTTACCAAAGGACCTCGATACTCTGCTGTGAAACTTTATGAAAGTCTTCCACCAGAGATTACGACTGTAAAAAGCTACAGACTGTTTAAAGTAAAAGTTAAAGAATATTTAATTATAAAATGCCCGTACGAACTTTGTACTTAATTATTTGTACCAAATGACTTTGTCATTTACTGACGCTCTTCTTTGTCACCATGACATTTTTTGAATAAAGAATTTTATTATTATTATTATTATTAATCAATTTTGAGGTTTAGGTTCCTAATTACTATAATAAGCATGGGCCGTGACAAATAAGCTATCACAGAGATTACGACTCAGGATTTTATAATTATAAGCCTAAATTAAAAATTATTTTTTCCTTTTTAGTACATTTCAAAAAAAGCTTACCTTTAAAAAGTTTCTTTTAACCTATAGATAAGGTATACATCTTTTGTTTTTTTAGTCTTACAAAAAATGAAAGTCCATATTATTATGTAAATTCTGCAGTGGAAAATTCTACCACTGGAGGCAGTAAAAATTTTCAATCAACTTTGAAAGTAACGTAGGGTTAAATTTTTCTTTAAGCCATTCTTGAAGAGGGATAAAACCTTTGCTGTATCTGAACATTTCAAGAAATGCAGGGATATTTTATGAAATGATATTTAGTGTTACTAATCATTTTTTAACACCAGACAACTACGGCGTATATAGAAGATTAAACGAATTATCGCATTTTGTTTTCAAATAAAATTGCTCTTCCATCGTGCCCCGGTACCTTCACCATGTCCCGTCACTTCCACCATTTATTATAATAATAATTTACTTTATTACCTATTTAATTCTAAAAACGATTGGTTCATGTACTGTTTTTGGGAATACATGTATACAAAATTTCAGATCCACCTGATATATGTGAAAGTGGTTTAAAATTGACTTGCTAGATTTAACCTAAACTAACTAACAAACATGTGAAGTAGAATAAAAGCTAATAAAAACCTTAACTTTTTCTCTTAAAATGTCTGTAACTGATACATTGAGTCAGAAATTCTATTTGTATAAATGGTTAGGAGTACTCACTACATTAATAATATAGTACATAGGTGCGTGATGCCATTAAAGTTTATGAATTGTTATTAATTCTGAAAGGTTGTATTTTTTCAATTCGTCGTGAGTATATCGATTGTATTAATTGGCGTTGTGTCAAATATAAAAAATCATGTAATAATGAATTAATAACAATTTATCACGCTGACTTTTTATAAACTATAATGGCATATTATAAACACATTATATTATACTATTACGTTAGTTCTATAGAATTCTAATAACAATATAATTACAAATATCATAACGTCTACAAATTTAATTCAAACAAATTTCCCGACAAAGAAAATAATCGATTGAATTATTTCATTAAATTAATAAAATTTAATAACTTTATTACTTATCAGGCGCTATTAGTTTATAGACATTTTTTTGAGATCAGATGCCGTTGGGAGCATTCATCTTGGTATCACTTGTCGTGGTATAAAATTGCCGGGACCAGATGTCATGGAACCGATAAAACAGATCTTTTCTAGCTAGAAAAAAATGTTGAACGACATTTTAAGTTAACACTGCAAGGTGAATCATTTGGAGTGCTTTGGTTCCATAACTGTTAATGATGATATATTAAATAATATATCAATTAGTCTAGAATTTAATCAGCTCCAAGATTGATATAGCCTTTCCAGTTGTAACACTAATTGTTTTTTTCATTATTTACAAATAGATGCTCTTTTTGCCCCTTTGTGACCCTCTGGAGACTTATGAACTCCCCTTCCAAGGGAATTTAAAGTCGTGATTTTAAATACGTAGCTACAAATTTAGCAAAATGTAACTCCACATTAATTATTTCTAAGCAGATTTCCAAGAGACTGTATTTAGCCTTTTAGGAAAAATGTGGTGATAATCACGGACGAAACGAGAAATTAGTCAAGCAAAGTAGGCCTAACCTAAATTTTAAATGTTTAAGCCTATTTTTATTTTAATAATATAATATAAAATAATGTACTTACATTATATTCTATCGATGTAGTGATTATTATTAAAATTTCTGTTCGTATGTAAAATATTATTTCTTATGCTAAAGAATTTTTTAATACGATAGAAATATATTTTATTTATATTATGACCTGTAACATATACATATAAAGCTGTTTGTGCTTGCAGTTTACAAGCAATGATACAGTATGTTCAATTAATTATTTAGTTTTGTATAGTTTAGTTTAAAATTGAGCCTCCCTCCAAAGTTCAGAGACTTAACTCAAACTGTTTTCTAAGCCTTCTATTGTTTTATCATTTAATGTAGCATAGCTTGTTATTAAAAATCGGTGTTTTACGTATAACTCTGTTATTTTTGAAAATAAGTCCATCAACCCTCATATCAAATTAAAGATAAAAAAAATCATGGTCATCTTTGACTTGTATTGAAAAAAACAAAGTTAATATAAATATCTCTAACACTATAGAAGTAAATAAAAATATGAAAACAGATTTGAAATCTTCATAAAGAAGTGCCTTAATAAAGTGAACATATTTTTTCTAACTTACTTAATAAGCGAGTTATAAACAAAAAACGAAAATAGGGATATCTCGTTTTTCAACTGTTTGTCCCAAATCAAGCAAAATATGGAAAGTTTGACTGCGCAGGGTAGTAGTACTGGAGATTCTGCACATTTTCCCTTATACAACCAAATTTCTATCTCTTACCGTTTAGAAAATCCCCATGCATTTCACGCTTATCTTGGACACCCTGTATAGTGTATAGTTGTAAAGATATTGAATGTAATACCTACAATTGGTCTCTTCTTAATCGGTTAAAAGCGGTTGAAAATTACGTAAAGACAAAAACAAAAAATAACATATACTAGATTAAATACACCTGTAGCATCCTTCTTTTTTTAACGCTACGGACCACAGTTCTGGAAATCGGTAATAAAAAACTAAAAAATATAATTTGACCACACAATTGTTATTAAAAGTATCCTACTATTGTGAATTGATATATGGATCTGTTGTAACTTTATAGATACACAATATTATCATTGGTGTAATCACGTAAGGTGTTGTCATACGGACACGACATGAGTGTGTGTTATCGTAGGCAGCTGTGGTTCTCTGTAATCCTGACCCACATTTCAGACACCCATGCAGACCAACAGGCCGCAGACTGACTACATAAAATACAAAGACTGAACATTATGAGCTCAAATGATGCCATTTTATTATTCTTCACCGAGAGTTCTTGCCAAATAGTGTGTGATAAAAGATTTTATCAGCGCTTAGGTTAGAATTAGATCTCAACTTTTGAAATATTAGCTATTGTATATTTTTGGCGGAAATGATTCATTATTTCGTAATTTGAACAATAATATCGTTTGTTAGGTAGTGGTATTTATCAGTTTTTATTCTACTAGTTTTAACTTTGTCACTATACTTTAGCTTATGCATATATTTTTCATAGAGAAGGCCAAGTTTCTTTTTAAGTACGGGAATGTTGGCGTCTCAATACAGAAAAGTGAAATGGCAATTGGCCAATGAATTAAATGATTATTCGAAGCCGATTCGCGCCGTCTAAAGTAATAAAATAAAAGATTAATTTATCACTTATTGGTGTATATTTTTAACATATTTTGTCAATAAGGTAATATAATAACTAGCGATTATATTTTATTTCAATTCCTTAATATTTTTTTCTATAGGTGTAAATTTCATTAATTCCGGGCACTAGTCGTTTTTTTTTCGAAGAAGGTGTGTTTCGAGGAAAAAATCAGTTCTTTAACTGTTGTACAGTTATGGGCGATTGGTTTGGCTATATACTTCAAATTATTTTGCGAAAGAACTTGCGGTTCAGTCACAAAATGTTGCAGAACCGAATTGAAAAGGTGTCATATTTAGTGCAATAATTTCGAGCGCCCCGCATTTCCAAATATTATTGACTTTAGACATATTATGTCGTTGCAAAATTTCTTAAAAAAAATTTTATGTCCTACAAAATTACCGGAATGCAATTTTCTCCTATCTAGCATGGTTCTAATACAAATTTTAGTAGGAGCGGAAAATACACAATTTTAACGAATTGCTACTTTCTCAGCTATTTTCAAGCCTTGCTTGTGAAAAAAATTTCAGTGAATATTTTTCACGACTTATTTCCATAAAAAATAACATTAGTATTTGTTTCAACAACGCTTAATAAACCCTGATTAAACCTTGCGTATATTATTTTTAAAATTATTCATTTTTTAAATTTTCAGCGTGTACACCAACATGATGCATTTACACTATGGATTTACTTTCGTACGGAAGCATTCTGTTCGGAATATGAAGAAGACGCTAGATTCGTAATAAATAATGCAAGCGGAATCAAGAAAACTCCGCATTCCCTTTTCTCTTCTAGTTACTTTTGTTATGATTTGCAAATATTGTATCTGCTTTTATTGTCTGACGCTAAACTATTATTCTGTATAGAATAATAAGAGTAGCTTTCTTCTTATTTTCAAATGAGTTTAATTTGTTTTAGTTGCTATATTTATAGCTTATTGATTTTACGATTGGTATTAGCTTTAACAGTAAGCCAATTCAAAAGTTCTGTTAACTACACAAAAAATTTCGTTTGATTTTTCAGTCACGAATTAACAAACACTCCTCAAAATACTGTAACCAAACAATACTCAATTACTGATGCCGAAATAGTAGATTGTATGTCTAGATACGTAATGGGGCATATTACGGCGAGTGATGACAGTATGTAAAATAAGCGATAGCGAGTTTTTACAGTCACACGAGCCGTAATACCATTTCGAACGAGACATGTAAGGTATTTTTTGCCATACCCACTACAAAATACCTACTTTTCACGTCATTTTCAAAAAATTCTGACAGTTCATTTGCGTCGTCATCTTTCCTTCAAGTGTGCCGCGAAGTTCGTGCAAGTAAGTAATGACAGGCGCACGCAAGCGTACCAAGGCGTATAGAGCGAATAAACAGAAGTTGCTATGGCAACCGTTATTTTCTGCGCTAGTGCAGAAAGTAACCCATTTTCCGCACACATGCCTGTTAAATGGGTCATTAATGACCGCTATACATACATAGAAAGTAACTATTTTGTAGTGGGTATGACAAAAAATAATTTGAATAGGTATCGAATGTTCTTGAAGTGTTTAAAAAAATAATATGTTCTTCAAAATAGAATTTAAATTTATATATTTCGCGTTTTTCAGCTTCGTCTATAATCTATATAAAGAACATTTGTAAAAATGAAATATATAAAAACAATTTCTTATGAAGCGAAAAAATTAAAATAATAATTACTTACGAGCACTATTATGTCATCAGTTTTTTGTTCTCATGATTAAATTCGGGCAGGTCGTTTCCGAGACAAAAAACTTGTAAAGACCAGTTCAAATATATATAATTTCGTTTAGAGAAAGCACAAAAGCGCTTCTGCCTAAACACAGTTTAAGACAAGCGACTAGGCCCTGCAGTCAGGGTCTATTCTGATTGGTCGAATACCCCATCTTGATGTCGTTTGACACACAAACACATATTTAAATGAACGTAGCAACTAACTAGTGAACTCTGTATACTAATATGGATAGTTGATAGCGATTAAAAATGGATTTTGTATGTGGGGAATGTTGAAACACGTCATATTCTTCAAGACAGGCATTAATGTTCACAAAATTAGAATGAAAACTTCAGATAAGGCTTGTAATCTAATTCTTTCTATAAAAGTCCACCAATTTTCTGACATTTCAAAATGAAACCTAATTTAATATTATTATTTGAGATATTAGGAGGTCCAAAATTTATACAATAACAGTGTTCTTGAGAAATTGGAATACAAAAATAAATTTTAATTAAGTTTTATTTTGAAATGTCAGAAAATTGATCCACTTTTATAGAAAGAATTAGATTACAAGCCTTATCTGAAGTTTTCATTCTAATTTTGTGAACATTGATGCCTGTCTTGAAGAATATGTATTTGAACATTGTCCACATATAAAACCCATTTTTAATCGCTATCAACTATCCATATTAGTATACAGATTTCACTAGTTAGTTGTTACATTCGTTTAGGTGTGTGTTTGTATTTCAAAAGACATCCAGATGGGGTATTCGACCAATCAGAATGGACCCTGACTGCAGGGCCTAGTCGCTTGTCAGTTTGAGTCTGTAAATCGAAACCGCGTCTTTGATTTAACTGTTATTATGTTGTTAATGTTATTAAAATTATGTTTTTTATAACTTGCTTCGTTTATAAATGGACAGGTGGATATTTGCTACTACTTATTTCCATCTACATTACGCAAAAATGGCAAAGGAAAAAGAACTAGGGTAACATATTTTTTATATTACCTACTTTGATAAATATATAAACGCGGTTTACAATATTACAGACATACAAAAAATAACTAAACTCACGACCAAATATTTCACATGTACAAAAACAGGCAGAAAACCACCCCGACGATCATTTTTCACAAAACAAAGTTTGTGAAAGTAATTCAGCACATTTCACTATAACTTTGTACGTACATAGGAATATTTTGTTAGAGGTAAGTTAGACAGTTGTCATATTCCTGTTGTAAATATACCCCTGGTGTAGCTCACTCATTGTCAGTTGAAAAATTGCACTCGAGACTCCGGAGCTTGAGAAATACCGTAAGGAACCTCAGAGGCGAAATGAGGTTTCATTATCAAAGATAAAACTCTCACTTTTGACTAAGCTATTAGTCGTGTTGATCTACATTGTGAAATGCTATAATAATGCTATTGCAGAAATGAAGACACGGTTGAGAATCTGAACAAATAATTATCAAATGATGGCCGCTTGAACATCTTAGTCGGATAAAAAACAAATTACAATAAGTAAACATCTTCTAAACTGTAGTTGAAAAAGAATCAAATTAATTAATTTTTATTTTATAGTTCTCTTACAAAGATTTTTCGCCTTTTCCATGTTTCATATTATGAAAAAGGAAGAAGTGTGATACGAGTAGAAGCGAAAAGTCGAGTTCAAGATAAAGTCAAATTCTGATGATACTACCCTTAAAACTAGCGATGGATCCAATTTTGGGCTAATATCATCTGAATTTCGACGTCGCGATTGTTCTCTTAATATCGGTTTTTAATTTTTCTGACAGAACGGTCAACTGCTAATTTTTTGTATAGATAGAAGGACTTTTTGGTTTCGGTTGTACAAAACTTAAAAAAAACACTTCAAAATGAAGCCATAGGCTGGATTGCTCCCGTGTAAAGTGCTGTTTGTGCCGGAGAGAAAAAATAAAAATATATGCAAAATCATGCTAATAATAGGTAAAATTACAGCTTGAAACAGGAGTAGAGAAAGTAATAAAAATTAGTGTCATTTCTTTTTTATACATAAAGTAATAAGAGGAGGTTTGAGAATGGCCGATCTGAGAGAAATGTCGATGTTTATGTTGTATGGCACGTCTATTACAGGTTCTGAAAGCTGAACTGAAAACTGATGATAATATCACTTAAATTTATTTAATAGTAATGTTATTTTTTACAACGCCGCTATTCATAAAAAATAATCATAATTTATTTAAAACAAATGTCTACAATCATGATTATAAAACACGGTTTAAAGATAATTTAAAGACCAATCAGGCTCATCTGAGCATAACAAGAGACAGTGTTCGCAATATGGCAATGCGCATGTATAACAAAATCCCGGCAGATATAAAATGTATTGAACAAATAAACAATTTTAAACAAAACCTTAAAGAAAAACTTTTAACATGTAGTTTGTATAATATACGAGTAGATCACCTGTAATATCTAATTTTATTCTGACGCTATTATGTTTCTTTTGGAAACCTATCAATAAAGAACTTATTATTATTGAAAATTCGATTTTCGGTACCTGTTTAGCGGGTTGAAACTGAGAGTTTAAACCCTAGGGATGAACATTTTCAGTTGTCGGTTTTCTCTGTTTTTAACGTTGTTAAGAGAGAGATAGGCGATTGAGTCGCGCCAACTTCAACTTGCATATAGGTAATACTTAAAAACGTCAAAATGACAGACATAACCCCACATAAATTTCACATGAATCTGACAGATCTAATATTTTTGCGGCGTTTTGCGTGCCCAAATTGCAGGTACCTCAAATAGAATTGTTGTGAAAAATAATATGCATTTACTCGGAACGAAACACAGCGTTTGCAACGCGTGTGAATTGCTGCCCTCGTTCCTCGAGCAGCAAACTTCACACTAGTTGCAGCTACGTTGTGTTTCGTCCTTTATTGCAATTCCTTTTGATCATCTTAAAAAAATAATGTAAATAAATGGAAATGAGAGAAGTTTTTAAACTTTTATTTTCACACGTGAGTTTTTATTATTTAATATTATTTCTTTTAAAAAATAAAATTCAGATTAGGTCTTTGTTAAGTTAATTTCTATAAGACACTTAATACAGCTCTGTTTTAACAAATACAGCGCCAAATAGATTATAACTTTGTAAGTGGAAAAAAAAACATATAGATGAAAAGTTATTTCACATTTCGCGTGGAGTACCTACTTGTTAATATCACTTTTACAACTCATTAATAGTGAAACAAAAATATTCTTAAAGTTTATGAGAGATGCGTGCATGTCTGCAGTGCAAACATACATTTACGACCTCCTCTTTTCCGTAATTACCAAGTGATTAACTTAATATGTTTTAGATACGGTGATTTAAAAATAGAGATCTAGATTATAGGAAATAGATCTACTTAGAACATAAGTAAAAACACTGGTCGCAGTGCATATCCCTGCCGACAAAATAGTATATTTGCTATAATACACTGTAAGAAGTGAGAAGACCGATTACATAGATTATCGATGGCCCATTTGTAGCCAGCGATTAATCTGGTAATAGGCACACAAAGAGACAATGGCGTCGCAAACAGGTATCGCCACATCGCGTAGATTCCATAAAAACACATTGCGCATGCGTGCTTACTAATCTTATATTAATTTATTTTGTATTCATCCATTTTATATATGTAACTATACATTTTATTTTGTAATTTTTACACACTTTATTGGAATATTACACAAATTATGTAATTTTAATGTACTTTAAGTAAAAATCACAAATTTGCTTAACTTTACAGTAAAAGTTCAAGTTTTTTGAAGTTTTCTGTGTAAAAATAAATAATAATGTAAAATAACTTAGAAAATCGAGTGAATTCTACCTTAAATTTCAAAGTATTTTTACATCCATTTTTTACAGTGTACACGCATTTTGGTATTTTAATGTATCGTTATGTGAACTTGAATTTGTTTGTGAACGAAGTAAAAAATTTAACCCCTTAAAACATCCCCTAAAATGACTAAATACTCAGAAGTTTCATTATTAGGCATTTTTCAATCCAATATCTACATCAAATTAAATACACCCTTCAGTAAGCAATCCGCAAACTAGTATTTTTAGTGTATTTGCCATATGGCACATACACTATTGGCGTCGGTCGGATGGCGGGACCTAGGGGTCGGACCAAAATTTCTCGACGTTTCATAGCCTCCTGAACACTTTGGCACCATTTTTGGAAATGTCTATTTATATATGTATATATATATATATATATATATTTATATATATATATATGTGTGCGGGCAATAACTTTCGAAAGAGTTAATTGATTTTGACGAAATTTGGTAGGCACGTTGAAATCCATCACCGCACGAAGCCTATTTAAAATGGGCCCAATCGGACCATTTTAAGGGTGGTTTTTAGGGGTTAAAAAATGTTTTTGGGCCCAAAAATGCCTAAAACATTGTCAGAATCGTTTCAAAATTGAAATTTAACCCTTTAGTAGCGATTAAAATGTACTGCTAAAATTTTAATAAAATCGGCCCGACAGGACCGAACTTACAAATTTTATGAAAACACTAGTTTGCGGATAGTGCTTTACTTACTGAAGGGTGTATTTAATTTGGTACCGAGGTTGCATTGATAAAAATATTGAAATTAAGAAAAAAAATATAATTTTAAGGGATGTATTAAGGGGTTAAATTTTTTATTTTGTCCAAAAACAAACATAATAAAGCCAGAATGCCAGTATTAGCAAATACACTATATTGTCGGCAGGGTTTTGGCACTGCGACCCGAGTTTTTATAAATTTTGTAACTTGAGCACTTTTAAATCTTCACTAAAGAGTTAAATTTCAATTTTGACGCAATTCCGATAACTTTTCGGCATTTTGGGTCCAAAAATTGTTTTCAACCTCTAAATACAACATTATTAAATGAATGCATAATGACTGCAAACAGTATATATACTATTTGCAGTCATATATACTGTTTGCAGTTATTATGCATTCATTTAATTATGTATTTGCTCACGACTTACGTGTTAAATTTGTATTTATTGTCTAAATACAACCTTTAAAATGGTACGATTAGACATACCTAAATAGGATTTATGCGATGATGAATTCCAGTGTGTATGCCTGCAGATTTCGTTAAAATTAATTGAGTTTTTAGAGAGTTATGTATAACCCGCAGTCATAAAAAAATTTCAAAAATGGTACCAAAGAATTCAGCACGATGTGATACGTCGAGATTTTATAGTCCAACAACTAGGTCCCACCGACAGCGAAAACAATAGTATATCTGCAATACTGGCAAATACACTAATATCTGTAGGTATTTATTTGTTTTTTAATGCAAGTATAAGCTGAAGAGGTCGTCAAACAAAACAATAAATTTGTAAAAATGTAAAGGAATTTAAAACCGCCTTTCAAGTCACTTCAAAATGTCTAAAAGTTCCTGAATAGGAAATGAATATGGACTTAAATGCAGTTTAAAAAACAATTATAATTATTTACTTTCGTGCCTATAAATAATATTTTTATGTTAATATTTTTATTCAACACATGCATGCTTTTAGTGTTTTATCGTATCTGTTTTGCGGACCTTAAATAGCCGTTTATTGACTGGTGACGTCATGATCCATTATGAAACGCTTTTCGATGATATATTAAAAAACATTTGAAAAACCCGTTATCTAATGAACATGTAGGTACCTCTTTTCGGTGTTATAAAGGAAATATGGTTACTATGGTAACAAAGTGAATAAATATTGTATCGAGCCCAATGTTTTTATTATGAGATGTACTTCTGTCAGTGTATGTAAGTTGTTTGACATTAATCCATTTAAAGTCTAAAACCATGTATGTGTTGAACAAAGTATAGTGTGCAACGCGTGTGCTAAATCTTTATGCGTCAGGCGCGATGTTTTCAGCACTCGTATTCGGCTCGCGATGCTCACCCGCCAAGGTTCGTGAGCGGTCGCCTACTACTCGTGCTGAAAACATCCCGGCTGACGCATAAAGATGTATTTAGCACACTTGTTACACAATATACTATTATTAATTTGACAGATATTAGATAAATATCGCCAATTCACCACAAAACGCCGAAAGGTGACCAAACATGTAAGTATTCAAAATTGTTACGAATATAGACGCGAATTTGTTCACCAACAATATTTTGAATGTTAATAATGACTTGTTTAACATTTTTCTTAAATAAAATTTTAAGAACACTGTTATGTCATATTATGTTTATTAATATTGTATTATAGTCCAGTAATTTTAGATTTCCACTGCAGAAAAATTCCCAGTTAGCTGATTTTTTTTTATTTACCTTCGTTATGGTGTTTTAAAAAACGTGTAAAAAGTCCCCATCGATATCGTGCCGGCGTTGCCAGATATTCGAGGTTCAAGTTCACGATAGACGGTTTTTTGCGAATTTCTCGGTTCCGTTCCATTTTTTGTAAAAAATGGTTATTATCAATCTTGTAGAGGACAACATTATCTACAACTTTTGTATAAACATTTTTTGTCTACGATTTATAGTTTGTCTTATTAAAGTACCCGCGGCTTCCTCCCCCTCGATTTTACATAACGGGATTATGCTGCTTCCCGAGGGCCTAACATAATAATTTGTACCATTAGTTTAAGTTGAACTTAAAGCTAACGATTAATTATAATTTTATCGAAATTAATGCAGTAGTTCTCTACTTATAAGCAACCAAACATACAAATCGACAGCGCTCAAACAGACAGACAGACCGACAATTTTTTTCGAAAATACGATATTTATACTTGACATCAATTATAAAGACCATTCGTAAAGTAATTTCGTAAAAAAAATTTACAAGGGTTGAGAGAGTGCGGATAAAGTACGAGTATGCATGTGCATACCGTATAACGCACTCTACTAAGAATAGCTCGGAGTAACCATACTTTTAATTTTTTTTTTCAAAATTCCTTTACGAATACTCCTTATAATAATTTGTTATAAAGACTATTCGTAAAGAAATTTTGTAAAAAAAATTAAAAATGTGGCTATTATTACTAGAGTGCGTTATACGGTATGCAAATGCATACTCGTACTTTATCCGCACTCTCTCAACCCTTGTAAATTTTTTTACGAAATTACTTTACGAATGGTCTTTATAATTGATGTCAAGTATAAATATCGTATTTTCGAAAAAAATTGTCGGTCTGTCTGTCTGTTTGAGCGCTGTCGATTTGTATGTTTGGTTGCTTATAAGTAGAGAACTACTGCATTAATTTCGATAAAATTATAATTAATCGTTAGCTTTAAGTTCAACTTAAAATAATGGTACAAATTATTATGTTAGGCCCTCGGGAAGCAGCATAATCCCGTTATGTAAAATCGAGGGGGAGGAAGCCGCGGGTACTTTAATAAGACAAACTATAAATCGTAGACAAAAAATGTTTATACAAAAGTTGTAGATAATGTCGTCCTCTACAAGATTGATAATAACCATTTTTTACAAAAAATGGAACGGAACCGAGAAATTCGCAAAAAACCGTCTATCGTGAACTTGAACCTCGAATATCTGGCAACGCCGGCACGATATCGATGGGGACTTTTTACACGTTTTTTAAAACACCATAACGAAGGTAAATAAAAAAAAATCAGCTAACTGGGAATTTTTCTGCAGGTGGGTGATTTTAATATCTAAAATTACCGGAGTATTATATTCAAGAGTATGTTGTGAAAAACCCTACTTTATTTTTGTATGTCGTCCACCAAACAATTTTGAAAACCACTGGTCTAAACAAAAAGCATTCTACGACATGACTATACTATAGAAATACGACCGTATTGTGTAGATTATTCAGTTGTGGTTTGACCTTGGTTAGGATGAAACAATGTAGAGAATGGTAGAAATAGCAGCAAGAAAGAGCAAAGGGTATTGGGTTTCAATTCTGTTCTGATGGTAACTAAATATAACTTAATCATACTGTCGAATTTTATTCAATTTGTGAAACTAAACTGTCATATTATAACATACAATGTGGATGATTCTACAAAGCATCAACACTAAAAGACAAACAGAAACCTTGCTAAAACCATTTTCCAAAAAGGGAGTCTTCAGCATCAGAATCTTCATATCATACCAAGTTTGAGACGGCCGTGCAGCTGACAGTTCGATTTAAGTCACGGTGGACGACAGCACAACCAAAGTGAGGTTGTATAGTTTAAAAAATAGAGGTTTCCTAAAAAATCTCAGATTTCAATGTTCGTTTGGTCACTTAGTAATTATAATGCAAGTTAAATATTCACGTTTAATATGATTTGAATAAAAACCTCAATACGTTTATATGCATGTTGAGATAATTCCCACAATGTCAAAATATTAAAAACCCGGGAAAATAAGCTGTACAATTCCAAAATCTTTAAAGGAAATAAAGTCAACTAATTTTTTCATACATCGCTTCGTTTACACATAAAGAGAAGAAGACGAAATATTCCAAGGCCTTTGTTGTACAAACAAGTTGCTTGGATTACTATCATAGCAACTTGTTTGAACAACGCTAAACTTGCGATATTTAATAATAAGAAGTATTAGAAATACCTTGTATTTTGGTGTCCGTCTTGTGACTTCATGTGTTGTTAACACGGCGCACACCAAAATACAAGGTATTTCTAATATTTCTTATTATTCATATAGTGACTTGGAGACCTAACACTCTAAAGATGTATCATTTCGATATTTCCTTATTTTTTCTGATTCGTGAAAAAATTCGGTTGACAAGAAACATTTCAACATTCCAGAGCTATGAAGGTTTTAAAGGAAAATCTTCTAATAATATAAATGATATTTTAAATATAGTAATGAAATATTTAGTGTAGGTGTAATTTCTGGGAAAATTTTCCAATTATGTAGGCACTGTAATGTATGATTGAACTACACAAATATGTGTCGAGGCAGTGTGAGTCAGTCTATAATATGGACTGTGGAGTGACGATAATAGCACCAACAAGAAACAGCAAACAAGCATTTGAAGTGAGCGCAAAGTGTCGTAATATTTGCATAACGTGTGTCTGCTGGTGTCGCCGCCAGGGCTAATTAGGGAGTTGCGCTCGCAAACGCCCGCAGATAACAGACGGTATTGGCTTACAATAAATTGACCCACTTCATGTACCTCTAACCATCTTCATCAGGGGTCACAACAAGGTTTAAACTTTTATAGATGGGCACCGTATTGACAGACTTTTTTTGACCTCAACTCTGATAGTCTTAACCCTTAATTTAACCTATTTAATATCGTATACTTTATATAACAAAACCGTGAATTATTTATTACATTAAAGCTTCAAATCAAGGATTTTAAATCATTGAGAATGATGCATTAATAAATTACTTTTTTAATGTTTAAATAACTCATTAACTTCCCTTTGGAAGTTATTGTATGGGTCCGATTTTTTATTAGTTAATGACTCGTGCAAGATATTTGGTAATATATTGCAATGCGGTGCAAAAAAAATTTCATAGTGATAGAAAAAATCGCAAAAAAGATTTCATTAGCGCCACCAAACTACAAATCAATATTAAATTTTTATAAAATTAAAAGACAAATGTATTTTTACAGTACCCACCACCTTTAACAATAAATATACCTATCTATGACGAAAACATTTCGAAACGTATAAAAAACATCGATAAGTTTTGACAGAAAGAGCCGTTAAAAGATGATAAAAATCCGTAGCTATAAATATACAGTCAGTGTAAACAAAGACTTCAAAGATAGAGATAGCAAACATAGTGTGTTAGAAAATGTAGATTTTTCAGAAATCGAGGTTCGGCTTTATGACGTCCCGATCGTATTTTTACAGCAAGGAGGTTCGGATAGTAAATGGAAAACAAAGAATCTAACTACATTTCCTTTCGACGAATTTTTTGAAAAAAAATGTTACCTACCTATAAAACATTTGGTAGGTTTCCCAGAAAAAAACGAGGGAAAAAATAATGTTTCGCCTGAAGGATTGTAGTGTGATTTTTGGACCTTCAGTTGGCGTTTACCCGAGCTCTTCAGCTTTAAAAATAACCATAACCGTTTTTAGGCGTGGTGTAAGGATTTGTGATGAAGAGTGCAGGGGGTATTTGTAGGTAAGCAATGCTTTTAAATCCAGTTTTTGCTCAATCAAAGCAGTTTATTCGTTCCCGTAATTAGTTTAAAAAAACTAAGGCTCATAGAATGCAACATTGTAATCTTTTGTGTATGTAAAAAATAAAATTTCGCTGTATCACTAAAAGTAGAAAGGCGAATATTTGTGCCATAGTAGTATAACAGAGGACCTCTAAATGTTGATTTAATAAAGCGTTCTTAGTTTCCAAACCCACACAGTATCGTTTTGATTGCTACACATTATAATTGTTTCGAAAGTAGACAGAAACTTTCTCTAATCCAGCAATGTTGTTCAAGATCGTTTACAATTGATACAGTTATACAAGTTCCTCGAACGCGCGAGCAGCAAATGAGGGATGGGGTGGTTGTAGTGATCCTACGATGGGACGGGGGAAGTGTGAGTCAGCGGGTTATGTTTGCGGTACGTTTAGAGGTGTTGCCAGAGGATGTATTAGTATGAGGAGGAAGACGTGATGTTCTGACTGAGTGAGTGAGATAGTACAGTTAGAATATCACCGTCACCTTTGTTTTATAATATGTAATATTCAAGCGGATATATGGGGATGTTTTCCTGCAGATTACAATTTGATCTTAATAAGTATGAATTAAGCTATGACTATCTCTTTCCTTTTCTGTCTCTGTGAACGCTCAATAAATATTATCCAGAGAATTAACACTCTATAGTTAATCTATTATTCTACATGAATTGTTCAACTCATTATAGATTTGTAACGATAACGACTATGATGTTGAAATCAACAAATCCTTTTATCACTTATTTTGCATCTATAATAGCCATTAGCCATTGTTATGAGTAGTCACATAGTTGGCTAAGGATGTTGTTTATGCCGTTGTTTAACTAAATGGCTTTAAATAGCCAACATCTTTCAAATGTCGTTGGTTTATACAGCAGTCACCATAATTCATTTAATACAAACCCTTAGTTTCCAGGTGCTAATCCGAGAACCTGGACCGAATCTGAAAGCCAGCGAAGGTGCATGGGACAGCATATTATTAGAAGCGCTAAATAAAACTACCTTATTTCTATAGTTTTCTAATCTAGACATAGAGAAATTTGAAGGCTGCAGAAAACTCACTATTACGAGCCTTGCATATGGCCAAGTTCACGAGTTAAAGTGTTGGAGTTTCTTTTCGAATCCAATATATATTATTACTTTGTTTTAATGATTAGATACTATAAGTTTTGCAATAATAAATTACAAAAAAAGATATCTTTACAAATTTTGTTCACATTTTTCTTTTTCATGTTTCATTTTCTTTATCATGTTTATAGTAGACTTTTAGTGGAAGTTACGAAAAAACAAATTAGTGAAAACAAATCTATATAGAGTGACAAATGATTGTTTGATTGCACGATAAACTTATATTAGTATTGCTCCTAATAACTATTAAGAATGGCTTTTTTTCAAATTTAATTAAGGCGAAGTTTTCTTTCACTCTTATAGTGTGCTACATATTAACTTCATAAAATCGAGAAAAAAATATTATGTAAAATATTTAAGAATACATCAAGAGTAAGACAAAAACTCAATAAAATATAGGTTTTTCTGTCGAATTCAAACCGAAATACGTAGTAAAATGTACATTTCTGCATGAATTTCAACGAACAGCAAATAGAATGATTATATCTTTGAATTTAATGAAATTTTAATTAATTTTATTTACGATCCACAGAACGAAATTTATGGCAACGGGAAGCTTGATAACTTGTGGTCACAAATCTGTTTGAAATATGGTAAAATTTAGATTAAACGTTCAAAGGTCAATCGATATTATTTTGTTTTGAAATTTATTAAGAGTTATAAAGAACTTTGGGGTCTAAATTAATGAGAAAATTATTTAATCCACAGCTTTAGGAATATAAAGACTAGTATAGATTATTTATCAAAATAAATATATGCAATTTTGCTTTCTTTCAATATCTATATTATTATGCCAGTTACATAATATATCAGAAAACACAATACGTTGAAAAATACAAAACGCACTAATTTTTCTCAGATTTGGCCTATGCATCATACTGGGCACTTTACTTTTTTTTGGGTTCCGTACCTCAGAATGAAAAAAAAACACAGAAGCCTTATAGGATCACTTTGTTGTATAATATGTCTTTCTGTCCGTCAAGATCCTTTTTCTCAGAAATGAGGAATGGCTAGAGGTATCAAGTTAAAATTAATATCAAATACTAAGGTATACAACCCCATACTCCTGTAAAAAAATCAAGCTTTTAACTCAATGCAATAAAAAAATATGGCCATTAAATAAATCACGTATTTTTTTATACTGACTCACCCATCAAAACCTATAGGGTACTTCCCGTTGACCAAAAATTTTGAACTTCGACACGAAGGAAGGTCTTAACAGCACAACTAACGGAAAAAATCCGAAAATCATTAATTTCTAATTATTCTATGTGAAATTATTACGTGACAAACTTAATTTCAAACTTCCCATTGGAAGTTGTTGTAATTATTAAATTGTTATAACAGTACGGAACCTTCAGTATGTCTTTTTTTTAGAGTTCCGTACCAAAATGGTAAGAACAGAACCCCCATTTATTATAACATTACGACGCCGACGTCTGGTGATATAATGTTGTAGCTTCACTAAGTGCCTGATCGCTGTGCGTATACAGTCGTGATATTATGTGTGATTTTTTTAACTATAGGTAAGCTTCTAGAATAATTTATCTCGGCCTAGTGCAATTTCAAATTTTCAACTAATTTCTTTGTAATTTTAATTTAATTGTATCATCTATAAAATATTATATCTATGAAATTTCTATGAGTAGGTAGCGTATGTTTTCATTGACATAATATATTTTCTATTTTTAACGCTATTGAAAGAGAAAAGTGCTATAGTTGATTACGCTAAAAATAAACTCCTCCCATATGTCAGATCCCCATAGTGAGACTCTATTGTCCGTTCATTTGTATGTTGTGTCTGTCTGTCTGTTACAGGCCTCTAACTCCTAAACGGTTAAACTAAGAAATTTTAAATTTGGTGTATATTATAGTCAGAATTGTATGGTTCTCATAATTCCAGGGGTCGTTCTATGCACTCAATAAAAATGTATTTATTTAATTTTAGCACGTAATCGTTGGAAAAGACTCACTTTGAAAACTCAATTTTTTTAATAAGTTTTCATAGGTTATTTCATAAATATGTACTCCCGTATATCCAAAAATATTAGGTCTAAAATTTTGGAAAAAATCTGGCATTTAAAGAGGCCGGTAAAAGTTACTGGAAAACTGAAGAGTAGGTCTGAATTAATTACTTTTTGAGATTTAGTTCAAAACAAGTAATTTTGGTGGTGAAAGTGATGTGTCGTTAATGAATGATTCGTTCAGCATGAGCGATGCTTTCTAGTGGGTCGTGAACGAATGACTCCTTTGTCGTGAATAATTTTTTCAATTTAATAATTTATTTAGTTATTTCTTTTATGCGTCAACTTTTCTTTTGATAATGATATACCCTCAATGTATAAAATACGTTGATGATTGACCGTTTTTTTAAATTTGTACCATTAGATTTTACCTATGGATTTGAATAATCCCATATTGACAGAGTTGTATCTTCAGGGTGTTTTAAAGCGTCAAGCTTTTTTCTCCTACAAATATTAGCTATAATACACCTTATTTAATTTTTAAGTAATCATTAAACTAAACTTTTATTATCATGTTATTTATTATTTGGTCAAACTTATCAGAATACTGAATTTTCAAATCGTTTAAATTTCAAGATTATTTATAGTTTTACGCGTTGGAATTTACGCACCAATCTCATTGACTGACGTATTCAACGAGATCGGTGCTTAAATTTCAAACAGTGATGTAGCGTTATATGAAATTTACGCACCTCTCGCTTTCTTTGGGTCTGGAACGCAATAGCTGTACCTCAATAGAAATCGTTTTCAGTCACTGTACATTCCATACCACAAAGTTTCCAAAAGGCAAAAAAAATAAACTTCAAAAAATACTTATAATTTGTGACCTTTGTTGTCGAGCGCCTATAATCTACGTCCTACAACATCTGACCAATTAGGGTAGAATAATGGAGTTTCTCGTCACTTCCGCGAGACCTTGTTCTTTTCAATGAGTCACTCTAACATACATTTTTGGAGGAGGATGCCAGTAGAGATGTTTACACATTAAAAATTAATAGATAGTAAAGGGTTAAAAACTGTACTCTGTACGTAGAACAACAAAATTAATTAGTTCTAGTAATACGTGATTATATAATCTAGCGTTAAAAGCAAGTCGTTTATTCTTAAACGGTCTTTTAACCGATGTTCTGTATCTGATGTAGTAACCTGCGAAGAAGCAAGAATATCATTCACCATCACATCTTAGAGGAGTAACATTATTAAAGAGCGCATTTTTAGTTATGTTTCAAAATTTTGTCTCCGTAGGCAACGTGTGAAAACTTTTTGTGGTCTGAAGTTTTTTTTTTTTCGATGTGATACATGCTTTGTTACAGAATATACTGTCTTAAAAACTTGCCAATTTTTAAAACAGCGCTTATCTTATTTGTTCGTATTTGGAAACTAAACGTATTTATATTTTTCCAATACTGAAATTGGTTATTTATAAAAGTTTTTAGATACATACCTAAGAAAATGTCATTTTTAGCGCCATACTTTTAGTGGAAAACTTGCAACTTACTTTTTATGTGTTATGTAGTACAAAAACAGTTGCAAAATATACTCTGTTTATATTTTTAAACTTTCCGTCCTCGACATTATAAGTTGTGTTAAATACAGTACAAAAATATATATTTTGAATTTTTTTCGCAGTTATCATGTTATATAAAGACGTAAATGATTACAGAGCTTCTTCAAAGATTCTCACGCCCAAAAATCATTTTTATAAATTATTATAAGGCCATATGGCAAATACACTAATATTATGCCTTTCTATTTTACGAAACTTATAATTAAACATATTTCATACCAATGTTCATTTGAGTACCTCCGTACTGTATTATCGTGGTTAATCAAATTATGTCTGCTTTCAGCATTTATGCATAAAATATAAAATATAATATAAAATAAAGTATCTGAGATTAAATAGTAACGACAAAATCCACCATAAAATATTAGTGCAGGTAGAATAGAGCAAAAAATTACCTTAAAAGTAAAAAAATCCTCCACTTATGGAATTTTTGTTATAAGTCTCTTGGCATAAAAATACAAGATGGTGAAAAGTGTTTTTTTTTTGATAATTTTTTGATAATTTTTTGCATAATTTTGTCGATTGGGGTGTCGTTATCTATGTTTTTTTTGGATACTGAATCTAATGAAAGCAATACTAAGGCGATAGAACCAACGTTCATCTATGAAAAATTAAATTTAGATAGGTATAGTATAGAGTTCAAAAAATCAAAAGTTCGTAACCCAGTTGTAGTGGATGGATTTCATGATTTTTTTGCATTAGGTTTCTATAGTGAGTATAAATAAGTTTATCCTTTAAAAATTGCCGTTTTTCGAAAATTCATTTATTTTTTGTTTTTTGAAAATAGAGCAAATATATAAACTCTTCACTCGAAGTGTTAAAAAAATATGAAATTCTCACAACGGGTTTATAGACCTATTGATGAACTGTCTAACTTCGTCAAAAAAATTAGGAAAATCCAAAGCGGCGATCTTAAAGAAACAAATTTATCAAAATAGCACCTTTTGACTAAACATGGAAACAACACGGAGTGGTCTAGTAAAAAGGCTGTTCAATAAATATTGAATTCCCATTTAGGGATTGTATAGAGCTATCCATGGGCTATCTAAATGTGTCTAAAAAATTGAAAATTTTGTTCGCGGTCACCCTACAGAAGTAATTTGTTAAAGATAGTACTTTTCGACTAAAAATGGAATCCCTTAATGCGGAGTGCTCTAGTAAGAAGTGTTCGATAAGTATTAAATTTACATACAGACATCATAGACATATTTATGGTGTATCTAAATGTGTCGAAAAATTAGGAAAATCTTAAAGTGACCACCCTACAGACGCAATTTTTCAATGGTAGTACTTTTTATTTAAAAATAGGACATTTGACGTTGTTCTAGTAAGAAGGTTGTACAAAAAATTTTAAATGTCTGTTTGTGGTTTATACATCTATCCATGGGCTATCTAAATGAGTTAAAAAATTTGTAAAACCTGGAAGCGGTCACCTTAAAAAAAGCAATTTTTCAAAGACCTTACTTTTTTACCTTAAAAATACGATCTAGAATTGCTTCAGTAGGGGACCGCTTCGAAATTTTCCAAATTTCTCGACTGAGTTAGATATCCTACAAATATGTCTATACTGTGAGTGGAAATTTAATATATATCGAGCACCCCTTCTTACTAGAGTACTCCGCGTTAAGGGTTTCCATTTTTAGACGAAAATTAATATCTTGAACAAATTACTTCTGTAAGGTGGCTGCGAACAAATTTTCCAAATTTTTAGGCACATTTAGATAGCCCATGGATAGGTTTATATAATCTCTGCATGGAAATTTGATATTTAATGAACACCCTTCTTACTAAAGCTCTTCGCGTCAAGTGTTTCCATTTTTAGTCAAAAGGTACTCTTTTGATAAAATTGCTTCTGTAGGACAGCCGCTTTGGATTTTCCTAATTTTTTTGACGAAGTTAGATAGTTCATCATCAATAGGTCTATGACCCCCCGATGTCAGAATTTCATATTTCTTGAACATTCTTCATACTAGAACATTTCGCACGAAGAGTTTATATACTATTTGCTCTATTTTCAAAAAAATATGGTTATTCGAAAAACGACAATTTTTAAAGTGTAATTTTTAATACTCACTAATAGAAACTCAATGAAAAAAAATCATGAAAATCCATCCCCTAAAACTGGGTTCCGAGATTTTTGATTTTTTAACTTCCCATTGGAAGTTATTGTAATGGGTCCGAAAATCGAAATCAACAAGCCGTGAGGTGGGTCGTTTATTAGGACTAAAGTGCGACCCTTGAGGTCCACACGACGAACTTCCCAGTTTGATAAATATTTAATAATAATTATTAAATTAGATATTACACAGAAAAGTAATCATTTTAATCATTAAAACATCAATAATTAAAAAAAAAAAAAAACGGCTGAACCGATTTTTATAAAATTTATGTCGGATCAAAATGACGTTAACACGCCTCGATTGACACCCTTACGAAGTCGATATAATTTTTTATTCGCGAGATATTGTGTAAAATCTACTTTTTTGGAGGTTATTTGGTTAAGAAAAAAGAACGGCTGAACCGATTTTAAAAAAATTCCTTTCAGATCATATTTACGTTAATACGCGTCGATTGGCACCCCAACGTAGTCGATATCATTTTTCGTTCTCGAGATTTCGTCTTAGAAAGAAATGGACACATACGTACGTACGTACGTACACACACACACACACACACAGACATCTTTCTAAAAGTAGTGTAAAAATAGTGTAGTGACCTTGAAATATAAAAATTTTTTTTCCTTTTTGATTTCGATTTTCGGACCCATTACAATAACTTCCAGTGGGAAGTTAAAAAGGAAAAAAAATTTTTATGTTTCAAGGTCACTACACTATTTTTACACTACTTTTAGAAAGATGTCTGTGTGTGTGTATGTGTGTGTGTGTGTGTGTGTACGTATGTACGTACGTACGTACGTACGTACGTATGTATGTGTCCATTTCTTTCTAAGACGAAATCTCGAGAATGAAAAATGATATCGACTACGTTGGGGTGCCAATCGACGCGTATTAACGTAAATATGATCTGAAAGAAATTTTTTCAAAATCGGTTCAGCCGTTCTTTTTTCTTAACCAAATAACCTCCAAAAAAGTAGATTTTATACAATATCTCGCGAATAAAAAATTATATCGACTTCGTAAGGGTGTCAAACGAGGCGTGTTAACGTCATTTTAATCCGACATAAATTTTATAAAAATCGGTTCAGCCGTTTTTTTTTTTTTTTTTTTTAATTATTGTTAAAAATAAATAATAATTATGTTTTAATGATTAAAATGATTACTTTTCTGTGTAATACCTAATTTAATTATTATTATTAAATATTTATCAAACTGGGAAGTTCGTCGTGTGGACCTCAAGGGTCGCACTTTAGTCCTAATAAACGACCCACCTCACGGCTTGTTGAGTTTAAGTAATTGAACTCCACTATAGCTAAATTTAATTTTTCATAGATAAGGGTAGGTTCTATCGCATTAGTTTTATTCGATTCAGTATCCAAAAAAACAAAGATAACGACACCCCACTTGCCAAAATGATGCAAATTTAGTTAGGGTCTCTCCCCCCCAAAAAACATTTATCCCCACCTTGTATTTTTATGGACTCTTCGGGGTCTTCATTCCTATGCCAAAAGGGTCTTATAGCCAAAATTCCATGAATTTTTTAACTTTTTAAACCTTATTTTATCTGTACTATATAATATTATATGCATTCATAGCAGCTGTTCCACATAAACCAACAGGCATAAGGATTCGGTGTTGCCAACTTAACCGCTTTCCGGTCATCTGTAGTCTTTTTGTGGCGTTTAATGGAATAAAATTTGATAAGTGGATTTATTAACCACATAATCTTTATTTTTTGTGCCAAGTCCCCGTACCTATTTCGTATTTGGTAGAGATGTATAAATCGCGAATACAGAATGTATCACAGAATTGGAAACATAGAAAATTAATAAGTGCAGCAAGTAAGACATAAATAAAATGAGTAGCGTGAGAAAGACAGAATACACATGGCTAACTAAATTAAATTAATTCTTATGGTTTTAAGCATGAAAAGAGGGCAACGCAATCACTGATCCTTAATGATTTTCAATTTATGCTATATGCACGCAGCGAAATTAAATGGTATTCATACATACATATCACACTCGACAGCAGGACATCGAGAAGAAGACCACGTCGAACACACCACTGAAGATGTTTGCTGCAGTTGCAAGCGAAACGTCTGGAAGAAGAAGAAGCCATTCCAGTAGACCACGACTCATAAGGCCGAAAGATATTAATCTTAATTCTAAATGGTATTCGTTTATTAAAAAATTTCGCGGTCTAAAACAACATTAAAAATGAGTTCAATCGTGCACTATTGCCCGCTATCGGCGCTAGTAGGCTTCGTGCACACAACCTATACCTACAGTATGCTATGTAAACCAATAAGAATGAATGAATGAATTGTGGATAATAGACGCTCGACAACAGAGGTCATTAGCGTCTGTAAACCGATAAGGTTACATAGGATATTTAGCATTGGGAAAAAATAATTGGATCAGAATGGGCCATGACTCATAATTGTACGTACTTTTATAGGGTTACTATCGTTTTTTAGTTATTTTATTTTAGATTCAATTATTTTTATTTTACTAGTACAACCAAAAATTAAGAAGCAATCCTATTATATGTAAATAAGTACATTATGAGTCATGCGGTTCATTCTGATCCAATCATTTTTCCCAATGCTAAATCTCCTATGTATACCTTACCGGTTTTCATACTGTATGTTCTCAATCTTGTGATACACCTTGCATACACAGCCACACGCGAAAAGGGAAATTCATATTATAATTGGTTATTAAACTTTAAAATACTAAAAAAATAATTATATTCTTTTAAAAAGAGAAAAATAATCTGTCTTGTAGCCGTCCCTATTTTGTTATAACGGCATACGAACCCATGCACCCGTACGGCAACAGGTACAAGACAGATTATTTTTGTTTTTTTAAAGGAATATTATGCCGAGTTTTTTTCAATTCAAATCTTTACCTATTTTATTTATTTGTTTTTAAACTACCCCATTATAATAGGCAATATTATATTTAGAATTTTTCAACTTTTTTATCTGCAGTAAAATTTTAAATTTGCAGTTTGGATTTGAAAAGTTTTGCACCAATAAATATTTTTAAAGAAAACTTATAAAATTATTTAGTTAAAACGCAATGAAGTGTGTCCTGGTTGTTACAAAAGTTGTTGTAAAGTTCCAGTACTATTATTAATTTGAAAGGAAAAAGTCCCAGAAGAGACACTTGCGAAATAAGCTGAAAACATGATCACGTCTCAGCCATGAAATATATTATAGTGAATTTGGATTGTGCGCACGGAGTACACGGAGTGAGTACACTGTACAGCCTTTGTTATCCGACAGACTAACTCAGGTTTATATCGGTACGCAAGGATAATATTTATATTATCTATTAAGTATTATTAATTTTTGAAAGCTGGCAACATTGAACACCTTTTGTATTCTTGAAACGTTGACTGCGCTGTCTTGTATTCTAATGTGTCGGAATTATTAAATAAGAAACATTTATTACATGGGAGGGAAAACAAAAGTTTATGTTAGCAACTATATAAGTAACGACATGCGCTCCCGAGTTATGTGTTTCATTATAAAAAGAGCGTATCTCTCACCTCCACTTTATTGTGCTAGGACCTACCTAATCAGTAAAGGACACAAGGACTTCCTTTATTGAGCTGTTGGGAATCAGTAAGGTGTGTGTATATATCGTGTTCCAGAGAATGTTCAATATAGTACGTAATTATACTGCGGAATTGCGGTTACTAAAAGATAAATGAAGGGTGGGTTCTGAAATATATTTTACTAAATTTCAACAAACCATAGTTTTCTGTTAAGGCTAGATTACTTGTGGAAAAACGCGTTTAAAATATATTTATAGGTACGTATTTGTGGGAAAATATTACACTAATTCATTTCTTTTTCATTTACTTTATTTGAAAATACTTCAAAAATACAACATGAGGTCGTTTAGAAGAGTTCGAATGACTGACGTGATTATAGAGTGATATTTTCTTGATTTTTTTATTTATTGAAGCGCAGCAGAAAATATAAAGATACCTGAGTCAATTTCAGTATACTATTTAAAAGAATGATCGCAAGAGTCACGCTGAGTGATCACACAATCTTTGAACGATGATAAGGTCGTTAATATTTTAGTGGTATTCTGTAGTCACTATTTGTGAACGTGCCTCAAACATTGACCTATATATCCTCAACTATGAAGAAACGGAATTTGCCAAGCAAATTTAGTTACTTACAAAATGTTCACAGTTAATGTTTATAAAACTGGCCCTAAGTAAATAATGTTACCTCTAAATAAAGTTAAATGCACACACCTATGCCAGTTACGACTGTAAATCCAGTGTGAAGACACAAGAACGCGTACAATCTCTCCGCTATAGTCATTATGTATTAAGGCCTCCCTCCCAGCTAAACGGGGGGTATATTGTTTGGGAGAAATTATTGTCTGTACACATATTTTCATTGTTGTTCTAAGAGCTCTGTGTATCTAAAGCGCTTATTATTAAAAAATACAGGTGAACATATTTTCTATTCATTTGTTCGCATTATCTTACAATAATTTAATACTTAAAATAGTTACTACACATTCAGACTTGATGAAAATGGACAAAAATATAGAGTATTTTATCCTACACACCAATACATGATAGAAAAATAAGTGCACTGTTGAGTAAAAAAACAACAACAATTTAGTCATTCCTTAACCATAACAATTTTTGGATTCACATTTCAATGTTCGCATTATTAGCTACTAAACTGTTTAATACTGTTATTCATGGCATTGCTCTTGATGTCGAATAATAAAATTGTTGTGTACGAGAAGTGACTAAAATTTCGACACACTATTAAAGTATCATAAAATTATAAAATTATATTTTTTTTGGTAATGCTCACTAGTTAGGGAAGCGCGCAACGAGATTTTTAATTTAATGTAATAATGTTTGGGGTAACATTTTGTTTGTTTTTTTCTTTCTAAAATATAGGTAATCAATATAATATGTACAATGTTAGACAATTATATAAATTATACCGGGATTTCTCTTTGTAATTTCGTTTTTTTGTGAGATTTTAGGATATTGTACGAAATACTTACAAGAGAAGGCGTTTCAAAAATGTTTGCACCGACCTAACTGGAAAAATAATCAATTTAGATTAGTTAGTGGAGAACGTGGGAATGGCGGTCGCCGGCCAGTGGTCACTGAAACAAAATGTTTAAAAATTCTTTCCATTTAAACAATGAATGTTAAAAAATAGCTACACTTTGGATGTTGAAATTTGAAACAAGAATTAATAACAAAAATGTCATGCCCATCTCGGTGAGTAATGAAAGCCACCAGTGGGAAAGTGATAAAAAGTTTAGACGTTTTAAGAAAAAGAGAAACAAACTTTAAAGCTGACATTTTTGGAACACAATATAAAACTTCATGCAAATCTACGTACCTAGATTTGGTCTTATTTTTCTTCTTAATTTTCTTCTTCTGCTGGTGCAGAGGTCACAGACAATCAGCTGTAGAATCTACAGTCTACATCATTGCATTCAAAGTGGGAACTAGTATTGGCTATGTACATTGTACATTCTGTCTGAACTAGAGTTGTATCGGTAAATGCAGTTGAATGTTATTTCAAATGCTTGGATGAAGTGATTAAGGAAGAACAATTTTTTTTAAACTCGGAACTTTTAATTATCAATAAAAATGGCCAATGTAAAATTGTATAAAAAATAAAAATGAAAAGCAAAAGTCAACAGGGTACAAATTGAACACCAAAACAAATACTTGGAAGTCCAGAATCATGTATTAGTACACAGCAGAGTGTTGTGACATTTTAAGTTGTATTTGCGTATTTTCTTCATGTTTCCACTACCATTCTGCCTCTTTCACCATGTCCAATAGCAACGTGGGCAGCTTCAATAGCATCATAAATATCTCCAATTGGGAGATAACATTTAATTTCATTATTTATCGAATGGAGAGTATAGGGTAGAGCCAAATCCAGTTAAGGATAGAGAGAATTCTAGAAATAGATTTATTTCACCGAGAACAAATCTAGTTTAAACTGAATTATTGAAACTAGTTTGGCTAGAGATCGATCAGCTGAATTAGTTGTATCTCGCAAATTCTTGGTTTGCTTGAAAAATTGTTTTTTCCGGTAACATATTATAAATCTATAAGACGTTGTAAATTATTATATGTATTGATCTTGAAAAAAAATTCAATTCCATAAAGCTCATAATATTAATAAATAGAACATCAAACTGCAGCAATTATAAAGCCATTAATATCTTTGCCTATATTTCTGTGTTTTTTATATGGTTATCTGATTTTTAGATGACATTAAAGAAGTACAAAAACAGTTAATGAATTTTAAAAGATGCGTTGAAATTAGGTAATTTAGAACATGCTACTTATATTCTTTTCAAAGAAAAATAAATAGTTATTAGGGTGGGTCAAAAAAATCAATTTTTTTTTTTTACAAGTGACACGGAAAAATAGGTTACTGGACACCTTAAAAAAATTCTCACCAAATATGAGCTCTTAATTTTAATAGGAAGATCCTCCGCATCGCATTTTTTTATTTTTTTCTCAGTCCAATAGAAAAAAAATTCATACCTCATCATTAATTGATTGTACAGAAAAATGTTTTAAGAGAATTTTGTAGGAAATTTAATGCTCTACAAAAAAGATATCTTATATTTTTTCCGCAAACCTCACCATTTGAAAGATATTGAAGATTTAAGTTTGATTATTTTAAGACAAATTTAATTTTTGTTTATGAATTTTATAACTCGACAATAAATGACTATTATAAATCTTCAATATCTTACTAAATTCTCTTAAAACATTTTTCTGTACAATCAATTAATGATGAGGTATGAATTTTTTTTTATTGGACTGAGAAAAAAATAAAAAACTGTGATGCGGAGGATTTTCCTATTAAAATTAAGAGCTCATATTTGATGAGAATTTTTTTAAGGTGTCTAGCAACCCATTTTTCCGTGTCACTTGTAAAAAAAAAATGATTTTTTGACCCACCCTAATAATTATATTTTCGTTAATAAAAAAATACATAATATTGTTTTGTCGGAAATTTTTAGCTTTAGTTTTTACTAATTATTTATGTATTGAAAACCTGCTATTATCCAATAATATATTTGTAAAATGCTATCTGAAAATATTACTATATACAATTAATTTACTGCAAATATCAGATTTTTTTAAATCATATTATTTTTTTATAAGTATATCAATTTGTAATCAGTATAAATCGATATAAATATCTTATTACAGATTTTCTTATAAAAAGAAGAAGTCAATTTTCTTTCATTGCAGTAACTTTCCTTGAATACGTCTTTTACCATATACGTGCACTGCAGCATCCTACTAGATAGAAATGTGAATCGTGAATCGATTTCAAGTTGAATTTACATAAATGCGCTTTACATTGCTGTTTTATTTAGAAACCACGTAGCTTCTGGCTATATGCATGTATTATATACATCTAAAACCTAAACGTGAATGTTGGTGGAGTTTTCACCCTTAAGTTAGCGGACATAAATAACAACGCACCCTTGTAAGATGTGACTGTTTTAGTGTGTTGTCTGAGAGCGCACAAGATACGAAGTTACGTCATAAACTGCAGCTGTGACGAAACGCCATGCTACTCTATGTGTTCATTACTGTCAGCTGCCGCGGAAGGTTCGCCCGGATCGATGTATCAGGTTGATTCACACTAATCTAACTAATGTCTCCAACAGAAGATCTACAAAACTACAAAACTTAGCTTATAAACGTCTAACTATTCTCTATCCCTATATTATTAAACGAGCAAATCTTGTATATACAATCAAAAGTTACACGTAAATGAAGTTACGTAAAAGAAGTACATTATTTTGAACGCCCTGTATAATAAATTCATTTTTTTTAGGACAGACATTGATTTGTCCATCCATTATCTAGTGATCCTCAAAATTTTAGTTTGAAAAAGGTTTCTGTTTTGGCTATGTCGAATTTTAGGTAAAGGTCTGCACGTGTCAAAAATTTCTAAAAAACTTGAATAACTAAAAAATTACTGAATTTTCGAGCATGGCTTTCCTTACAATTTCTATTCACATTTAGATGCAGAATTGAAAAAATAAATAAAAACAGGGTGCTAGGTTAAAAAAAACATAGCTTTGATCTGCCACGCTTAAATGGGACAGACTGTATAATTGAAAATATTTTTAGGTTATACACCATTAAAATTTATACAACTTTTGTATTTAAACTTTTTTTCTATCTTCACCTAAAATCAATATATCGGCCGACAACGCAAGTCTTGGACACCCTGTATGTACCTATGTACCTATATAAATATTTTCTCCGGCTCTAACGATTTTGATCAAATTTACCGAAAAGGGGTTTCGGGGGGCAAAAAATCGATCTAGCTAGGTCTCATCCCTGGAAAAACTCGTTTTTTTATCGATTTTATCATTTTAAAAAACAGTTTTTTAACGTTATAAGTAGTAGGCTTTGAAAAAAAACAAACTATTTTCATTATTTATGTCAAATTACTCTGACAGTCAATCTTTAACTTATTAAAATAATCAGTAATTATTTGAAAAGTAAAAAAATAACAACAATAAAATCTAAACATAATTATACTTACATAATTATGTTTAGATTTTATTGTTGTTATTTTTTTAACTAATATTTAAATAAATAGGTATATTACGTGACCGTATATGTTGGAGTAGAATATATGTTGAAGTGGAATTGTAGAAGGTAGATGTGTAATGGGTTATATTACCGACTAGTGGTGACAGTATGTAAAAACGAGCATTAGCGAGTATAATACCATTACGCACGAGATATATATGATATTTTTTATCTTATCCACTACAAAATACCTACTTTTCACTTCATTTTCAAAAAATGTTGACAGTTCATTTGCGTCGCCATCTTTATATTCACAGTAGGCAATGAAGTTCGTGAGTATGTAATCGCAGGCGGATAGAGCGAATAAACAGAAGTTGCTAAGGCAACCGTTTACTTACTGCACTTGCTATGCAATGAAAACACTGTTGCACGCCCGCCTGTTAAATGATCCAATACACGCCGGTATACATGCATCGAAAGTAGCTATTTTGTAGTTGGTATGGCAAAAAAGTTTTTGAAGTAGCCTGCTTTTTTTTCCTTTTTTTTGGGTACTTGTAAACACCGCGTCAACAGCTGTTTCAATAAACAAATTTGAGACTAGTTTCCAATTGGTCATATTTACGAAATGAAAAAGTCAGAAACCTGTCTACACAAACAAATCCATGATGTCTTCATGGTTTCCGGGCTTGTAGGCCGTGGTCCGGTGGTATTTCTACCACCGGACCACGGCCTACAAGCCTGGAAACCATGAAGACTTGGAACAATGCCGGCCGTGAAAGCTTGCACACTTGGATAAATCCATGCTGGTCTGTAGAAACAAACCTACTATTACCAAATCGATATACATATAAAGTTATATAGTAATCTAAACTAGCAAACTCTAAAATTTGCAGAACTACAAAACCGACAGAGATATTATATAAACGTCTTGCTGCAAGGTATGGAGTTATTCGAATACATTTTTCAATGAATAACGGAAACATAACTAGTAAATTTCTACTCAGTGAAGTTAATTTTCTATTGTCGCGAAAGTGGCACCCTGATCAATATGAAAGGTTAATTCACACTTATTTAATATCTCTAATAATAATAGAACTGTAAAACTGACAAGAATGAAGAAGAAATGCCACACTCCATATCTTCATCGTTATCCGGATCTTAGTATAGATTTGATTCACAGTTCACACTAATTAGACTAAAGTAGCGATAGTATTGCATTACTTATACTACTTTTTGAACGAACGATTCACTTGGATCGATAAATTGATGGTTTAACCGCGCGTATTTAAATTTGCACATGTCCCACCCTCGTCCCTCAACTACTCAACTATCATTGATGATTCCTCATCACCTTATGAGTTATGTACATTGTACATATTAATTCATTTTGTTTGACCTTGATTTCACAGTATTATAATAAATTTTCATGTGATTACAGTTTTTGACGTATTATTCTTACATTGTGATTGTACCGAAGCAATGAAGTTGATTCACACTAAGAGTTCAAGCTCTGAACGTACAAAAGTCTACTGGACAACAATGCTAATATTTTATTGAATTTAGCAGGCAATATCATGGAAAATATCAAATAGGTGGCAGATTATAGAAAAGTATCAATATTATATCATCCGTCTTGCAAAGTTTTTTGCATACCTGGCAGGCCTTTCTCCAAATGGATTGAGTCAAATCGGTTTAGTGGATCCTAAGATATTAAAAAAACGCTCTCAATGTCACGTATTAACATAGGTAAAAAAATAAAAATGAATTTTAGATGTTATAATATGAAAAAAATGTAAATATTTTTTTTCTCTAAAATGTATAGTTTTCGAGAAAAAAAATATTATACTAAATAAAGAAAATTGTACGTAAATCAAGGTAACCATGATTTTTGTTATGTTACTAGCCATCAGTAGATCAGCAAACAAAAAAGGGGGCCATGCTTTTTATCAAAGAATAAAAAAAGAGTGTTTATTTTTTGCAAATATTTACTAGGTGGGAAGTATAGGACTGGTCATCAGTCGAATTTTTTAAATTTGTCGAAACTCAAGTCAATATAATCCGTGTTGGTAATTTTTCTGATCGATATTAAATCAATAATGCATTATCTACGGTGTTGGTATTCGAAAATAAGCCAAATAAAAGCATGCTTAATTTTATCTGACAGCTAGCTTAACTTTGCAGCTCTAATGAATGATGTGTTACTGTCAGTTAGTAACGAATTCGCTGGAATAAAATTGATAATACCCATGCATGAATTGTCACAGAACACTTTTAATGAAGTTGTGCATTTTAAATTATTTCAAAGAATTTATTATCCTATTTTGAGTGCGTTAGTAATTTTTAGACATTCAGAATGTAACCGAGAAAATCAAAATTGACCATTCTGATGTAATGTCCATTTGTCAATAAATAATTAAGTAAATTCAATTATAAGTTTTCTTAAGTAACATCTAAATTTAAGTTTTTAATTTACAGTTAGCATTGTTTTATTGAAGTAAAAAAAATTTACATTTTATGTCAACTCACTGCGGAGTGCGCGAATAATTGTCGATATTTTATAATAATTTTCGATTTTTATAATAATTATCGATATTTTAAAACAAGTGTTTTCTGACTATAAATCTGCTCATAGCGGCTGAAGCTCAATTAGCAGAAAGGGGAAAACTTAGTAAGGTCATTCCAGACCTAAAGTAAAGGGACTAAAATGATTTCCAACTTTCCCTTAATTAATTCCGAATTCAAAGTTTTTTTACTCTCCAACCGCTGAATTAAATGCAATGTTACATAAATTATTTTCCCTAACTATGCGGGAAAACTGAAAAAATGTCAAAAAAATCTATCTGCTTATTATATTGTTTCCAACGCCGCTATTGAAAATTTGATTCGCCACAATGCTGCTCTAAGAGTCTTATATTACCATCTAAGTCGTCATTACGGTATTGATAAAACTCCCGTTCTGCTTTATGTTCCTGGCGATAGTGAATCTATTGCCGAGATTGAATCATGTAAGATTTTCTGGAACTATTCATTCAGTACTACAAAGCCTAATATAGTTCTCCTTGATAAAACTACGCGATTTATGTATGTCATCGAGTTCTCAGCTCCTGCTGAAATGAACCTAGTCGCGAAGGAGACTGAGAAGCGGACAAATTATTAAGACTTTCTTTTTGAGCTCAGGAAGCAGTACCCAGAATATTCCGTTAAATTGGTTGTCCTTATAATAATTGGTGTTGTTGGAGGAGCCAAATCGTCACTGTTAGCAAATATAAAAGCTATCCCGGCATGTCTGCGCAATGCTGAATCACTAGTCTGCCGCATGCAAAAGGCTGTGCTTATTGGGTCGCTTCGTGTACTTCGTGCGCACGACCAAAACTCGCTGTAATCGCCCATTTCATGCTTTGAGACGTAAGTATCCCTTGTGTGACGGTGACGAACCTGAAGTTTTGGGTGCTTGTGGATGCAAAATTCTTAAGGAATTCTTTCCTTCACAATAATAATAATAATAATGCGTTAGACGTTAGTTTCAAGGCATTATGTCATAACAGACTCGCACCATTACTACACTTGCGTGCATAGAAATCGGCACACTGTTAACTTTTGACGTTAACTATATTTTTTTAGGAACTATTCATCAGATCAAAAAAGACTATATGCTATTTGAAAGACAATTTAATATGCTTCGATATTAGTCTAAATTTATTAAATTTATTTCGGCTTCTTAGGCTTAAAATTGCGAAATTAATTCATGAAACAAATTATCTTTTTTTTATTATTAAAAGAAATATGGTTTATTGACAATTATCTAAATTAACTCTTGATTTTTAATAATTAAGATGACACCCTCTTGCCCTAATAACATCTCTCATACGATTAGGCATACATCTAATCAAGTTCGATATTGTTTCTTGTGGGATGTTAAGCCAATCTTCTACTTCTGCAACAATAAGCCCTGGGATCGAGGTTGGGACGCGAACTCTTCGTTTCAGCTCATCCCATAATTGTTCGATTGAGTTTAGGTCAGAACTGCATACTGGTCACTCCATAATCCGAAAACCGACTTCTGTAATGTAATCTTGCACGAATCTTGCGGTGTGCGACCTTGCATTATCATTAATAAAATTAAATTCGTCTCCAATGTAGTCGACGAGGGGTAGTCAGTGGACAGTCAGACGAAGATTGCAGGAAAGTAACCTGACCTCTAAAACACCTGCGATTTGTCCGAAACTTAGCCCAGTTTATCGTCAAGCACGCCTGCGTTTTGCGCGAAATCATTTGAATTGGACATTGTAACAGTGGGAGTCTGTTTCTCAAAAAATATATTTAAAGTCAAAAGTTAACAGTGGGCCGATTTCTATGCACGCAAGTGTATTTTCCATTCAACACTCCCCGTTATTTTCTTCTTTTTTTAAACTTTACCTTAATTAATACTTAATAGCAATAAAATATAGACAAAATATAGATGTGTTCTGACGTAAATGAAGTTATAGTAACATAAAAAAAAATTTAAACATTTTTAGTGTATTTGCCATAATATGGCACATACACTATTGGCGTCGGTCGGATGGCGGGACCTAGGGGTCGGACCAAAATTTCTCGACGTTTCATACCCCCCTGAACAGTTTGCCACCATTTTTAAAAATGTTTATATATATATGTATGTAAATATATATATATTTATATATATATTTATATATATATATATTTATATATATATATATGTGTGTACACGATAACTCTCGACAGACTTAATCGATTGAAACGAAATTTGGTACACACATTGGAACCCATCACCGCAAGAAGCCTATTTAAAATGGGCCCGATCGGACCATTTTCAGGGTTGTATTTAGGGGTTCCAAAAAGTTTTTGGGCCCAAAAATACCGAAAAATTTGTCAGAATCGTTTCAAAATTGAAATTTAACTCTTTAGTAAAGATTAAAATGTGCTGGTAAAATTTTAATAAAATCGGCCCGACAGGACCGGACTTTCAAATTTTATGAAAACACTAGTTTGTTGATACGGATTTACTTATGGAAGGGTGTATTTAATTGCGTGTACTGATAAAATCCATGTCTAATATTGAAATTTAGAAAAATTTAATTATTTTAAGGGATGTATTAAGGGGTTAAATTTTTTATTTTGTCAAAAAACAAACTTAAGTTCACATAATAATGCTACAATGCCTGTATTAGCAAATACACTATATTGTCGGCAGGGTTTGGCACTGCGACCCGAGTTTTTTTAAATTATTTGTAGAAAAAACGGCAATATTATTTTAATATAATGAGATTTTGGAATCCACAGAAGTCTGATTTATAATGATAAAAATGTTATTCTTATGAGTATAAATTTATGTGAAATAATTATTGTGTAATCCACAATTTTAAAGTAGGTAATAATCGAGGTTATAATTCATATGAAAACACATTTCAGTCAATTATGTTATTCTGAACAACTTTTCTCATTAAAATTTAATTTAATAAAAACATTAGAGTGAATTTTAATAAGAAAAGTGAATGATAAAATAAAAAAGCGATTTTTAGTATATTACGTTTTATATAGTAAATTCGTAAGCAGCGTCGTTATGCACAAATTTATTTTATGTATATGTTACAGTCAGAACTCTTAACCGGTCAAAACTACTTGTGACTGACGAAAATAGTCTAAAGTAGTTTATACTTTACTGAAATTCTAGTCAAAATCACTTTTACCCGATTGTATATCGGTTAAAAGTACTTTTGACTGAATGTCAATTAGTCAATACTGTTTTAATTAGTTTAAAGTTGATGTAGGTAACTAATAACCTCAAGGTAATTTGATATTATCTATTTTTAAAATTTTTGGATTCTACTGCAAAATCATTATGAAAAGAAAGAACTCTTTATAAAAAGACTTTTAACAATAGAAGAAATGAAAGATAGTCATTACAATGCGACAATAAAAGAAATATTACTTATTTGACAAGTTTGTGACTGAGGTTGAGGAGACAAAATTTGCCAAAAAGAAGACTTCAATGCAATTCGGTGTAATAAAACGCTTTAATGTATTATTGAAATATGTGGCTATAAGAAATTAGTTACAATAATTGGAGCGAACCAGTGAAATACTTTTTACTTGCTCAAGAGATTTATGACATTATAGATGCTGTCCATATTTCTATTGGGCAAAAAACCATAAAAAAATATCATCTTTAACATTAAACTGTTGTACTTTTAACCGAATTGTTGTCTGTCAAAAGTATTTTTGACTCTTGGTCAAAATTACTTTTGACTGAAAATTATCACTCAAAACTACTATAGAGTATAGACTAATAATTTTCAGTTAAAAATGTTATTGACCGATCTCTTTAGTCAAAACTATTTTTAACTGATTTTCCCTGTTAATAGTAGTTTTAACCAGGAAAGAGTTCTGACTGTAACATATAGATATAAAACATGGTCTAAAATCATTGTTAGAAAACAAAAAAAAATGTTCTTAACCCTGTTTTTCGGAATTACTGTATTATAGTTTTAGAAATAACTGACACATTAAATATAAAAATAGGATAACTAAAATAATAAAATATTCTGTGTGCCATGAAGTAATTAGACATTAAATTAGCCATTAGGCAAGTGGTAATGTAGTTTTATTGTTAATTTAAATGTTGCAACATCCTGATAAAAATACTAGGAGGGATCACGGGAAAAAAGGAAGCGGCCTTTGAATTACTCCGGTCAGTTGAGACTTGAGCAGGACCGACGCAAATACTACTGTTATATTGTTATACTAACGGGACAATGTATCATTAATAAAAATAATAAAATTTGTGTATTAGATGAAGGGTAAAATTTCGACTTTGAAGTATTTCCGAAAATTTTTTCGGACATAGATTTGTTTTTAGCTTCCAAAACAACCCTTAAAATGATCGATTGTGCCCATTTTGAACAGGTACTGAGCAGTAACGGAACATAAAATATAAATAAAATTTGATTTTTTTTAATTTTATTTTAAGAAAAACTTATTGCACCTGGCCGTACTCGACCGATCAGCAATTTTGATTTATCATAAATGACCTATGTGAGATGGACCATCTCTACAATAAACGAAATATGTCTTATTAAAATAATATGTTTTATTAAAAATGTTCATTAAGCATTAAAATCCAAAAAGAGTGATGGAGCCTTTGGTGTTCAGTTACAAAATAACCACAAAACACCAAACCAAATAAAAAATACTCGACATACGTTTCGCCAACCAAGTTGCCAAGTTGGCATCATCAGGATTTTTTTAACATTTTGTAAGCATTAAAATGCTTATTAATCATTTTAAAATGCCTAATGCTTAATAAGCTTGTTGAATACTTATTAAGTAATTTATATAATATGCTTACGTACCTACTTAATAAGTAGCAAGTCTTTATGCAAGTGCTCTAAGCACCAAGCATCGGGCATATTCTGTTTGACATATTGCTTTAAGCATTATAAATGCTTAAAGTTTTATAAGCACGGCCCACTGAGTACTGATCAGTGACCAGCTCTGCTTCAAGAGTTATCGTGCAACACACATAAACAATAAACATTTTGAAAAATTGTACACGTTGTTCCAAATGATGTGAATATATGTCGAGATTGTATGGTGCCATCTCTGAGTTTCGCCATCCGACTGCCTATACAATATACATATTATACTGTGTATTGGCAAACAGAGTAAAGAAAAAGCTATTCTGGCGTACGTCAGACACTAGTCTGCCGAGTCAGTCCGTTTTCTTCGTGCGCACGATCCCATTAATTCGCTATAACCGCCCATCTTATGGTCCACGCGGCTATGGATACAGCTTGCTCTATCCCGTATGTTCCTTGTAAGACCGTTATGAACCCGAAGTTTTGGGTGCTTGCAGATGCAAAAATCTAATGATTCCTTACTTCCTCATAATAATAATTCTATGTTACTAGATTCTTGAAATCAAAATAATGTTGCAAAGGAATTTTGACAAAGTATTAGGAAATTTAAAAGAGATTTAATATTTACTAAGTAAACATGTTTACAGGAAGTGTCTCTTTATTTTGTGTTACAGCCTAACTACCTTTTATCAGCACAAGAGAGCTGAATCACCTCCCAGCAATGTTTGTATTATATCTTGAAGAAAAAGATAATCAAAAGTATTGATTTCTTTTCTTCATGTTTTTATATACAAACGAAATAAGGAAAAGAAAGAAAATTACCAAAACACGATACCAATTTTCCTTACAGTACTTAATGTGTATACAGTTTAGTTTCTAAAAAGCTTTTTCAAACAAAAAGGTCATAATATAATACAGTTAAAAAATAAAAACCTGATTAACCATTTTTTTCTTATTTTGTGATAATACCTCGTAATAATGCATTTAAAATTAAAAAAAAAATCTATACCTATAATGCATGAAAGTCATTATTTTTGCATTTACTAATTTTCCCTTACAGATTTTTTCAAATCAATCATTTGAAGTTGAGTTCAAAGTTTATAAATATAGTCACATTTCCTTTAATCTCTTTTTAACCGACTTCAAAAAAAGGAGGTTTCTCAATTCGACCGTATTTATTTTTTATGTTTTATGTTTTATGTGTGTTCGCGGATAACTTCGTCGTTTATGAACCGATTTTGAATTTTTTTTTTATTTGAAAGGATATACTTTCAGATTAGTCCCATAGAAATTTCATCAAAATCGGTTCAGTAGTTCGGCTGATTTTAATAAAAGTAAGTAACGGCGTGTGATTCTTTAAGGTAAATGTTACTTTTTGACACTAAAGAGTAAAAAATAAAAAACTTTTTAACAAAAAAAAACCTCCTCCAAAAAGGCACTAAAAAGAGGAAAATAATGAAATTTTGAGGTATGTGCCAATTAAAATATGAAGTCGGTTAAAAAGTATAGTATAGTGATTAATATCTTCTTTTTAACCAACTTCATATTTTAATTGGCACAGACCTCAAAATTTCATTATTTTCCTCTTTTTAGTGCCTTTTTCAAGGAGGTTTTTTTTTTTGTTAAAAAGTTTTTTTTAATAAACTTATTATTACAAGGAACTTCCTTGTTACAACCGAATATTAAAGACATAATTATAATTATCTGTTAAAATTTCAACGAGTAACTCAATTACATATTTACAATAATATTTTTATGCGATAAAAAATAAATTAGATTATACTTTTCTGTAGCCGACTCTTCTATCTTTTGCTAGTCTCTAAATCTGGCACTTCCAAGTTTTCGGTATGTCTAAGCGGAAAAATTAAATGTGTTTAAGTTCGGAACAATCCGACAAGATACTTGTAAATTAAATCATTTAATCATTATAAAGTGTTTAAAAACTTACAAAGTAATTAATAATTTATTTACAATAAAATCTAATCTTTAATCACTTTTCAATACTGTAGTTCAAACAATGAATTCTCGTAACAAGTCCTTTCCTCTTGATTTACTTTCCATTATCCTTCCTTTCTTCCCTGTCTTATAACTGAATCTCTTGTCACGATATGGACAGAGCGGAACTAGGGACTTTGTAATCATAATTTATCATTTTGGGTACTTTATTCAATATGAAATTCAAATTGAATATTTCATTTTTAATTCTGTATCTATACTAGGTTACCATGGGAATCTCAAAAGCCATAACTGTTACAACTAGAGTTACTATAATCTATTTAGAGTTTGAAAATACGGGCTCCACTTTTTGATTGGTTATTCCACGTCACGTGGTACATTTCCACCATGTTTATCCTTTTTAGTGTGACAGCTGTATGGAGAGTATGCAAGAGACTTTTATTTGCTGTTAAAATATATTAGTTTTTCAGTAGGAAGTTAGATAATACATTATGTCATATTATGCAACGGGAAAGGGATGTCTAATCGTAATGATTGTTATTTTCTAGATAATACATATTTAAAATTATTTCAATATCTAATAACAATGTATAATATGTATGAAATAAAAACACGCTATCTGCAGTTTTATTTTTTATCAGTAAACAAAATTGCTTTGATTTGAAAATGCTAACAACAGCTGATTGAATTATAATTGCCGATTTTTTTTATTTTTAATACGAAAATACTTAATGCATTACCTATTATTACTCCTAAGGAGTGAAAAATGGGTCTTACTATTGCAAAAATTTCTTTTCAGAATGGTTGAAATCTCAAGATAAGAATAAACATAGCGGCCAATGCTCAGAATAATATGTCCAAACTCTAACAAGTATAGCATCTCTAGTTACAACAGTCTATAGTTGACGTGTTAGATATAGCGGTAGAAATGTCTTCCAAGATAATATCAAATTTCTAGGCATTTTTGTGGATCAACAGTCAAGTGGTGCAGGTATATCCATGCAGGACTATCCATCATACATATAATAAAATCTTAAAATGGGAAAGACTAAACGGGGCTGGAAAGTTTGAGCCCCCGATACGGCGCTGTATCTATTGCGAGATGTCGTCATCGAGCTTTTGTACTAGGCTTCTCTGTGTCCAGAGCATACTGCGATACGATGTAATTAAAACAGCTATGTGTTCGGATGTAAGTACCACGCGATTTCCACGCTATTGTATTTAAAATGTATATATACCTAGTAAATACGCCAGCTTTTGAATGCTCAGCACGCGACACAACATTGAACGGAAACCACTGAAATTGCACGGCGCTGCGGGCTGCTGAAGAAAATATAAAATAGGGTGACATATTTTAAACATGCAAACAACAACACCAAAATGGCGTCATTGTTATTTCAAGAAACGACATCAAAATTGCTTTAGGTAAATTTAGGATCGGATAGGTTTCTGTACTAATAGTCGGGGAGCCGGTGACACTGAAAGCCCCGTCATCGCGGATTGGAAAAATTTTAATGCTAATTAATAGTTTTGAAGTATACGAACTCCATAAACTTGGTATGCGTGGTTTTATTAAGCCGAAGGAATGTTTAAAAAAATTTATTATATAATAAATAATAAAATGTTTTTCCATCATCGCGGATTCTAATTATTTTTAATTATATTAATAGTAAATTTCATTATCTTTCGAAATCTATTCACGCAAACCACTTTTTCTAGCCGGAAAGGTGTGGCATACCTCTTCAAAGTTTGTGATGACGGGGAAATTTGCTCCACCATACGTGCAACCTTTTTTTTTTTTTATTTTGTTCTTCGCGATCTAAATTTTAATAATATCTTGGTATGCGGGCTCAAAAACCGCCGGAAGTGCCCCGCATACCAGCTTTAACCTATACAATCGAGTCACATCTACTACTCAATGTATTACGGTTAGTTTATTCTTTTTAGAGTATTATTATTTTGTGTTTTATAATTATACTTTTATATTATGAATAAGTTATTTTCTTTTTTTTTAAATTACTTTTGTATCTTTTTTTTTAATGAATGACGTCTTTCAATTTAGGATGCTGTTCTAACGGTAAGTTCTATCGATTATAATAGCTTTTATAGTTTTTAAACAAGTGAAAAACAGATTTCGACCTTGGTTGGAATCCCTCATCTGCTATAGTACGTATATACAGTTCAGGCAATGAAGAGATGTATACCTATATATTCCTCCGTGCTGGAAAACATTGTCGCAAAAAATTTTGCATACGATTTTTATAAACAAAATGTGGCAAAATGCTACAGAACCAGTGTGTATTCCATATGAGCCAACAGAATGTGGATGGCAAATAAATGAAAATAATCAATTGGAACCATTATGGTATAAAGGTCCAACAGCACCTTCAAAAGTCGAAGAAATTCTCAGGGACGAATTAAATCAAGAAGAACATGAAGAATCGGAAGATGAAAGTCGCTGTAATATTGATGAGTTTGAATAAAAAATCTATTTTATAGCATAAAATCTTGTTCATTGTTTTAACTTTTACTATCATTGTACTATCCAAAATCCTCCCATCATTCCTTGCATCATATTTATCCTTGTAGAATCTGTAATTTATAAAAAAATATAGCATCTCCTCACATCAAAGCATTTACTCTAAAAAGAATAAACTAATCGTGATACATTGAGTAGTAGATGTGACTCGATTCTATAGATTAAAGCTGGTATGCGGGGCACTTCCGGCGGTTTTTGAGCCCGCATACCAAGATATTATTAAAATTTAGATCGCGAAGAACAAAAAAAAAAAAAAAAAGGTTGCACGTATGGTGGAGCAAATTTCCCCGTCATCACAAACTTTGAAGAGGTATGCCACACCTTTCCGGCTAGAAAAAGTGGTTTGCGTGAATAGATTTCGAAAGATAATGAAATTTACTATTAATATAATATAAAAATAATTAGAATCCGCGATGATGGAAAAACATTTTATTATTTATTATATAATAAATTTTTTTAAACATTCCTTCGGCTTAATAAAACCACGCATACCAAGCTTATGGAGTTCGTATACTTCAAAACTATTAATTAGCATTAAAATTTTTCCAATCCGCGATGACGGGGCTTTCAGTGTCACCGGCTCCCGGACTATAAGGATGGGTTGCACAAAGTGTTATACGAAAATCAGAGTTGACACTAGCATTAGGTTGTGGCCATGCAATTACAATTTTTGAAGTTATACTCTTTTACGGACGTTGTGCGCTCGACAGCAGGGGAGTGAACCGACAAAAAACGTCACCATCACCCACTTCGCTGTGTCTGACAACTGTTTTATAGGATACAAAAAATTAAATAAAATGGCTTCAGATATCAAAATGGCGGCCAAATGTACTTTTGTAAAAATTATCTAACCCTTTTGAAAATTGATATTTGAGAGTTTCATAGGACACAAAAAAATAAAATGACATCAGAATTTAAAATGGCGGCCATATTGACCATAGGATCGCATTTCTGGTGCCGCAAGTCCGTATCAACACATCGATTTTTAAAGTATAACTTCTAACGAGCACCCATTTTTTAATAGCCGTATGAATATTCTGTGAAACAAAAGATTGTACTCAGAAAACAACATATTATAGAGATCTATACAAAGAAGATTCTCTTGCAAGCTACATAAATGTTGACAAAAATAATGCCTAAAAAAATGAGTTTTGTAGAGGAACAGGGATTTCCCTACTGGGCATGCTCTATAGAAACCCAATGGGGTCCAGATGTATACTTAGGGCAATCCCACAGTAATTTCTAGTCGGGAAGAGCCATTTAGTTCTCTCTCTGTCTGTCTGTCCGTCCGTCGGTCACAGCTTTCATTAATTAAATTGGCATAATACATACTCGTACATAGTATGTAAATTGAACTTATATTATTAGGACCTCGAAGGCTCCTATAGATAGATAGATATTTATTCATTTCATGAATGGCTAAAAATCCTTAAAAATTAAAAATGTTCATATGAGGGATGTCTGTGAGCAGATCTGATCGAGTAGAGTAAGAAACATTTCTTTTTGTTTTTTTAGTCCAAAATGGAGACGCGGTGGTCCGACAAAATGGTATAGTATTGTGTCTCCCTGTCACATTGGGAAGTTATTTGATCTTTAAACATGAAATTTGGTGGATATGCAGTCTTAACCATTACAACAAATATTAATTACAGATAAGTTTAATTAAAATCGGTCCAGATGTTTCTGAGATAAGCGCCACAGAAACTCGTAAGATTTCTCACTGCTATTTAAATACGTTTCGGTGAAATTTCGTCCGATGTCGCTAACTATAGGTAATTTATTGTAAATTTTAAGTACGGAACTCTTCGTGTACAAACGGAGTTGATGATCTATTTTTTTCTGTAAAATTGTTCGTTTCGATAACAAAAGCAATACCTAATTTAAAAAATGTAAATATGTACCTACCTGAAATTTACAAATAGGTATATTTGTCATTTTATACAGACTATAATATACCACATAAAATAAAATGTCGGCCATCAATATTTATTCGATGAAAAGAAAACGTATATTGTCTTATCAACTGAGACAACTTACTGTATCTTCAAATATTGGTATTAATCGAATTTAATTATGCAAGTTCAAGTTCATCGAAGCCTTTGAATATTAAGACAAAAACCACCGCTAGAATTGTCAAGAACTGTACAAACATAATCAACAAAACAAACCGTAGTTGCGGTTCCGTCTGAAACCATGCTTAGTAGAACTAATTAAATTATGATTATTAAGAACAATAATCAAATGGCTGTGCGCGACAACTTGAACATATAATTTAATTAATTAGCCTATAAGAATGAACATCTTCTAGATCAAACACTGGTATAACGCTAGTTTTCGAAAATTTACCATTAATTAAAACAAGAATTTATAATGTTGCATCAACATAATTTTTGACGTAGGTATAGCGGTAACAGTTCCTCACTTACTTCCCGATTTTTGAAAACTTTTCTTAGCGGGAAGTTAAAAATGTTTTCCAATATACAGAATATTGAAGTTATACTTCTTTTGGCGCGTTATGGAAAAATGATGAGAGTAAATTTTTACGATGCGCGCGTATCGCGTCACGAAAATTTAACACCATGAAGTTCACACCAGTCACAATGTGACAAGAGCGTTTTCCGTTAACATTAATAAACGCTCGTTTATGCCGCTTTCGTTAAATATGAATTCGTACTTCAACACCTGTACTGTTTACATTATTATTTTTCATGATTATAATACCCTATTATATAGCACTGCTATGTAAGATGTGCCGTGGTGTAATGGATAGCACTGCCGCGTCATACGCAATAGGTCTCGGGTTCGCATCTCAACACAAACATGCTTTTTTTAATAAATAATTAAATATAAATATAATAAATAAATATATTTAATAAATTAATAATTTATTAAATTAAATTAATTTATTTAATATCTTTATTTTATTATTTTATCGTCTTTTTTAGAAACGTTTAGTACTGGCATGCGGGATAAAATTTTTGGAGTTATTTTTGTTTTGTTACGCCAAAGAAGTATAACTTCTGACGTGCGTACATATTTTTAAATATTTATTCAAGATGCTCGATAAAAATGTGAGAAAAAATATACGCCAAAATTAAAATTACGTTTCAAACCGCTTTAGTAAGAGAATTTCATTTCATGCTCAAAAAAGAACATGTACTACCTACATTATGTAACATTATTATTATGTATGAAGCATACGTACAGCGCCAAACTTTTCCAGTTCGATATGTCTGCGACCGCAGACTCTGATGATTGTTCCGACGTCCCGTTTGTTCATCCAAATGCGTCACATGCTGTACAAACGACCCTGTTTTGTAATTTCAAAATACGTTGTAAGCATGCCTATACGGTTTCGTAATTATTTTTTCGATAGTTGAAACTCCAAATAAAAATGTTCATGAATCATTTTATGAATACCCTTTCGTTGAATTAAATAAACAAGAACGAAAGTGGGGTTTTGAGAATTTTATGTTTTTTTAATCTAAAATATTTGTGGAATTGAAATACATTGTTTATTTTCATTAATATACCAGTGGCGCATTTCAACCTTTTCAACAGGTGTACTTATTATTCATTTATTAATCTCTTCTGTAAAAGTCCGCTTTAGGTTCTATTAGCATGAAATGTCACGGGAAATCAGTTGCATTTTCCTATTTTCAACTTGCTTCCTATGACAAAATATATTAGTAAGTTAAAAAACCGCGATTTTCCAAAAGTGAACAAAAAACTTATAGACAAAAAAAACGCAGGTAGGTAATAAAAACTATAGAGCCGATCTATTTCACAGTCAGAAAAGTTATTTGTATTTTATTTAAAATTTTAAGTTATAAAATACAAGTGTAATATATGGGCTACCGAAAGACTGAATATTTGGTTATAATAACTAACTGAAATTTTTTAGTTTCTGCTTTTCCTTTTAAGATTTGTGAGGCAAAACTAGTTTATTAAAACGAATAATGTACTCGTACATATACCTACTTTTTTATTATTAGTTGCATAAAAGTGAAAAGAACGTTTCTAGTAGAACAATAGCATAAAATTTAAATATTATATGGCTCCATAAATTATAATGTTATCTTATTAAACTTGACATTATATTTCTTAGTTAGTTAAAACTAGTATCATAAATATACATTACATTGGAATGTGATTAGTTCAATTTTGAAATAACTGCCTATAACTATGCATGATTTGACCAAAAACGTAGATAAATACGACAAGAAAACATTGAGGTATGATTATATTTCCAAAACAAGTTATTTGTTTGCAAATTAAAAGTATCTTAAGGGATTCTGTAGACACTGAGTATTGAACGAAAACACTGTTGCTAAAGTCAATATACCGTGAGCTCGTAAAAATGTCCAGCCTGTAGCAGTGTGGTTGCTTACCTTTCTCATATAAACTGTATAAATTTGAATTATATTCGATAACTCACTTTTAAAATTCATGAAAGTATTGTAACAAAACTGTTTTCTACGTGGGCGGAATAAATTATTTATTTACAATTATTAAAAATGGAATAAAAATAGATAACAATAAGATGTAACAATTATATCTCAAATTATTCTAATAGTCAACACTGTTTATATAATAATAACACGGACAGTAATTCTTAAACGAACTGAAGCACTTTTAATAACACTGAATAATTTATATGCTGATTTATTTCAAATCGACACTGTCACACGTCTCTCGTTGTTCCTTTTTTCCCGGTGACTGCTCCTGCTTATATAGAGTTAGCAGCTTGACCCCCCCCACGCTCGCGCGCTTTCCAGAACATTCTGGTGATTACCTGTGTCTTTGATATAATGCCACGCCTCACCATTGTTACTTGTTCTCGATGATTCTATTGTCGCTAGCGGCGTAACATATGGGGTTTTGCTACAGTATATACAAAATTCTTCACTTTTTCAAACATCGCGATCTATTGGATAACTTTCTAATTTCTATTTTCATTTGAGTATTCGGAGAATAAAAAATTGAACAAATACACGATTTATTAATTGGTAAATGATAAAATCAATCGATTTAAAACCCCTTATATCCACACCATATTATTCACATAACAATTAGAGGTGAAAATAATAAATATCTCAGACAGCTAAGCTGCCATGATTTTTGAGCTATATCTAAGAAAAAATCAAATGACCACTGTCGGGACTTGAACCCGAAACCCCCAGTTTCCGGCTAGGTGAGTTACCGATTTCTCCACAGTGCCCGAGGGTGGAAACCGATCTCTTCTTATATATAGCAATTTCACGTTGAAAACACACTACATGCGAGAGTTTTAGAGTTTTACTGACTATTCAATTTATAATATTGTACGCTGATACAGATCGATTTTTTGTCAAAATGGTTGGACTTATTTTTAATTCTATGAAAACGGAAATTAAACAAGCATGCCTAATGTAAATGTACTATAGACTTTGTAAATAGGAATAAAAAATAGGTAAACAAAATGTAAAAAAACAAGCTTTTATTAAAATGTATTAAAAGAAAATAATTTTAAAAGCGTGCAACCTTCCGATTCCATCATAAAATCAGTTTCATGATGTCAGAATATTGTATTAGGTATCATCGGCACTATGCACATACACTACGAAGTTTCAAATCAATTAGACAAGTGAAAGTGGTTAAAAAATGCGTTACAAGATTTCACCCTTACAGACAAGTAAAGCTATATAAAAGTTTTATAACGGTTTCTAATAAGAAAAAGTCATTGTCCCAGCAGTGACAAATTTTTCTCAATAGAAGCCCTTATTGGGAGGGATACATTTTTGACGTAATTAATCTGGCAACACCAAACGATTAAATTTAAAATCAGTGCAATAGATACGATAGCAATGCAAAATGTATTTAATTATGGATTCTTTTTCCTTTTTAACACGCTTTTATTAGCTTCACCAGTATGTTTGCTTGCTTGCTTGCTTGTTTGTCAGTTTGTAACCGACTTCTTTGAACTTGATTTTGACCAACTTTGAACGGTCAGATTTAGTTTAAACTTTGCACACTTATCAAGGACCGATTACAATACAATAATTCCATAAGTTTGTCCCATTATCCTGACCAGGATCTCCAGGATTAAAAAAAAAAAGCAAAAAACTTCAGATTGAACTGAAACTTTGCACACTTATCAAGGACCGATGACAATACAATAATTCCATAAGTTTGTCCCATTATCCTGACCAGGATTTCCAGGACTAAAAAAAAAAGCAAAAAACTTCAGATTGAACTGAAACTTTGCACATTTATCAAGGACCGATTACAATACAATAATTCCATAAGTTTGTCCCATTATCCTGACCAGGATCTCCAGGACTAAAAAGCAAAAATAAATTATAATTTAAAAAAACTAAAAAACACGCTTTAGTGAACTAAAAAGTAAAAAATAATTAATTTTATTGTAAAAAAGCGTGGGGTGCTTTGTATCATATTTTCATACTACCCCATGTTTTTTTACAATAAAATTATTATTATTATTTATTGCATATAGATTGAAAACCTGACATCAGTTGTTGCTTGTCTATTTATTTAATTGGTATAGGTTTAGACATTTTATCATGGACGGACGGTATACGTAAATGTTTGTGTGTGTAGCTAATCTTAGTTTCGGTGAAGAAGAAAAAACGTATTTGTTGTGTGTGGCAGGCAACGCCAAAGAATGTGCTTCCTTTGTGGGTTCGTATCCAGTTTATACGCTGCGTCGAATAGTTTTGTACACTATTTTTAAAGTAACAAACCGTATCACCTAATACGGAACGTTGTCTTTCCACAATATAACATCTACAAGTTTTTGCCAAAAAATAGCTGCTTAAATAGGATACTAATTCAAGGTTATTACCTTGAATTAGGAGTTATCTATACTAATATTATAAAGAAGTAAAATTTGTGTGTGTGTTTGTTTGTTTGTAATGGATAAACTCAAAAACTACTTAACTGATTTTAAAAATTCATTCACCTATAGAAAGCTACATTATCAGCGAGTAACATGGGCTATATTTTATTTTCAAATAAATAATAAATAAATCATAAATTCTTATCTCTGGAACTACTAAACCGATTCTAAAAATTCTTTCACTAATAGAAAGCTACCCAGGGGAAGAGATTCTCGCGAGGGGGTTCTCGCGGGGGGGGGGTGGTTAATAAATCATAAATTCTTATCTCTGGAACTACTGAACCGATTCTAAAAATCCTTTCACTTAATAGAAAGCTACGCAAGGGGAGAGATTCTCGCGAGGGGGTACTCTTGGGGGGGGGGTTATAAGTCATAAATTCTTATCTCTGGAACTATTAAACCGATTCTAAAAATTCTTTCACAAATAAAAAGCTACGCAGGGGGGGGGAGATTGTCACGGGGGATGACAAATTAACAATATACTAAGTATACGTGAGCGGCGCAATGGGTGACCGATGTTAAATCATAATTTTATACCACCCGGGCGAAGCCGGAACGGGCCGCTAACTATGATATAGAACATATTTGAATTAGCAGCCAAAAATATTTTATTTTCCAGTTCAAATTTTCTTTATGTCCAACAGGGCGAAACGTTAACGTTTATAAGACGATATCCTATTATAATTTATACTTTAACATTAATATCTCTTTATTCAAAAACTTAGCCGTACAAACAATTCTACAAATATTATGTATATTTTTTAGCTAACGATATTGTTAAAATTGCGAACAGCTATAAGAAATGTTAAGGGATGAAATCACACGTATGGCAAGGGTAAAAAGTTTGAACAGTATTGTATTGTTGGAGAGTCCTAGAAAAGAGACCCATCGCAGTATGGGCGTTGGAGCTGACAGGCCAGCCTTACGTGGTTCGAATATCTACACTGTAGAGCCGTCGCGTCGAGAGATTTCAGTTTTATCCTTCCTCAAACCTCCCTTAAGAATAATTGGATACATCCCTTCTCATAACAGCTTTAAGGCTGAAAACTGTTTGCTTTTCACTTCAATTCAGATCTGTATGTTCCTCTTCTCTGATGCCTCGAACTAACTCGTGCGACTTTGATTTTAAACTCTTTTTAAAATGAAACAAGATGAAAATCTGTGTTCAGAAAATAACGATATATTTATATATATATCAAGAGGTATCATGGGACACCCAACAGAAGCTATGCTTTTTACGTCAACGCATGCGATGGGCTACGCAAGTCCAGTACAAAATATATATACAATTTAATTGAAATAAGAATTAACATACTTATATTACCTATTTAAAATTACTTGTATACACTGCGCGTGCGCCAGTATATTACTTTCACAGCTGGCCAAGCACAATACGTATAAAGTATATCTATAGCTATGAGTGTAGCTATAGATATACGTTTAACATGAGCATGTCGGTGACGTGACGGTAATGTGTCGCGAACCCATAAGTTTTTCCCCTCCCAGAAATCGTCTAACGCGCCTACAGAAGCATAGCTTCAAAAATTTAAGAAAAATAGTTTTATCGTAATTTTCTGTTAGTTTTCCACGCACTCGTAGTGTGCTATTAACGAAGTAAAATTTTAAAAATACAGTGAGCGTTCCATTGCTTATAGTATAATGTCTAGAAATGAATACTTATTATTATCAATGTTGGATATAGCGGTGAATAAAATAAAAAAGTATTCTATGATAATTTTTAAAATACACCAAGTGAAGAAAAAAAATTATATATAAAAATTCCGTTAAAGTCAAGTTGCGCCGCCGGCATAAACCTTATCTTAACCGGATCGTAGTCGAATAAAAAGAGCCCTATAAAGTTTGGGCAACCGTTGATGTAGGTACTATTAAGTCTCATCAAAATTGATTCAGCCGTACTCGAGTGATGTCGGTACAAACAAACAGACAGACAAACATTGTGGAAACACGTTTTCCCGTCGTACAAAATGCACAAAAATTTCTAAAGTGAAAATAAAAATTACAGGCAAAAATGTTGATATTTTAAATACTTATTAGTATTGATGACCAAACAAAAAACTCGTTCATAAGACATCGTACGCGCTGCCAAACTGTCTGTAAGGATGAAAATGAAGTGTTATATTTTGTAAACTTGTTAATTCATTATTCATACAGTTCAAATTTTTACTGAATAGTCTGACTGTATTTAATTTAAACATTTTTTTCTATTTAAATTTAAATTCAAATAATATGCAAATAAAAAAATCTGTTTAATCACGTTGAAAATTCGCTAAGTGAAATTTCTCGCCAAAATAACTTTTTCCCCCAACAGAAAAATATACAATTAAACCAATGGCGTAGATTAGCGTGTATCGCGTGAACATACATTTTTCTTCCCACCTCTACTATGGGGAAGTAATGGATTTAGTCCGAAAAAAATATTTCGAGATTTTAACAGATCTTCACGTTTTGAGACCCTATCAATCGTTTAAGATCATTTTCTGAGTGATGTCTGTATGTGTGTGTGTGTGTATGTGGTCAGTTTTTCGCCTTCGATATCGTAAAAACGGAACAACATACGGCCATGCCGATTGTTCTATTGTGTTTACCAGCCTTTAACTTAGATTTGATTAGATTTTGAGTCAAATCGGTTCAATGGATCCTGAGATATTAAAAAAAACGCTCTCAATGTCACGTATTAACATAGGTAAAAAATATAAATGAATTCTAGATGTTATAATATGAAAAAAATGTAAATATTTTTTTTCTCTAAAATGTATAGTTTTCGAGAAAAAAAATATTTTACTAAAAAGAGAAAATTGTACGCGCAAATCAAGGTAACCATGATTTTTGCAATATTACTAGCCATCAGTAGATCACCAAACAAAAAATTCGACTGATGACCAGTCCTATACTTCCCACCTAGTAAATATTTGCAAAAAATAAACACTCTTTTTTTTTTTTTTATTCTTTGACTAGGCCCAAATAACCTTAGCTGTTGGAGGTCTTTAAAACACAATTTAATTTTTATTCTTTGAAAAAAGCATGGCCCTCTTTTTTGTTTGGTGATCTACTGATGGCTAGCTTAATATAGCAAAAATCATGGTTACCTTGATTTACGTACAATTTTTATTTTTTTAGTAAAATATTTTTTTTTCTCGAAAACTATACCTTTTAGAGAAAAAAATATTTACATTTTTTTCATATTATAACATCTAGAATTCATTTATATTTTTTTTTTACCTATGTTAATACGTGACATTGAGAACGTTTTTTTTAATATCTCAGGATCCACTGAACCGATTTGACTCAAAATCTAATCAGATCTAAGTTAAAGGCTGATAAACACAATAGAACAATCGGCATGCCCGTATGTTGTTCCGTTCTTAAGATATTGAAGGCGAAAAATTGACCACATACACACACACACACATACACACACACACACACATGCACACACATACACACACACATGCACACACACACACACACTCACACATACACTCACACATACACATACAGACATCAGTCAGAAAATGATCTTAAACGATTGCTAGGGTCTCCAAACGTGAAATCTGTTAAAATCTCGAAATATTTACGTATACCAGAAAGAGTATGAGTTTATCGCGCGAGCCGAAAAATGCAGCATAACCTTAGGAGAGAATTGTAAAATCCCGATTGTCAGATTCGTCACTTTAGTCACGTGTTACATATAATATTTCTTGCAACAACCGCTTGAAAAGTTTAATTTTAAGCAAATAAAACACAATTTAGATAAATATTGTATCAGTGACATTATAACATAGTAATCTATAAAGTACTATTTTACGCACGTGTGTTTGAAAGTAAAACAAAACAGTATTACTTTATGGAACGGGTGCGTTGAAATTTACTTTAAAGACTACCGTTCGAACGCATCAGAAGCTTCCATAAAGAATCACTTTTCAAACGGTACACAGCCATCTAAAATTGCACTTTTATTTAATTTCTTATATTTTTTACACACAATGAATAAATAAAACTAATTCGAAACTTAAAAAACAAATTATTATTCACTTTAGTCCAATAATATTATATTAGTATTCTAGTTATAGCACAAGGGACAATATATTTTTAAATGCAGGTACTACTATTTCTTTGAAAACTCTTAAAGAGTCCTTGAAAAGGATCAATCTAAATATCTGGGTAGATTGAAACGACCGAAGAATAAAAAACATAATTGAAAATAATTTATTTTGTAGTTTATGAAGCTATATTACATGTTTACTTTAGTGTATTCTACAGATGTAACAGCTGCAATTTTAATTTTATCAAATCTTGGTTCTTACAGACGATCGGTTAAACAACAACGGTAAGTTTATAACTTATTTTATTTAGCATATTTTGTCGTATGAAATAATTTTTCCATTAATTAATGTATAAACTTTTCATGTCTTCATCCGAAATAAATTATTTCTAAGTTGTTGACATTAAGCAGTAATAATATCATGTAGACATTGTCCATTTTTCTAAAAAAAAGAATGATAGCAAAAAATATAACAAAAAATGTGCAAAAAAATTACTAGATCGTTTTATTATTTTTAGTAGGAAATAAAAATTTCATTGGTTATTCCTTTTTTACACGTCACTGTGTATCTATGTAGTTATATTGCTTCAATGTATAACTAACTCTTACCCTTTTCTGATGTTTATTTATGCACATATTTAAATTTGGTTTCGCTACTGTAATAGCTTTTAGAACCTGTTCATTAGCAATATATTGTAATTTTGTAACACACTGCGAGTATCATTGTATGTGCAGTGGTGTAATTGCGTTTTTTTGAAGTTATACTTTTTTACGGACGTTGTGCGCTTGGTCACAGGGGACTAAACCGAGAAAAACGTGATCATCATGCATCACCATTCCATTATAATACTCTATTGGTGTGTAAAACCATAAATATAGCAGCTTGTTTAAGGTCTGCGTGGCAGAACGGCCGCTTCATACGCAATACGTCCCGGGTTCGAATCTCCGGACAGCAACATTATTTATAGTGTTTTTTTTAACTGTTCCAAATTCTACTTGATATTTATTTATATTTTTTCCTATTTTTTCCATTTACTTTACTTAGCCTTATCTTAAGTAACAACAGACGCTAATGACCTCTGTTGTCGAGCGTCTATAATTCACAATTCATTCATTCCTAAGTAACAGATAATTAATCACTAAAAATATTCCACAGAAATTTGACGTTTGCTTCAAAATGTGTTGATTTATTCAGAGTGCATGTGAATATAACCGTGAAAAACTATCGAATGAATGAATTGTGAATTATAGACGCTCGACAACTGAGGTCATTAGCGTCTGTGTGAAAAACTATCATTGCTAATGCTTGAAGTAAGTAGGTATCAATTACTTATATATAGATGGAAGTTTTTGCTTTGATCTTTTCTCAGCGTAGAGATTATAGATTTTTGATTGTTGAAACATATTTAGGCGTACGAACTGCACATATTCTACAGTTAGAAAAATAAAATATAAATTCGATCGTTTTTATACCGTTTTGTATGGCCATATTATGTATATTTTAACCGACAAACCAGTCTGAGGGGATTTATCACCGCTCCCGAAGCAATGGAGGATGAAATTAGCCAGCCGCTCTCCAGGGATTGTGCCATGTAACTGACGTCACTATACTAATTGGTGACGTCACGCGTGGCTGCATTATACCATGTACACAGATATTTGCATGTTGTATCAACATAATATTTTGTTGACTAGTACGTACCTACTGAAAAAAAATATTAAAAAATTAAAAATAAAAAGAATTTCAAGACAAGTAAAACTATGAAACGAATCATTTTTGAATTTTTAACTAAAAAAAACGCATTTCAGTACTCAGTAAAGAACTAGTTCTAAAAAAAAATTAAATGCACTGTAGGTACGTAACTTTTAATCCTTAAATTATTGAGGTACATGTATTTTTTAATTTTAGATATTTTTAATATTAAAGTGTCTTAAGATATTTTTTTAAACCATCTGGATTTGTAAACAAAATTCTGTAGTCGAGTTTTTTAAAGAGCTCTCCTGACACTATTTTTAAAGCTAAAAGTTTCGGGTAAACGCCAAATGAAGGACCAAGAATCACACTACAGATTCTTCAGACGAAAAATTGAAAAAAAAATTCCTGGAGAAACTTACAACTTAAAAAAATTATTACGTAATCTTTCACACATAGCCAAAACTTTTTTTTAATTCGTTTGTAGAATCTTTAGTCTAATTCTTGATCCTTCATTTGACGTTTACCTGAACCCTTTAGCTTTAAAAATAGCGTCGGGAGAACCATAATCGTTTTTAGGCGAGGGGAAAGGTTTTGAGAGGAAGAGTGCAGAATTCAGAGGGTATTTGCATGTATTCAATGCTCTTAAGCAGTCTAGAAGATTTATAAGAATGCGTGGAATCAGTAATATCCAATTATAGAATTTAAATTGGAATACAGTTTAATAAACATGAATTCATAATTTGTGAATTAATGCCACCTTTATAATGTTACAATATTCAGTATTATAAATGAATTTAATGCGTAGGTCTGCATAAGTAGAAAAGTAATGGACAAAGGTTGATTCAGAAGTAAATTTAATTTTTTTAGATTTTTAAAATTTTGTTGGTGTGAAACGGTTTACTCTGCAATGGATGTGTGGGACACTTAATAGTCTATTTTTTACTACAATGAAAATCACATATTTTGGTGTACTTTTCTATTACACAAGCATCGAGAACGACAAGTCGAGTTATTTCATGCTAATTTATATTCAAAATACAAATTAGTGAGAAATGCGGTACCTATTATTATAACAATGAAATGTGATATTCCTTAGCGCAACTAAATTCAACATATTAGTGAATCATAATGACATCAGTCGATTTCACTATACATATAGTCCAGTAATTTTAGATTTCCACTGCAGAAAAATTCCCAGTTAGCTGATTTTTTTTTATTTACCTTCGTTATGGTGTTTTAAAAAACGTGTAAAAAGTCCCCATCGATATCGTGCCGGCGCTGCCAGATATTCGAGGTTCAAGTTCACGATAGACGGTTTTTTGCGAATTTCTCGGTTCCGTTCCATTTTTTGTAAAAAATGGTTATTATCAATCTTGTAGAGGATGACATTATCTACAACTTTTGTATAAACATTTTTTGTCTACGATTTATAGTTTGTCTTATTAAAGTACCCGCGGCTTCCTCCCCCTCGATTTTACATAACGGGATTATGCTGCTTTCCGAGGGCCTAACATAATGATTTGTACCACTATTTTAAGTTGAACTCAAAGCTAACGATTAATTATAATTTTATCGAAATTAATGCAGTAGTTCTCTACTTATAAGCAACCAAACATACAAATCGACAGCGCTCAAACAGACAGACAGACCGACAATTTTTTTCGAAAATACGATATTTATACTTGACACCAATTATAAAGTAATTTCGTAAAAAAAATTTACAAGGGTTGAGAGAGTGCGGATAAAGTACGAGTATACATTTGCATACCGTATAACGCACTCTACTAAGAATAGCTCGGAGTAACCATACTTTTAATTTTTTTTTCAAAATTCCTTTACGAATACTCCTTATAATAATTTGTTATAAAGACTATTCGTAAAGAAATTTTGTAAAAAAAAATAAAAATGTGGCTATTATTACTAGAGTGCGTTATACGGTATGCAAATGCATACTCGTACTTTATCCGCACTCTCTCAACCCTTGTAAATTTTTTTTACGAAATTACTTTACGAATGGTCTTTATAATTGATGTCAAGTATAAATATCGTATTTTCGAAAAAAATTGTCGGTCTGTCTGTCTGTTTGAGCGCTGTCGATTTGTATGTTTGGTTCTTATAAGTAGAGAACTACTGCATTAATTTCGATAAAATTATAATTAATCGTTAGCTTTAAGTTCAACTTAAAATAATGGTACAAATTATTATGTTAGGCCCTCGGGAAGCAGCATAATCCCGTTACGTAAAATCGAGAGGGAGGAAGCCGCGGGTACTTTAATAAGACAAACTATAAATCGTAGACAAAAAATGTTTATACAAAAGTTGTAGATAATATCGTCCTCTACAAGACTGATAATAACCATTTTTTACAAAAAATGGAACGGAACCAAGAAATTCGCAAAAAACCGTCTATCGTGAACTTGAACCTCGAATATCTGGCAACGCCGGCACGATATCGATGGGGACTTTTTACACGTTTTTTAAAACACCATAACGAAGGTAAATAAAAAAAAATCAGCTAACTGGGAATTTTTCTGCAGGTGGGTGATTTTAATATCTAAAATTACCGGAGTAATAGCTGTCGCCAAGATATATTTTAGAAGGCTATATAACATAGAAGAAAAAAAATCTATATATTGATTCACTAATATAGTGAATTTAGTTGCGGTAAGGAATCTAATCACATTTCATTGGTAATTTATATTTGATTCGATAGTCCCGACTCTCGTAGTTACCTCGAGGCATTTTATTATGATACACAAGTGCAGTCTGTTCTCATCGTAACTAAAAATAGAGAAAAAAATAGAGAACAAACTCAAAAAATACATATAAAACTATTTAAAAATCACTGCTATACTCTTTTCCACCAAAAAATATAGTACTTGCTATATTGGATAAGAATAAAGGATCTATTTACGTATAAGTATCATTAATATTATCCTCTATTTTTGTCTAAGAATATAGCGATTATAATTCAACCTCCGACTGTACAAAAGTTTACTGAACAATTTAACAGGTTAACAGATAATATTATGATGAAAAACATAAAATCGGTGGCAGACCAAATTCATTTTTTTACCATTTTTTACTGTATCTAGAATATGACTCAACACTGCTTGATGAAAAGATTATAGAGAAGTATCAATTATTTACAATTATCTGTAACTGTTCGCCTTGAAAATTTTTTTTTCATACCTGACAAACCTCTCTCCAAATGTATAAATATTTAATATGAGGTCTTCCAGGCATGCAAAAAAAATTTCAATGCAGACGATGATATATTATTGTAAATAATAGATACTTTTCTATAATCTGTATAAATTCCATCAATTAGTGTTGAGCCGTATACAACAAAAAATAATTAATAGTCTGCCACCGATTTGAAGTTTTTCATCATATCATCTGTGAAAATCAATAAAAACACTACTATAAATTTTGCTATTAGTTTTTTTGGCTTACAATACCGACGTTGCAGTTCACTTCTTCAGGTCCTTCAAGAAGTGAACTGCAACGTCCACGAAACGTCGGTACGAATTACCTGTCACACGATTGTAATCCGAAGAAACTAATAGCAAAAATGTATCTAGCACATCGTGAAAGCCTCAAATCTACTATTACTATAATTGTTGGTGGGAAACACTATAGTTTCCGATTGATAAGGACATGAGATGATTGATATTAAAAGAATGAGAAATAAAAATTGACAGATAACTCAGAAATCACATCACATTGAGATAATAATTAATCTTTTTTGGGGCTACTTACTTATCTCTTTTCATTATAGTAAAACATTTATTACTGAGGGATCCACCAATAATCACAGAGTAGACCGTCTTAAAATGATGTTTAAACTAAAGAATAATGTAGAAATGACAGTGAAATAGAGTTATCGTCTAATTGTAAATTTGCCTTTATATCTATCTGAAAATTTACAAAAACAGTCTGAACATGAGTGTTTTTATTTATATAGATTGTTTAGTGTCAATCCAACGACGGGTATGAACATTATTTTAACATTGATATTTTACAACATCATATTTTTATGTGTCTACTGGAAATCTGAAAATAACCCCTCGGTGTACATAAAATATTGTACATTATGCAGGTATAGCTTCGCTGTCATCTTGCGTTGATGATTAATCCCTGCTGTAACATAAATTTAAAAACACATAAAACAAGTTTAATGGAAGACATTTGTACACTAAAACGGTCTCTGTTTCCTTTTTCAAGTGAGAATTCTGTTTAAATAATTATAATGATAGCTATTCAATCTTGTAAACTTACTAATGGTACTTTATACAGGATACTTAAAGATGAGAGAATAAAACGATGATAAAATCGGGTTTAAACCAGTGTTGTTCCTAAGAAATGTTTTTCTGATCTTGGGTAGGAAATGTACTTTTTGACAATAGTGAAAACGTAATGGTGATTGGTCTTAATTCAGCAAACTCATTATATGCACATAACCACATCGTGGTAAATTTTTTTTTAAGTGAACGTTGACTTGAACTGCAGTTTTAAATCTTTGGAGTAGGCAATTAAGATAATTTCCCCTAATTAATATAAACCATAAGTAACTGCGGGAAAAGTCTTATCGTTAAAACTATTACATTGATTAATATAATATATTATACATAATCAAGACTAACTTATTTTGTTCTGTATCCCTTGGTAGAATAGTTGTTTTTTTCATAGAATATAAATAATGACGTATTATATTACCGACCAAAGTCTTCTGTCCTAAATTTTAACTTTTAATGTCCTGGGAATTAAATGTCATCATCATCAAAACAATATTATATAACGCTACAACTCAATAAAATTTTTATGTAAAAAAAAATGAAAATATACAGAATATTACCAGAACATCTAAAATAAAGGTTCCGTTACATTTCTACATTATATTAGTAATATTTTTTCATGGGATATTACGGTATTTTCAACAACATTTAAATAGAAAACGTGCTTCCGAAATGTTGTGTCTGTTTTATGGAATACAATAACAGCATTCTATTATTTTATTGACATCATTTTGACGTTTTTAGAGTTCTGTTCTTCAAAAGGAAAAACGGAACCCTTATATGGTTTTATTTATGTGGGAACACTTCCTCAGCCAATTTAACGTGTTTCTGCTTTTGTTTTGTTTAATTTAACTCTTTAATACGTTCGCTGAATAATTACAATTGGTTTGATTATTTCCTTTGAATGAAAAATTCTTTATATTATTATTCTTCTTAAAACTGACTCTTTTACTTATCTGATGTTGATAACGAAGTTGTCGAAATATGCCGTCTTTTAAATAAACCATGTTTATAAACAACTTATGAATGGATATTTTATACTAAATTAATTTCAATTTAAATACTTATATCAATCAACACAAGAAATAACTAAAGTATTTTTCTAATTTCAAAATTTTTAACTGGATTTATGCACTTTCTGATCATTGTATTTTCACCCCTACACCCTTAAACAAATAATAAGCATACAAATACACAAAACAAGTATTTTATTGAAAGATCTCAAACTGTAGATTTGAAGAAATATCATAAAATTCAATAATATTGCCTTACGTATTGCACATACCGCTACATTACTAGCGGATGTGCTGTATTATTGCTTTGCGCGTCAGATCTGAGCTTCTTTCATACAAGAAGTTATAACTAGGTTAATTTCGCACGAAATCCATTCAAATTGTAGCTTTTTGAAAAGGGGAGATTCAGTTTTATAAAATTAAACCATTTTTAGATTGATTCGAGTTCATAATTACTCCTAAAATTGTAACTAAAAATCGCAAACAGCAGTTGTCGGTTGGTCTGTACTTACGTACGTCCGAGCTCTACAGATTGCAATTTTTGACGAATCGCTTTGGTTTATATTCTATTCGCTTTGTTTACTATCAGACTAGAACCCTATTTAAATTTACTGAAATGCGTTCACTAGTTTAATTTTTACAAACAATTTTATTTTATTATTTTTGACAGCTATTAGTTTCTGCTTCGTACGGTGCGGGTCCCGGGTTCGATTCCTGTTGTCAACATTATAGTAGCTTTTTTATTTTTACAACTAATCCAAGGCAGTAAACAGTAATTAATCTTTTGTTTAGTTTTTTTAAATATTTTTTTCCTCGTTTTTTCGATCGTTTCTTATCAATTTTTTTTTATCATACAGTAGAACACTTAGCGGGATGTGCACTTTTGGTTTTGCCAACTATTTTTCTTCTTACACGACAGCTAAAGTTAAGTCAGTTTTACACAGGATCCACTCTAAAGTGACAATATTCTTGAAATTTTTATTTACAGAAACGCAAATACTGATTCCAATGAATGACGAAAATATACTTCATTCGAATCATTTGGATTGATTCTCTGAGATATAGTTTTACAAAACGGCTGAATCTAAAAACCGGTAAATATAATCAATAATAGGTATAATAATATAACAATAATTTACTCAATTTATTAGTTTATTTAGTATGAAGATGAAATGTAAAGCGAGGTAAATTAGAGTGATGTTGGTAGATATATTGAAACCACGAATCGGTGATGTTCCACGCCACAACAAAGCAAAGATTGACTGTAGTGCAGGTATATCAATGACTCGTTACGCGTGTTCTAAGTGCACACTTGAGTTCTATTAATTATCATTGTAAAGTACACCCGTCCCAACTGCCTAACTACCACCACATCACACGTTAAGATAAATGCTCCAGCATACAAGAGTGGAAGCGAATGTTCACGTCTCAGTAAATGAGACGGTGAAGTCAACAGTCGCAATGTTTCGAATGAATAAAATATTAATTAAAATCTTTCTAGAAAATATGATGACGGTTTTGTCCACAACTTCAAAGATATCTTACTTTTCGTACCGATTCTTCTTTTTTGTATATCAATTTTTATAACAGCGGATATTAATATTGACTTAAGAGTCATTATGAAATTAATTAGTGAAGAAATTATTATTTTGTGTAGTTGTATGCGATATCCTGAGCATATTAAAAGATCCTGTTTTTCCGAGATATAGTCCATAGAAATGTTACAATTTTTAGGCTAAATTTGCATATTATGAAGTATTAGAAATACCTTGTATTATGTCCGTTTTGTGACTTCTTGTGTACACTACACGTTTCAGCAACGAGTTGCCATCTTCAGGTGTGGTTAATTATTTAAAAAAAAAACACATTGAGTATTCGTAACACTATATAATATTATGATGCTAAGCACTGTGTATTATGTCGTGGTTTGTGAAGTACTGATTTAAATTTCGAAATTTTATAATTAACCACACCTGAAGATGACAACTCGTTGCTGAAACGAGTAATGTAAATTCACAAGAAGCAAGGTATTTCCAATACTTCATAATATTCATATAGTGACTTGGAGACCCAACACTCTAAAAATGTATCAACTAAGTTTGCATTTTGGGTAAGACAAAGATTTTTTTCATTGCGTAGGGGGGGGTGTAAGTTTAAAATTGAGTTTTCGAGGTCCGCGGCTACTCCTTTGGCCGCCATCTTAAAAAAGGAGTGCTAACAAGTTTTGCACTGTATCTCCGTAACGGAACATCTTACAGAAAATTTTTAGAGAATTCTCTACTGCAACTTTACTATAGAGATACTTTTTGTTGTAAATTGAATAATTAAAAAGATATATGTCTAATAGAAGATAGATTTTTTGTTGTTTTTCTGTTAAAATTGAAAAAAAAATTATAGCGCTTTAAAGAAAATTTTGTGACAAATTTCTCTCTTTTATAAGGCTTATCTCTTTATTATTCAATTTACGACAAAAAGTATCTCTATAGTAAAGTTGCAGTAGAGTAAAGTTGTAGAGAATTTGATTCTAAACAAAAAACATCTCAACAAATTTTCTGTGAGATATACCGTTACGGAGATATAGTGCGAAACTTGTTAGCATCCCTTTTTCAAGATTGCGGCCAAATGGGGTGACCGCCGACTCTGAAAAAAACTCAATTTAAAACTTACACCGCCCCCCTACGCAATGAAAAAAAAACCTTGTCCTACCCAAAATAGTCCAGTCACGAGAGCTTAAAAAGGTAGGTCCACCTTGCGTTTTGCGCAGCAAATAATTTTATTTTTTTGTGTCCTCAAGCATGTTTAGAAGATGTCAAATCCAAGTTTTGCGACCTCTAAAACAGAGCGGGGGAGTTTTGGTGGGCTAAAAACCATGATTTTTTTGCACTTTTTTCGGTTTTTTGCTTATAACATAAAAACGGCTTGTCCTATCGAAAAAATGGTCCTATTCAAAATTAAAGAGCACAAAATTTTCTTCAAAATGCACTAGTCAAATATGTTTTTGTTCCAATTATACCGACTCTACAGAACTTAGAAAAACAAAAAAAAATAAACTCTTTTTTTGTTTGAAGGCGCTAATCTCAGGAACTACCAGTCCGATTTGAAAAAAAAATTTTTTGTTAAATATCCCGCTTATTGAGGAAGATATAGGATATACGAGTTTATTTTAAATTTAACCCCGAAGGGGGTAAAACGTGGGAGTAAGATTTTTTGTAATAACAAAAAATCTTACACCCCCGTTTTACCCCCTTTGGGATTAAATTTAAAAAAAAATCAAATTGCCTAAAACCTTCCTTAATAAACGGGCTATCTAACAAAAAAAAATTTTTTTTAATCGGACTTGTAGTTCCTGACATTAGCGCGTTCAAACAAAAAAAGAATTTATTTTTTTTGTTTGAACGCGCTAATCTTAGGAACTACCAGTCCGATTTGAAATTTTTTTTTTGGTAGATAGCCCGTTTATTAAGAAAGGTTATAGGCTATTCGAGTTTTTCAGTAGTTAAAAGCTTGAAAAAATGCTTTTTTTTCATTTTGGTAAATTTTGGCGATTTTCTAAGTTCTGTAGAGCCGGTAAAAATGGGAACATAAACATATTTGACTAGTGCATTTTAAAATAAATTTTGTGCCCTTTAATTTTGAATAGGACCATTTTTTCGATAGGACCAGCCGTTTCCATATTATAAGCAAGAAATCGGAAAAAGTGCAAAAAAATCGTGGTTTTTAGCCCACCAAAACTCCCCCGCCCTGTTTTAGAGGTCTCAAACTTGGATTTGACATCTCCTAAACATGCTTGAGGACACAAAAAAATAAAATCATTTGCTGCACCAAACGCAAGGTGGACTTCCTCTCGTGACTGGACTAAAATGCAAACCTAATGTAACATTTCAATGGACTAAGATGTTTTTATTTAGAAAGAAAATTATTATCTGACGGCAAAAAAACAACTGAAGCTTGAACCGCTATAATCAAATAAATATTTTGACAATTTCCAGCAACAAAAGTAATTCTGCATTTTTATTTAAAGTGTACTTGGTTCGTATTAGATTACATGCTGACAAATGCATTCAAAAGGATTATTTTACCTAATTATATCACAAGAATGAATCATTATTAATTAATGAAATTAATTAACAAATATACAGAGTGTCCGGATTTTAAATGTACATAGGGATTTAACCCGTAAAATCAAACTTTCGCGATTTCCTGCTTCCCTAATTATTTTAGGAAAAATATCTTCAAATAATTAATGTTGTAGGGCTTAAAATTCTGCATCTAAATAAATAAACACGATTAATTTTGCATGCTTTATAACAGCAGAAATTTGATGTGAAAATGTCAAAATTACCTCAAAAACGGATAACGATAGCCATGGAACTTAAAAAAAATGATGACGTTTTAGCTGTCAGAATAATTTCTAATCATTTTGTTCACATTCCATGGCTATCGCGATATGTTTTTGAGGTAATTTTGACATTTTCATATCAAATTTCTGCCGTTATAAAGCATGCAAAATCGTATTTATTGATTTAGATGCAGAATTTTAAGCCCTACAACATTTATTTGAAGATATTTTTCCTAAAATAATTAGGGAAGCAGAAAATCGCGAAAGTTTGATTTTATGGGTTAAAACCCTATGTGCACTTAAAATCCGGACACCTGTATGTGTTTAAATAAGTAGTGACACTTCTGAACTAAAAAATGTCCAGTAAAACTATATTAACTACAGTTTAATAACAACGCCAGTAACACAATATTTATTATCCTTAGAATTGTTATTAATTAACATGTGAACCAAAGTTGAATCATTAGCTCAATGTCGCCCAATTAATATTGTTTATATGATTTGCGCCTTTTTCACTGTTTATATCCGAGATGTACATCTAAATGCAAAGTGGCCAAAGATTGATTTTATAAACAGTCATTTTTATTGTTTGTCGGCTCCTGAATTAACCTTTGATATTAGTAGCATTGTTTATCTCGGTCTCACGGACTCCATTGACTTTTTTTCTCTTCTCTCAAGAAGACCCCGATGACTTAATCAGTTTAACCCCATTTTATGTTGTTAATAAATTATGAAAATCTGCTGACTTGTGCTGTCAGTAAGTTGCATCAATTGCACCCTGCAACTGCAAATTACTCGAAATTGGACAAAAACTTATATAGCGGAAAGCTTGGATATTTAGAATATAATATTTTTTTCTACCTCATTTAATTGTACTTGAAATATGCTCAATATTATGCAAATGAATACAATTATTGTACTTGGCTGAAAATTACTTAAAAATGGAAACACGTTTTCAGGGGACAAACCTGAAGAGTTCCTGGTGTTATTGAATATAATATGAGAATTCGTTTGGCTCAATTAATTATGCTTAAGTATGCGATTTGATTTTCATCTGCAAATTACCTACCAAAAATAAAATATTTTTAGGGATATATTAAAGCACCGAACCATAAATTGCTGCTTGCCACATTCTGTGCTCGTTTTATGGCTATTATTTGACATTGGATTTTCCCCGCCATTTTATGACCGTACAAAAATAAAGACAAAGAACCAGTTGAAGGGTGGCTGCCAAGAGGTTGGGTTAAGTTACGGGGTAGCACTCAATTTTTTATTGTTCCTTGTTTCGCTCCTTTTCAGCGGTGCTTCATTTATTCCATAAAAAGTAAAAACAAATTTTCTTCAAAACTAATTAAAATCATTTTAATGAAGGCTTGACACCTACAATAATTTAAATGAGGTAGACAAGGCGATAAACAATTAATATGCGGCCTACAGTTGATATTATAGGATCGCATTTCATAATTTGACGAACGTATAAAAATCACGCGGCCGGATCTGTTATACTATCAGTGGTTTTGGAAATGTACACTATTTTGTGCATACTTTATATCAGTGTTTCCTAAACTGGGGATCCGCGGAATCATCGCTGGTGTAATTCGGCAAAACAATATAGTTCGGCCGACGACTATATTCACGCCGTCTGGAAAAAGTGATTTTACAGTCAGCGATCTGGAGCGCAAGTTTGTAAGTGCAGGGAAAAGGTATACAGTTCGGCCAAACTGTATAAAGGTCGTCCGGCAAACAGTGATCCTATAGTGAATAGTCAGTTATCTGGAACGCAAGTTTGTAGGAACGCCATCAGGCAAACAGTGATAGGGTCTTTACACTACATACTACAGAAATGAAACTTATTTACGCAAAATTTACATCTAAAATTTTTTTTAAAAAATTATTCTTTTTTATTAATGGGGGTTCGCGACAATTTTGTTAATCTCTAAAGGATTCGTAGTCGAAAAAGTTTAGAAAACGCTGCCTTACACCTATAACAATATCTTTTAGTAAATTCTTTCTGGAGAATTCCACTGAAATTTTTCATATTAAAAAGTATTTTGAAATAATATGGAAATCATGGTACTCATATATTCATATAAATTATTATTGATAATTTATTCTAGTAATTTTCTGCCGGGCTCCGTCAATCAACTTTTTTTATTCCCGCCAATATTAATTCGCGAGTGAATATTTTTATTGAACGCGGAATACTTCATGATGCATACAAAGTTCAAATGGGTTTATCTAATGAGGTGGTAAGAGCATGCGGCACACTATGCACAGTGCACACCTATGCAACTCATATAACTGCATTAGTTTACTATGTTTTATTTTCCATACCGCATTGCGTTCTGTTATATCAAAAATATGAATAGTCTACTGGCATGGTCATGTCTACGGCTTCCATACCGATATTCCAAGATTTTGTAGTTCCGGAATTTCGGACAAAATTTTTAAACATAATATCAATTCCGTAACTATAATAATAATAAATAAATTTATTCCATAATATACACATTACACAAATTTTTTTTTAATATCGGAATTAATAAAAACTAACAAATTTTCACTTCATTTTCAGATCCGAAAATGGGTCCTTAATATAGATTTTTACCAACGAATGAACTCTAGAATGATATAAAATATATTAAGTTTTTTAAATTGATTATTCGAAGTGTTCCTATTACGAGTACTGAGTCGATAATGTTGATTGTTTGCAAATTTCTGACTCAAACTTTCATTCATACTTATAGATTAAAAAGACATGTTTTTCAATGGTTTTCTTAAGTTCGACATGCCATATAATGTGTGTATAAGGCCGATGATAATGTAATAATTATAGTATATTATCTAATATCGTTCTAAATCCAAAATGACGGACGTTCCAAGATGGAGGATTCACCTTTTTTTTTACAACCCTCTTGACATGGGTATCATATGAAAGGATTTCATGAGTGGAATACGATAAACTACGTGACGTCATTCTAAATTCAAAATGGAGGACGCCCCAAGATGGCGGTTTACCTTTTTTCAGAATCCCCATGACATGGGTATCAAATGAAAGGGTTTGAGGAGTAGATTACGATAAGCTACATGACGTCATTCTAAATTCAAAATGAAAATGAAAGGGTTTCATGAGTAGAACAAGGTAATCTAAGTGACGTGATTATAAAGTCAAAATGGTGGACACCTCAAGATGGTGGCCCTCCTTTTTCTTTACAACCCCCTTAACATGCGTATCAAATGAAAGAGTTTGACGAGTAGAATTAGATAAGCTACGTGACGTCATTTTAAGTCCAATATGGCGGACTCCCTATTACACAACTCAAGATTTAGAACTTATATTTTGTTTTTTTAATTAAAATTAAAATTGATGTATTTTTCTATTCTATGAAATTAAAATAATTAAACAGAAATTGTTTTTTACAAAATGTAATAGATTTATTTTTCTGAAGATCAGAAAATAGTTTTTAAATTTTCTTTAAAAAAAAACGACTTGATCTGATTACTATATACGACTTGGGTCAACGACGGAACAACGCCCCACGTGCCCCATCGTGGGACGTTGTTCAGCTCTGACTTGCTGTAAAAAATTCTTCTGTGCAAAAAACTGTAAATAATTTACCGAAAATGCTACCTAATAATAGTCTTAAACGACAATAAAATCCGTTTTAACATGTACAGAAATCCAAAAGATCAGAGTTCGTTTGGATAGAATTCAATTTTTGTGTTTATACACAATATATTGCTACCCTTGCAATCTCATGAATGTTTGGGTATTGTTTATGTTAATTTTGTCTGATATTCATAAAAAATGCTTGTAAATACTTATTTTTGTTGTTTTAGTAATTTTGAATCAATTTGTTATTTTGTCATTGCTGCTGTACTACGTCGCAAAATATGTGATTAATGTAATATGCAATAGTAGAGGAAGGCTCCATGGCGATATTTTGTCTGATCACTAATAAAGGCTTAACAAAACAAACACAAGAAAACAAAAATATCGTGTTTTATTTTTTTTATTTTGATCGTGGAATAATTTTTAACGTCCAGGTCACACAAAGTAGACAGCACATTTACAACTTACATTAGATATTTCCTGCGAACTTACCTAAACGTCTTATTTTTGTCCTTTAAGATAGCGGGTGACGTTATTGTAAAGTTTGTTATATGTTTGTAATAATAATAACAAATAAATTCATAATATGCGTTTATAAGTATATTATTATTGAGTCAATATAGTCAATAGTACTCTGTTTTTGACTTCTGACATCACGGGCAATAATGATTTTTAGAGGGCGGCGCTTATGGGTATAATTAATATTTAAAAATTTATTTTTGAGTTTGTTTGAAATCAGAACGAATTGATTTGGGTGGCATTTTGTTCAGAATTTACTGGTTTATTAATTTAGCACAAAAGAATTCATGAAAACTCCCTATTTCGTAAGCTTGCAAATTAGGTTCATATATTTTTAAACCGGCTAGGCTACTACAATGTCAACAATCTTCTATAAGTCGTTTAAGCTTTTGTAAAAGATCAGATTATAAGAATACCATTTATAAACTTAACGATACCAAATACACTGCAATTATTAGGAAATATTAGAAAAATCTTTTATAAAATACCTTTGGTAGTGTAATATCAATCTGGTCTGAACACGGTGTATAAATTTAATGTAGAAATTAAAATTTTAACGCATCAGTATTAACTATCAGACAACTTGAAATGTGCATTATCTTCCGACTACTAGTGGTACGGACTAAAAGAGAATTTGTAAATACAGTTGCATGTGTTGCATAACATCTCGTTCGTAAATATTATATAAATCGTCAAACAGAATCCGGATTTTCGTGTACTTATCGGGATATCCGACTCATTGTGTGAATCTCAGGTTCGGTTATACAGATGATCTACTAAGGCTGATTTTAGATTACATCAACCTTGCACAGTTTTGAACTTGATCTCAGATTTCTTGTTTCCTAAAATTGTTTTTATGAACACACACATTTTTCTACATTACACTTTCAGTTAAGTGGTACAAACTTTCTGTGGCTAAAAGAAACAACCGGTTGGGTCCATTTTGTGATATAACTACTACTAGTGTACCCGTGCAAAACTTTTTTGCGACGACTTAACACTGTCTTCAAAGAACAATGGTTTAGTAAAGGCTATTGCCAAAAAAAAAATGTTTGCCAACACAAACCTTCTTTATATGTAATATGAATCACTTTATTAAGAAAACAATAAGAAATATATATTTCAAGCTTTCTCAATATCATTGTGTATATGAACGCGTGAGTAAAACACATAACCTATCTTTTAACGATATGTTTTTAATATAATTTTTGATAAATATTTTTGATTCAAACAAAACTTTAAAGTGTACGTAAAATAGTAGTTTTTTAGAAGCTATAGAACGTATCTATCAGTGTAATACTTACGTACGAATGATCTTCAGAAAAAAATCGATGAGTTTGTCGGTATTTGAGAAACTAAGTACTATATTTAAAAGAAAAAAAAATTTGCACGTACATATACATCTTTATTGTTTAATTTTAAATACTTTTGGAAGTTTTGTCAATATAACCCTATTAAAATCTGGGCTCTAAAAATTAAAATGTACAACTGTCAAGATGTTTCATTGTTTATTGTTTGCATAACCTATCCACGACATGCGTACATATTTGCATTTCTCTCACACTCATGTATCGTGAACGCCGATGGATTTTCTCTGTTTACGTTTCTCTTCACTCCACTGCCCCCCTCGTCATTTTTACTATTATCGCTTGAAATCACCCCTTTTAAAGAAATTTCACCAAAAAAAAAATAGCGATAACATATCTGTGGACTAATTTAAGGCCTCAGTTTAAAAGAAAAATTATGTCAATCGGTTGAGCAGGGGTTGCTGGCGGATTGTCTAGAGAAATAGGGCTTGTGTTTTAAATATATAGATAACTACATTAATGACCATTGAATCATCCAATCCATTTATGATCCAATTATCCTGGCTTAAAAAAGAGATTCTCAATTCGTCGTGTATGATTGTATATTGTCCGTATATTTGTAAATATGGCAGTGATTTTCTAAGGAACTACTAGACCGATTTAGATAAAACTTCTTGCATTTTAGGGTTCAACGAGGAAGGGCGTTGAACTAGTCACATCATCCAGCTTAATTCGAGAGACCCGGTTAAACGATGCAACTTATAAACGGATGGTCCGATTTGGGTAAAATTTTTTACCGACAAAAAAAATGAATCGACTTCAAAAAAAAATCAGAATGCATTTATAAACGATAAAATAATATTACTCTTAGTTTTAAAATAATCTTCCCTGTCTAGATTGAATTTGAAGTCGGCGCAAATAAACAACTCTGTCTCCTCATAGAGAAACGAGCTTTCCGGCCCGTGTGGATTTTGGTTTTGCAGCGAAAAAATCAAAATCAATAATCTCTCATATAATAGATCACTTTACTACATAATATGTTATAAATTAGCCAGCGTATATCAATTTTATTTTTAGCTCAGAAGTTGCGTGCGGGATCCTAGATTTTCTCACTGCTTTTTCCCCTAACTTTTTAGTACATCTACGTGTCGATGTTTTTCAAAAAATGTTTAATATGGCCATGACGTGCCAACAAGCACCTAAATAAATTTAGTGGACAGAAAAATTATTCAAACGTAGACGAAAAGAATAAATTATTCGACAATGCATTGAGTTAACTTGTTGTGTCGATGTCATAATATGTTATTTGAATGACAGTCAAATTTTTCGACAGCATTAAAGATATTTTTAATTAATGAAAATCAATTTTGTTAAAATTCAATCTCATCATTTTTAATAACGCATCTAAAGAAGTACCTATATACTTCAAAAATTTTATACTTACGAATAAATACACTAAAATGCAAAAAATATTTTTTTTTTAAACCGGCTTCAAAAAAACTACACAAAAGAAAAAATAACACAAAAATCGCGAAATGCAAAATTTGCCACTACAAAGTGGAAAATAAAAACTTGAAAAGGCCACTAAAAAGAGGAAAATAAAAATAATAAAATGTTGAGGTCAGCGCCATTTTAATTGCTAACACTTTTTATATATCAACTTTAATTTTATTAAATTGGAGCCGACCTCAAAATTTTATTATTTTTATTTTCCTCTTTTTAGTGGCTTTTTTTAGTTTTTATTTTTCAGTTTGTAGTGGCATTAAATTTTTCATTTCGCGATTTTTGTGTTATTTTTTCTTTTGTATAGTTTTTTTGAAGTCGGTTAAAAAAAAAATATTTTAAGTGGTTTTTTAGACGGAAGTTTTTTTAACATTTTTTTTTAACATATAATCAGAAAGAAATAAATTGTGTTGCGTTTTGGTTTAACAATGCAGAGGCTATGTAAACACATGACTCCAGAAGCGCCGTTCTAACGCCGTGTTAGCAACCTGTGTGTGTGTAAAACTCGGAGGTGTATACTGTACCTATATTGAAGGAAAAAGACAGGCGCACAGCAGCTCGCGGTCGACGCTTGTCTCACAGGCTCTCTGATCGACGCGCGGATTCTGCAAACACTTCAGTATTGTCGCGACGCTAGACGTTGTCACCCATGTGCGTTCAACTGTTATATTTAACTGGTCATCGCACGCGCGCTCTTTTGTTTATACTCTGCGCTACTTTCACTATGCTCTCTCGCGTTCTCTACAAATTTGTTTTGTTTTCATAATAAATGAGTTCTTAAAATATGCATTATAAATTAGGTTTGGAGAACTATTAATAGGTTAGTTTCACAAAATTTTATTGGTTCTTTTGTGTTTGTTTACAAGCAACTGACACTTCTAGAATGTAATATCATTATGCTCCGTTTTTCCGAAGAGAAAATATAAAAACTGTAATCACCTCGTTCTGAAAGCTGCAAATGCATAGTGTTTTTAATATTACTAGTATCTACATAATTTTTATAATAGTATAGTCAAATAGTTTTAAATGTGTTTTCACTCAAAATGAAATTTTGATTATGCAGCAATTTTAAATATTTATACATTATTAACTAAAGAGTATATTTAGTACCCAAAATTATTATCATTATTTAAAATGTGCTTAAAAAGAAATAATTAAATTTGAATATCATTTAGCTCTGTTAAATAAATGTTTTAAACTTCAATTCATTTACAAAACTGTCCGTAATTAGTGAATCTGTGTTTTAAATGAATATAGTAATTAAACTTCGTGTTGAAGCATTAACTGTTAAAAGTTTTTATTTATAACATTGTGCTTGCCATATCTACAACTGGGAGAGGCATAAACAAAGCAACTGTGTCAAATCCGAATTCGCAGCCAGTTTGTGTTGTATGTTATTTCTTTATGTATATTTATTTCTATTATTTACTTAATATACACAGTATGAAAGATTTACAATAATTATATTATGCAATTATTTCTATGTCTGGAAAATTAATAGCAAATTTTTTATAAGGTATACCTGCTATTGTAGGTACTGAATCCACCTATAAAATTTCAAACGCAACATTGATAAGGGTATATAATCCGTTGTCATTGTTATGTATATTATAATTTATATAAAAAACTAAAAGAAATAAATTATTTTAACGTACAAAGCAAAGTATTATACAAATATTTTAGGACAGATATTCAAGATAATGCTTTACCATTAAAGAAATGCACTAGTCGTATTTACCCGGCGTTGCCCGGGAACGACAGCCCCATGTTATAAGATATAATGTTCAAAAAACTTTCTTAAAGTAATTACCGCTCGTTCAGTAGGATTAAAAATTTGTCATTACATAGATTTAACAATTTTATCAAAAAAATGTTAAATGACAATTGTTTATATTTTATCGATGATTTTTTTAATTGTAATTTTATATTGTAATTTTCGTGACGTCACTTCTGCATATTTATTTGTATTGGTGTGAAAATAAATTTAAATCTAAATGCAAAACCACCAGCTTCGCCCATTCGGTCTATGAAGTATAATTTGATCACTCGGGAAGAAGTATATAATATAGAGATCAATGCTTAAATTACTAAACTAAACTAAATATGTCAAAACAATTATTGTAGCCATTGGAACATTTACATTTTACAATATAGATACGTTTATAAATACTTAGGTAGTTATCATCATTCATACTAGCATATAAAATATTAACAGGACTTTTGTCTACAATTTCGGTTTCTTGTTTTTTTTAAGTTTTCATTTGTGTGCTTACCTGTTCATTTGACTACTGTGTTTTTAAAAAATCATAACTCGAGAACATCAGGACCAACTTTCATGAAATTAGGGTACACTGCCCGAATTAGGATATAGGATTTTCGTGAAAATGCACATCGCAAGCGAAGCCGCGAGTAAAAGTTTTGTTTATTATAATTTCGTATGAGTTCTATTTAACTGGAGCGTTGCCAGATAAAAGACACTCTATACTGCAAGTGTGGAAATCAGTTGATAGTGTACCAGGTTTCATCAAAATTACACAGTGATATATTTTCGAGTGATGCCGGTATAAACAGACAGATAAACAAAAATTCTGCAAACGCGCAGCGCCGTAGTTAGGATCATCGGCGCCCAGGGCAAGATTCTGATTTCGCGCTCTTTGCTTGAGAATAATCATATTCGCATCGCTGTTTTCGCTGATTGCGCCCTCTCCAGGGTTAACGCCCCTGGCGCGGGCCCCGGTTCCCAGGCCCTAGCTACGACCCTGCAAACGCGTGTTCCTGTTCAGATAAACCTTAGAAACCCTCAAGATTCAAGAAAACTAAATTACAGACAGACATCTCGTTACAATTTTATTTATACAGGGTGTTCCTTAATGACGTGCTAATATTTCAGGATGTCATTTTATGAAGATAAGTTTATATGAACATATGTCCGCAACGGCTTAAATTTTTTGCTACAGGGTGCTGAATTTTGTTTTTTTAAAGCGTTATTTTTTAATATCTCCGAAAGTACTTTAGACATTATTTTCAATTTTGGTATGTGTTCGTAGGATATAAAACCACATATTTAAGTTAGAAAAGTTAATCTATTGCACCACAAAAAAAAAAAAATTCAACAGCCTGTAGCAAAAAATTCAAGCCGCGGCCGACATATTATGTTCATATGAACTTTTCGTCATAAATGGCCTGAGGAATCACACTCTGAAATATTAACACGTCATTATAAGGAACACTCTTATATTATGTATTAATAAACAATGTATTTTGTGCAAATGTAGCACCATAATATTTTATTATCTTTATATATAGGGTGTATTTTAAAATCACCGACAAAGAACTGGAGATTCTATATGATCAAATTAAGACAAAAATTATTAATAATGCTATCCCAAAAATGATTACCTACTTACCAAGATACATAGAGCTAAAAAGAATTAATTAAAGAGTGAAGTTAGTACGACTGTGAAATATATAAGTAAATTTTATATTGGTGGTTCAGCCAAATTACATAATGCATTCTACATACATGTAGCCCAGTAATTTTAGATTTCCACTGCAGAAAAATTCCCAGTTAGCTGATTAAAAAGTCCCCATCGATATCGTGCCGGCGTTGCCAGATATTCGAGGTTCAAGTTCACGATAGACGGTTTTTAGTGAATTTCTCGGTTCCGTTCTATTTTTTGTAAAAAATAGTTATTATCAATCTTGTAGAGGATGACATTATCTACAACTTTTGTATAAACATTTTTTGTCTACGATTTATAGTTTTTCTTATTAAAGTACCCGCGGCTTCCTCCCCCTCGATTTTACATAACGAGATTATGCTGCTTCCCGAGGGCCTAACATAATGATTTGTACCATTATTTTAAGTTGAACTTACAGCTAACGATTAATTATAATTTTATCGAAATTAATGCAGTAGTTCTCTATTTATAAGCAACCAAACCTACAAATCGACAGCGCTCAAACAGACAGACAGACAAACAATTTTTTTTCGAAAATACGATATTTATACTTGACATCAATTATAAAGACCATTCGTAAAGTAATTTTGTAAAAAAAATTTACAAGGGTTGAGAGAGTGCGGATTAAGTACGAGTATGCATTTGCATACCGTATAACGCCCTCTAGTAATAGTAGCCACATTTTTAATTTTTTTTACAAAATTCCTTTACGAATAGTCTTTATAACAATTATAATGAGTATTCGTAAAGCAATTTTGAAAAAAAAATAAAAGTATGGCTACTCCGAGCTATTCTTAGTAGAGTGCGTTATACAATATGCAAATGCATACTCGTACTTAATCCGCACTCTCTCAACCCTTGTAAATTTTTTTTGCAAAATTACTTTACGAATGGTCTTTATAATTGATGTCAAGTATAAATATCGTATTTTCGAAAAAAAATTGTTTGTCTGTCTGTCTGTTTGAGCGCTGTCGATTTGTATGTTTGGTTGCTTATAAGTAGAGAACTACTGCATTAATTTCGATAAAATTATAATTAATCGTTAGCTGTAAGTTCAACTTAAAATAATGGTACAAATCATTATGTTAGGCCCTCGGGAAGCAGCATATTCTCGTTATGTAAAATCGAGGGGGAGGAAGCCGCGGGTACTTTAATAAGAAAAACTATAAATCGTAGACAAAAAATGTTTATACAAAAGTTGTAGATAATGTCGTCCTCTACAAGATTGATAATAACTATTTTTTACAAAAAATAGAACGGAACCGAGAAATTCACTAAAAACCGTCTATCGTGAACTTGAACCTCGAATATCTGGCAACGCCGGCACGATATCGATGGGGACTTTTTACACGTTTTTTAAAACACCATAACGAAGGTAAATAAAAAAAAATCAGCTAACTGGGAATTTTTCTGCAGGTGGGTCATTTCAATATCTAAAATTACTGGAGTAATGGATACATAATGGATTTTAGCTAGGTGTAAATATTTACACCTAGCTAAAATTTAACAATTCTCGCATGAAGTGAAATTATAAATGTCTTTCCTTATAAATTGGGAAATATTATTATCAGATCTTGTCACGGTTGAGTAAATGACAGCTCAATCCGCCGCGATAGTGGAAAAGTTCGGGTTTGAATCCCGACTGTGACAATGGTTGATAAAATGATTTTTTCTAATAGTGCAGAATCCATTATGTAATTTGGCCGAACCACCAATATATAATTTACTTAGTTAAAAAGAATATTTTTTGAGTCTTTTTCTAAGATTTTTAACAAAATACCAAAGATATTAAAATTTAGATTTGGTACATTCAAAAGTCTAACTAAATACAAATTAATCAAGCGAGTTTGAGTCAACTGGCTCAATCCAGTAGCATAGAATCTTCTAAGGTAAGCACTGAACAAAAAGAAAAGCGTACTTTAGATTCACTAATTAATTCGACAAAAAATCATACTCAGTGCTTTTCGATTTGGCACTCCTTGTTTGATATGTTTTTACCTATTAACGTAAACGACCACAAAATTTACAGAATGACCTCGATTATCTTTACTGCTCGGGACCGAAAAATATTTTTTTTATTTAGGAAAAATAACGCAGAACCGTAATAATTACATAATAAAGAAGTTAAGAAATGGTTTCGACATAAAAATGCTGAAGCATGAGCGTACCGCGTTTTTCTTTTTGTTACGAAACTCACTTACAAGATTCTACGCCACTGGATTCAGCCAGTTGACTAAAATTCACCTGATTAATTTTATTTAGTTAGAATTTTGAGTGCACCAAATTTCAATTTAATATCTTTCGTAATTTTTTTAAAATTTTTAAAAAACTTCAAGAAACATTTCTTTAAACTCCCTGTATCTCACTTAGAAAGACTTCTTGGAATAGCAATAATATTATATTAAGTCTTAATTTGGATCATGGAATCTCGACTTCTCTTTTGTGGATGATTTTAAAATATACCCGATAGAGAAGTATTATGTGTTCGCAATTATAACTTAACATCTACTAAACCAGAGGACAGTGTGGTCCAGTTGTTAGCGTCACGACCTCTGGATCAGACTGTCGTGGCTTCGAATCCCGCCTCCGCTCATGGATGTTTTGTGATGTAATTTAGTTTTAAGTGAGTTATTATTTAATGTAATTAAGACGCTAATGACCTACGTTGTCGACGCGTCTATAATTTACAATAAAAAAAGTGCGTGTGTCAGCTCCAACGCACGACTGGAGTTTACTCCTTAAGTACGATTGTCTTTGATTACGCAGTAGGCAAACATACTTACATATGTCAGCTGTCGCGCAGCATACCCTGTACACGTCGGCTGTATACAAGTATACACATACATTGAAAGATGCGCAAGTTACGTTGCACAGAAAAACGTAACGCTTTTTAGTTAACGTTTGTATAAATTTTACTCCTCATAAAATTTCCATATCGAGGGCCTTATATGAAAATCGATTCTTAAGGAGTAAACTCCAAAAATCTGCTAAACCAATTTGAAAATGTCTTACTGTTTAAAAGTCTACTTCTTCCTGAGTACAAGTACATAGAGCGAGAAAAGCGAGTCCCGTTTTAATTGGACCGACCGACCGAAAAGTAATTGAGGTCCCGATTTAACTATAAGTCCAAACGAGCGAAGCGGATGAAATCCCATTTCAGCTCGACCGAATGTGCGAAACCGATTTTCGTGCGGTTTTCACAAACACGGAATAAGTATAGAAACCATTTGAGAAGGTTTAACAAGCTGCATCTCATTACGCTACGGGGGCTGTCATTCCCGCCTCCCGGGTATAAACACCGACAAAATACGGCTAGAGTATATAAACGATCTAGATATTATTATTATAAATCGATAAACCACGAAAAATGAGCATTTTTATAATTTTGTCTACCATAATTCTGAATTTTCAGTAAAGTGGTATTAAAAGAACATAAAGCATTTTAATTCAGTCGGGACACGCAGTTATAAGTGAGTCAATAAATTAATTGCCACATATTATGTAACGTTTAGAAGATGATATTAAATTGAAAAAAAAATCAGAAGTTTCCTTCCGTAAAGTCATTTATGACGGTAGTGTGATATAGTAAATGCAGTTAATAGAAGGGTTGCAAAAAAGAAGGTATTTCGTCATGTTGCCTAAGGCGCTGATAGCATTAAAATATGTAGTCCTTCACAACACTCTTATGAATAAATTCTTTATAAAAAATGTAGTTATTTTGAAAAGGGTAGAAACACTCGAAAATATTTAAATGATTTTAAATTCTAAAAGAGAATAAATATCATGTTTTGACTGATAAACACAAATATTCAGTTTGTATGAGATATTGCAACAAGTGCTGAAATTCTTTATTATACAATAAATTGCAATAAATGTTCAGATTCTTTATTATACAATTTCATAATATGAACTTTCTTATTATGGTGTTCGATAAAATTGCAAAAATTAGTCGTTAATGAAATATAAATTATTTAAAAATGGTTTACACCTATTAGTAATCGGTTAAGTTAATTATATTTGGTAATTTACTTGTTCACAACAAAAACTTTGCAACGAATTATTGTGAACAAGTAAATTACCAAATATAATCACATCAAAATAAAACCCTAACTTTTGTACCGTTTTGACAATTCTAATTTACATTATGACCTTTAAAATCTCAATCAACGAAGTACTGATATTATAATATAGTTACAGCATTGAACACTCTGAGGATGACACAAAGAGTGCCGAAACGTCAGTGAATAGGTATATGTAAATATTTTAGTATCAGTATTGCATTTTATTGATCTTATTGCCAATGGAAAAAAAGTCTGATTCTTCCTTCAATCATAATATTATCCTAATGGTATTATTTTAAAGTAGAATATTCTCGATAAAATGTAAATTATGGAGATAATTTGCACAATAAAGATGGGCCGTATTTAATATTATTTAAAAAAAGTCTGTTTAATGACTGTGTCTCTTACAGATTTTGTAAAACTTGTAATAAAAAACGTGAACGTTCGTCTTTGTGTCTTGAAATCATTGCAGCTTTAATAAAACTTGTTCAAATATAGAGCTTAAATATTAAATATTTGTAGAAGGACAAACGAAGTACTCGAACTGAATAGTAATTCCTACGTTCGTTCAAACACACCCTGTTTGAAATAGAAATCCAATTTGAAACGTACAGCGTCAAAAGTACATCACGTCGGATAACTGTTTTAAGGATTAAAATAAACTTGCTATAATAATAAGTAATTTAATGATTTAGTTTCCATACACCTATCCAGAACGGTTGCACCAACATATTTAGGAGTTTCAAAATAGATTACTAATTACTGAATAATTATAGAAATTATTTTGTAATTTTTGTGGACTTAAATTTTATAAAATAGGTAGGATTTAAATAAATATACAAGCTAGTGGCTAAAGATATCCTGTGTATAGAAAAAAAACATTTATTAAAAAAAAAAACTAAATATGAAAATTTAAATTTACTCGGGTTTGTTGAATGTGAAAAATCATGTTAGTAAAATGTGTGTAAAATTTTAATACAAATTTATCGTACAATTTATCCTAAATAAATATAGTATGATGTTTTTTAGTGTTCCGTACTCTGTGCCAGAACACCTACTGAATCACCTGGGTGTCTGTTCCTCCGTCTGTCACCGCCTTTTTTTCTCAGAGACTGTTTGATGTAGAAAGTTGAAATCTGGAATAGTTGTAGTTGTAGACATGGTCTTATCCACAGACTATATCTGAATCAGAATATTAGGTACCGGGAACATTGTAAATTTAATAGTATACCAAAGTTTATCACAGTTGGTACACCCATTTTAGAGTAGATAATGCCGGTACAAACAGACTGCAGGCGGATCATGGCAAAAAAATAGAATTCGAGATTTCGAAGAATACAGACGTTTCATGGTTCCTAAATATCGAAAAAACAACTTTTGAATATCCATTCGTACGTTTGTATGTGCAGAGGCTTAGTTGACATACCGATCAGTGGTTCAAAACCAAATTTTGAACTAGGTTTTTAGGGGATTTTTCAAGGGATCTTTTTGATTATCCTCCTACTCTCCCAATTAAGAGTTGATGTTTTCGAAAGCAGCTTTAACGATTTTGATCATATTATTTCATAAATAGATATGCCATTAATGACCCTAAAATATGCCACCATTCATGTTTCGAAAATATTTAGAAAGAGCGGTTTAGTGACGAACTAAAATTAATACTTGCGCTCTCAAAAAACTTAGGGCACTTTGTAAACAATGCGTTTGATTTCAACAAACATATTGACTTAGCATGTCAAATAACTCGACTTGATTACATTGGTTTCTAGTTATTAACTCATAAGATTATCTACTTTACATTAGATTCAAGTTAAAGAAGATAGTAGGCTAACTCTAAAACCCATACCTAAAAGCATATAAGTGCCCCCAGGGGGAACATTGGAATGTCGTTGTTTATCGCAATTGCATTACAATGTTCTTTGGGAATTGGCGAACCCAGGGAAACCCGAGCACGCACCAGTCGGTTGTGTACCCAGCTGGGTGATTCATTTAGGGACTATTATGAAGGAAGGACAGTCGCAACATTTTTCTTCTTCAGTTCTTCCGTCTTTTGTTGTTGTTAGCGGTCTTGTCCCTCCGTTATGGGTACACTTTTGTTGCTGTCCTTTGTTTGTAGTAGTCCCTAATAGTACACCTGCGTGTTTGCCGTGCGCGGTGACCCGTAAGGCGGAAAAGAGGATCCTGGCAGTTGAGGTTCGCTTGGGTGCACCAACACACTGCTTTGGCCTCCGCTTCGCTGTAAACGGGCGGCTAGACCTAACCCAGTCTAGTCAATCGGCTAACGTCGTGTTTATTTAGTATTCCGGCGGGGTGAGCCAGTGTCTTTGGATGGAGTGGCGCCGTCTCTTGAGCTGACTATATCACCGTGTAGCCCTGGCGCTCTGTACCGGTTTGCGGTCATCGTCCCCTTGTTGGGCTCCGTGGTGGGTGGGGAGCACGGTAGATGAATATAAAATAATTAATATGGCAAATTTTCCCCCATTAACTAGCCCTCCCTCTAAGAGAGGGCGTAAAGATGAAGGATTAAATATATTATTTGGTAATGACCCGGAAATTGTTACTCCATGTAACAAATATTTAATTATGAGTAAAATTACTGGAAATTTCAACAGCGACAGTCCCTTTTACATTAATAAACATCTTGATGGCTTATTTGGAACTTTCCCGAGTGTTAAAAAGTTGCGTGATGGATGTTTATTAATTGAAACATCTTCACAGCGTCAAGCTGAAAAAGTAATGGCATGTAAAAATATAAAAGGTGTCGACATGTGCACTGACGTACCTGTAAATGTAGAATTGCATAAGCAGCTGAACTTTTCTAAAGGCATTATTTATTGTTTCGATCTTCTTAACTGTACAGTTGAAACAATAAAAGAGGAACTCAAAGATCAAGGTGTTACAGACGTATATAGGATTCACGCACGTAGAGATGGTCAATTAGTACCTACACCGTCTCATATTCTTACGTTCTGTACACCGCAGCCTCCGCCATCAATAAAAGCAGCATTCTATTCTTTGAAAGTACGTCAATATATACCATCTCCCTTGCGCTGTTACAAATGTCAAAAGTTTGGACATTCGCAGAATAACTGTAGCTTTCCCAGTCTCTGTGACAATTGCGGCCAACCTTTGCATGAGGATATTCCGTGCAAAAGGGTGTCGCATTGCGTTAATTGCAACGGAATCCACTCTGCAAGATCTAGAGAATGTCCACAATACAAAGTGGAATTCAAGATCCAAGAAATAAGAACCACCGAAAAAATTTCTTTTGCAGAGGCCAAGCGCAAATATCGTGAATCAGTCCCTTCTTTTACACGTTCCTTTGCAACCATTGCTGCCGTTCCTGTCATCAAAGTAGACATGTCAACACAGACATGTGACATGTCTACACAAACCGAAATTTCCCCATCCAATTCTAAAACTGTTGTTGCCAAAAAGTCAAATAAGAAAAACAAAAAAAGTCCGGATAATAGATCGAGATCACCGGTTAAAAAACCAACTTCACCGGTAAAATCTCAAATTGAAAAAATTAAATCAGTATCTCCGGTAAAGAAAACTAAGATTATCTTGAACCGGGATAATAGTCATAAAATGACTATTACACGTACTCGCGTCGACCATAGCAGCAGTGCAGACTCTGCTATGGACGAAGATATTAGCAGACCTCCCCATCATCGGTCTGATGCAGCGAGGAAAAAAACGAGGTAGTTCCTTTTTTACAAATTATCACATTCAATTTCTTACAGTGGAACATGAACGGTTTTTATATTCATTTCAGTGAATTAAAACTCCTCCTTAACGACCATAATGCTACTGCTATTAGTTTACAGGAAACACATTTGAAAGACACAAACACTCCGGTTCTTCGTGGTTTTACGATTTATCGTAAAGATAAACCATTCGTTGAACGTGCCAGTGGCGGAGTGGCAGTTTTAATCCGAAATAATGTGTTTTCCGAAAATGTCCCATTACAATCTGACTTACAGGTCATCGCTGTCAGACTTTATGCGCCGAATCCGGTAACTTTGTGTTCAATATACATTCCTCCATTAGAACAACTGACACTTACAACCATTACATCTATTATAGACCAACTTCCACGCCCCTTTATCATCATGGGGGATTTTAATGCCCACAATCCCAGTTGGGGTTCTAATCATGTGGATGCTCGTGGAAGGCTAATAGAGACGTTGATTCTAAATCAGAACTTGGTCGTATTGAACACAGGTTCCAATACACATTTCTCGGCTGCAAATGGGACATTTTCAGCTATCGATCTTACTCTCTGCTCTTCTTCTATCGCCCCATCCTGTGAATGGGAAGTAAATGCCGATCTTTGTAGCAGTGACCATTTTCCTATTATTTGTCGGCTTCTTTCATTCCATGTGAATGAAAGACGCTCTCCTAAGTGGATAATAAAAGAAGCCAATTGGTCACACTTTCAAGAAGTGCTAAATGTCGGCGAAATGAACTTTGGCAATGTCGATGCTGCTGTGGAGCATTTCACGGATGCGGTCATCGAGGCGGCTTTAGCTGCAGTCCCGCGCACGTCAACAACACCGCGACGTGTGCCTGTTCCCTGGTGGAATAAGGCTTGTCGGGATGCCATCCGTGAACGTCGAAGGGCTCTCCGTCACTTCAAAAATAATATGACGGATGAAAATCGTATTATTTTCATGCAAAAACGTTCCATTGCCAGACGTATCATAGCAGAGAGTAAGAAGCAGTCATGGAGTGAGTTTGTTTCCACTGTAAGAAGTTGTACTCCCGCTCGCGAGGTGTGGGAGAAAATTCGGAGGATCTCTGGTAAACAGAGTTTTAATTACATTTCTGGATTGGTAATGGGAAATGACATAATTACGTCACCTGATGAAGTCGCCGATCACATGGGTTCATGCTACGCAAAAGTCTCGAGTTCCGCAAACTATCTTGAAAGTTTTTCTGCTCAGAAAAATCAAGCAGAACAAGTTGTATTGAACTTTTCCTCCCAAAATGAGGAGAACTACAACGCACCTTTCTCCTCGTGGGAACTACAGTCGGGTTTGCATGATTGCCATGATACTTCTCCAGGATCTGACGATATCCATTACCAATTTTTGAAAAAGCTACCTCCCTCCGGATCTATATTCCTTCTCAAGATGTATAATTTAATATGGTACACCAATACGTTTCCTACCGCTTGGTGTAATTCTATTGTAGTGCCGTTGTTGAAGCCCGGTAAAGACCGAAAACAAGCATCAAGTTATCGTCCTGTTTCACTGACTAGTTGTTTGTCAAAACTTCTCGAACGTATGATCAACCGACGACTGGTTTGGATTCTTGAATCCAGACATTTGATTACGAATGCCCAGTGTGGCTTTCGTAAGCACCGTTCGACGATGGATCATCTAGTAAGGTTAGAGTCCGCTATCCAGGACGCTTTTCTTAACAAACAACACTTGATAGCGGTCTTTTTTGACCTTGAAAAGGCTTACGACACTACATGGCGGTATGGAATACTCCGAACACTACATAATTGGGGTATCAGAGGACATCTTGGGAATTTTATAAATAATTTTTTATTAGAGCGTTACTTCCAAGTCCGTATCGGCAACACTTTGTCAAGTGTCTTTGCACAGGAGAATGGTGTTCCACAGGGTTCGGTTCTTAGTGTCACCTTATTTTCCATCGCTATTAATGGCATAATTGACAGCATTCCATCGTCTGTAGAGTCATCGCTCTATGTTGACGACTTGGCGATCTACTGTTCGTCAAAGTACATTCGTACTGCACAACGTCATTTGCAGCTGGCCATTAATAGCATCCAGAACTGGACAACTAACAATGGGTTTAAATTTTCCGTTGGAAAAACCCAGTGTGTGCACTTTTGCCGCATTCGTAGTTGTTATCAGGAACCATTCTTATATCTTTATAATACGCTCATATCTGTGCAAGATACTGCCCGATTTTTAGGACTCACTTTTGACCGGTCGTTAAATTGGAAGGCTCATTTTAATATTTTAAAGAGGAAGTCGACGTCTTCCCTTAATATTTTAAAAATTTTATCCAGTACCACGTGGGGTGCAGACCGTACGGTTTTGCTGCGAATTTATCGTGCAGTCGTACGGTCTAAATTGGATTACGGTAGCATCGTGTACGACTCAGCGCGTGAGTCGTACATCAGGACGTTAAACGCTGTTCATCACGCCGGAATCCGATTGTCAACCGGAGCGTTTCGATCGAGTCCTGTTGTTAGCATAGCCGCTGAATGCGGAGAGCCTCCGCTGAACATCCGGCGGAAACGCAATATGCTATCCTACGTATCTAAGCTCCGTAGTCAACCTGATCACCCAACTTACAGTTGCGTATTTCAACCTCGTTTTTCTTCTCTGTATAGACGGAGAAGAAATGCAACACGTCCTCTCGGTATCAGGTTGAATCTTCTTTTAGATGAACTTCACTTGGCGCTTCCTAGAACTCTTAAAGTAGGCCGTAATTCTGTGCCCCCGTGGCTTATTCCTCAGCCCGTCATCGATATGTCACTTTCCATTCATCCTCGAAATACAACAACTCCAGAGCTCTATCGCCAGCTTTTCCTGGCATGGCTGGATCAGAATCGAGACTACCGTTCCGTTTACACGGATGGCTCGAAGTCTCTCAACCGAGTTGGTTGCGCGTTTGTCACCGATAACGCCAGTGTTGGATACAGGTTGTCTCAAGAGTGCAGTATTTTTACTGCAGAGTTATATGCAATTTTGCAGGCCTTGAGACATGTGCACGGTCCACACAAATATGTTATTTGCAGCGACTCTTTGAGTGCTTTTCAGGCATTGCAGCGTTCCTATCCCAGCCACCCTCTTATTTGTTTAATTCAGGACAAATTGTACACTTTGAAAAGAGGTGGAACCACTGTCCGGTTTTGTTGGGTTCCCGGCCACATGGGAATCGCTGGCAATGAACTAGCTGACACTGCAGCTAAGGACGCTGCAAATAACGGTCAGAGTGTATTTTGCGTTATCGGTGACGACCTCAAGAGCGTACTGATTTCAGCCGTTCAGCAGCTCTGGAAGGATGAATGGAGTGCTGTCGATGAAAACAAATTAAAATTTATAAAATCTACAGTTGACCCATGGTTCACATCTTTCCGTCCCTCCAGGTGGGAGGAAGTGGTCCTTACACGGCTGCGCATAGGTCACTGTAGACTTACACATGGTTTTTTAATGGCTCGTGAGGAACCGCCCCTCTGTGAAACGTGTGACACTCGTGTTACCGTTTCGCATATTTTAATAGAGTGTGTCCAGTTTAGGGACACACGACAGCAGATCGGATTGTCAGGTGATCTGTCGGTTGTTTTAGGAAATGATCCTGACAATGTCGATCTGCTGTTTCGATTTTTAAAAGAAACCGGTCTTGACCGGTTTATTTGATTTTATTTATTTGTATACATTTAGGCCCTTTTACAGCCTAAATGGTTTTTTCTTTATATCACTACATTATTTTATATGACACATTGTATTTGTAGCTATTAGATTTTATTTTGTTGTATGTCAACTTTTGTTTTTGTATTGATTTTGCTTTGGTTTTATTGTTTTTGGTTTTCTTTTTTTTACTTTTTTATTTTTAGACGCTAATGACCTCTGTTGTCGAGCGTCTATAATCTACAATTCAATTCAATTCAATGCATATAAGTAACGGTTTTAAAATTGTTATTTGTTTCTGTAATATTACTATAAAATAACGTTGCCACGGTTTTTATGGACTGAGCCTACTATTTGATATAATTTAAATCTCATGTAAATCAAATGGAGATATTTTACATGTAAAGTCAATATGACGGTTGAAATCAAATACCTATTATAATAACTGTTATGCGAGTACCTACATTAATCCTACAGTTGTACAATGTATAAAAGCAATCAATAACTAATATTATTTTCCGATGCACCATTTCTATCAGATAACAAATAATTATTTTGAAAATAACGTAACACTTTATAATTTTACAATATACAGTCTATAGTTAAACAGTCATATTGTTCTGCTTGTAATTTTACAGCTAAATGAGTCATTTAATTAATGGTAGTCGATATCATGTATGCCCTAGTATTCTATATTGACGTTCTCTCTCTTTAAATAAACAAACTTCCAGCATACGAAAGAAAGATAGAAAATACCATGCTGTTTCATATTTTAGCATATAGAATAAATCTAAATACTGATAGGTGTGTATTCTACCAGAGATGAACTCGAAATTAACATAAAATTTTGTTTACTTTTAATTAAATATTTAATTTACATTTTTATGCTATGATATTATCACGAATAAAACTCTTTTATAGAAACATAATAATAAATTTATCCTTAGCTTCGTTTTTGGGCCAACTTACCACATTATAGAAACTTCAGTTTCTTTAAGTTTCTTCAAAATTGTATTTGCAAGAATCTTAATATGCTATAGATCAGGTATGGGCTACCTTTGGGAAGTTGCGGGCTAAACATTAGGATATTAATGAAGTCGCGGGCCGTAGATAATAAGTAGTTGTGAAAAAATAATAATGATACGGTTTATTCTGTATGTTCTGTAGAAATCACTCCACGTCTTCAAATTTTGACTTCAAATGTATATCTTCCTGAAGCTTGATCAACTCCTTTTGCAGGTCTGTCGGAGACTATGTAGAGACTACGTAACTTTTCGTCGGAGTAGCAAAAAGGTTAAAACAGTTATCCATTACCGATGTTTTCGAAGTCGGAAAATGTATTAAAAAATTGCTCCGACAGTTATTTTAGTTCTTCAGCATATTGAGTGTAATCAATATTATCGTGACTTGATAGTGTTGAAAAATGATAACAGCTTCTAGATCCCATAAGCGAATTTTGGTCTGGATCACTTTCAGATAACTATATAATTCGTTTACCAACTGACCTTGTTTTTGAAGCTTCAAATTCAACTCGTTTAAGTGACCCGTGAATCGTGATGTCAACTAGAAATGCTAAGTAACATAACCATTTCTGATCACTGACTGGCAATGGTTTTTCTTTGATTTGCATAAAATCGGCTATTTATTGTCTAAGATCGTAAAATCTTTTTTTTTGCCTTTGCTTAACCGCCTTACTTTGCAATATGTCACACCACCATGTTCTGAAGAGAGGTCATCCAAAAATGCTTTGAACTTTTTCAAGCGCGATTTTAAAATGTTCCGCGGGCCGGATCAAAAGCCGGGGCGGCCACATCCGGCCCGCGGGCTGGGCGTTGCCCATATATGCTATAGATGGTCATTAATTGAATTGAATTAAATATTTTATGTGTGTCCCAGAGATTAGCAATTTAGCATTTTCAGTGATTTAAAACGATATATAGAAAAAAAAATTAGACTGATGACCAGTCCTATACTTCCCACCTAGTAAATATTTGCAAAAAATAAACACTCTTTTTTTATTCTTTGACTAGGCCCAAATAACCTTAGCTGTTGGTGGTCTTTAAAACACAATTATTTAATTTTTATTCTTTGAAAAAAGCATGGCCCTCTTTTTTGTTTGGTGATCTACTAATGGCTAACTTAATATAGCAAAAATCATGGTTACCTTGATTTACGTACAATTTTTATTTTTTTTAGTAAAATATTTTTTTTCTCGAAAACTATACATTTTAGAGAAAAAAAATATTTACATTTTTTTCATATTATAACATCTAGAATTCATTTATATTTTTTTTTAACTATGTTAATACGTGACATTGAGGACGTTTTTTTGAATATCTCAGGATCCACTGAACCGATTTGACTCAAAATCTAATCAGATCTAAGTTAAAGGCTGATAAACACAATAGAACAATCGGCATGCCCGTATGTTGTTCCGTTCTTAAGATATCGAAGGTGAAAAATTGACCACACACACACATACACACACACACACACACATACTGACATCAGTCAGAAAATGATCTTAAACGATTGCTAGGGTCTCAAAACGTGAAAATCTGTTAAAATCTCGGAATATTTTTTTCGGACTAAATCCATAACTTCCCTACCATAGTAGAGGTGGGAAGTAAAACATTATTTAACAAAGGGAGACCAGAGCCGAGGGTTACCGATTTCTGTGATACTAGACCTTTAAAGAAAAATACGTTTTGCGCCGTTTTGCGCCAATCGATCCCATATTAGAAAAAATCAATTTTCAACTAATGTCACAGTCGGGATTCAAACCCGAACCTTTCCACATTCGCGGCGGATTTAGGTATCAAATTATTACTCTACCGTGACACGACTTAAAACTAGATTTATTACCAGTCGTGTTACCAGTCGTATTAAACTCAAAATAACATAATATTATAGGTTTACTACAAAAACTGTATTTTTGAAAAAACCGACAACTTCGAGTTAACTTAATTGACTTTAGAAATATTATACCACCGCAGACTTTTTTGTCTTTCATACAATTTCACACAGTCATTTTTAAAACGCAATTGGATTTTTGAATGATTTTTTTTACTTAAATGGAAAGATCATATTACAAGTTTTATAGCAAAACTGTTTTTATTTAATTTTTTTACTTCATAATTAAAAAGTTATATTTAAATAAAAATTAATTTTTAAACTCAGTTCCGATGACGCGCCGAATCCTAACGCGTGTGACGTCGTTATGTTATCTATGGTCTTTGTGTCCATGGTTACCAAGTTAAAAATGTATTATTTTTGATAGTATGTGTAATACACATACACAAATGCCAACAAATGCACACAAATTTTAACATAATGACGTCACAAACATTTCTGGCGCGTTTTGAAGTCACGTGATATTTTTTAAATTTTTATACATATTAATTAATTTTTAAAACAAATTTTCTTTTCGTTTTTCAATATTATTTATGTTGAATTATTAGAAAAAATTAAAAAAACAATTTTTTTAAAATTTAAATACCTAATTCCGGGAAGTTTCGCCACTATTATTTTTGATACAAAGTATCCTTATCTGATTTTACAAAAGATGTGTTATATTGTATAGATATATAACGTAGGTCGTAGAGGCATATATCTTTTACCAGAAAATGGTCTTAAATGACTTAAGTTTTCAAAGTTTAATATCTCAGAAAAGAAAGCGTGTTAATTTTGGGGAATTAAAAAAGAAACAATTTATCGAAAAAGGCGAGCACTTAGGTCTTCTGAATTTTGTTAAAGCGAGCACTCAGCTCTTTTGAATTTTGTTAAACTCATATCTTTGTAACCTAAGAACTTGACACCCTGCAATTTGTTGGTGGTTACAAGTTTATTACACGTTTTCCATAATGAGTCGAGACTAGACATATCAATTGCTTTAAATAATATTATGTTTCGAAGAAAAGCAGCAAAACATGTTTATATTATGGTCGACCAAAACAATGATATATGTATATACGCTATTACTAAAAATATTTTGATGAAAAGAAAAATATAAATGTAAATTCGTATGACAAAAAGCGCTTAAAATGAAATTTTAAGACGGATTCTATATTTTTGTTTTTTTTTATTCATCAAATATTCTGTTAATATATTTTTTTACTTTAAAAATTAATTTATATAAAGATACGAAAAAATTTTGAAATACTAAAATATCAAAATAAAATATAAGAAAAAAACCTTTTAAAAACAAGTAAAACGGTAGGAAAATATAATAAAATATGTGTCTGAATCTTTCAACAATCCAATATTGAATAATTCTTACAATATACAATGTACATAATACCATCTCACTTCTCCAATGTTATACTTCACATACGCTTAGCAATAATCCTACTCCGCGATTCTGATAAACAATCATAATATATACAATAATAAATAGAGCGTCATTTCAAGGCTCGCATAAAGATGTTCGGGAAATCCTCTAACACAAGCTTAATAAATAAATCTGTTAATTTTTTACCCCTACCTAACTCCTTACTTTTATTGTTGTACGTAACCCTCGGTGCGCGAGTCTGACTCGCACTTGGCCGGTTTTGTTTATTTATAAGTATAGGGATAAGGATATACTCGTATATTATATAATATATCCACTTCGAATCCGGTTCTGCTTCTTTGTCCATATACACACGGTACTGTGCTTATTTCATTAAAAGTGAATTGTCTTTCTATATATCACTAAATTCAGATTTGCATAACATAACAAACACTGTATGATATTTAATTTCGCTGTTTTTAATACCTACCTATATCTCCTATGTAGGTACTGTACAGTGTGTCCCACCGTAACTGAGACATAGCATTTTAACATGGTGTTACGATAATTTGTTAATATTTGCTCCCCGTTAACTGTTTTTGTTATTTTTATTTTACGATCTGGTTCTAAACGTCCCCAGTAATGATGTTGTAGACTTATTTTTATTTAATGTTTTAAAAATTAATAAAATCACATTTTTAAAAAATAAATCACAATCTTTGCTTTGTATACCAGTTTAATGGACAAGTGCTCAATGTCGCTGATAGCTTAGTTCGCTTGTGCGTTGACCAACATAACGTTCACGCCATGCCCAGGTTCAAATCCCGAGAGTTCATAATTAATTTTTTTTTTTTTTAATAATGAAAATACATTGAAGAACTTAATAAGACGGCGTTGTCATCTCATCATTTCGACACTGGGCATAAATTTCTTTTCAATGAAGTTAAAATATTAGATAAAGAGTCAAATTGGAAGAAACGCAATATCAGTGAAATGTGTTTTATTAGAAAAAACAATTCAATCAATTATAGAACAGACACTCAAAATTTAAGTAGTCAGTACAATTATGTTATGAAATTATACTAACATTTGTATTATTATTATTATTGATTGTTAAAATTTATAGTCAACATAATTTGTTACCATGTTACCATGTTTTTGTCTTATGTACCCTATCTTATGTTAATTGCTATGGTTAGTAATTAATATTAATTTTCATAAATATTGTTTTTTTATGTACTTGAAAAAGTTTAAATATATAAACGAAACGTCGTACATTTAATTTAATAAATAAAATATTTTGTCCACTATCCTCCGATTTTTCTTAATTTTATTATAATCACGATGGACACGATTTCTAATATAAACATTGAAGAACAATTAATAATGCTTATTATTTACAAATAAAAGTATAGGGATTTTATAAATTATTTTCATTAAAACTAACACGTACAACTCTGTTTTAATGGAAATAATTAATAAAATCGCTATACTTTTATTTGTAAATAGTAAGCATTATTAATTGTTCTCCAATGTATTTTCATTATTAAAAAAAAAAAAAATTAATTATGAACTCTCGGGATTCGAACCTGGGCTAGGCGTGAACGTTAGTGATGTTGGTCAACGCACTAGCCAACTAAGCTATCAGCGACATTGAGCACTTGTCCATTAAACTGGTATACAAAATAAAGATGGTGATTTATTTTAAAAAAATGTGATTTTATTAGTTTTTAAAGACATTTAAATAGAAATAAGTCTACAACATCATTACTGGGGACATTTAGAACCAGATCGTAAAATAAAAATAACAAAAACAGTTAACGGAGAGCAAATATTAACAAATTATCGTAACACCATGTTAAAATGCTATGTCTCAGTTACGGTGGGACACACTGTATATATGAATATTATGTATGTATTCTGTAGAGGGGTGTAATTATTGTGACTAATTAGATTACGATTACTTTTTCATTTTAAATTATTCATTTGGTGTATAATTTTACTCTAACATTATTTTGTTTATAAAACATTCAAAAACAGTTGTTTTTGTAAAGCACCGTGTAATTATTTTGATGATGTTATCAATTATGATTAATCGAATATTAATCGACAAAAAACAAATTAACAAACAAAAATGCAGTTCATTAGATATTTTTAATGGATAAATATTACAATTTTTCGCTCATTATTTATACTGCAGAGTCAGCTGCTGCAGTTCTAAAACTTTTTAGTATCTATCCCTTTTTTTAACTTTATTTTCATTACTGTTCATTTTTTATTTCTCACAAGCCTAATTATAAAAAAAAATCAATTCAATTTGCGTATTTTAAGGAAAATCAGTTATTGCCCAGTCATTTTAGACATAAAAACGGCTAAATGCGAAATAATTCGCAGTTAGTTCAATTTTTGCCTACACCTTCGTTATGGTGTTTTAAAAAACGTAAAAAGTCCCTATCAATTCGGCCAACATTGCCAGATATTCGAGGTTCAAGGTCACGAAAAACGGTTTTTTATGAATTTCTCGGTGCCGTTTCATTTTTAGTAAAAAATGATTATTATCAATCTTGTAGAGAATAAAATTCTTTACAACTTTTTTACTTCTATAAGTACTAGCTGCTTTCTCCGCTTCGATTCGTACATAAGAGGATTACGTTGCTTCATGATGACCTAACATAATGATTTGTACCCTTAATTTTAAGTTGAACTTTAAGCTAACGCTTAATAATAATTTTATCGAAATTAATGCAGTAGTTACAGACAGGGAATTTTTTTCCAAAATGCTATATTTCTACTTGACATCAATAATTATGAAGACTATTCGTAAAGGAATTAAAAAAAAATTATAGGGGTTGAAAGAGCACGGAGAAAGTATGGCTATATGTACTTGTATGCAATAGTAGAGTGCGTTATACGGTATGCGAATGCATAGCCATACTTTTTCCGTGCTTTCTCAACCCCTGTAATTTTTTTTTATAAAATTCCTTTACGAATAGTCTTTATAATTTATTGATATCAAGTAGAAATATCTCATTTTCGATTCTGTTTGCTGTCTGTCTGTTTGCATGTTTCTTTTCCCAGCTAAAATCTAAAGTGACTGTGCTATTAAGTAAGTATTTTACAGCTAATTTTCCTTCGCAATTACTATGTTAATAACTTAATATACAGGGTGCCTCTAAAAACAACCGACAACGCTTTATAGTAGACTCATGGGGCTATATATTAGGTCGATTGAATTCAATTTATTTATATACATAAGTGCACCCTTTCGGAGATACAGCCCTTTAAGGTTGGGGGTTTCAAAATTTATGATCCTTATTTTGGGAGAACCGTTTTAGATACGATCTTCAATTTTGGAACTCGTTTGTCATTCATGAAAAGCTATAGTCCTACGAAATTTGGAGAAAAACGGCACACTGGAAATTAGCAAATCACGATACTCTTGATACTAACAGTGCAATATTTTTTATCATTCGCTAAATTTTACAATTGAGTACAGATGGTAATCGGAAATTTAAAAATTAGTAAATTTTGTCTCTTATAATATTTTAGTACTGTTCCCGGTTTTCTTGAAAATTGGTAAAAGCCAAATACGAAGAAGTTTTATTTTTCTCAAAACACGTTAACTAAACCTAATAGGACAATAAAAAATATTCAAATTTGGGAAAGGACTGAATTTCTTATCTTCAATAACCTTCGATATTACAAATTCCATAGGAAATTTAGTCGTTTACAAATTTTTGATGTTTTTGGTGAGTCTACTGTAAAACGTTGTCGGTTGTTTTTAGAAATAGCCTGTATATACATATTTTTCAAGAGTTTTGAAGTCTTAGCTCCTTCCTTTCCTCTCCCTTGAATTGGTGTGTCAAATGTATACGATATGTGTAATAATTTAAGTCTATAATAATTTAATAATCACTGTGGAACTTCCACTTTTGGGAGTTCGTATAGAATAATAGAATGGCAATATTTTTGATGTCTGCAAATTTACAGTTCTAAACCTTTTATTATTTTTCAGTAGCATCAAGCACCCTTTTACGCCAGCTTCCAAATGTTACAAATTTACGTAAATTATTAATACATATAATAATTGGAGTCGGTTCACACGTATGGACTCCAATTACTTTGTAATATACGTATTAATCGATAATAATTGTCTCTACACTCTACAATATAGACTGTAGAGTGTAGACTATATAGAATATATACTATATAGAATATATACTATATAGAATATATACAGGGTGTATCACAGGATTGAGAACATAGAAGATAAATGAGTGCAACAGGGAAGACATAAACAAAATGGGTAGCGTGACAAAGATAGAATACGCATGGCTAACTCAACTAAATTAATTATCATGGTTTTAAGCATGAAAAAGGGCACAGCAATCACTGATCCTAACTAATTTGCACAATGGAGTTTTCCCTATGTTCGGTTTTCTGTGGTACACCCTGTATATATATAGTCAGTCACTAATATCACAATATTCAATACTAAATTGCACACATATAATAATAATATAGGTATGTAAATTCTAGTTATAACAAAGGTATTTAGTAAAAACTAGTTTCAACTAGAGAAAACGCATTGTAAAGAACGGGTTTTAACTGCAACATATACAAGGTGTCCCAAAATTGCTGGAACACAGAGCTACCACGTGTAGTAGAGGTCAAAATAAGTCGATTGGACCCAATTTATTTATATACCAAAATGTACCGTTTGCCCGTGAGAAGAGTTCAAAGTTTACACAAAAAAACACATTTTTGTACGCTGTTCAGAAATGAGTGAAACAAATTGAATGAAATTTGACAAAAGTGCATTTTAGAGGATTACTCTCCTTTCGGTAATCAAAGAAATCCCAAAGAAATTGTAGAAGGGTTAAAACCACCCTCGCCCCCTGACATTTTTTTCAGAAATTTCTTAGGGGTGGTAATACGGTTCTTAAATTTTTTTTGGCGAGAAGACTGATTAATTATCTTCATTTTGTTACTCTTGTAAAAATTTCGTATTGCGCATAGTTCCGAAGGAAAAAAATGTTTTCTTAAATAATGCTAACAGACATTCCTAGTACAAGTTTAATAAAATTGTAATACAAAATTTTATGTAAACTTTGAACTCTTCTCACGGGCAAACGGTGCATTTTGGTATATAAATAAATTGGGTCCAATCGACTTATTTTGACTTCTACTACACGTGGTAGCTCTGTGTCCCAGCAATTTTGGGACACCCTGTATATTTAGATAATAATGCGTCTTTTACCTGGAAATAAAAAGTTTTTAAATTTCGTCTGAATAATGACCAAGTATCCTTTTACTTACAAATTTATTACCATTAAAATTTTTGATTATTCCATTCCGTCGATATACAGGGTCTTTAATTAACAATGGGGAGTCTGTTAACTGAAAATACTATCTACGGGTCAAATAACGACCACTGACATGAACATGTCTTATCCAAATGTTGATGGTTTAGGAAATACAAGGTGCTGAAAGTTAAAATTTTATTTTATTTTTTTTTCATTATTATGAAAATTATTATGTCATTGACTTGAAAGTGAGCAGATTTATGTTTTTTGGTGCGACAAAAAAGAATTTGTAACTGTTTTTCACGTTGCTCACAGGATTATAAAATGTAATATTACGGATTACAATGATAAGTTAACCTATATTATAAACAACGTGGAAAATAGCTACAAATCCTTTTTTGTCGCACCAAAAAACATTAAGCTGTCCATTTTCAAGTCGATGACATAAGAATTTTCAGAATAATAAAAAAAAGGAAATAAAATTTTAACTTTCAATAGGTACCCTGTTTTTCCTAAACCATCAACATTTGCATAAGACATGTTAGGATCAGTGGTCGTTATTTAACTCGTATATGTATAGTATCTCCAGTTAACGGATTTCCTATTGTTAATGAAACACTCTGTATATATTTTTTCCCCTTTTTTTAGATAATATTATGTATTTAATTAATTAAATATTTAGTTCATTATTAGTCTATCTAAAATTTAAAAAAAACATTTCTTTTTAGGGTTCCGTACTGGAATCCTATTACTAAGCCTACACCGTCTGTCTGTCTGTCCTACATTTTAATATTTATTAAAAAATGTAGTAATTTAAAATAAGAGTTTAAACATCAACGTTTGTCGGTTTTAGTTTTTTAAAATAAAATAAATTAATGTTTTGCATCCTCATTTCAAGTTAAAATTTCGGAATGAAAATAATGAAAAAAAAGTAATAAGCATTCATAGTACTTCAATTTGAGTAAATCAAATAATATCTACGCAATTAAAATAATTATTGTTTGAGAATTGTGAGGAACCATGTATGAGTTTCACATTTACAAGTCAACTTTTATATTTCAATTTTTCATTAATTAATAAAAAAAATTCGCTCGTGCACAGAGAAAAGATATACACATACAGTAATCTCCTGTTAACAGTGTTGGATAATATGTTTCATGAACAAGCTTCGGCTAACAAAGCCGTGGTTGAAAAAAATTGCCCGTTAGTTTTACAAATATGAAAAAATTCCTTTTATAAAAGTTGTAGATACGATTCAGTTCTACAATTTAAAAATAATTTTCATTATATAATGTCTTCCATAATTTTGTGGCAATACCAACTTAAGTACGTTTTTATTTGATTTTTGAATTCTGCACTTAAGTGTCAATATAGAAACTGTAAGTTAAGCCATGCTCGAAAATTGAGTAACTTTTGAGTTATTCAAGTTTTTTCGAAATTTTTGACGTATGCAGACCTTTACCTAGAATTCGACATAGGCAAAACAGAAACCTTTATCAAATTGAAATTTTGGGGATCACTAGATAACAGATGGGCAAATCAATGCTTGTGTTTTCCATTTTTTCGAAGTAAAATCTGAAAAAATCGTAAAAAAAAATATTTGGTTACGGTGAAAGGAACACGTTTTTCCAAACCCGCGATTGGAACAGCAGCGATTGATAAGGCATTACTCTCGGGATTACTTCTATTATATTATTATGTTCAGCCATGGGTTTTTTATAGTTCAACCACTGAAAAAATCCAGTGGTTGATCATAATTTATTTTCAGATAAATTAATAAGATTTATACGGCTGAATTGCAATTGAAAACTTTTCGTTGGAAAGCAGCCAATTATATAATTGATTCGAAACATATTGAAAAAAATCATTTTACTAACCATAGTCACACTCAGTACTCTAACCTGAACCTTTCCACTTTCGCGGCGGAATGAGCTTACAGTACTCAACCGTGACATGATTACCAAACTAATATTTTCCTTATATGCTTCGAAATCAATAGATTTTCACTACATGCTACAACCTAGCTATATTGAATAACACTCGCATGTAGTGAAAATCTATTGATTCCGAAGCATATAAGGAAAATATTAGTTTGGTAATCATGTCACGGTTGAGTACTGTAAGCTCATTCTGCCGCGAAAGTGGAAAGGTTCAAGTTAGAATCCTGACAGTGACTATGATTGGTAAAATGATTTTTTCCAATATGTTTCGAATTAATTATATAATTGGCTGCTTTGCAACGAAAAATTTTCTATAATTTTTTTTCGTTTTTTTATATTATGGTAAAAAAAGAAACCTGTTGAAATATTTTTCCCATTAGCATTTGAAACATTTTTATAATGTACATAAATTATTTCTGAAATGTATGAACAAAGATGAACAGTTGTACAGTGGTGTCCTGAATTTTTTAAGACCACCAATAGCTACGGTTATTTGGGACTAGCAGTTAGCACCAATCATATTTTCAATTTATTATTTTTTGATAATAAATTGAAAATCCATTTGACACTTTTGCCAGCTCTTAGATTATAACTTGGGAACTGGGGGCTTGTATTAGAGGAGCCATGGAAACACCATATAAACAACTGCATTGCTACAAGCCAGCTCCAGACGACATGACCAACATATTATGCCAATGTTGGCGAATATATTGACGACCAATGTTGGGTATGGTTGAGCATGTGTGATCATTTGAATACGTTCAGTATCCACACGACAGGATTCTGTTTGTGCAGCGTTGACCAAGCTTATTAGTACACCGTTGATCAAGCTTAGTGCACCAATTGTTTAGCGAATATACACCAATATTAAACGAAATGGATAGCGAAGATGAGGCAATTATTGTAAGTATAGAGTTTTCCAATTTGGGCGGGTCGATGTTGAAATGGAATAAAGCAAGCTGTGTGTGAGATATTAACGAAATTCTTTATTTATTTGAAAGGCCCATGTATGCCATTATATTATATGAAATATGACATCGTTCAAATGTCCACCGCGGCTTCGCACGGTGGCACGGATCCGAGAGGTCCAATTTTCAATGACTCTGCCGCATAGATCCGGCTGAATTTGAGCGAAGGCCTGGGTTATGCTGACTTTGAGGGCATCGGTCGATGTCTTCAAAGTCAACATAACTCAGGCCATTCAGCCGGATCTATGCGGCAGAGTCATTGAAAATTGGACCTCTCGGATCTGTGCCACCGTGCGAAGCCGCGGCGGACATTTGAACGATGTCATATTTCATATAATATAATGGCATACATGGGCCTTTAATATAAATAAAGAATTTCGTTAATATCTCACACACAGCTTGTTTTATTCCATTTCAACATCGACCCGCCCAAATTGGAAAACCCTTTATTTCAGAGGTAATAATTTCATGTGCCCATGCTCTTAATACATGTTTCATGCAACTCATAAATCACAATAATATACACATTACGCACACTGACAAACACCGTGTAGTGAAAAGTCATATTCGTAAGTCGAGAGCAACGTTGGCCAATCCCTTTTATGTGTGTTAAAAAACCGCCCTTCAAGGGAATGTCTTCCAATACCAACTTTGGTAAATATTTGCCATGTGAAAACCATTCACACGGCATGGCAATTTCCCAAATGTCAACACTGGTCGAAATTTGCCATGTCGTCTGGATCCAGTCTAACGGATTTATGTTCACATTTTGGAGATTAGATAGAATAGATTTAACCCCGTGTTTATGAAAAACAGCCCCGAAAAATTCAATAGAGAAGATATAGGTACGATTTTTTAAAATCGCAAGTTATGTTGGCTGCACTGTACGTAACTGTTTGATATCAAAGTGTAATTAGTGCTTGTAGCGTGAAAGCATGCAGTAGTAATTAATTTTTGAATCGCAATTAGAATATTAAGTTACCACTAGCATAACATTATACAGTAGCTAACAAAAGATACTACCGAGGAAGAGAAAATTCCCTGTTCGGAGCTTTGAATGAATGATAGAACATTACTCGATGTGTCTTTTGTTATACGAATCTCAAATCTCTGCTACATTAAATACGTCAGAACCGTATTAAGGTAGTAACTGTTAATGCAAAAAAACATTATCTGTGTCATTCATATCACACGTAAAACTAAATTAACCAAATAAATTTTGAATTTTTTAAATGTAACTTCTTAGACGAGTTCGGATCGTTTAACGTTTGCGTTAAATATTTAACGGTAATGTTGTAACAATTTGACATTGGAAAACAAATAATATACTATTCAGTTGAGAAAATCACTATTTTCAATTTTAGTTCAATAGTAAACGATACTTTCTAGATTTTTCCAAAACAAATGAATGATGGGAAACTGCAGTATCACTAATGACAAATGGATTTATGAAACAGAGCCGATTTCGAGAAAATCGCAATTTTCGATTTTCGTTATCATCAAACTACTCGTTCTGGATTTTTCTGAAACAAATGAATGGCCGTAGTAGGTACTATTTACACTTTAGTGTCAATAATGATTTATGAACTGCGTATAATCAAGATCTTTTTTGAGAAAATTTTAATTTTCTAGTTTCGTTAATCAGTAAACTACCCTTATTTAGGGGAGTAAATGAAAAAAAACTGACATCCCCTAAAAACTTAATTGAACGGTGTGTCAGCCAAGCCTATGAACATTCAGGCGGACGGACATTCAAAACTCGCTTTTTCGATATGCAGGACCGTGAAACGTCTATATTATGTCCATCGAAATCTCGAATTCGATTTTTTTTCGCCACTCACTCCTGTGGCTACTCGAAAGTGGAAAAGAACACCTTTCTACAATTTTTAAAAGATTCTGTACCAAAAATTCTTTTAAAGACGGTTCTGTTTGCATACTCACTTCGTTAATTTAACAGATCATTGTTTTGTTCACATAAAACAAAAATTCACACACCTTTAATCTGAGTTTGACGAGGAAGAAAGCTGCGAAGCAGAGTAGACGCAGTAGAAAAAGAGAAAGACAATGTAGGAGAATCTCATCTTACAGACCCATTGTTGCAACGCATAATAACACTTTGATGTGTTAATGATAAATGTTCACCACATCACGCTAGACAGGAATAATGCGGAAAACGGGACGATGCCATAACTGAGACGTGGTTTCCCGGGATTGCAAAAATAACAAAGTAAAATATCATCTGAAGCGTTGTTTTTATGAATGATTCTGGTGTCTGTAGTATATTAAAAAAAACTTGAAATTAAATATTTTAAAGCAAAATATTTATTGTGGTTTTGCATACGAAAGCAATAATCAATAATCGGTGCTGTTTTAACATAAATTGTGAACAACGATGATTCGTTTCTGCTTTTGAAATCGAACATAATGTCCTAAAGAACAGATTATTAAATTGGGCTGTGCCATAAAAAAATGTGTAGGTATTATTGTTTTATGATTTTTCAAAACTTCAATAAAAATTATTATTATTAGAACAAGAAATTTCTTTTAACTCTTTACGTTTCCGAGAAAATAATATTTATTGGTGAGACGTCATACTGCAAGTGTTTCCTTCGGCAAAGTTAGTGGTAAAGAAAGAGAAGTTTTTTTTACAAATATTATGGTGAACAAACTTAATCGTGGTTTCTTAAAAGCTTATGCTCGTAATTATAATAAATTATAATAAAATTATAATATAATTATGGTGCTTCAATTCATTAAAACAGTGGTAATTTCAATTCCGTAGAAATTAGAAACGCTAAGTTAGCGAAGTAAGTACATAATAAAATAATAAAATTGCGATAATGAAGCTGGATAATTCATGCTGGATTGAAATGAAGTTTATGTCAAAAATAGTGTGAAATATAATAATATTATACCAAATTATACATTCGAGCGAACGATGGAAGCGAGTGAGTAACGTATAAATTATTTATAAATTAGTATACCCGGGCGAAGAGGTATACCGTGTCATAAATATTTTATTGTTTTTGTAATTTGTGCTATAGGTGCACAAGTACCTTAACGTCCAGCGTGCATCAATCACAAAATACTGAGTGACTAGTACAAAGAAAAAGAGGCCAAGTGCGTTTCGGACAACACACAGTGAAGGGTTCCCTAGTCGGGATAAACGTTCGAGGTTAAAATTCAAAGTTAATAATAATTTAGAATCTTTTAAATACCGCGCAAGTAGTATACTTATGAGAGTTCTAGATAATGTCACGGCCGAAGTACGGAGGTTGTAGAACTCTCATAAATATACTATTCGTGTAATCGAAAATATCCCATATCTCAAAAACTAGACAACATATCTTATTGAAACCAATTTTCGTTGAAAGTATTTTATAAATTCTACTACCTTAAATATTTTCAGAATTTTCCACCCTATAGTTGAAAAGTTAAAGGGGAAGCACACTTTTTACGACATATTAGAAGCGCATATCTCACCAGCTATTGACTTAAATAAAAAAGTCATTTTGAAATTTCTATATCATTTTTCAAGACCTACCTAACGATACGCCATATACAAGCTTATGTGCACTGGAATTTTTTTTTATTTAAATGTATGGAGTGCCACCCCTAAATTTTTTTCGTAATTTCACTACACCACTGTATAGCGGTTCATAGAAGACACCTACCTTCCAAATTTCATCTGTATAGTGCCAATATTCTCCAAGTAAAATGGCTGTGACATACGGACGGACGGGCGGATAGGACGAAATTATAAGGGTTCCGTTTTTGCCATTTGGCCACGGAACCTTAGAAAAATACAGTACTGTCAAAACGCAATATGATACAGATTATACATTTGATTCCACTATTATTCTAACGTTTGTAATGCTGAAGCAAAATAGTTTGCTCATCCAGCTTCCACACATGTTTTAGATTCTTCTTCTTGGCTGAACTCTAACGGAATTATTCTATGCGTTCTATATCTCATTTTAAGTTTGATTGTGAGCCGCCGCCGGCATATCGCAGTACATGCTCATAGTTCATACGTGTTAGCTCTAGAACACACAAACTTAGATGCATATTAATTAGTAAATTTCATTGTTTCTGAATAAATTACCATACACTTATTATAGTGGTAATATATGCTAAAAATTGCATTTGAATTACCTAAATTCTCAATTTTTTTTTTTGATTCAGAAGTTGAACAATTATTATTTTGTTAAATCTTGTAAAAGTCTTACTCACTCGCTTCGCTCGTTCGTACGAATTTATAATCACTCGCTTTACAGTAACAATGTATTTAAAACAAAATTTATATTAATTTGAGAGTTAATAAAATAAATTAAAAAATCTGTAAATCGGTTGACCCTGCAGGCCATCCCTGGAACTTACCGTTATTTTCAAGCGCTTTGAGTTACTAAATTAGTAATAATTTGTATTTAATTATAATAAATTAGTAATCATTGCATAATTGCTTATTATTATAACTGGTACAATATAGAGACATGCACTAAACAGATGTACATAAAATGAAAAAATAAAATAAATAAAGAATATATAGATACATTATTTACAGACAAGTTAAACATACGTAGGTAATACTTACCTATAATTTTCAGGGATGTGAAAAAATAATCGATTTTTATATTAATCGATTATTTTTTTCTTATAATCGATTTTTAATAATCGATTTTTTTAATAATAATAATCGATTTTTTATAAATCGATTAATTTTTTAATAATAATAATCGATTTTTTATAAATCGATTATATAAATTACACTTTTAAATCGATTATATAAATTACACTTTTTTCATTTATTTTTATTTTTTTTTTATTAATATTAAGAAAGAATATAGGCTTTGGGAAAACCAATGCAGCCAACATTTACAAATTACACGTTTTAATCGATTTTTGTAAACAACGCCATCTGTGCGACGGATGAAAAAACGTAAAATAAGTTCAATACACGTAAACTAATCAGTCGGAAAACGGCGCCATCTGTATGACTGTTTTCGAATAATAGAAAAAATCGATTTTTCCACAAAAATCGATTATTTCTTCAAAAATCGATTTTTTACAAATCGATTTATATTGAAAAGAGAAAAATCGATTATTAAATAATCGATTTTTTTTACTCAATGTCACATCCCTAATAATTTTCCATAAAATAATTTATCAATGCACAGTTTATTAGAAAATTTCGTAGTAAGGAGATTATGACACATCGATTTCCAAACATTTCATTTTCTATATTATAGTGTCGAATTTTAAATATAATTTAGTCGATTTAAATTAGTAAATAAAATACAGCGAGTATTTAAAAAGAAATTTATTCGGAAAAACAAATTTTTGGAGAAATAATTATTCTCTAAAAAAGTAGAAATAATAAATTATTATTCGATACGTTTGTGACAAATAGGTACAAATCAGTTTTAATAAATATTTATAATGCTTTGCATGATATGTTGTATGCACACATTCTATACTGCCCTTAGACCTTTCACTAGTTATTATTGGAGATGTATTTTATGCGCTATAAACTATTAAAATATCACTTTAGAGGTGAGGGCATAACACGTTACAAGAGTGTATATATTATATTCGACATGTTTTTCATCGCCTTGCATGTCGTTTGGTGTGCACGAACCCCACTAACAATTCTCCTGTCGATCTTTCGACGCCTTCGATACTTTAAAAAAGTATTTTATGCCCTAATAAAGAAGGCTCATATTATTTGTTCCCGCCAGTGGCGTATGTAGCATGCTACTTTATACCATTACTTTGGCTGCAAGTTTTATCCCCCTATATTATGTACCTACTTATGAAAAGTTTTTGAGAAAAATGTCGACATAATATGTTGACAATACTGCGAATTTGGTGCTGTTTTGGGACATCTAATGTACCTACAGAAATATGTAGGTATACCTATGTGGATTTAAATCTACATCACAAAAGGCATTACATATAAAAAAACTCGGGTCGCAGTGCCATAACCCTGCCGACAATATAGTGTATTTGCTTATACAGGCCTTGTGGCTTTATTATGTGAACTTAAGTTTGTTTTTGGACAAAATGAAAAATTTAACCCCTTAATACATCCCTTAAAATAATATTTTTTTTTCTAATTTCAATAGTATTATCAATGCAACCTCCGTACCAAATTAAACACACCCGTCAGCAAATAAATCACTATCCGTAAACTAGTGTTTTCATAAAATTTGTAAGTCCGGTCCTGTCGTGCCGATTTTGTTAAAATTTTAGCAACACACTTTAATCTCTACTAAAGGGTTAAATTCCAATTTTTAAACAATTCTGAGATTTTTTTCGGTATTTTTGGGCCTAAAAACTTTTTCAACCCCTAAAAACTACCCTTAAAATGGTCCGATTGGGCCCATTTTAAATAGGTTCCGTACGGTGATGGATTCCAACGTGTCTACCAAATTTCGTTCAAATCAATTAAGTCTTTCGAGAGTTATGCCGCGAACACACACACACACACACATATATATATAAATATATATATATATATATATATTTTATATATATATATATATATATATATATATATATATATATATATATATATATATATATATATATATATATATATATATATATATATATATATATATATATGGTGCCAAATTGTTCAGGAGGCTATGAAACGTCGAGAAATGTTGGTCCGACCCCTAGGTCCCGCCATCCGACCGACGCCAATAGTGTATGTGCCATATGGCAAATATACTAAAAATTGGAGCGTGATATCTTTGAGTAGTTTTGAGACTGGCTAATTGCAATGCTAATGTTTCTATTTAAAAACTACTTTTGCGATGTTTTAATGGGCTCAAAATAATTTTTTTTATAACTATGGAAAAAACACGGCATGCTGATTGCTGAGTACTAAGATCAACTAAATCTAAAAAAAAACAACAAAGTTTTAATTTTTATTCGAAATATGGTCAAAAACTGTCTCAGACGTACCCTAATATATTTAGGTACGTATTAAATACACAGTGGTTAATAATATTGGCGAAATTATTTGATCAAACACATCGTGTGTCTAATAATTATGATGCATTTAATTTGTACAATCATAAATATCTTAAACCTACTGCCAGTGTGAGTATCCCCCTATATTATTAAACGAGTAAATCTTGTATATATGTTTCTATGTATCTATGTACCTATATAAATATTTTCTCGAAAACGGCTCTAACGATTTTGATCAAATTTACCGAAAAGGGGTTTCGGGGGGCAAAAAATCGATTTAGCTAGGTCTCATCCCTGGAAAAATTCGTTTTCCTATCGATTTTATCATTTTTAAAAACGGTTTTTTGACCTGTCAAAACATTGTAATATCGTGAGTAGGCTTTGGAGAAAACAAACTACTTTCATTATTTATATGTCAAAATTATCTGACAGAATTTTTAACTTATTAAAATAATCCGTGAACTATTTGTATAGTAAAAAATAACATAAATAAAAACTAAACATAATTATGTAAGTAGTTTTAACTAATATTTAAATAAATAGGTACCTAAGTATGTTATTTTTATATTACCTATATAAAATATGTATATTATGTACGTTAAATATAGTATGACGTATAATCTTACCTAGATTTTTTTTTCTCAAAAACGAATAACGATTTTGATGAAATTTACAGAATGGGGATTTTTCGGGGCGAGAAATCGATCTAGGTAGAAATCTTGGTCCCAGAGGGGAGCAATTAAAAAAAGGGTTTTTTTATTTATAACTCGATCAATTGTCAGATCGATTCGAAGCCTATTTCTACATAGATTTTGTATAATATTTCACAAGGGTTAAAACTGTAAATGAACACTAATATAAGAAGTGTCTTGCACAATATGTAAACAATGACAAACAGGCGGCCCGAAGGGCCGCACTTCTGGCAACGCGAGTCTGTGTAAAAACACATCGATTTTTGAAAACTATTGTTAAGATACATACAAAAAAGTTTTGTTTAAAAATTTGCACGGCGGCCCGAAGGACCGCACTTCTAGCGACGCAGGCATGCAGTATATCAAAACACATCGATTTTTAAAAACTATGGTGAAGATGCATGCAAAAATGTTTTGCGCTGCAGGTTTATAGTCTGACGTTTGTTATTAAAAGATATAATATGAATTCTATTTCTTCGAAAATCGATTTTTGTGAGTTTTTCAGTAGGTACTTTCTATGCAAAAAAAATATTTGAAATTTACTGGAAGTTGCTAAGATGACATCACAGAGAAAAAGTACTTCGATAAAGTTGATATTTGGCATCAATGTTTAAAAACGGATTATTGAAACGGCAACGGGCAAGCAGAATTTCATCTGATTCGAACATTTTTACAAGATATTCAATCTATGAAAATCGGTTTTTGCGAGTTCTTCAGTCAACAAAACAATAACGGCGGTAGATTTGAAAATGGCGACCTAAGTAATATTTACAGGAAAAAATGCTTGATTCAAGTTGATACTTAGTTTTTACGCTTAAAAATACACATAGGTATTTAAAATATTTAACAGAAACAATTATTTAAATTATGTTTCAGAAATAAATTCGTTTCGGAATAATATTCTGAGAAAATAATATCTCACAGCATACAAGTACTATTTTTTTGAACTCATCCGAGCAAAGCTCGGCACCCAGATTTATTATTAAACGAACAAATCTTGTATATTATGTACCCATGTACCTATATAAATATTTTCTCGAAAACGGGCCTAACGATTTGGATGAAATTTACTGAAAAGGGGTTTTGGGGGGCAAAAAATCGATCTAGCTAGGTCTCATCCCTGGAAAAATTCGTTTTCTTATCGATTTTATCATTTTAAAAAACAGTTTTTTTAACGTTATAAAACAGTGTCGTATGGTGAGTGGGCTTTGGAAAAAACAAACTTTTTTCATTATTTATGTCAAATTACTCTGACAGTCAATCTTTAACTTATTAAAATAATCAGTAATTATTTGAAAATATGTAGGTACATACGTTATGTAGTATGACGTATAATAATATTATCTACTTATAGGTATGTAATTTTTTTTCTTAAAAACGACTAACGATTTTGATGAAATGGGAACTTTAAGTACTATTTTTTTTTAACTCATCCGAGCAAAGCTCGGCCATCCAGATATTAGAAAATAATATGTCCTTGGAACGAAATAATAGTATGTTATTTTAGAATTGTTATACTCTAACTAAAAGAACTAGTTCTAAAAATAATAGTTCTCAAACATATTTTGTTAACTAAGAACAGGTTCTTAAAAAAAGTATTATAGAATCGATTTTTAAATAAATTGGCCATCCTTATTATATATCCGGTATGCACCTATTTAATTTTCAGACTGGTAGATGATTTTTTTTCATATTAGGTATATTAGTTCGTCAATAAATTATTATAGCATGTAGTATAATTCATTACAAATCTTTATTATAATACACCACTGACTTCTATACGTCGCGTCATGTTTAAACATATAGGGCGTATTTTGTATAGTACCTACTTAGCGTTTTCTATTCTCTTTTCTGGCCGTTTATAATGCTCCTATTAACCTTGAAAATATTTCTTTAATGAGCCTTTTTATTGGTAATTTTAGAAAGAAAAGAAATAAAAAGTTTCTGTATATATTTTAGTAATATTTTGTCTTGAAAATTATACGATGCGTCGTTAATGAACGATTACGTTTTATTTTACTCTTATTTTGCACGAAATTATTTTAGACAAAGTGGACACATCAACTAGACTCCAGTAAACAACATCGGCAAAGTTGCTGATAAATCTGAAAGTGTTTTCGGATTAATCGATAACTTTGCCAATGTTTACTGGAGTTCACTGATTTTATTTGGAAAAATTAAAATCTAAAATTTATAAACTTCAATCTTTCGAAAATTCAGTATCCAGAATTTGAAATGGTTGGGTGTATTTTTTTGCCTCTACATATCTCGTGGCCAAGTATCATTTGGCCCCGCAGAGCATAATAATATGGAAACTTCTCTTTTTATTCTATTATTCACACAATATAACATCCGACGTAGTTTAACGTTTACTTTTTTCATCAATAAAATAATAGATTGGATAGTTACCTACACATTTTAATGACATCTTGACGAAAGAATGTGTTTCTAGAATTTTTTTCTGTCTGTCCGTTTGTTTGGACCGGTATTATTCTGGACCAATTTTGTACCTACACTGTCAATTTGGTACTCAAACTTAAACTAAAGAGTACCTACTTTAAATCTAGCTATACGACTGGAATAATAAAAACCGTAAAAACCAACATTTACGCGTTACGTGAGCGAAGTTGTAAGATTATTCCACAGATATAAGCATAGGTAGGTATATTTTTTCGAAATGGTATCCGTGTCCCATGTTATGGGTGACATGCGGTAGCCAACGTGTTAAACAAAAAAATATTTTGGACATGCATTAAAAAAAAGACCAGTGACTATCTTATAGTGGGTATGGCAAAAAAATATCATATTGTTACAAAACTGTTTTCTGAGTTGGCGGAATAAATATTTATTTACAATAATTAAAAACACAATGATAATGAACGCAACAACGAAAAGTCAATTCTAACAATCAACACAATTAAACAATAACTAAACAGTAATTACAAAGCAAAACAAAACAACTATATACAATAATTCGTAATATTAACTATATACAATTAACTACACTAATATTTATTTTATCAGGTGTACCTACTTATATCACGGAACTATTTATATCACTGATCCACTTGATTGCACGACTCACAATTGACTGACTGATTGATCGCTTCACTCACTCGTTTATATACGCTGCGTGGCTGAAGCCCAGTGCTTCTCGCGTTCTCTAGAAACTTCGCGTAGTTACTCGTTGTTCAGCAAGCAGACACCGCTTCTCAGAATTCTTGCCTGACGTTTATATACAGGATGATCCTAAACAATATATATATCGTGCGTAATGATATTATGACTCGTAAGTATCTGTTAAGATCCAGAATTATCTTTATACCATTTTGGAAATTTTTGACTGTCAATATGGATTCCCCCGCAATTTAATCGATTTTCAGGTCTATTTTATCACAATTTCAGAACGAGAACAGAGACATGAAGTTTCTGTAATATTTATTTTGTAAATGAAAATAAATCACAATCAACTATTCAGTGTGGTCACTAAACTAGTGCTACCAAATTTTTATCAAAATCTACATTTTTGTTACTTACGTATAAGTAACATGTATACTAATTTATAAAATATTAGGAAGATCTCTGTCTGGAAATCCGTTATTTTGTAGGTTTTTCGGGATTTTAGGATATTTTGTATGACATCTAGTCGAGAAAACATATTTCCAGAATTTGTCTGTCTATTTATATTAGCATCACTCGAGAACGGCTGGATCGAGTTAAATTAAACCTGGTGCAGTGTCACTGTAACCAAATTTAAAGTATAGGCCAATTTTTAGCCGACTACGCTTGGGTTAACATACGTTTCCTGTAAAAATCGGCCTGTTTGTAGGGTATATATAAATAAATAAACTAATTAACGTGAGCAAATCCACGAGCAAATCCAAGAGTGGTATAATAATATGTAAATACGTTGACAAACCACAACGCTATCTTCGGGTAACTTTACTGTGCAAACGATAAGGAAGACCTATAAAGTCAAATAAGAACTTCGATATATTTTCTGTTCGCGGTATTTCAATGTAATATTGACACAGTCTGTATATTAAAAAGTTAAAGCAGCCGCTTTCAGTTTTATTCGTTGAAACTTTAATGAAATAAACTCTCTTTCTCTTATAACTGTTAATTATTGTAGGCCCAAAGAAGCCTTCATCTTCCTCGTCTCTACACTTTTTCGCGAGTCCTTAAGCAGGCGGTCTATTGTTTCGGGGAAACCAAAAGAATACTTATTGTTACTTCAGTATTGAGATAATGATAACAAACTTTCAGTGTTTACGTACTTATAGCAAATTTTATAGAATTTATAATACATGCATTTCAGGCCTAAAATTGGCAACAAGTAGCATTACCGCCGCGTGCGGTTCGAACTGCAAAAAAATTTTGACATGTCAAATACTATTATACAAACAGTATTTTTTCAGATTTTTCCATTCTGACAGAGAAATAATGTAGCCATTTGTTCCTAGACAGTTGCAAACTGTCAAGAGTAATTGAACGTATATTTACTTTTATAGCTATTATTGTTTAATGAAAATCAATGTTAGTGTTATCAAATGGGCGAAAAAGAAGGTCAAGCGTGCATTTTTACAGTTTTTTTAAATAGGAAATAATTTTCAGATAACAAAACCTTCACATTTAGAGACGAAATTTTTTTTGATGTACTTATATTATATTGTATAGTTAGTAAATTGCATGACGACAATAATTTTTTTGTCTTGTCAACATTTACTTTTTAACTTTTATTGAAGTACGTTGTTTAAATTTAAAGTTGAAATATGATGCAATCCAATTGTTCACGTTTTCTTTCTCTAAAACTTTTTATTAAATAGCTCAAAATTATGAAGACGAATGGCGGAGGAATACTAATAAAGAAACGCGAACACCAAACGTGGAACGTGTCAACTGTCAAGTCTATTGATTTTTTTCTCTTTACTTAATTCGAAATGTTCTTCGTAGTTTTTGTAGAGTAATTATGAATTAGAGAGGGCCAAGGAGTGGCTTCGCATTAATAAAATTGTAACAGTTGAATGAACAAAACAAACCAGGATAAGGACCCAGGATTCTGATGATGAGAATTCCAAGTCTTATTAGAAGCTTCTTCACATAACATTAGTTTTCTTTGTTTGCATATTTTAACTATTTTATAAGAAATGAACAGAAAAGAAATATTATTAAGCGTGTGGCATATTGTTGCAAAGGGCTCACTAAAAATTTGTTTTTATTTTTTACAGGTTACCTATTTTAAAAAAACGTGCCAAAAAACATGTCCCCCTACTCTTGTCTAAAAAATTAAATTTTTTTAAATAATTCAAGCATATAAAGAAGCAGTTAAAGATTATGGGAAAAATATGGAGATAGTCAGATTTTCATTAGTTTTTAGATTTAGCGCAAAATAAGTTACAAGAATGGTAGTAGCAAAGTGTCATTCAAGATGAACGATATTTTCTTCTATTGTGCCGTGTTTAATTTTTCTATGTGTTTTCCCGCTTATTAATATATTTATTTCATGCGTCAACTCTTCTTTTGGAGATGATGAATGTTCATGATTGACCGGCATTATATTTAAAAATTTATTAATATTATTTTCCTCTATAATTCTCTAAACTTTTCTCTGTATCCTACTGTGATCAGAAGTCAATTTCATTTAAATTTTGAATAATAACTAAAATAAAACAAGATGTTTTGGCATGTTAAAAGAAGAAATAATCAAGAATATTTTTAATATAAATTGTTCAGATTTATTGGCGAATAGTCATCACCATGGAAAAATCACCGTTATTGCATTATGGCTAGCAAATACAATCCTAATTTCTGAACTAATATAAGAGTGCTATTTATGCAATAGTCTATTTGTTTTTGCCTTGGGGCCGTCGAAATAATGTCATCGCTAGCCTTATAATATTATTTATCAGTGTCCATATATTTTATCTTGTACAAGAATTTCACACCATGCGATTTGTAAAAAAAGATCACTATTGTTATAGCTTTCATTATTTTCCATATTATATTATTGTTTTAGTTTTATTTTGCTTATTTTCAAAATAAATAGCTGTTATAAATACTATAAACAGTTAGATATAGGTACTAAGATAATCTAAATTTATCAAGAACCGCAAACTTTAATAATTCAAATAACATTGATGGCATTTCTCTTCTGTTGCAGATTCCTGGAACAACTGAACAAACGTCCATTGAAAGTTACGCAGCAGTGAAAATTTCGATCAGATTTAAACGTTTCATTTTGTGCTAACAATTTGTAGATAATTAATGGAACCGTCAGAGCAAATATAATTAAAAACTTAAACATAACTGTGACAGCGACTGTTTCTAAATTTTAACTATACTGAATTACAATTAAATATAACTAAAACGTAGATAATTAGTGCTTATAGTAGTGGGTCCTAAAATGCGTATGATGAACACGTAACTTATTTATTTCAGTGTATCTATTTTTAACCTAAATTGATAGTTGCGAGCGAACACGATGGATAAAACTTAATAATAAAGAACAATAGATACATTTGTTTTCAATATTTCAACGAAATTGTAAACGCAATAATTGTCAACGAATATTGAATTGAAAAACTTTAGTTTTTCCGGTGCGCCAACATAAATCCGATTCTACTGCAACTTTGATCTGACAGGAAAAGGTAGAATCTGTATTATAATACGAGAATTGTTATTCAACTATTATACATTGTACTAAACTAGTACATTAAGTATAACAACTAATCTGAACCTCTAAAACAAAGCGAGGCATTCGAATATCACGAAAGACACTAATCAATAAGATATCTTGCGATACAATCCGAGTATTATTTGTCCTAATGTTACATAGTATTTTGTGTAAACTCGCAATACTCCTAAACATGTCGACGTGATGGAAAATATTAATCAATCATTTTATAACGTGATTTACTACACAGTTACACTGTGCAAAGTATAAGTCGAGTCAATATCAGCGTGTTTTATGGTGATTTATTATAAATAATACAATGTGTTTGGTGTAAGTATTTAAATTTTAAATTAATATTATACCTAGATACCAGTATTGCTTCTAATGTGAATTGTTGCATATCTAACTATCGAATAAATTAATGACGTAATTTTTAATTGTAAAGTTTCAACAATATAAATATTTATAACTAAGAATTTATTGAATTTCTGCAGAACAGCTAACTAAAGACTACGTAATATTATCAAGTGGTACATAATACGAAAATCTGGTTGACAGTAAAAGCATAAGTGAATAATATTCCTGAAGATATCTAGTTGTCGATGCTGTTGTGAACCTCTAATCTCTGCAGGCTAGTCACCAAAATAAAATACCATTCAGTCATATAAAAGGTGATTGGCTGTAAAATTACTGGTACTGCGTTGATCCTTAATAATCCTATAGTGATTCCCTGCAGTACAGTACACATATTATATGTAGTAAATCGATGAAATAATAAAAAAACGTGATTTGTTATAATATTGCAGTGTATCTTGTGTTGTGCTAATATACACTAAGTATAACAGTGGGGGATTTAAGTCGAATCCCTGCACTATAACAGTGAGACATAGGGACGAAGAGACGCAAACGAGCGAGCAAGATGGATCAACTGATACACAGACAAAAGGCGGCATTAATCATCCTGTCGTTGCAGCTGCTCAACTTCACATCGGCAGGACAAGGTACCTCTACTATTATATAACATTTTATTAATTGTTTCTTTTTTTATTGTGTTAGGTACTGTATGTGCGCCAATCTTTTTATTTTGTTTCTGCTCATCATATATAAATTTTGTTTCGTTTCAATGTAGTAAATTGTTCCAGTATTTTTGTAATGGACGTAAACTTGTTTACTGAATTATCTTTGTTCCTCCATCTGTGTACGCGCTTACCGAATGTTATCATTTTTTTTTTGACGATACTGAAGAGAAGAACTTATTTTTTACCGATATTTACCGATATAAAACAGCATGGTTAATGTTCGTAATTTCATATCTTTTACCATTAAAAAGTCATTCCAAAAATAGACTTTCAAAGCAACTAAAGCTCTGAAATGTAATCTCTTCAACGCATTAAAAATAAGTTAAAAGTTTTTAGTAGAATGCAATTTTCCTAGAACATTAACAACCTGAAGGATTTAAATTTTATGTAACCACTAGGAGTCATAGTACATGCGATTTCAATGTGTCTAAAAATCCTATTTCGAATAAATGTTTTCAGAATAACTCCGTTATATCGTTCAGTTATTGTAAACAAAAATTAACTTTCAAAACAGCTAAAATCTTGGAATTTTTGATTCGTAATGATTCCTGTAAATAATCGGAAATGGTACCGTACAATCTCCGACGATATTATAATAATTGTCTATCATGCATGTTTTTTAATAATTAATCGGTCATTCAAACGGCAATTATCACGAATTTTTTAGTTACTCTGGGTTTAAGATCCGTTCTCATGACGCTACAGTCTGTTGACTGTCTTTCTATTTGGCCCTGTGTATACAATTGAGTATTTCTTTGAAAGATCGCAATATATTATGTATATTATCTATATTTTATGAATACCTATATCTATAAAGCTTTCATATTATAAGAGTGCGAGAAAAATAATACATAGTCAAGAGAATGCTATCCTCCAACATTATTTTCTTTTTATTGTTATTTTCTTATCGGAAAAATGGAAACAGACTGTATTTTAGTGGCTGAACACCTCAGCATTTGTTTTGAATTTTTTTAATATTGTACACTAAACAATTCTTATTTCTTTTATGTATTTTATGTATTATAGATCCACATTCTTTATCATTTTCCGTATTTTTTATTAAAAAAAGTTGCAAAATTAAGCTTACTGTTACGTTTAAATAAAATGGCATAATAAATATATTATACCTACCTACACATAATATTATTTTTTTTATTCTTAGTGCTACCCATCATTAATAGTATTGTACAACTAGTGTGCTAAATACATCTATATGCGTCAGGCGCGATGTTTTCAGCACGAGTCTTGGCGAGTGCGCATTTACGAGCCGCATACGAGTGCTGAAAACATCGCGCCTGACGCATAAAAATTTAGCACACGCGTTGCACACTATACTTTATTCAACATTTTAGATCTTTTTAGTGTATTTGCCATAATATGGCACATACACTATTGGCGTCGGTCGGATGGCGGGACCTAGGGGTCGGACCAAAATTTCTCGACTTTTCATAGCCTCCTGAACAATTTGGCACCATTTTTGGAAATGTTTATACATATATATGTATGTATATATTTATATTTATTTATATATATATTTATATATATATGTGTGTACACGATAACTCTCGACAGACTTAATCGATTGAAACGAAATTTGGTACACACATTGGAACCCATCACCGCAAGAAGCCTATTTAAAATGGGCCCGATCGGACCATTTTCAGGGTTGTATTTAGGGGTTCCAAAAAGTTTTTGGGCCCAAAAATACCGAAAAATTTGTCAGAATCGTTTCAAAATTGAAATTTAACTCTTTAGTAAAGATTAAAACGTGCTGCTAAAATTTTAATAAAATCGGCCCGACAGGACCGGACTTTCAAATTTTATGAAAACACTGGTTTGTTGATACGGATTTACTTATGAAAGGGTGTATTTAATGTGGTACAGAGGTTGCATTGATAATAATATTGAAATTAAGAAAAAAATATTATTTTAAGGGATGTATTAAGGGGTTAAATTTTTTATTTTGTCCAAAAACAAACTTAAGTTCACGTATTAAAGCCACAAGGCCTGTATTTGCAAATACACTATATTGTCGGCAGGGTTTGGCACTGCGACCCGAGTTTTTTGAATTAATGTCAAACACCGTAAATTCACTGGCAGCAGTACATCTCATTCTAAAAACATTGGCCTTGATATTTCATGTTATTTAGTAACCATATTTCATAGTAGCATCGAAAAGCGTTTCATAATGGACCACAAGGTCATCAGTCCATAAACGACCATTTAAGATCCGCTTTACAGACACGAAAAAACACTAAAAGCATGCATGCGTTGAATAAATTCCTTTGCATATAATAAAATGTAAAAAAAATTACATTATTTTTTTATTATTTACCAATTTGATTGAATATAATAAATGATAATCTTTTTAAGCATTTCGTTGTTATATCAACAAGACATAAAACATGTGGCTAACACAAAATAGATTTATTTCGGTACTACTTAATTATTATGGAAAAATAATAACAATTTTATTGTGAGAAAACATATGAAAGTAGAAAAAAAAAACTATTGTCATCAAATTATTCACTAAACTTTATTATTTGGTTAGATGATCAATAAAAAATTAGTCGTTCAAATATTTGTTATAAAAAATAACAAAGTGAACAAACCTGCAATACTTTTCTGAAGTACTTATAGAATTTTTTCCCTTTTATATTTCATCGATTTAAATACAAACAAGAACAGGTATTGTAATCGTATGTTACCTACATCATATTATGTAGTTGGTTCCGCCAAAGGAATGTTCTTTTTTCTTAAGATTGTAATTAACAAATTGACTGCAGTCCGACAGCTACGTCTTTTTTACGCAATAATGTTTGCTATAAATTAGGAATAATAGTAATTTATGCAACTATAGTGGCGTAAGTGACGGATTATATGTCAGTCGCGATTTTGCGATACGAGCCTAAGGATATGTTGCAGTTATTCCAGAACGAGTGCTTGTTTACCACGCGAGCGGAAGGCGAGTGCGGTAATCACACGAATTCTGGTATAAATGCAACATAACCTTAAGAGAGTAAAATCACAACTGTCAAATTTGTCACTTTAGACACGCGTTACATACAATATTTTTTCCAACAACTGCTTAAAAAGTTCAATTTTAAACAAATAAAACACAATTTAGATAAATATTTTATTAATAACATTATGGCAAAGTAATCTATAATAGTATATTGTGTGACAAGTGTGCTAAATACATCTTTAAGCGTCAGGCGCGATGTTTTCAGCACTCGTATTCGGCTCGCGATGCTCACTCGCCAAGGCTCGTGAGCGCTCTCCTACTACTCGTGCTGAAAACATCGCGCGTGACGCATAAATATTTAGCACACGTGTTGCACACTATACTTTATATAACACATGCATGGTTTTAGACTTTAATTGAATAATTTAATGTCACTGACAGAAGTACATCTCATAATAAAAACATTGGGCTCGATACAATATTTATTCACTTTGTTACCATAGTAACCATATTTAGTTTGTAACACCGAAAAGGGGTACATAATGTTCATTAGATAACGGGTTTTTCAAATGTTTTTCCATTATTCATCGAAAAGCGTTTCATAATGGATCATGACGTCCTTCGTCAATAAACGGTTATTTAAGGTCCGCAAAACTGATACGAAAAAACACTAAAAGCATGCATGTGTTATATAAAGTACTTTATATAACACATGCACGCTTTTAGTGTTTTTTCGTATCTGATTTGCGAACCTTAAATAGCCGTTTATTGACTAGTGACCATTATGTAACGTTTTTCAGTGCTATAATGGTTCATTATGTAACTAGTTACATAATGATCCATTATGCAACGCTTTTCAGTGCTATAATGAAAAACAGTTGCATAATGAACCATTATGTAACTAGTTACATAATGAACCATTATGCAACTAGTTACATAATGAACCATAATGTAAGTGTTTTATTTTTTTTAATTCAATTAAATTCTAAAACCATGCATGTGTTATATAAAGTATAGTGTGCAACGCGTGTGCTAAATCTTTATGCGTCAGGCGCGATATTTTCAGCACTCGTATGCGGCTCGCGATGCACACTCGCCAAGGCTCGTGTGCGCTCGCCTACTACTCGTGCTAAAAACATCAGCACTCGTATTCGGCTCGCGATGCTCACTCGCCAAGGCTCGTGAGCGCTCTCCTACTACTAGTGCTGAAAATATCGCGCCTGACGTATAAAGATGTATTTAGCACACTAGTTACACAATATACTATTATAAAGCACGTGTGTTATAAAGTAAAATAAATCTGTATTACTTTATAGAACGGAGTGTGTTAAAAATTACTTTAAACACTACCGTTCGAATGCAGTATAGAAGCTTCCATAAAGAATCACTTTTCAAACGGTACACAGCCATCTAAAATTGTACTTTTGATGCAAGTGTTGCAAAAAATTAATTATACTTTTAAACAAATTGAGTACCTATTCATTCAGCGATAAAATTGTAAAAAGTAGATCAAAAGAAAACTTTATAATATGCAATTGACTGCAGATGCATTCTATTAAAGTATTCCTGAGAGTAGTTAAACTGTACTATCTCAGACTGGAATCAATATCTTATTAGTAAAATGTTAATCCACTTCGCTGCTGCTTGAAACCTGACAAAAAAATCTAATTTAGTTTTTACGAGGTCATTTCAAATATCAGTCTCATAATATAAGTTGTAAATACCGGAGTATAAATGTTTAGTCTCGGAATAAGCAATCTCGGACGAGTCGCAATGCAGTGGGTCTCTTAAGTCCATCTGCAGATAATTTCTTAAACATTTTAATAAAGAACTAAGAACGGTGCCGTGATGCCGATTTTTAAACTTTGTATTTTTGTCACAGAAGAATTTTGTAACTAGTTCTAACGGATTTGATTTTAATTAATTGATTTTAATTAATTAATTTAATATTTTTGATCACATTGATATCTATAAGGCATAATAGTCAAATTTTGCTACACATATTAGGATAGGTACCTACTTGTTATTTAAATCACAAGAAAAAAATGTTTTGCTTGGATGCTGAGTAACTGTGCATATATTATGACAATATTCCCTCTAAAGTTATACCTAAATATAGTTTAAACATATATTTGTTTACTGAAGAGGACTTATTTTCTTAAAACGTATACCTATACGTTAAAAAATAAAAATCTTCCGAAATACCATATATAACCCTTGTTGTTAATTAATTTCAATTTACATTCCTTCTTTTTTCTGTCTGTTTTTTTATCAATGCTTTTTTGCAGCATTTAAACTACTATAAAATACAAAAATATACATTTTCTGTTGTCTTTTTACCGTTATATCGCTGATTTTACTTATTTAATTAATTATTTAAACTATGGTAAAAAAAACAAAAATTTTGAGAACAAATCGAAAATAATGTAAAACGTGTAAAAATAGTTAGTCGAAATGGTTTGGAGATCAAAAGTTCGTAACTCTGCGGAGGAAGTTTTGAATTCCCCAAAGTACAATAGTCACTTACGCTGAATGCATAACTAACATAATGAAACTAATAAACGTAGGCATAAAAGTACTTAACTTACTTCGTACAAGACGCTAGGCGCAGGCAGTTTGCCATGATGCGACGCGGGGTGGCGCGACGAAGGCACTGGATGCACGGAGTTGCTGTAAGCAGTGCAGCTTAGCATGTGTACGAAGGGAATGAGAGAGGAAACCCCAAACCTCGATATCAACCAGCGCAATTAGACCGTACAGACTGTCACCCTCTACTAAAGCTTGGTTCACATGCTGTTAGTAGACGTAGTAAGTAATTTAATCGATACCTACCTCAACACAAGAGTGATTGCATAGGGCGCGACTACGTGGATGCATGTCTAGTGCTCGAGCACCCACGAAATGTTTTGAATGGGCACCCCTGAATTTTTTTGTCATATCAGCGGTTCCCAACACATGGGCCGCGGCTCACTTGTGGGCTGCGTGCAGAGTGGCACTGGGCCATGGACGCTGGTTGAGAGTCTAAGCCAACATAAATATTATCGGAGCTTCAGGGGTAGATATGGGAATAATCGAGTGGGTGTTTTTGCAGTTTTTACTTATATATTTAGTTAGTGGACCTCAAATTTTTTTACAAAATGTAGTGGTCCGCACAACAAAAAAGGTTGGGAACCGCAGTGTTATATCATCAAATAAAAATAAAGAGGGCGTTACAAATACCTATGCAATTTGTTCGTTCGTTCGTATGTAATGTAAGTATAAAAATAAATCTTCATAATATTTATGAAGACAAACTATTTTTTCATGACCTTTTTTGCATGAAATAATAAGATTTATTATAACAATGTCATATAATGAATCATATATTATTTTGTGAACATTCGTGAGTTTCTTGCAAGAAAACGTCATTGATAAATTTTATTGGAGTCTCCAATATGACATTCAAAATTCTACATTTACGAGAGTCGGACATCTAGGCATTTTTATGTATGGGTCTATTTTTCAGTTCAACACAATTATTCATATTATATGCCGTTTGTTTTATTATCTCAAAACTATATTACATTTCTTTATACAGGGTCCGGCAGAAAGGACTTTACACTTTTCTTCTTCAATTACAGGGAAACCAAATAAGAAATTGCGATGGTTCTTTTTTCATATCACACAGGAGGCTTTGGCAATTTTATTGTCGAATTTGACAGTTGTTCAAGAATGCAGTGGACAATACCACAACGTGTCTTTTGTGTAGAACTATTTATAAATACAAACTCGATTACCGTCGTTCAAAGACAGTTCAGAGCGGAATTTAACGCCAGAGATAGTGCGTCACGTCCTGCTATTTATTCCTGGATAAAGAAATGGAAAAATGAAGGGTCACTTTGCAATAAGAAACCACCAAGCATACTACGTTCTGTAAATATTTTGCAAAAAACCAAGAGATAGTCAGATAAGCAATTATTACAAGAGGCCGCCCGGACTTTTTTCTTTGGGGCTACTTGAAAGACAAAGCCTACAAGAATAAGCCCAGGAACTTAGAAGAACCTAAAGTGCTCCGGTTGGTAATGGATAATTTCGTAGGTCGTTTAGAGGAGTGTGTGGAAAAGCGAGGAGGGCATTTGCGAGATTCAATTTTTGGTCGATAAATTTGCTAAGTTTGTAGTTTATTAATGTATTTTTATTTTTTTTCTAAACATTTTCAATAAATTGTTATAGCGAAGTCAAAATGTAAAGTCCTTTCTGACGGACCATGTACATCTCTACTGTGTTGAGTTATAATGTGAATGCGATAATCTAGTGGTACTAAAGCCAATAAACTATTAGTCGCTCAAATGGAAATAGTTCCTACTAATTGTCAGTTGCTACATTCGCTTCCACTTTATTCTCGTAGCATAACAAACTAATTTCAATAAGACGTGACATTCCAACGAGAAAGCAGATTTTCTACAGATAGACAATATGAGTACTACATCCATTAAAATGCATTTTCATATATTCTCCATAGAGATATCATAGATAGAGGAGGGAAACCACCCAAAAAAGTGTCGGTGCAAAAGACAGAGATGGAGAATAGACGTGTTCTTCTATCTTTTTCTACCACAAATACATAATCATTGTTACAGATGTAAAGTAACAATACCTACTATAAATTTTTAAATTGACAAATGCGTCAGAAAACAAGGAAAATAGAACCTATTCGTTTTCTATTTCTCTTTTCCAACGTGACACTGTCATTTACAGTTGTGCCTATGACTCCCCTATTCTGTCTATGACATCCTTATGATATTCTCAATCACATTCAGCTTATTCACATTTTTATTAGACAAAACTTATGCAGTTACAAAAGAATCATCGGGTTTTGATAAGATATATTTCAGAAATTGTTACAATTAATGTAATATTGAATTACATATCACATGAAAGAGAGAATGCTTAAGTTTTTACCTCTGCCATCACAAATACCACCGCAGAATACTCTGGTGGTCTGGCGGTGGTGTTCTGTAATACCTATGAAATGTACGTTGCACCGTAACAACTGATAAACAAAACCAAACCTATTTGAAATCACCAGATCTGGTTACTTTGGTTATACAGTTTTGTAATTACAATAAAACAGCAAGCAAAGTAACCAAATTTGGTTTCTAGTATAGTCGCCATACTCTGCTTGTGCTGCCACCTGGGCGTTTCAAGTGAACTTTGCAAGCGCGCATTTTAAAACGTAAACAGTGATATTATGTCATTCAGTATTATATCTCTAACAATTTCTGAAATATATCTTATCAAAACCCTGTAGTACATATATCATGACTATATCAATAATACTGTATTCGAGTACTTTTATATTATAACTTTCCAATTGGTTATTTATAAGTACTAGAGATACCATTCACATGTTATATTAAATGAATCAAAAAAACTTCTAAAATCAAAATTAAATTAATTTATAGGCCTGCAACTCAAACGTATTTTTTCGCAGAACCAGCAAAGGCGAGATAACAACGTTAAACGTTAACGTTATATAGAATTTGCCTATTAGTCTTTGGCACAACGCCATAACTGTAATGCATATAGATGAGTATAAACAGTAGTTTTAGAAAAGATTATAAAGTGCGCCAAATTGCTATTAATAATTGGCGTAAATAACTCGTAAAATTCGAAAACTTATTTAAATATCAAAATAGTAGACACTCTAATTTTATTGTACTGGTCATCCTGCGTTAGTCGCTGCAACCGCCAATTTATTAACCGCACCGTTTTTTGTAACCTTTTCAAGTTCAACTTTAATATTTTTTAAAAACAAAAATAAAAAAAAATTAGTCTGTTGCAGTTGTGCCAAAATGTGTGGCCAGTGAAATGGTAGGACGTAAAAGGGTTGTCGGGACTTCTCTAATAAAATTCATTCGAATAATTTTGAAAAGAAATCATTAAACACATAGGAGGGTGGTCGTTTCATTGATTGTGCGAATAAGTAGAAAGTACTAATTAAGTACCTGCCATTCGAAAAAATTGCCTCCAGCAGTTCAATTAATTTCATCCTTTGTTGCAAGATAATTCAATTATGCAATATCAAATACGTAATTATGTAAACAAAAAATATCCATAATATAATCTTAAAGCTTATTGAGAAAATCGACTCTATTCGTTTTCAAAGCAAAACAATAACAAAGTAGCTTGTAACATTTTCATTCAATATAACATTTTCTTAGAAACGTAAATTAATTATTAACTTTAAGTATTGACTGATTGAATCAAAGTATTTTAGCGAAGTTTAATTTTTTTTTCTTGACTACGTTTGAATCAACTTTGTTTAAAGTTTTGGATAAATTATTATTCCAATGCGAGACGTTTTCGATGAAAAGTAATTAGCATTATTGATTACTAACGAAAACGTTAAATGAATTGGGTCAAACAGGGCGTTTAACAACTGAGTATTTAAAATGTCATTCTATAATCGCTTTGATTTTTGTTCAATATTTAGTTTCCTTGAATAAATTTCATTCCTATGTCAAAGCATTGATAAGCAAATTTTTACGTTGCGTACTTCGCATGTATTACAGTAATGATAGTTTTCTTGCTTCTATTATTAGCATTTTTACATTCAGAGGTTTTGAATTTTCCTATTGTATAGTTGCACATTCTTTTTTTACGCGATCTAGAAAACGTGTTGGTATGGTTTTAGCACATTTATAAGGTGGTCCAAAGAAAATAAAAAAAATTGTACCATTAATAACAAGTTTCATTTGAAAACAATCTGTTTTCAAATGAAATGTATGTTATAATTTTATATATTATTTTGAAGCCTCTAGAAATTATTCTTACTGAACTTCTATAACAGCTGTGCATGATTTAATAATAACTGAAATGTTCGATCAGGAAAACGTGTTAAATTTAAGTAGCGGTGCAGATTAAACAAAAGACAATAATATTGGTGAAATCTAAAATAATATAAAATCAAATATACTTGCAACCAAAGAAAGCAATCTTGTAAAAGGACTGAAAAAATAGACGTTCTCTTATAAGAACAACGATAAAAAAATTCAGAATTAAAGTGTAAAGATGATTTGATTATGAGATTATATTATGACAATACTTATACATGATATCTAAAACAATATCAAAACTAGGACCTTCTCATTCGATGAATAACTGAAATCGCTTTGTTCTTTTAGGCAGATTATTTTGGGACATTAGATGTGCAATAGTACATAGAATGTTCCTTTTTATTGCACAAAGTGTAGATACAAATATTCCAATACATTTACTATTTTCTCTATTGTGTAGACTAGAGACTATTCGAGTACTACAACTTTCTTGCAAATTTTATATTTTGTTTATTGTGTGCATTCAAATACTTGTATAGTATAACCTCAATTACTCGATTGAAAAGAATTTACCTTCATACGGTCTTTTCTTTTTTAAGCGTTTATTATACATCGAAGCGGTATATTAATTTTAAAATTTATTTTTTTTCATATAGATTATCAAGGTCAGCTACATTATTCGCCAAAATAAATGAATGAATGAATGAATTGTAGATTATAGACGCTCGACAACAGAGGTCATTAGCGTCTAAAAATAAAAAAGTAAACAAAAGAAAACCAAAAACAATAAAACCAAAGCAAAATCAATACAAAAACAAAAGTTGACATACAACAAAATAAAATCTAATAGCTACAAATACAATGTGTCATATAAAATAATGTAGTGATATAAAGAAAAAACCATTTAGGCTGTAAAAGGGCCTAAATGTATACAAATAAATAAAATCAAATAAACCGTTCAAGACCGGTTTCTTTTAAAAATCGAAACAGCAGATCGACATTGTCAGGATCATTTCCTAAAACAACCGACAGATCACCTGACAATCCGATCTGCTGTCGTGTGTCCCTAAACTGGACACACTCTATTAAAATATGCGAAACGGTGACACGAGTGTCACACGTCTCACAGAGGGGCGGATCCTCACGAGCCATCAAAAAACCATGTGTCAATCTACAGTGACCGATGCGCAGCCGTGTAAGGACCACTTCCTCCCACCTGGAGGGACGGCAAGATGTGAACCATGGGTCAACTGTAGATTTTATATACTTTAATTTGTTTTCCTCGACAGCACTCCATTCATCCTTCCAGAGCTGCTGAACGGCTGAAATCAGTATGCTCTTGAGGTCGTCACCGATAACGCAAAACACGCTCTGACCGTTATTTGCAGCGTCTTTAGCTGCAGTGTCAGCTAACTCGTTGCCAGCGATTCCCATGTGGCCGGGAACCCAACAAAAACGGACAGTGGTTCCACCTCTTTTCAACGAGTACAATTTGTCCTGAATTAAACAAATAAGAGGGTGGCTGGGATAGGAACGCTGCAATGCCTGTAGAGCACTCAAAGAGTCGCTGCAAATAACATATTTGTGCGGACCGTGCACATGTCTCAAGGCCTGCAAGATTGCATATAACTCTGCAGTAAAAATACTGCACTCTTGAGACAACTTATATCCAACACTGGCGTTATCGGTGACGAACGCGCAACCAACTCGGTCGAGAGACTTCGAACCATCCGTGTAAACGGAACGATAGTCTCGATTCTGATCCAGCCACGCCAGAAAAAGCTGGCGATAGAGCTCTGGAGTTGTTGAATTTCGAGGATGAATGGAAAGTGACATGTCGATGACGGGCTCAGGAATCAACCACGGAGGTACAGAATTACGGCCGACTTTAAGAGTTCTAGGAAGCGCCAACGGAAGTTCATCTAGAAGAAGGGTCAACCTGATACCGAGAGGACGTGATGCATTTCTTCTCCGTCTATACAGAGAAGAAAAACGAGGTTGAAATACGCAACTGTAAGTAGGGTGATCAGGTTGACTTCGGAGCTTAGAGACGTAGGATAGCATATTGCGTTTCCGCCGGATGTTCAGTGGAGGCTCTCCGCATTCAGCGGCAATGCTAACAACAGGACTCGATCGGAACGCTCCGGTTGACAATCGGATTCCGGCGTGATGAACAGCGTTTAACGTCCTGATGTACGACTCACGTGCTGAGTCGTACACGATGCTACCGTAATCCAATTTAGACCGTACGACTGCACGATAAATTCGCAGCAAAACCGTACGGTCTGCACCCCACGTGGTACTGGATAAAATTTTTAAAATATTAAGGGAAGACGTCGACTTCCTCTTTAAAATATTAAAATGAGCCTTCCAATTTAACGACCGGTCAAAAGTGAGTCCTAAAAATCGGGCAGTATCTTGCACAGATATGAGCGTATTATAAAGATATAAGAATGGTTCCTTATAACAACTACGAATGCGGCAAAAGTGCACACACTGGGTTTTCCCAACGGAAAATTTAAACCCATTGTTGGTTGTCCAGTTCTGGATGCTATTAATGGCCAACTGCAGATGACGTTGTGCAGTACGAATGTACTTTGACGAGCAGTAGATCGCCAAGTCGTCAACGTAGAGCGATGACTCTACAGACGATGGAATGCTGTCAATTATGCCATTAATAGCGATGGAAAAAAGAGTGACACTAAGAACCGAACCCTGTGGAACACCATTCTCCTGTGCAAAGATACTAGACAAAGTGTTGCCGATACGGACTTGAAAGTAACGCTCTAATAAAAAATTATTTATAAAATTCCCAAGATGTCCTCTGATACCCCATTTGTGTAATGTTCGGAGTATTCCATACCGCCATGTAGTGTCGTAAGCCTTTTCAAGGTCGAAAAAGACCGCTACCAAGTGCTGCTTGTTAAGAAAAGCGTCCTGTATTGCGGACTCTAACCTGACTAGATGATCTATAGTTGAACGGTGCTTACGAAAGCCACACTGGGCATTCGTGATCAATCGTCTGGATTCAAGAATCCAAACCAATCGTCGGTTGATCATACGTTCGAGGAGTTTTGATAAACAGCTAGTCAGTGAGACAGGACGATAACTTGATGCTTGTTTCCGGTCTTTACCGGGCTTCAACAACGGCACTATAATAGAATTACACCAAGCGGTAGGAAACGTATTGGTGTACCAGATTAAATTAAACATCTTGAGAAGGAATATCGATCCGGAGGGAGGTAGCTTTTTCAAAAATTGGTAATGAATATCGTCAGATCCTGGAGAAGTATCATGGCAATCATGCAAACTCGACTGCAGTTCCCACGAGGAGAAAGGTACGTTGTAGTTTTCCTCATTTTCTGAGGAAAAGTTTAATGCAACTTGTTCTGCTTGATTTTTCTGAGCAGAAAAACGCTCAAGGTAGTTTGCGGAACTCGAGACTTTTGCGTAGCATGAACCCATGTGATCGGCGACTTCTTCAGGCGCCGTAATTATATCATTCCCCATTACCAATCCAGAAATATAATTAAAACTCTGTTTGCCAGAGATCCTCCGAATTTTCTCCCATACTTCGCGGGCGGGAGTAGAACTTCTTACAGTGGAAACAAACTCACTCCATGACTGCTTCTTACTCTCTGCTATGATACGTCTGGCAATGGAACGCTTTTGCATGAAAATAATACGATTTTCATCCGTCATATTATTTTTGAAGCGACGGAGAGCTTTACGACGTTCACGGATGGCATCCCGACAAGCCTGATTCCACCAGGGAACAGGCACACGTCGCGGTGTGGTTGACGTGCGTGGGACTGCAGCTAAAGCCGCCTCGATGACCGCATCCGTGAAATGCTCTACAGCAGCATCAACATTGCCAAAGTTCATTTCGCCGATATCAAGAGCTTCTTGGAACCGTGACCAATCAGCTTCTTTTATTATCCACTTTGGGGAGCGCCTTTCATCCACATGGAACGAAAGAAGTCGACAAATGATTGGGAAATGGTCACTGCTACAAAGATCGGCATTTACTTCCCATTCACATGATGAGGCGATAGAAGAAGAGCAGAGAGTAAGATCGATAGTTGAAAATGTCCCATTTGCAGCCGAGAAATGTGTATTGGAACCTGTGTTCAATATAACCAAGTTTTGATTTAGAATCAACGTCTCCATTAGCCTTCCACGAGCATCCACATGATTGGAACCCCAAGTGGGATTGTGGGCATTAAAATCCCCCATGATGATAAAGGGGCGTGGAAGTTGATCTAGAACAGATCCAATGGTTGCAAGTGTCGGTTGCTCAGATGGAGGAATGTATATTGAACACAAAGTTACCGGATTCGGCGCATAAAGCCTGACAGCGATGACCTGTAAGTTAGATTGTAATGGGACAATTTCGGAAAACACATTGTTTCGGACTATAACTGCCACTCCGCCACTGGCACGTTCAACGAATGTTTTATCTTTACGATAAATCGTAAAACCACGAAGAACCGGAGTGTTTGTGTCTTTTAAATGTGTTTCCTGTAAACTAATAGCAGTAGCATTATGATCGTTAAGGAGGAGTTTCAATTCACTGAAATGAATATAAAAGCCGTTCATGTTCCACTGTAAGAAATTGAATGGTAATTATAAGAAGATAAAAGCTACCTCTTTTTATTCCTCGCCACCTCACTACGGTGGTGAGGAGGTCGGGATATATCTTCGTCTATAGCAGAGTCTGCACTGCTGCTATGGTCGATACGTGTACGTGTAATAGTCATAGTATGACTATTATCCCGGTTTAAGATAACCTTGGTTTTCTTTACCGGAGAGGTTTTATTTTTTTCAACAAGAGGTTTTGTTGGTGATATCGCCTTCTTAACTGGCGATCTTGATCTATTGTCTGGACTCTTTTTATTTTTATTTTTATTTGCTTTTTTGGCAACAATTTTGGAACTGGAAGGGGAAATTTCGGTTTGTGTAGACATGTCACATGTCTGTGTTGACATGTCTACTTTGACGATTGGAACGGCAGCAATGGTTGCGAAAGATCGTGTGAATGATGGGACGGATTCTCGGTATTTGCGTTTGGCCTCTGCAAAAGAAATTTTTTCAGTTGTTCTGATTTCTTGAATCTTGAACTCCACTTTGTATTGTGGACATTCTCTAGATCTTGCAGAGTGAATTCCGTCGCAATTAACGCAATGCGACACCCTTTTGCATGGAATATCTTCATGTACCGGTTGACCGCAATTATCACAAAGACTGGCAAAGCTACAGTTGTTCTGCGAATGACCAAACTTTTGACATTTATAACAACGTAAGGGAGATGGTATATATTGACGTACTTTTAATAAATAGAATGCAGCTTGAATAGACGAAGGAGGCTGTGGTGTACAGAACGTGAGAATATGGGACGGTGTAGGTACTAGATGACCGTCTCTACGCGCATGAATTCTGTAAACGTCTGTAACACCCTGGTCTTTAAGTTCCTCCTTTATTGTTTCGACAGTGCAATTGAGCAAGTCAAAACAATAAATAATGCCTTTGGAAAAATTAAGTTGTTTATGTAATTCAATTTTAACTGGTACGTCAGTAACCATATCTATCGCTTTAATGCTGGTAGATGCCAAAATTTTGTCAGCCTGTTGCTGTGACGAAGTCTCTATCAGTAAGGAACCATCACGCAATTTTTTGACACATTTCATCGTTCCATATAACCCTGTAAGGTGCTTACTGATATAAAAAGGGCTATCATCATTGAAACTTCCATTTTCTTTCCGCATTAACAAAAACCTATTACAAGGAGTTATGGTCCTTGAATCGTTGCCAAATAACAAGTTCAAATTTTCTTCATTAATACGCCCTCTCTTAGAGGGAGGGCTGGTTAAGGGAGGAAAGTTTTGCATAGTATTCCTATAAAATTCATCACCCGTGCTCCCCGCCCACCACGGAGCCCAACAAGGGGACGATGACCGCAAACCGGTACAGAGCGCCAGGGCTACACGGTGATATAGTCAGCTCAAGAGACGGCGCCACTCCATCAAAAGACACTGGCTCACCCCGCCGGAATACTAGATATACACGACGTTAGCCGATTGACTAGACTGGGTTAGGTCTAGCCGCCCGTTTACAGCGAAGCGGAGGCCAAAGCAGTGTGTTGGTGCACCCAGGCAAACCTCAACTGCCAGGATCCTCTTTTCCGCCTTACGGGTCACCGCGCACGGCAAACACGCAGGTGTACTATTAGGGACTACTACAAACAAAGGACAGCAACACAAGTGTACCCATAACGGAGGAACAAGACCGCTAACATCAACAAAAAAGAGGGAAGAACAGAAGAAGAAAAAAAAAAGTTGCGACTGTCCTTCCTTCATAATAGTCCCTAAATAAATCACCCAGCCGGGTACACAACCGACTGGTGCGTGCTCGGGTTTCCCTGGGTTCGCCAATTCCCAAAGAACATTAGAATCCAATTGCTATAAACAACGACATTCCAATGTTCCCCCTGGGGGCGCCAAAATAAACCAGTACCGAAAATGAATATTGAATTTATTTTTTAATTTATATAATTCAAATGTCCAAATATGCACCATTGCGGCGCAAACAAGCTTCATAAAGTGTGGGTGTTTCACTGATATTCAGTTTATACTTTATAGTTTATACGCAGTTCGTCGAAGGCTTCTTTTTGGAGACTGTAGGTATATACTATATATGACCTGGTCAAGAACGCGTCTTTGATAATAATTTGTTGGTAAAAACTGTTCTTCGATGATCTGAATAGCCCTTTCGCTGAAATTTGCTAACATTACACTTTTACTGGAGGAGCTTTGTCAAACTCTTGTCGATATTTTCCTGAGACTTTGTGAGAACGATTTTAACACGAGAGCAATGTTAATATAACAACTAATAACAAATAATTAGCCAAATATGACAAATGCATATTGCGCAAGCAATTTCACAGCACTCTAAATTTCGGTACTGTTTATATTGGCGAATATTGTGTTACTGTGTATCATATTGTATTAGGTACCTTTAATATATCGATTTTATATTATTTAATAATTTTTTTTTAATCCGATAATCACCAAACTTTTTGTCAATCTGACGTCTGCACCAAAATTATACACGGTGCTTATGGTAATGGTCTATTAGTCGTATCTTAAGAAGAACCAAATACATTTTTCTGAAAGTTTGTACACCTTTATTAACGGCTGAATAAAATGAAAAATGGAAACACTTTAAATATTTTCCGAGCGGTGTACTAAACTTTATTTAAATCAAATGAATTATTTGTGAAATTGGCTCCGACTTGTCTCAAATGTTGTGAAACATCGACCAAGGGAAATAGCTTGTATCTGTTTAATATTATGTGTAGAATTACAAATTTTTTATTTTAAGGTAAGCTAATTGTATTTTTCAAATCAAAGTACTGAAAACTTGATTGCTTTGCATTAAAAAAACAATAAGGAGACACTTTTAACTAGGTACATTTTATATCACTTATTAATTACAGTACTCTTCTATGATTTTATCCTTTTTAAAATATCTAAATCTAGATTGATTACATTGCTCACGTCGTGTAGTTTTATCTCTTTTTAGATAATAAATGTTATTTTTGTGGATAATTTTTTTTTCTTTTTTAATTCTGAATAATTTTTATCACAGATAAATCGAATGTACTATACATTTGCATGAAATCTCAATTAGTAAGTGGAGTTTAACAAATCGATAACATTACGTAATTTCGTCAGTGATGAATCGAATTTAAAGCTCCGAACGTTTTAATGGTTCGGCAATGTTTTACACGAATTGTGTGAAGACATATTGATGAGTAGATTTATATAATTGCTAAATAAACAAAATTCCATTTATATTTTATTGACAACATGTTGAAATATATTTGTGTTCGTTTTTTCTTCCTTATTTCAATTCAGTATAATTTATCGTAGGCGTGTTTTTATGCGATGAAATAAAAATATTATTACTCATCGGAAAAATACAGACCTTTATGAATAGCATGGCACCTTTTTGAACCCTATTATCCTCTTGTAGAGTCTTTCACTACCCAAATATAACGATACCTATACGGATACTAGTCTAAAAGAAGGACTTGAAATAGTAATGGATGAGGAGCATAAAGTATAACTGGACCCTGTTTTAAAATTACTTTTCGAAATTTTAGGTACAAAACCATGAAGTGCAAGTTTAATTTAAACCAATGAAATTTTCTGGTATTTTAATAGTTATCCTGAAACTCAATGACTTAATAAATTTTGTTGATTTGCGAGTAACAGTTAATTAATGTAACTACCAGTCAATAATATTTTTACCAATGTTCATTGTTCGTCTATCAATTTATAACAAATTATTTTTTCTCCAGAAATTTGCAATTTCTACGAGTTTGTCATTTCATACGATGTGTGAGATTTTGCTTTCGAATGATTTCTTAATTTCATCGACCTTAAAAGAGAAGTTTGGCGATAATCTTTTTAAATCTGTCGTAACATATTTTCCGTAAGTCTTTCAAAGTTAGAAGGACGCCGTATAACTTATGTATATAATTCAAGTGATTGATAATACACTTTTTACTTACTACATATTTCATATTTCGATATTTTCAAGCGACTTTTTCTCTAAATTAATCTTTCGCGTCTTGAATATTAATGGTAACCAATTTGCTATATAATATGTCTTTTGACGTTTGTATCCCCGAACTGATTTAATCCTTTCACAATGCTAAAAATACTTCCATACTTACATAATTACAGTTGACCAAAATCAGTCGAGATAAGCTTTAGACAACAGATTTTGAATTTAAAATTATTATTGATTAAAAATGACTAAATTGGAAACATGAACACTAGTCCGGCGGTTATAGAACAGAACTTTGGTTAAAAGCTTAAATTTGACTGAGGGTTATTTGAGCCATTCTTTACAATATAAGAAGTGTTGCCAAAGCTGGGGTTGGGGGGGGGTAGCCTGTAATCAGCGGTTGCCTGTTTGCAGGGGTAATTTATCGAAGAAACTGTGATTTAAATGGTGCACCTCATATTTTTATATATAAATTAAATATTTTGTGAGTCAAATTTACGTGGAAGGTTAAACTATGCACAATTTTTGTAAAGCAACAAGTCTACGGTTGCTTATAAGTTCATGACAAGCATTAAAAACTGCTTTAAAAAATTGATGATGTCCCTCAGAATAACAAGCTTTAACTATGCCAAATACATTAATTAGCGTACCAGAAACCCAGCATTAGACTGCCGTGATACCGGATATTCAAAAGAGATAGTATCCAAGAATATTCCTTAACCCATATGCGGAGGTTGAGTTATAATGGTGGAGGTGCAGATTGACACCCGGTTCTTACTCCATAACCACTCTTATTATAACTGTGTCGCCCGGATAAAGCTAATCTAAAGCTTCTTTCTCATAACGAAATCGTAAGCAATATGAATGAAATCTTATTCAAATCGGACTAATAATTCATCTATTTTGTCATAAAACAAGGTGACGTTTTTAAAAGTCGGTTAAAAAAACGTCACCTTGTTTGATGATAAAATAGAAAAATGTGTTTTATATATACGTTATAAGTGCACAAAAAAAGAAAGTGAATATATAATGGGGTTCTAAAAGTACACATGTAACGTCAAGGGTGAAAATCCGATATCAATTTTTTGTTTTATTTCTAAATGAGATATCACTACGGAAACAGTTTTGATTCTTAATCAAAATTAAACCGTATATTGTGAAAACGCTACAGTTATATACAATATGGAACGGAATCGGAAAGCGTGGCCTCCAGGGAAACAAGCGCATGGCAGAGTTAGTGAAGTAAATGCTCTTGATAAGTAAACGTGATTTGATTCATATTACCCATTTATTGCTGTTCATTATTAATACAGCTTCTATTTACTCGAGAAGTCTCCAAGCTCATAATTACATATTACAGCTTAGGATCTTATTAGTTATTATGGATTATTTACATGCTGTGAGGACCTTAGAAGTTGAACTTATGTTGAGCAGGAAACTGTAATCATAATTTATTTTAGTTCATTATAATAGTTTATTGAGTTTGAAAATCATTAGCATTCCTGTTTTGGTTTTATTATAAATTGTTGTAACAAAATTGTATTTTTTCTCGCAAAAATACATTTATTTGTTTTAATCAAATTTCGATCAGTTGAAATAAATGGTCTGTTTCATTTAAATAAAAATAATTTTAACTTTGACTTAAATTCTTAGATAAGTGGACAAGTACAATAATGAAATAACAAATTTTAAGGTTTGTACAACGTTTCGCTGCCTTATTGCAGCTTCCTCAGGTACTAAAAAAGGAACATTTGTTATATCATTATTGTACTTGTTCACCTACCTAAGAATTTAAGTCAAAGTTAATAATTTATAATGGACGTAAATCATCTCAAAAATAATTTTGTTGTTATAAACATTCCGGTTTGTTCAGTTTAAATATAGGAATGTTTATTTCAAACAAACGTTGCTTAGTTCAACTAAATAACTCAATTTGATTTAAACAAATAATTTATTTAAATAGATTACTTCAATTTGTTTAATTCAGGCATGGAATGATTGAGCCAAACAACATTTAGTTAGATCAACAAACTAATTGATGACTAAATATAATATATAAAATTAGATACATTGACTCTATCACCAAAGTCAGCAATATAAACAAAATACAAAAAAGGTCCTAATATTGATCCTTGCTATTATTGCTGTAGCTGTTATGGCAATAATAGCAAGATTATTCCTGCACGGAATCCATTTGTTATCTATAACATATAAGTGCGATTATATCCCAGTAAAAAATTTCAAGTGTTAGACGTGATTGAATCTGACCCAGAAATCAAGGCGGTCGGAATTGTACCACAAACATCTAGCTTTAGGTTAGGAACTGTCTTAATCCTGCAATATATTATATTTGCCATCTATTTCTTCAGAGAAGTTTTTAACTCCATTGAGTGAAAACATTTCATCACTATATATAATTCTAAATTTAAACTGCATTTCAAAGCGGATGATTATTAACCTTCCAGTAGCTGTACGAATGTGTAGTCTATTTTTCTCAGCAATGAAAAAAGTCAACACTGTCAATCACATGCCTCAAGGTACCGTTCTTCTGTATGAGTGTGGCGAACGTCAAGTTGAATGAAAGTTATTCATCAACGTACATTTTAAATCTAAATAAATTCTCTGGAGGCACATCCCTGTTTCGAGTTAGTATACACTATACATAGTATATAAAAGGAAGTTTCGGTAAGTGTCTCTCTGCCTGTCTGAACAGGCTAATCTCGAGAACTACTGAGTGGATTTGAATGTGGGTTGCACCATTTGATAGTTTATTTCTTGGGGAAGGTTTAAGTCTGTAATAACTGTTCAGTCCAGCTTAGCCTGGGTGAAAATCGAATTGAATCCGCTATACTGAACAGATTTAAATGAATTTTTACCATTCGATAGCTTATTTCGTGAGGAAGGTTCAGGTCTATACTAGCTGCTCGTCCCGGTTCGCCCGAGTGCAAATCGGATTGATTCCAAGTAAGATTGCAATCAAGTTTATGTCAAAAGCGGTGTAAAATATATTATACCCAATAATAATAATCATAAATTTTCAGATCCTGGTATATTCGATATATAGATTCTCAGAGGGAAGTAGGATCAGATGAATCAGTTAACATCTTTTTTATTATTTTACGCAACGTTTGGCAATATTTCGAAACGTTGCGTAAAATAATAAAAAAGTGTTAACTGATTCATCTGATACTACTTCCCTCTGAGAATCTATATATAATAATAATTATAATAATAACAATAAATCGCAGGCAGTTAGTTATAAATTTATACGAACCCGGGCGAATTTATAAAAATATTTTACTACAACCTGACAATGAAAAATACACCTATGTCATTTGAATATTATGCTCTTTGTCTGAATAAAAATAACATTATATTTTATTCAACACATGCATGCTTTTAGTATTTTTTCCTATCTGTTTTGCGGACTTTAAATAGCCGTTTATGGACTGGTGACGTCATGATCCATTATGAAACGCTTTTCGATGATATATTGAAAAACATTTGAAAAACCCGTTATGAACATGATGTACCTCTTTTCGGTGTTATAAATGAAATATGGTTACTATATGGTAACGAAGTAAATAAATACTGTATCAAGCCCAATGTCAGTGTATATAAGTTGTTTGACATTAATCCATTTAAAGTCTAAAACCATGTATGTGCTAACTAAAGTATAGTGTGCAACGCGTGTGCTAAATCTTTATGCATCAGGCGCGATGTTTTCAGCTCTCGTATTCGGCTCGCGATGCTCACTCGCCAAGGCTCGTGAGCGCTCATGCTAAAAACATCTGGCCTGACGCATAAAGATGTATTTAGCATACTTGTTAGACAATATACTATTATATTATTTCTGTACCAAAAATTGTTGACTAAATATAAAAAAATTGATAGTTATAAATCGAAAAACTTTTATTAAATAAAAAATTGGAAATAAATTAAATTGGTACTTCCTATTGTGATTTGTGGCACTAAAGCAAAAGTTTTTTTTTATGTAGTATACTTTATTATTTATTGTACTTGTGCTATTTTAAAAAATCTTTTTTATGTTGAAGTGAACATTCAAAGTGTGGTTTTTATATATTCACGTTTGAACTCCGGAAAACTACGACAACACATATATAGCAAAAGTGGTGAAAAAGAAAAGTTTTCTTACGAGAAAATGTTTTATGCCACGCGTGCCATATTGTTACTGGAACTACGACTGGAATTTCAATATTTGCATTATAGATCCGAATGCAGTAAAGACTAATGTTATTCACTAAAACTTGGCTCTGAATTGTACAATGTACATGTCAATTCTATATTATATGTGGTCATTTAGGGGATCTCTAAATTTTTTACGAAAACATAATGAAACAGATTTGATTAGACTTGAGAACATTAATGAAGTAATTCTTAGCTTCATATTTTTGGAAATAAAAATGATATAAGAATACTAATTATTTGCTTTGTTTGTATTGTTATGTAGTACAGTGGAATGGACCAATAACTTGATATATTGAAATCAGTACCAATCCATTGATCTATTCCTACACTAAATTAAGCTATTGTAGCACATTTAGTGTTAGCCATACAGACGTGTAAAGTGAAAATAGTTATTTTCGACACGTGTGCGTAAAGTGAGGTATTTTAGTAGGCTTAAATTGAAGCACGAGTTAAGAGACTGACGCATACACAACTAGGTCGAGTGCGCTGTAAACCCCCACGAGCCGTTAGGCGAGTGGGGGTAAGCGCACGAGATCTCGACGCACGGTGACGGTACTTTTGCGCACGCTTTGGACTTTCACGCACGGTGACTGTACTTTTACGCACGCTTACTAAAATACGCCCGCCTCACAGTGCTCGAATATTGAACTTTAGAAGCAGGAGTTATAAAAAGTACATTACATTTATTATCAGATCATTATTCCAGTGAAGTAATAGAAAGGACTGACTCAACATACAGCAGTGCAGATCTGCGACTTATTTGGCAAATTCTGTTGAAATTCAAAACTTTATTTTTTATATATATAAATTAATAACTTACTCTAATTTCTTATTAGTGCAATTGCCTATACATACATATTACATAGTATATTTTGCACAAAAACTATTGGCGTCGGTCGAATGGCAGGATCTAGGGAAGGGAACATAAAATATCAAAGTTTTTTAACAATTGGAGTAACTCGACAAATTTAAATTGACATAACATTCATGTTTCAATGCATGTACAGCAGAACCTCATATACTAGCAATTATTATGGACCGACTGTATTTCGAGTGATTAATAGAAAAACTCGGATAATACTGACTTCTAAAGGCTCCACATTTCTATGACAAAGTCAACATTTAAAATTCTTATGTCGATCATACCATAATAATCGCATTGCTCGAATAACCCGAGCTTTTACGCACGCGGGCTAGACTAATACTGGGAGTAAAAATGAAATATAACTTTGGTAAATCGCGAACTCGGATAAAATGGGCTCGGTTAACCTGAGTTCTAAAAGAAGACATGATAATGAAAATTGAAAGAGATCATTAAAAATATTAATATTGCAAAAGTAGGATTAATACTTTTTTATTAAAAGAACATTTTCACATACCTAGAGGCTAGAGCTTAGAGGTTGATTTTTTTAAAGAAAACATTTTACCGTGTTGTTAGGTATGTTCCGACGATTAAAATACAAATATTGATTTTGGTGACGTTGCATAAATTCCATAACAGATTCGTTTTTTTTCGATATCAAGACTTCGAGCATTATAAGAGTTAGCGGCAACGGCATGGCATAGTGGTGTAACACGATTTCTACTGTTAGAACGCTACGTATTGAAATTGACTACCGCAAAAATAAAACGTCTCTGAATTTATTAGCATTCCTAAATTAAATTCATTTCACAGCATAAGTCATATAATGTATAGTTTATACGGCAACTTTATCCAAGTATTCGAACTTTTTATTTTATTTTTTTATTATTTTCATTAAAAATGTGGTGAACGTAAAACATCTAGATTGAAATTTGAACCAAAATTAAGTACGATTTATTTATAGTCTTTCTATTCCCTTGCAAACCATATTTTTGTTTTTATCATTATCATTTTTTATTCAAATTAAATTTTGATACTCGTGCTATATTTCTGTTTATAAAAAGAGATAAACTTAGTGTGTATAAAATTCTAATATGAATTTAATTAAAAAATTTTAGTCTTATAAGTATTCTGTTATAATTATCTGTTATGAATATGTGAACATTTAGTTTAAGAGCCAGTGGCCGGCAGACAGAAAGTATTTTACCAAAGTTTAAATTTTTCTCAGCGACTCTCCTATAGCTACTATACATGAGATGGGGAGTCACTAAGCCGAGCGAAGGTAGCGATGACGTCACTCAGGTAAGATAGGTATAAAAATCAGACCAACTTCAAAAGTATTTTACCAAAGCTGCCGCTTGGATATTTTAAAGAATACAACTATTGTTATTAAAAAATGCAATGGCAGACAATTTGGCCGGTTATAACCTCATGGCAGACGTCATTGAAAATTTGAAAAAAAAAAAAAAAATTCAAAAGTATTTTACCAAATCTGATTTTTATATATGTTGTTTATAATAATATTAAAAGTTTAAATTTAAGACGGCAGACGTTTTCTCCGGTTGTAACTTCCCGGCAGACGGTAAAATCTTACCTATAGTGCGAGTATAAGTACCTACTGTAATCTCTCTTACTTGTATAATATCTGCATGCAAATGGATAATCAAGTAAAAATGAATAATAAACTATGAAAATTATAAAAAGATACTTACTATTTTAGAGTAATAAGTAGAAAAGATGGGTCGCTTATAAAATAACAATAATTATAACAATATAATGACAATAATGGAAATATGATCCAAGTTTTTAATGATACTATTTTTTTGTTTACATTTTCGTTTATAATTCGTCAACTTCATGTTCGGAATCATTTTCAACATGATACGACTCATCATTTTGCTCATCATCGACTGGATCATTATCTGTAAAAATGCAATTAAAATTTGTAAATTGAATCAAGAAAATTTAAAATAGATTTTATTATAATAAAATTACCGGATATATCCTGGATAAAATCGCTAAAATAGTATCATTAAAAACTTTGATCATATTTCCATTATTGTCTTTATATTGTTATAATTATTGTTATTTTATAAGTGACCCATCTTCCCTACTTATTACTCTAAAATAGTAAGTATTTTTTTATAATTTTCATAGTTTATTATTCATTTTTACTTGATTATCCATTTGCATGCAGATATTATACAAGTAAGAGAGATTACAGTAGGTACTTATACTCGCACTATAGGTAAGATTTTACCGTCTGCCGGGAAGTTACAACCGGAGAAAACGTCTGCCGTCTTAAATTTAAACTTTTAATATTATTATAAACAACATATATAAAAATCAGATTTGGTAAAATACTTTTGAATTTTTTTTTTTTTTTTCAAATTTTCAATGACGTCTGCCATGAGGTTATAACCGGCCAAATCGTCTGCCATTGCATTTTTTAATAACAATAGTTGTATTCTTTAAAATATCCAAGCGGCAGCTTTGGTAAAATACTTTTGAAGTTGGTCTGATTTTTATACCTATCTTACCTGAGTGACGTCATCGCTACCTTCGCTCGGCTTAGTGACTCCCCACCTCATGTATAGTAGGTATAGGAGAGTCACTGAGAAAAATTTAATCTTTGGTAAAATACTTTCTGTCTGCCGGCCACTGGCTCTTAGGCTAATTCTTTTTGACATTAAATTGTGTTAGGTCTACTAGTAAAAAAATAAATATGCGTATTTTTTTATATAAACCAAATTTTGTAAGATTTTATTTCTACACATTATAGGTAGAAATAAATTGTTTTAAAACGGAGAATAAAAAACAACATTGCAAGCAGAATTTCAGAATTAAAACGTTAACATAATATACGTTGTTAACACTGTTTTATTTTATAAAAAATAAAAATAAAAAGTTGCTATGGCAACCGTTATTTTCTGCGCTAGTGCGGAAAATAAAACACTTTCCGCGCACCTGCCTGTTAATTAATGACTCATTAAAGGCCGCTCTACATACATCGAAAGTAGCTGTTTTGTAGTGGGTATGGCGAAAAAATATATTTTTAACTTGCTACTACAACAAAAGTCCCTAAACAACATCATATTTTATGTTCCTATGTCTGGAGCCACATCCAACTTATCTCTTTGTTCGCGCTTCTCATTTATAGATATATAGATAAATAAATAGATAATTTCTTTATTTATTAACTTAAATAAACTTATAAATAGGTGGGTACCTCAGTATTAGATTAGGTATCTCACTTAATAATGCAGTATTTCTGGAAATATTTTAAACATCAAATTTTGAATATGGACACATTATAATGAACACAAAATATTTATTTATTATCGCTAAGTTCATATTTTATCTATATAAAATTATTTATAGATTTGAAAGGCTTTTTTTTTGTAAAACGTATTTTTACTATTATTTTTATTATTATTATTAGGGTCTTCAGTTAAGCGCTTGGCAGATATTTTGAATTCGTGCGTCTTTGTTATTTTGAGTGTATACTTCATTTCTTCAGTAGTGTTGTCGATGACAGTAAGTTGCAGTCTGCTCATATTAAGTCTACAGTTGACCCCATGATTTACCTCATGAATAGGTACACTTACACCTGGCACCAGTTACTGTAAAGCCATGGATTTTTATGGCATGGAAATTGCCTTTCGCTGAGATATGTTACACTCATATCACTGTCTCACGCTTTTTATGTGTAAACATCTTTCTTGAATGAATGAAAGTGACGGAATCCTCACTGTCAGCTCCTTGATAGTTGCCAAAATGATGTTATATGTAGCTTTCATCGTATTCAAAACGTAATGTTTAATCTCTGGACAGTATTGACTGCTCACTGTTTTTTTTTCAATTGAATGTGTCCAATTTAGGAACTCACGGCAATAGATCGGATTGTCTAATGATCTGTCGGTTGTTTTAGGAAATTATTCTGTTTTTTCTATCTATTGTTCAGTTTTCTAAAAGAAATTGTCTTCGGCCTGTTTTCTTTGTTTTATAAGCTAATGATCTTATTAGTCTACAGCGTCTATTATCTCTCTATTCAATAGTGTTCTACTTTCTTTGATGCTGGGTTGCATAATGCATAATGCATTGTCAGAAAATCTAGTTTGATAATGTGATAATGATCTTACGTTGTGATCGTATAATTACAATTTTTATATATTATTATGCAGGAATAAACGTCGATGTCAAACTTTTAATTATGTAGAACAGACTGTCACAAAATGTTGTTAAGAAGAGGAAATTGAAGCAAAAAAGAAACATCGTTTCAATTGATCTGTTATTTTTGAGCAGGATCGATTTGAAATTATGCAATGCTTTAATTCTTATGAAGAAATGTATGTGGTGACAATATAAGATCATTGTTAAACGAAATTTTCTAACAATGCGTTCTGCATCCCAGCATCAGTCTGATAGAACGTCTTTGACTCTGGCGTACACTCTAAAGTCTAAACTCTAAAGGAAACGAGACGAGGCAGCGCATTATCCGAGCGTAGCGCCTCAAGTTAGAACGCGGCGCGGCGTAGTACCAGAACCAGAATCCAGTCAGCCACTTGTTCAGTTAATTTCTCGTCAATATATTTGTCGGCCGGCTTGCATTCCGCAGGTAACGTTCCGCTCGCCGGTTTTCCCTGAGGCATTTCCACACAAACCGCAATCAGATATATGTCTGCGTGTGGTATGCACTCTAAACAATAAACCAGTAGCGGACTACCGCGTTAATTATCGTTATTTTATGCATCCACACACACACACACACACACACACACACACACACACACATACACACACACACACACACACACACACATATATATATATATTTCTTTGCTCATATTTTGTTACAATTTTTCTCTCTGCCTTACATTTTTCCAGTATTTTTTTATTAGTTGTGAATATTTTAACTGTTTTTCATCTACTAATTACTTTTTATTCGTCAACACATTTTTTCATATTTTACATTGTTTTTTATGAAAAAAAATTGTTTCAAAGAGGATATTCTTTTCTCAGTCTTAGAATCACGCAAAAAATTTCTCCAATAAAAATTTGGAACAAAGATAGCTGTCAAGTAGGTGCTTGTTTAGATTACATAAGATAATTTTTGGTATACTTAGGTATAAAAAAAATGTGAAAAATCTTAATAGTTCGGCTTCTTTCCCCCTTTACACTCTACACTCTACAACGTTTGCACTTTGTATAAAACATTTTTTTTTATAATTTCTACCATTTACGAGGTATTTGACTATTTTTTGAATGGACCATGTGTATAAAAAAACTTTTTAACAAAAAAAAAACCTCCTTCAAGAAGGCACTAAAAAGAGGAAAATAATGAAATTTTGAGGTTTGTGCCAATTAAAATATGAAATTGGTTAAAAAGAAGATATTAATCACTATTACTATACTTTTTAACCGATTTCATATTTTAATTGGCACAGACCTCAAAATTTCATTATTTTCCTCTTTTTAGTGCCTTTTTGAAGGAGGTTTTTTTTGTTAAAAAGTTTTCTATTTTTTACTTTTTAGTATCAAAAAGTAACATTTACCTTAAAGAATCACACGTTACTTACTTTTTTATTAAAATCAGCCGAACTACTGAACCGATTTTGATGAAATTTCTATGCGACCTATCTGAAAGTATATCCTTTCAAATAAAAAATTTTTTTCAAAATCGGTTCATAAACGACGAAGTTATCCACGAGCATACATAACCACATAAAAAATATATACGGTCGAATTGAGAAACCTCCTTTTTTTGAAGTCGGATAAAAAATATCAAATTGATTATACTGAAATCTTTTGAGGAAACTTATGGACGTCCTTGAAGTCTACTTAGTTAATTAGTGTGTTTCAATTAGAGTTTAATACACTCTGCGAAAACGCTACTGTGTTCGATGATATCGGTGAGTTCCATTCCAATAGCTGAGCTTACCGCGATATGCACCGCGCGCAGCAAACAGTGATAAATCAGAATTTAGTGTTGTGCGGTGAGAATGGCGTATATATGTGTGGCGCATATAATATGTGTAGCATTATAACGATGTGAGCGGTTGGGTTGTGTGCAGTCACCGATCTCCTCCAACACGTAAGTGTTATTTATTGTCCACAGTATACACACGACCGACCCTAGAGCGTCACGGCATCCACCTGCCACCTGCCCTGACTTGTCACTTGTCGACGACAATGCGACATCACTATAGTCAGATCGACGAAAAGCTCCAACAATAATAAGGCGTGATGAGCTAGTGCTTTTGTTCTATTCTCTGCGCATGGGCGGATCTATTCATCATGGTGCCTTTATTCATACCGCTCCATTGATGTATATTTATGTCATGTAATATTTTATAAAGAAGAAATACATTATTTTTTTTTTAAATATCGCTAAAAGATGTGTTCTACATTTCGCAAACAATAGGAAGAAAAATTAAATAAACCATTTTGGCAATTTCGTGAATGATGTGGTCACAATCCGTCTTTAGATTTTCTTTTAGATTATTAAAAGACCTTATGCATTTTAAAACAAGTATTTTCCTGAACAATTTGTTGCAGGAAAACCTCGAGGAAAACCAAGGAAAATACGTTAATCAATAGTCACATTCGGACAACCCAGAGGCTTGTTCGTCAGCTGTTATTACGGTACTCAGATATGTGCTCAAGTAAACTGTTGAGTAAATTCTACTCATAAGAATTTTTGTCTATTATTTTTTTACATTATTTTTACTTTTACGTATTGAGCGACGCCAATTTGAGTTTCGGGCTTAAAGTATATTATGTCAGTTCCAAATCGACTGGACTGCTAATCTAGGATACGCGAGCAAAATGGTTCAGTAAGAGAAGCAATAAAGTTGGAATCGTATTCAGTCTCAATACGTAGATCTGTTGATGATAAAGAACCAATAAGAAAACTTCAAAAAGAGACGTACCTACACATATTATGGCCTAACTTTATCGCCTTCTCTTCCTGTGCTTTTAGATGCGCAATGGTAGACTAAACAGTTCAGTTTTTTACGTCGGTGTTTTTAACTGTTAGATGTAGTGTGAACCTGGCTTCTTTATTAAGAATTCATCTACTATCATAGTAATTTCGGTGCAATCATTATATCTTTTCGACGATCGTACTATAGCTGCATTGGATCTATTCACTAGTTAATTGCTTTGAACCCATACATAGCAGATCTATACTTTGTTTTGAAACTAAATACTGATAAGTGAATGCTAATCGAGTAAATGTCACCTGTATCTAGATCCTTGGTGAGTATGTTTTAATAAAAAAACTATGTCTAAAATAACTTATTGAAAGTGTAAAAATTGTTAACATAATTTAATCTAATTTAGGGCCATTGTTTTTTCTGATTTTTATTAATGATATAGTGAACTCTGTCGAGTACTCTGAGATATTATTATTCGCTGATGACGTCAAAATTTATAAAATTTCAAATAGTTTAACTGATAACATTAATTTACAACATGATTTAAATGATATTGTGGAGTGGTCAGTCATTAATAGAATCAACTTAAATGTCAAAAAGTGTAGTGTCATGTCTTTTTGTAGAAGTACTGGTGTTGAGTATGTCTTGTGATGATGTAGCCTCTTCATCACAAATTTTTCCTATTTTATAACCTTAATCTACTTTATTATATTTCTTTTACTTCTTTGGTTCTCTCAAATACAATAAGGTCCGGCTCGATTTTGAAAATATTTAAATAAACACTGAGTAATTAGTGCAGCTGTGATTAACGGTTTTAAGTGAAAACATTTTTTTCGTGTCGCTAACAATTAACCTACCACGGCAACGAGATAATAAAAACAGATTTTTTCACAGAGATCGAATGGAGCCTTATGGCGATCGGACGTGTTTTGAGTTCCACGAACAATTTTCCAAGATTCTATTTTAGTTTTTAAGTTTAATGAACTTTGGAGGTATTACAACAAAATGGGTTAGTTTGACGTAACAACATACCTTGGTCCGTTGTATCCAATTCATATTAGTTTTGTGTTAGTATAAAAAAATAACTCCGGTATATGGTAATGTATTGATCCATTTATCTTTCCTTAATTTAAACCATTTATAGAATGAATCCTTATTCAATATTTAATTATAATTGTTAATATTATTTTCTTTTTTCACTTTCACACTGTCCAAACGGCAGTTCGTTTGTTTTCGGCATTCGCCGGTTTTGTGTACTTCGGAGTGATGTTACCAACCTAAAAAGCGGTTGAGTCAAATCTTCCCTACACTAACCTATCTATTCAACCTTGACCGACTTTTTCTGTAAATATTACGCAATTTCGAATCAGCTGTTCGAATTGTTTATTGTACAGTATTTTTATGCTTCTTATAATATTTAATAAAATTATTATTTCTCGACTTGAATTTTTTTTACTTTAACTTCATTGCCGAATCGCCCACTGACTGTACATTCTCTGGGGATTCTTAGAATATTCAATTGGGCCCAAACTTTTACCACCTGCAGTCAGTGCCCGATACGGAAATGACCATTTTTTTCCATTTTTCTGTTTTTTTTTGTTTAATTATAATTAACAGGTGGGAGTCAAGTCTACGCAACAAGAGCGCAACCTGCAAAGCTCACAGTCTATAGTGTCAATGGTTCGGCTTTAGCACGTTCTGACATCATCACAGATTTAGGAGTTATATTTAATTCCAAATTTACGTTCCATGAGCATATCTACAACACCACCTCACGTGCCCTAAAGACACTTGGTTTCGTTAAGAGAAATAGTGTTTATTTCACAAATACGTTAACTCTGGTCAGATTGTATATATCGATAGTCAGACCTACTTTAGAATATGTCTCTATACTCTGGTGTCCATGGCAACAGTTCCTGATAGCGCAGATTGAATCCATTCAAAAAAGATTTTTATCGTTTTTATATTTTAAACAGTTTGGTTATTATTCAGATAGATCCTTATCAAGTGAAACACTAAATAATGTATTCAATTTTGACACACTGCGTACACGAAGAAACGTTGCATCTGTTCTATATATGTTTAAACTTATAAATAATCAAATTGATGACACCCAGTTTCTTGGGTATTTGAGGTTTTTGGTTCCGCGTCCAGATATTACGGTCAAATAATATCTTTGATTTACCCATGGCTCAGACAATGTATATGTGCAATTCATCGCATATGTAATATATGTAATAGTTACTCTAGCAAATTCAATATTGGCTTTTTTGGTGATACATATATACAAATTAAATCTAAAATTAAATAGAATTATTAATTATTTTATAATTGCATAATATGGCCTCTTAAGGTATTTAGGCTTATGTACTTCTTTAAAAATATTTTTTCTTTTACTTCTTTCTATTTTATTTTTAACTTTGTCTGCACGAATTGTTTTTACCTGTAATTGGACAACAATGTCTGTTGGTAAATAAAATAAATAAATAAATAATTCATGACAACAGTATTTAGTATTTACAGCCCACACTATACTTAAAGTTTGCCGTCTACGTCAGATGAAGCTATCCTGTGGCAAACTGTGTTTTGCAGTTGAATGATTATTACAGCGTGATACTTTTTAATATAACCTTTTATTTTTTAAAAGAACACAAAATACAATAGCTGCTCGCCACAACTTTAACAACCTTCTAAGCGCAGCAAAAGTGACCTAAATGATTCAGCTTATTTAAAATCACAAATCTTAATAGAATAGTCCATGAATATCAGACTATAATAAAGTGTCCCCTACACCCCCCTCTTAACGTTTCATATTGGAAGCTTGTTTTGTAATTGTGAGAGGCTCACGGCCGTATTCATACCCTTAAGTAGTAAGGGACACTTAACTCTACCCTCAAATCGAATATGCGTTTCATAGTCAAAATTGACGGCCCTTATATCACCTTCACCTTAAGGGTGGATAGTATATCCCTTAAGTGTCGAAAAAATAAAAACAGTAAAACACATGAAAAACACGCATTTATATCAAAAATGACAACTAAACACAATCGGTCTGTAGTATGACCAACTGTTCTAAAGGAAAAAATCATGGTGGTTTCCTATAGTTCTTTCCTCACTCAAGGAAATGACTATGAAACGCTCCTTTGATTAAGGTACCCTCAGCACTTAAGTGACCCTCAGTGAAGGGACCCTTATCACTTACCTTAAGGGTTAACTATGAATATGGACATCAGTCGCTTTTGGCGTGAATAACGTCTATATACCTCATACTAGGGTGGCAATTTAGAAATATTAGATGAAACGGAAATAGTGGAAAGTGGTTGACATGTGAAACAAAACACAGCATGTATAACTGTATTAAGGTCTCAGATACAGTAAGCCAGGTGACCGTGTGGGAAAGTCCGAGTCTACCGACAGGTACAAACGCCAAGCGCAGGTTCGAATCCCGAAGGCTTTTAATATTTTATATATATTTTTTTAATAATGAAAATATATAGGTATTGGATAACAATTTAAAATATAAAAAAATCAAATTAGTAATATGGTACTTTACTATTACTTTATTATATTTTACGAACATTTAATTTTATAAGATAAATAAAAGTTAATGCATTCATTTCCATGACAACGAATACATTTATTTGTGTTTAACGTATTGACGTCATCTATCTGCACTCGCGATACAGACATAGGTAGGTACCCATTTTTTTTTCAAACATTTTTAGTAGGTATAATATATGTATAATATCATGGCTGCAATAATAAGAATAGCAGCCCCCAGGGGGAACATTGGAATGTCGTTGTTTATCGCAATTGCATTACAATGTTCTTTGGGAATTGGCGAACCCAGGGAAACCCGAGCACGCACCAGTCGGTTGTGTACCCGGCTGGGTGATTCATTTAGGGACTATTATGAAGGAAGGACAGTCGCAACTTTTTTCTTCTTCGTTTCTCTCTTCTTTTGTTGTTGTTAGCGGTATGGTCCCTCCGTTATGGGTACACTTTTGTTGCTGTCCTTTGTTTGTAGTAGTCCCTAATAGTACACCTGCGTGTTTGCCGTGCGCGGTGACCCGTAAGGCGGAAAAGAGGATCCTGGCAGTTGAGGTTCGCCTGGGTGCACCAACACGCTGCTTTGGCCTCCGCTTCGCTGTAAACGGGCGGCTAGACCTAACCCAGTCTAGTCAATCGGCTAACGTCGTGTTTATTTAGTATTCCGGCGGGGTGAGCCAGTGTCTTTGGATGGAGTGGCGCCGTCTCTTGAGCTGACTATATCACCGTGTAGCCCTGGCGCTCTGTACCGGTTTGCGGTCATCGTCCCCTTGTTGGGCTCCGTGGTGGGTGGGGAGCACGGTTGATGAATATAATATAATTATTATGGAAAACTTCCCCCCATTAAATAGCCCTCCCTCTAAGAGAGGGCGTAAAGATGGTAATTTGAATTTATTATTCGGTAATGACCTGGCGAATGTTACTCCTTGTAACAAATATTTGTTAATGACTAAGGTAACTGGAAACTTCAACGGCGACAGTCCCTTTTACATTAATAAACATCTTGATGGCTTGTTTGGAACTTTTCCAAGTGTTAAAAAGTTGCGTGATGGATCTTTATTAATTGAAACATCTTCCCAGCATCAAGCTCAAAAGGTATTGACATGCAAAAATATAAAAGGTGTCGACATGTGCACAGACGTACCGGTAAAAGTAGAATTGCATAAACAGCTGAACTTTTCTAAAGGCATTATTTATTGTTTCGATCTTCTTAACTGTACAGTGGAAACAATAAAAGAGGAACTTAAAGATCAAGGTGTTACAGACGTATATAGAATTCACGCACGTAGAGACGGTCAATTAGTACCTACACCGTCTCATATTCTTACGTTCTGTACACCGCAGCCTCCGCCATCAATTAAAGCAGCATTCTACTCTTTGAAAGTACGTCAGTATATACCATCTCCCTTACGCTGTTACAAATGTCAAAAGTTTGGACATTCGCAGAACAATTGTAGCTTTCCCAGTCTCTGTGATAATTGCGGCCAACCTTTGCATGAGGATATTCCGTGCAAAAAGGTGTCGCATTGCGTTAACTGCGACGGCACTCACTCTGCAAGATCTAGAGAATGTCCACAATATAAAGTGGAGTTCAAGATCCAAGAAATTAGAACAATTGAAAAAATTTCTTTTGCAGAGGCCAAGCGCAAGTATCGAGAATCTGTCCCTTCCTTTACACGTTCGTTTGCAACCATTGCTGCCGCTCCTGTTGTCAAAGTAGACATGTCAACACAGACATGTGACATGTCTACACAAACCGAAGTTTCCCCATCCAGTTCCAAGGTTGTTACCAAAAAACAAAATAAGAATAAAAGCAAGAAAAGTTCAGATGAAAGATCGAGATCGCCAGTCAAGAAAAATAAATCACCGGTAAAAACTCCGGTTAATAAAAATAAAACAGTATCTCCGGTAAAGAAAACCAAGGTTATCTTGAACCGGGATAATAGTCATACTATGACTATAACGCGTACTCGCGTCGACCATAGCAGCAGCGCAGACTCTGCTATGGACGAAGACATATGCAGACCACCTCATCATCGGTCTGATGCAGCGAGGAAAAAAATGAGGTAGCTTTTTTCTTCTTTATAATAAACATTCACTTTCTTACAGTGGAACATGAACGGTTTTTATATTCATTTCAGTGAATTAAAACTCCTCCTAAACGATCATAATGCTACTGCTATTACTTTACAGGAAACACATTTGAAAGATATAAACACTCCGGTTCTTCGTAGTTTTACGATTTATCGTAAAGATAAACCATTCGTTGAACGTGCCAGTGGCGGAGTGGCAGTTTTAGTCCGAAACAATGTGTTTTCCGAAAATGTCCCATTACAATCTGACTTGCAGGTCATCGCTGTCAGACTTTATGCGCCGAATCCGGTAACTTTGTGTTCAATATACATTCCTCCAACAGAACGACCGACACTTGCAACCATTGCATCTGTTATAGATCAACTTCCACGCCCCTTTATCATCATGGGGGATTTTAATGCCCACAATCCCACTTGGGGTTCTAATCATGTGGATGCTCGTGGAAGGTTAATGGAGACGTTGATTCTGAATCAAAACTTGGTCGTATTGAACACAGGTGCCAATACACATTTCTCGGCTGCTAATGGGACATTTTCCGCTATAGATCTTACTCTCTGCTCTTCTTCTATCGCTCCATCATGTGAATGGGAAGTAAATGCCGATCTTTGTAGCAGTGACCATTTTCCTATCATTTGTCGGCTTCTTTCATTCCATGTGGATGAAAGACGCTCTCCTAAGTGGATAATAAAAGAAGCCAATTGGTCACACTTTCAAGAAGTGTTAAATGTCGGCGAAATGAACTTTGGCAATGTCGATGCTGCTGTGGAGCATTTCACGGATGCGGTCGTCGAGGCGGCTTTAGCTGCAGTCCCGCGCACGTCAACAACACCGCGACGTGTGCCTGTTCCCTGGTGGAATGAGGCTTGTCGGGATGCCATCCGTGAACGTCGAAAGGCTCTCCGTCGTTTCAAAAATAATATGACGGATGAAAATCGTGTAATTTTCATGCAAAAGCGTTCCATTGCCAGACGAATCATAGCAGAGAGTAAGAAGCAGTCATGGAGTGAGTTTGTTTCCACTGTAAGAAGTTGTACTCCCGCTCGCGAGGTGTGGGAGAAAATTCGGAGGATCTCTGGTAAACAGAGTTTTAATTATATTTCTGGATTGGTAATGGGGAATGATACAATTACGGCGCCTGAAGAAGTCGCCGATCACATGGGCTCATGCTACGCAAAAGTCTCGAGTTCCGCAAACTACCTTGAGCGTTTTTCTGCTCAGAAAAATCAAGCAGAACAAGTTGCATTAAACTTTTCCTCAGAAAATGAGGAGAACTACAACGCACCTTTCTCCTCGTGGGAACTGCAGTCGAGTTTGCATGATTGCCATGATACTTCTCCAGGATCTGACGATATTCATTACCAATTTTTGAAAAAGCTACCTCCCTCCGGATCGATATTCCTTCTCAAGATGTTTAATTTAATCTGGTACACCAATACGTTTCCTACCGCTTGGTGTAATTCTATTGTAGTGCCGTTGTTGAAGCCCGGTAAAGACCGGAAACAAGCATCAAGTTATCGTCCTGTCTCACTGACTAGCTGTTTATCAAAACTCCTCGAACGTATGATCAACCGACGATTGGTTTGGATTCTTGAATCCAGACGATTGATTACGAATGCCCAGTGTGGCTTTCGTAAGCACCGTTCAACTATGGATCATCTAGTCAGGTTAGAGTCCGCAATACAGGACGCTTTTCTTAACAAGCAGCACTTGGTAGCGGTCTTTTTCGACCTTGAAAAGGCTTACGACACTACATGGCGGTATGGAATACTCCGAACACTACATAATTGGGGTATCAGAGGACATCTTGGGAATTTTATAAATAATTTTTTATTCGAGCGCTACTTCCAAGTCCGTATCGGCAACACTTTGTCTAGTGTCTTTGTACAGGAGAATGGTGTTCCACAGGGTTCGGTTCTTAGTGTCACTTTATTTTCCATCGCTATTAATGGCATAATTGACAGCATTCCATCGTCTGTAGAGTCATCGCTCTACGTTGACGACTTGGCGATCTACTGCTCGTCAAAGTACATTCGCACTGCACAACGTCACCTGCAGTTGGCCATTAATAGCATTCAGAACTGGACAAGCAACAATGGGTTTAAATTTTCTGTGGGGAAAACCCAGTGTGTGCACTTTTGCCGCATTCGTAGTTGTTATCAAGAACCATTCTTATATCTATATGACACTTTGATTTCTGTACAAGACACTGCTCGATTTTTAGGACTCACTTTTGACCGGTCGTTGAATTGGAAGGCTCATTTTAATATTTTAAAGAGGAAGTCGATGTCTTCCCTGAATATTTTAAAAATTTTATCCAGCACCACGTGGGGTGCAGACCGTACGGTTTTACTACGAATTTATCGTGCAGTCGTACGGTCTAAATTGGATTACGGTAGCATTGTGTACGACTCGGCGCGTGAGTCGTACATTAGAACGTTAAACGCTGTTCATCACGCCGGAATACGTTTGTCAACCGGAGCGTTTCGATCCAGTCCTGTTGTTAGCATTGCCGCTGAATGCGGAGAGCCTCCGCTGAACATCCGGCGGAAACGCAATATGCTATCCTACATCTCTAAGCTCCGTAGTCAACCTGATCACCCAACTTACAGTTGCGTATTTCAACCTCGTTTTTCTTCTCTGTATAGACGGAGAAGAAATGCAACACGTCCTCTCGGTATCAGGTTGACCCTTCTTCTAGATGAACTTCCGTTGGCGCTTCCTAGAACTCTTAAAGTCGGCCGTAATTCTGTGCCCCCGTGGCTAATTCCTCAGCCCGTCATCGACATGTCACTTTCCATTCATCCTCGAAATTCAACAACTCCAGAGCTCTATCGCCAGCTTTTTCTGGCGTGGCTGGATCAGAATCGAGACTATCGTTCCGTTTACACGGATGGTTCGAAGTCTCTCGACCGAGTTGGTTGCGCGTTCGTCACCGATAACGCCAGTGTTGGATATAAGTTGTCTCAAGAGTGCAGTATTTTTACTGCAGAGTTATATGCAATCTTGCAGGCCTTGAGACATGTGCACGGTCCGCACAAATATGTTATTTGCAGCGACTCTTTGAGTTCTCTACAGGCATTGCAGCGTTCCTACCCCAGCCATCCTCTTATTTGTTTAATACAAGATAAATTATATTCTTTGAAAAGAGGTGGAACCATTGTCCGGTTTTGTTGGGTTCCCGGCCACATGGGAATTGCTGGCAATGAACTAGCTGACACTGCAGCTAAGGACGCTGCAAATAACGGTCAGAGTGTATTTTGCGTTATCGGTGACGACCTCAAGAGCGTACTGATTTCAGCCGTTCAGCAGCTCTGGAAGGATGAATGGAGTGCTGTTGATGAAAATAAATTAAAATTTATAAAATCTACAGTTGACCCATGGTTCACATCTTGCCGTCCCTCCAGGTGGGAGGAAGTGGTCCTTACACGGCTGCGCATCGGTCACTGTAGATTGACACATGGTTTCTTAATGGCTCGTGAGGATCCGCCCCTCTGTGAGACGTGTGACACTCGTGTTACCGTTTCGCATATTTTAATCGAGTGTGTCCAGTTTGGGGACACACGACAGCAGATTGGATTGTCAGGTGATCTGTCGGTTGTTTTAGGAAATGATCCTGACAATGTCGATCTGCTGTTTCGTTTTTTAAAGGAAACCGGTCTTGACCGGTTTATTTGATTTTATTTATTTGTATACATTTAGGCCCCTTTACAGCCTTTATGATTTTTTTTCTTTATATTTTACTACATTATATTATGACACTTTTTTTTTGCACTTATAATTGTTTTACTTTGTTGTGTGTCAATTTTTGATTTTGTTTTTATTTTTTTGTTTATACTTTTGTTTTGTTTACACTTTGTTTCATTACAGACGCTAATGACCTTTGTTGTCGAGCGTCTATAATCCACAAATCAAATAAGAATAGCACTTGGGTATTCATTGCTAGAACTCGTTCCGGCAGATTATTATCAGGAAAACCACAACACGAATTTCGCTTTGTGGTTTTTAAAATGACTTTCTTTTTTTTCGAAAACTTGTTACCATTCATAGTACACCGTGTTTATTTGTATCGTTGATTACATAATAACGTAATGCAATGAATGGCAACAAAAGGTAAATCCTCGACCTTCTAGCGGCAGTATCTACGTGACCGCTGAATCACTGTTGCTTTATAGACCAGGGGAGCTATTGTGTAACTTTTGTGAATGTGTTCATTTTCACATTTTCATGTCATGTGAAAATTTTCACTCAATTGTGTAACATATGGATTCACTCGTAAAATCACTAGACCACAAAGTAGGGATTTTATTTTTTTTTAGATATTTTCACTTTAAAAATACAAATTAATGCGGATATGGTTATATTATGCGGTGTTTGACAGATAAATAACAATGAACGTAAAGAGAATAAAAAATTGATGAAGTATATAAATAAAGTGAACTTTGTAATTTAATTTATCGATCTTATATTATATATTCATGTGTTTTTGCGTATAATTGTGTTTAAAAAATTGAAGAGAAATTTATTTTCAAATTTATGTATTATAAATAAATATATAATTTCATAATGTGTCTTTGCCTATATTATGTTTAAAAAATTAAGATATTTCAAATTTGTGTATTATCGTTTATTGCATTTCTTTTATTATCTATCTATAAGAACAAAGCTGTCATGTTAAGGTATTTTTATGTGTCCTTTTTCAATTTATTCTCTGTCTCACTCTTATTTCACGTTTCACGGACAAATTCGATGGTGAATAATGTCACGTGAAAAAGTTCACTTTTCACTTGTGTGAAAATACACAATCGCGTGAGCAATCTCACATGAGTGAAATCACTAAAAACGAGTTACACAATAGGTACCCAGACCGATTTGTAACACACAACCAGGACGTTGGTGTCATTTTAAGGCGGACGACAAAAAAGGTGTAATCTTTTATGTCACAATGACACAATTTTTATAATGGGTATGTCCCTTTCTCAATTTATTATCATAATAAATAATAGACGCAATTCTCACCATTATTACTATTTTCATTTCACTATACATTTTCATTTATTTGACATTTTGATTTTTTAATTTTGTTAATAGGGGACAGTCGTAAACTATTATAATTTTGCGAACATGAAAGAAGATTAGATCGCAGGATTGTTTTATTCAAACAACATGCTGTCCCTTTAATTAATATAAGTATTATTACTTGTTGAAAGAACAAATTTTATTTTAATAATATTAAAGAAAAGTTTCACCTTGCTTGTTCGTTTAAAAGTGGCCTTGTGTTTTTGTCAAATAATAGCTGTTGCCTCGTATAGAACTAATTTTTTCCCGCAGCTTTGTTACGGGCTAACGTCAATTATGAGCGAAACCCTGTGTTATTAGTGTATTTGCCATATGGCACATACACTATTGACGTCGGTCGGATGGCGGGACCTAGGGGTCGGACCAAAATTTCTCGACGTTTCATAGCCTTTCATAGCCTCCTGAACACTTTGGCACCATTTTTGGAAATGTCTGTTTATATATTTATATATATATATATGTGTGTGTGTGTGTGTGTGTGTGCGGGCTATAACTTTCGAAAGAGTTAATTGATTTTGACGAAATTTGGTAGGCACGTTGAAATCTATCACCGCACGAAGCCTATTTAAAATAGGCCCAATCGGACTATTTTAAGGGTGGTTTCTAGGGGTTGAAAAATGTTTTTGAGCCCAAAAATGCCAAAAAATTCTCAGAATCGTTTCAAAACTGAAATTTAACCCTTTAGTAACGATTAAAATGTACTGCTAAAATTTTAATAAAATCGGCCGGACAGGACCGGACTTACAAATTTTATGAAAACATTAGTTTGCGGATAGTGCTTTACTTACTGACGGGTGTATTTAATTTGGTACCGAGGTTGCATTGATAAAAATATTGAAATTAAGAAAAAAAATATTATTTTAAGGGATGTATTAAGGAGTTAAATTTTTTATTTTGTCCAAAAACACACTTAAGTTCACATAATAAAGCCACAATGCCAGTATTAGCAAATACACTATATTGTCGGCAGGGTTTTGGCACTGCGACCCGAGTTTTTTCGAATGTAGTCGAGTAAAAAGTGTGTTGTAGCTTAATTTTTGCTAATAATTGATAGTGCACCAAGTTTTACCAAAATCGGTGGTCGTTTTCGAATGTGATCGGTCAAAACAGAAATTTTGGAAATAAGTTCTCCCGTCTAAGTTATCATATACATAATATCAGAAAAACTTGTAAGAGAAATAAATAATAGTCTGAGGTTCACTAACAATTTCACATATTAGTTTGTTACCGTCTGCAACGTCTGATTTTAAAAATCAATAATATTTAAAAATATGTATACAAAATGCTACGAAAATATACTGATTAATTCAGGTGATTTAAAAAAAGTTCATATAAAAATGTCTCTAGAAATGCATGTCTATAAAATTACAGCCATTAATAGGTAAATTTTAAGGCTTGTTTTTAACTAATTTGTCATTACTCCTTTGCGATCAATTAATGACATTTTGTTCAGTTGAAGTTTTTTAAAACAAAAGTAATCCAATCTGAATACGAATATGGATTTCCATTCTCCTTTTAACGTCATGGATAATATAGGTATTATTTACAAAATATTACGGACATTGAAATTAAAAAATAAGGTTTTAAAAAATGTAAGTCAATTTTTAGTAGTAAATTGTCAATATAACACAAAAGCTGCGCGTCATTATATTGTAAGAAATATATCAGTTAATCTATTTTTCTTTGGAAATGAAAAATGATATGAATTCTACTTTTTATTTGATTTTCTGTAGAAATAAAATTATTGTAGATATTTTAATGGAAAGTTATTCTCATAGGATATTTTGAAGTAAAATAATGTAATCCAGTCTTACAAAGTTATCTTTTAAAGTGGTTTTAAAATAAAATATACTTATATAAAAAACATTTTTCGTCGGGGCAAATGTTGACTAACAGCAGGACTTAAGTATGATGTAATCCACAGAAAATATCTAAAAATAAAATTGCTTATACTTGCAAGTGTCTTTTCAGACATATTTTCGTGATTACCGAGTTTTTTATGCGTAATATTTTGTTTTTATTTTTTAAGTATGACACTTTCAGTTTTTATTAATGTGTGAATTTAGATTACCACACCCAATTTTTTTATTACAAATCGAGTTACAAATATATATTATTATACCACTTTTAAATCTGAAATATTGTCAATAAAAGTGTAGTGTAATTCAATGTTGTTTACGTAATATTACTCACATGTAAATTTTTAACCGACTTCAAAAAAAAAGAAAGAGGTTCTCAGTTCGACTGTATTTTTTTTTTTGTATATGCGTATGTATTGTAATATGCAGTGGACTTAGCCTTGGTGTAGTCGTCGTCTCACCTGTAAAAAGGGAAGAGAGAGAAAACTGGGAAAAGGAGAGATTCGGATGTTGTCTTTAGGATCGGGATGTTAAAATGGGGCCCAACTGAATAATTAAAATTTAATTTCCCAGAGTGATCCTCACCTAAAGGACAACAATCGAAACGTAAGTTAAATAAGGAAACTAAGTATAAGTCTAGGATATTTATTGATAAATTAATAATAATTAACAATTTGTTGTGAACCAAATTAACGTAGAATATAAGAATATTGGTAATTAAATTATGAACTAATTGGTATTAGTTGTAAACCCAGTCGACGTAGAATATAAGAATATTCGTTATTAGATTATGAACTAAATGGAATTAGTTCGAAACAAAATTGAAAATCGAATATAGGAATATTTTGATAGGCCTGGTCAGTCATTTTTTGTCAGGTAGAATAGCCCTTTGAGTGACCTGGGAAAGACGAATTGGACGGACGGGACATTGAGAAAGATAATGCCCTGGTTGCTTACAATATCTACAAACTATAGGATTAGAATTAAATAAAGTTCGTTCGACAGAAACAACACTATACGAAGAGCGTTGCCTATCGACCGCCCTCATTCTTTTAGTTAAATTTCGGAGTTCCTCCAGCGAGGTAGGCGGATCGCGGTACTGAAGGTACTTGAAAGTTTGTTGGTTTTGATTCAACCATAATTTCGCAACTATTTCAGCTTCAGGATACGGGGAATTAAATAGAAAAGTATACTTGAGAATGTCCTCGACATATTCAGGGAAACCTTCAGAGTGACCCTGTTTTCTATTAACAAAGCGTTCGGCCAAAATAGCATGATCAATGGACGTTGTAAATTGATTTAGGATGTCCTTTTTTAATTGAGACCAGTTGGAATCCATGGTAATTCTCTGAGTCCACCAGATGCGTAAAGAATCTTCAGTTTTAAAGATTAACAACTTAAATATAGTCAGGTACGGAACAAAGGGTACGGACATAATAGCATCTACTTCCAGAATAAATTTTATCAACATTTCCAGATCGGAACCATTAACACAGGGTACTTTAACAGTTAAATCCTTTAAATCTGTAATCGAAAATATCGATTGGTTCTGGATTATTGCAGTACTTTGGTGTAACTCACCCTGAGGCTCTGATAAAGGAACACTATTCTCTGGCACTGTTGCAGAAGTCCCTTGAACGGCGTGTTCAGAAGACTCCAAGAGATGAAGCGCTCTCGGAGAATCGGGTGCGGAAGAGGTCGATTTTTGACGTGTTTTTGGCATGTTGACAGTGATGAATAGAGAAGACAAGTGATGAATAGAGAAGACAAGTCTTGAGACACTAACTACCGGCTCTGCTACCAATTTGTAATATGCAGTGGACTTAGCCTTGGTGTAGTCGTCGTCTCACCTGTAAAAAGGGAAGAGAGAGAAAACTGGGAAAAGGAGAGATTCGGATGTTGTCTTTAGGATCGGGATGTTAAAATGGGGCCCAACTGAATAATTAAAATTTAATTTCCCAGAGTGATCCTCACCTAAAGGACAACAATCGAAACGTAAGTTAAATAAGGAAACTAAGTATAAGTCTAGGATATTTATTGATAAATTAATAATAATTAACAATTTGTTGTGAACCAAATTAACGTAGAATATAAGAATATTGGTAATTAAATTATGAACTAATTGGTATTAGTTGTAAACCCAGTCGACGTAGAATATAAGAATATTCGTTATTAGATTATGAACTAAATGGAATTAGTTCGAAACAAAATTGAAAATCGAATATAGGAATATTCGTTAATAAATTATGAACTAAATGGAGTTAGTTCTAAACAAAAAATTGAAATCGAATATAGGAATATTCGTCATCAAATTATGAACTAAATGGAGTTAGTTCTAAACAAAAATTGAAATCGAATATAGGAATAGGTATTCGTTATTAATTATGAACTAATTGGAATTAGTTGAAAACATGGTTGAACTAGAATATAAGAATATTCTAATAAATTAAGAAACTTTAAGAGACGAGAAAAATAAAATACATTACCGGATCAAATGACGTAATCAGGCATTACGCTGTCTCCATTAGATAATTATAATATGGAATAATGTTTATAATAATGAATGGTATTCGGATGAAACCGGTCGTAGTATATTACCGACAAAATCAATCATTTTATACTATTTTTCTTTCCTCAATTTTCGATTTTTCAACTTGTTTACAAAAGTGAAAAAATTCCATTCAAATTTTTTCTGCTCGCGTAACTAACTAAATATATTTAATCTATTTATTGTATTTTCTCAATTAACAATATCACTGGCACACTACCTTATAAACACTGTTTTCTAGGTAACCTGCACCAAAGTATTGCAATCAGAACATTTAAATATAATAATAATTAATATTATTAAGGGTATACAAATACTAAATGTGATATTATAAAAATAATATCACAGTATATATGTTACGCGATTCCTTCCTGCATGAACCGATTTTGATAATTATTGTTTTATTTAATAGGGTATATATTCAGGGTATTTTCACTTAAATTTTACTAAAATCGGTTCAGTGGTTTTCTTTTCTATTTAGTTTAGTATCAAATATCTAGAGAATACGCTTAATAGCGTGCAAACTACGTATTGTAAAGCCACTAAATAGTAATAAAAAATAAGTTATAAATAAATACTAAATAGTAATAAATAATAAATTGTAGGTAATAAATTATATCAACAGTAAACAGCTTCTAAACATTACTTATTATTTTTGTTATTCCTTGTAACAATAATTATCCATGTTGTGAAAAAAACATAATTAAGTTAGTTAAAATTATAGTTAGTGAAGTAAGTTAACCAATATAGCCATACGCCAATAAAATATACATTTTTAATCAGAAAATCTCGTATCATACGATTAAATAATTGTAATGAAATCGGATTTAATTGGAGCGCAGTAAAAAAGGACAGGATAATGTGCAATTATCGCTTTGATCATCAGCTTTGATGTTATTTCCAACTTGGTGTGTTATTTTGTGAATATTGGTACACCTGGCGTACCTACACAGCATTGAAAGCTAGAGGTGATGTCAGTTCGGTCTGGAACTACTCGATATTTAATGTCAATAATTAAACTACATTATTATAGAAAGGGCTCTCTACGTCGTTCGATCGTATCTGGTGAATTAAGATAATATAGGTAGTAATGCAAAAAAGGTATCAAAATCACAAATGATTTGATAACTTTTTTTTAATATGGTAAAGGTTTTTTTGCCATACTCACTACAAAATAGCTACTTTTGATGCATGTATACCGGCCTGTAATGGGTCATTTAATTGGCAGGCGTGCGGAAAGTGTTTTACTCACCGCACTGGTGCGGTTATAGTAAACGGTTGCCATAGCAACTTCTGTTTATTCGCTCTATCCGCCTGCGTGCGCCTGCCATTATACTAACTCACGAACTTCATGGTCTACTGTAGAAATAAAGATGGCGACGCAAATGAACTGTCAACATTTTTTGAAAATGAAGTGAGAAGTAGGTATGGCAAAAAATACCATATATATCTCGTGCATAATGGTATTATGACTCGTGTAACTGTAAAAACTTGCTATTGCTCGTTTTTACATACTGTCATAACTCGTCGATATATGGTCCATTACACATCTGGATATACAATTTAATAAAATAACATTTCTGGTTTCTACTGAACTTTTAAATTGTAAAAATTATTTATTGAAAACATTTAAACATATAGAAATATATTCAGACAAGACATACCTACCTGTGTAAATGGAACAGGTTAGGTTGAAAATCAGCCAGTGGCTAAACCTCGCCTTTTAGTGATTTTGGTACTAATAAAGACTATTTATTATTTATATATAAAGTAAAATACAAGATAGTTTGTAAGGACATGAACATGAACTTGTATGCGGAACTGTATAATATACTTAGGTATAATATAAAGTGCAAAAAGAAATGTACAGAAAATCTCGGATAATGCGGAATAACAAATAATTCGTATCAACTCGGATAATCGGGATTCTGTTCTATGTATTAAGTTTCACAACACTCAGTATAGTCGAGTTAATCGAAGACGGAGACTATTTGCGAATTAACAGAGACACGTCGTGTGCATGTATAGGAACGTTTGTTTCATATGCAAATGTGAGTCATTTGTGATTCGTAAATAGATATTAGATCTGGCAAATTGAGAACACCTGAGAGAACTAGGATAGGAGATAAAGTTAGTAATAATTCTATACAGTATACAGTCTGCTTCAAAAGATTCCCTCTGTTTTTTAAACGGTTTTATTTAGCTTGTCGAACGTCTATAATTTACAATTCATTCATTATGTTTGTTACTATATTTGTTTCAAATCTTGCGACAGCTTTTTCAGCTACTTCTACTTAACCGATTCTTATGAAACTTTGCACACACATAAAGTTCCCGTGACAATACAATATTATAATAATTTCAACTTGGTAACGAGGCTCTGATGATGGAATCAGGAGGTGAACATTTGAAAGGATGATGAGTTTGCATAATGATACGGGCCAGAAATCAAACTAAAAACTAGAAAATAAAAATAGGTAAAAAAACTTTTAAGTTAAACGGTTTTATTTTAAATCATCAGCTGTACCAAAAACTAAAAAATAATTAGGACACAAACCAAGGGGCACTTTGTGTCGCTGCGTCAGCGGAATAAGTAATAAAAACGTGGGGCGCATAAAAATCTGCACAACGACTGTATAATTATTATTAAATAAGAACGGCTTGTCTAGAAAAATGTGTTTCCAAGCCCACCAACAGAAATATTTCAAATGCGCCCCACGTTTTTATTACTTATTCCGCTGACGCAGCGACACAAAATGCCCCTTGGTTTGTATCCTAATTATTTTCTAGTTTTTGGTACAGCTGATGATCGACTGGTGACATCATGATCCACTATGCAACGCTTTTCGATGCTATAATGAACAACACTTGAAAAACTTGTTACATAATGAACCCTTATGCACCTATTTTCGATGCTATAATGAAATATAGGTACTATGGTAACAAAGTAAATAAATATTGTATCAAGGAAATGTTTTAGGTATGAGGTGATGGTGAAGTATGTGGCAAAACCCAATATTTTCTTTGTTTAATTGTTTATTTAAAAAAAAGATAAAATATGATTTGTTCTGAACCTTGTCTATTTGATTCTGCTATTATAATATACGTTATTATAAAGCGCCTTCTGATTGTCAATATTTATTGCCAATCCGACAATCTTAATATTGAAGAAATGGAATTAAAATATTGGATTGATCAGTGTGTATGTAAAACCTGAGTGTTTAAAAAATTCTATAGTTTCGAGAAAGTATATTTCTGGAGCAGACAAACGATAAGTAGTGCTGGTAGTGGTATGTGAGAACGTTTATTCCAAATGCAAATGCAGACTGCCTGCATATAAATGGATATTAGGGAGCTGGCAAGTGGAAAGCGTCAGGAAAACACTGGCTGGCAACGGTTAAATAGTTAAAACAACACACTAGCTGATAATAACATAGCGTGGTAACGAATTCACGTCTGTTATTATGTGTGGAACTATAATGCATCTATAATCTACCAGAACAAGTTTGGTAACATTTTTTTGCACGTCCAGTGGGGGATCACTGCACAACAAGCGACTAGGCCCTGCAGTCAGGGTCCATTCTGATTGGTCGAATACCCCATCTTCATGTCGTTTGACATACATACACACACCTAAACGAACGTAACAACTAACTAGTGAACTTTGTATACTAATATGGATAGTTTATAGCGATAAAAAATTGGGTTTTGTACGTGGAGAATGTTCAAATACATATTCTTCAAGACAGGCATTAATGTTCACAAAATTAGAATGAAAACTTCAGATAAGGCTTATAATCTAATTCTTTCTATAAAAGTCGATCAATTTTTTGACATTTCAAAATAAAACCTAATTTAATATTATCTATTATTTGAGATATAAGGCTGTCAAAAATTTATACAAGAACAGTGTTCTTGAGAAATTGGAATAGAAAAATAAATTTTAATTAAGTTTTAATTTAAAATATCAAAAAGTTGATCGACTTTTTATAGAAAGAATTAGATTACAAGCCTTACCTAACATATTCGTTTTGTGAACATTAATGCCTGTCTTGAAGAATATGTGTTTGAACATTCTCCACATACAAAACCCATTTTTTAACGCTATCAACTATTCATATTATAGTACAGAATTCACTAGTTAGTTATTACGTTCGTTTAGGTGTTTGTGTGTGTGTCAAACGACATCAAGATGGGGTATTCGACCAAGCAGAATGGACCCAGACTGCATGGCCTAGTCGCTTGTCACTGCACAGTGCACAGGCACGGGGAGCGTGCAGATAGGGCCTCAATATCAATGAGGTGCAAAAAACAAGAAGAAAAGTTGATTTTTTAAAAATGTTTTGTTAATTGATGAAAAACAGTATTTTAAATTTAAATAGATATGCAAAAGTTTTTTCTCCATAATACTTGGCTCGAAAATCGATTCGACTTAGAAATCACTATTTGCGCAACCCTAACCGAGATGTGACAGCCAGAGGCAAGCCAGAGGCAATATATTTAATAATATTCGTGTAAAAATCATTGGCATAATATTATAACTTTGTATTTCAGCAACTGAAAACCTTTAAAAATAATTTATAAATCAAGTCATTTCACTGATTTCTTCCTAAATTTAAATTTAAAATTTGAAAAAAACGATTTACCTAGTATGTCTACTCTGGTAATTAATTTATCAGGAAAATATGGATTTTTTACTTTTTTGTTTTTGCATATCATATTCCGTCATATTCTGTCGAACTTTTGATTGTGTATATGCGAACCTATTACACACAATTGCAATACTTAAAAATATGTTACATAATATCGAAAAAATTTGAGTATCATTCAAATAACATATTATAATATTATAAGATCGACACGACGAGTCGACGAAAGTTTCATGGCATTCAATGCATTATCGAAATAATTCTTTTGGCCTACGTTTGAATAATTTTTTTGTCACTAAATTTCTTTAGGTGCTTGTTGGCACGTCATGGTCACATTAAACATTTTTTGAAAAAAATTGGCACGTAGATGTGAAAAGGGTCGACATCCCTGAACTATAAAAATTGTAAAACTACATATAATCTGCTCATAAGTGCATAAATTATTCAAAACTTTTTTTGAGGAATTTATCAATTTATAATATGTACATATACAAAGTGTAACAGAAAGCTATTTCCAAGCTTTAAGGGTGGATAGAAAAAATAAACATAACTAAAAATATCAAAAGCAAGGTATAATAGTTATTTTCGATACGTGTGCGTGAAGTGAGGTATTCTAGTAGACTTAAATTGAGGCACGAGCTAAGGGACTGAAGCATACACAACGAGATCTCGTTGTGTTTGCGTCAGTCCCTTTAGCGAGTGCCTCAATTTAAACCTACTAGATATCTCACTTTAAGCGGACGTATCGAACATATTTTTTTATAACGACTGCTTCTAAAGTTTAATAGAGAGAAAAAAAAATATGAAAACGGAAATTTCGCTCTTCGAGTCCTTAAAACTTTACAATTACAGACTAAGTTACGATAGAGTTTATTTTTATTAAAGTTTTTATTAAACTTCTGTATAAATCATTAAAAACATGACTCTCTCATGATGTGGACTTTGTAGGCGCGTTACTATATTGATTGAGGCGGTTCAAAGAAAGTTTTTAAAATTTTTGCATTTTAAAAAATTTGGCAACTATCCTGTACAAGGTTTTCCTCATACTGTTCTTTTATCTGAGTTTGATTTTAAGTTGCTGTCAGTCCGTCGTAAAAATAATGCTGTATTGTTTCTATTTAAAATAATTCATAATTACGTTGATGATCGGCATCTACTTAGTCTTATCCCTTTCAATGTACCATCCTTAACAACTAGAAATGCTCCTACGTTTTATCTTCATTGCCCAAAAACGTCCCAAATGGCTAACTCCCCTCTGTTTTGTAGGTGTAATTCTGCAAATGACTTAAATGTCGATATTTTCTGTGTGACGTTAAATCAATTAAAAAAGAATTTATTTTAATTGTATGTACTAATTTGTGAGCATTGTTATTTTGTACCACTTTTGGAGCTTTGTTCCGTTGTTGTTTATGAATTTAAATAAATAAATAAATATAGGAACACATCAATCGATAGCCAGTAAATAGTGCTTGTAATGTACAAAGTGCGGAAATTTCGAATTTATAAGATGTAGAGATTGTACTTTTACGCACGCTTTGGACTTTTACGCACGGTGACTGTACTTTTACGCACGCTTACTAAAATACGCCTCTTCACGCCCGCCTCACAGTGCCCGAATATTGAACTTTAGAAGCAGGAGTTATAAAAAATATAATAACATTTATAAAATAAAATAAATAAAAAAATGTTTTTAAGTAAAATGCTTTTATTTTCAATAAAGTCTTATTACACCTAAAACTTACCGACCCTTTGGTTGGTTGCCGCTAGCTTCAGTGGCGAGGGAGTGGATCCATTAGAACTTAATACTTTTAAGACAATATCCCAAAAACAGATGACTTTTGGCCGACCCGTAGTTGTACATAGATGTTAAAGAATTATAAATAGTTGTTTAATATTTTCAATGGGCGCCAGAGACGGTTATATACAAACTCTATCGGATCACCGACTCTTAATCCAAAATACGAGGGAAGCCAAAAGTTTATCGACACAACAACAATACATTAACGAGGCGATAACTTCATAAACAAATGTCAGTTTTATTTAAGGAAATTATAGGCAAAAGTTACAAAACATCAATAAAACTTCAATTAAAGTATCAACATTATTATAGTTCGTACTAGTTCAACAATGTTTGAGTACACGACGCAATACCGTAAAATTTAATAAATACGACACCATTGATAACCACTATAGCAGGATAAATACGACACTGCTCATAGCCATTACAATAGATACATAATATCGACACTACACGAAGTCGCAAACATAAACACGACACTATTGAAAACCACTATAGCAGGATAAATACGACACTGCTTATAGTCCCTTCAATAGGTACATAATATCGACATAACAAGAATTCGTAAACACGTTAATTCGCAAATATACGGTACTCAAACACACGAGCGTAAACAATACATTCGCGGAACTTTAACAACGCGAAATAGTACGACTATTCATCAATTTAAACAGAAAAGTAATGCATCAATTATTATCTGAGAAAATAGTTATTCAACTCTGAACTTGGAATTACGAAATGACAAACGTAAGCATCGTATTACATTAATACAACAAATACAAAGAATATTCAGAACATAACCTCATTTGTGTTTGATCGACCAAAACAAACTAAACGTTACCAGAAATTAGATACATAATATTATAGATAACATTATCGGAAAAATGAACTAAAGTTAAATATATAAAATATTTTCATATTCATAGATCGAGTCAAAATCTTAAAATGCGCGTAAGTAACGTACGAAACAGCATAACCGTAACTGACCAGTCGCAAACATATATTTGAGTCACAATGAATAACCGAGATTATCGACTCAATCTAATATACGACACTTATAGCATTAAAACACAATAAAGTAAATTATTTCATATTCGATATTGACATATGACATTTAAAACATAATGACTGAAATTTTGAAGTTGTATTGAGATTGATAAAACAAGTTTCGTTAATATCAAAAAAAAGTATTTGATAACAAATACGGTAACAAAAAAAAAATAAGAAAAAGACGGCAAAATAGTGATTTCTTAAACTTGAAAACTTTCAAACACCAATATTGACACAAACAGTGTACTGATTCAGAAACTAAAATGTCGTTCTTATGGTAATCAGTTTAAATGCAAATTTCTGTTGATCGAAACTACATTTGCTAGGATACCAGCGGAATAAATAAGATGAAAACAAATCACTCACAGTTTGAATCCAGACGTCAAAATTACTGAATTGAAATTAAATTTTCACCTGGCGAAATTTCTTGATCAGGTTTACCACTCCAACGTAATTTTACACGTTAACAGGAATCGGTAGCATCTTAGACGATAGTGGTCTCCGTACATAATTATCCATGAATATTGTCCAACAGAAGTATCCCACCAATGGAACCAGCACCAATCATAAGAAACAATCCTAAGAACCAATCCTAATAACCAATCCTAAGAACCAATCCTAAGAACCAATCCTAAGAACCAATCCTAAGAACCAATCCTAAGAACCCTATAAAACAGTAAACATCCACATTAAAGAAAAACTGTCGTCAAATCAAAATAGTTTCTTACCGCTTGTATACCCACCTTTTATTTAAGGGTAAAAACCGTAACTTCAGCAAAGAACTTCGTGAACAACGATTAACCACAGTATATCACTTCCTGAGTGAATTCCACTATCAATTCAAAAGTTTTCTTCAGTATTTCCAAAAATAACGATTGTTATTATCCAGCTTGAGAAATAACAACCGGGATGGAGGCCGTCACCATTCCAACAAAAAAAAAAGAAACGAAACTTCCAAAGCAGTCTGAATCAAAACAATAATTAAAAACGTGACAATCAGTCACTCACCGCCATCGAACGATAGACATAAGTACTAAAACAATCGCGGATCTATTTAAAAAAATCATAAACAGATATACAACATTTCCAGGTCAGCACCAACTAAAAATTCGTCTTCGTTAAAAATAAGTTTACTTTGACAAAACAAAATTGTAATTCTACCAAATTTAATATTGTGTCAATTATGTCGTAACAGTCTTGCATAAATGTACTAAAAAATAAAAAAATAATATTTAATTTAGGTTCAATGATAATTATAACAGCGGGGGTCGTAAATTCTATGATAATTTATTACAGTAACGACCCACGCTTTTATAATTATGAAGCTCAATGAAGTAAATATTATTTTTCCTTTTTAGTACATTCATGCAAGACTTTATTGAAAATAAAAGTGTTTTAATTTCAAATTACAAAATTAGATTGTCAGTTAGCTGTGAAACTAAAAAAATCTTTTAAAAATACTGTTTTGAACCTATGTAAACAATCTAAGCTATGTTACTATGGAAACAAACTCTCAAGTCAAACTTTGACGTAACACACTGCTTTTTTTTTAAACAAATCACATGATTTCTTTTAAAGTGTGATTTGTCTTGTCAAAAGTAGGTAATTAATAGTTTGTTTAAAAGTAGGTAACTGCAAACATTTCAAGTAAATAAATTAGGATACATGCCCATTTTATGATTTTTCCTCGGATTTTTCATTACTAGGACTCCATCTATCTATCCATTAAACTTGGATATACGAGTAACTCGGGCCAAAGACAATAAACGGTCAAGTGCGTGGTCGAGCCACCCAAAGAGTAGGGCTCCGTATTATGTAAGCTATGCTAAACATACAATTTTGATAAAAGCATTAAAATATTAATACATATTCTACTCAAAAGGCCCTTTTCAACGAAACCCAACAAGAATAGGTGCAAAAAAATTCTTTTGTCCGTCGTTTGCATGTATGGGCGTTTCACTTAAATAAACCTTTTTGATCTTTTATTATTCTCTTCGTCTTTGGGTCGCGGTAATACATATTATGTGTGAATTTTTAATCCCTATCTCATTTCGTTTAGAAGTTAGAGGCCTGTGACAGACAGACAGGTAGACATCGTTGGCACAACAATAGGGTTCCATTCGGAAATACGAAACACTAAAAAGCATTTGTAGTAAAATAATACTAATGAAAATTTAACCATATATTTCATTTACTGATCCAGTTCTATATAAATTTCTAATTTAGACATTTTTAAAATGAATAAAACTACGTTCAAAAAAACATGCTTTGCATTATTGTCAGGCGACCGAGTGTTAATATCGTGGTTGTCATTTAATCTGCATAATATGTAATATGTTGTTGTACATATTTTGAAACATTTTTATTGTAATTCTGTACCTATCATATTATTGTTATTTATACTCAATTTAGATTTTGGAATTATGTATTCGGACCTTTTGTTTTTATTTTTTTTTGTTTAATATTATTATTTTGTATTTCAACAATGCACTAGAATGCATATTTATGTGTAAATTTCAAGTGTATTATGTTTGTAAATTTCACACTATAATAAAATGTTTTCTTTTTTAGTACCTGATGAAGCTATAATAAGACAGCGAAACGTTGTACAAAACTTAAAAGCTGTTATTTCAATTTTGCACCTACCTAAGACTTTAATTTAAAGTTAATATATCTCAACTTTAAATTACATATTTCAAACGCTTGCCAAATTTGAACTTCTATAGTTCCCCAAATTGAACCTGCACCGTCTAAACAAAATATAGTATACGTACGTGAGTACGTTCGAAACAACTTTATTGTTTTTTAAAAATAAGACCGGATGCAAGTCTCCACAGTTAGAAGCAATAACATAAAACTTAAAAATTCACGTTCTAACTTTACAATAATTATTCTAAACGCATAATTAAATGTCAAATGTTAATGTAAAACATGCTCAAAAAATGGTATATTCCGAGGTATTTGAAAAAAATTACCTTTGAAATAAGATTAGTACCTATTTTCTTAGACAGGTGCACAAAACTCAAACTCGCTGGAAAGTGCTTCCCTAAATCGGTCCTATGACGCGAGCAACTGACCTTAGGTCTAATGCACACGCTCTTTCGGCTATACTTTACATAATTGGACCTAATAATATAAGTTGTTAGAAAAATATATGGGGTACAATTTGGGAGACGGTTCAATATAAGCGACTCCACCCTACATTTAAATAAAAAAAAATAATAATAATAAAGTTTTCGGAAAGACTGTCACTATTTTTGGAGCTTATTTAAAATTTTTGTTGATTAAAGATGAAAGTCTACTCGGCGTTTCCGGTGTGAAATAAGAAAGTGACCCACACTCTTTTTTTATGTGCGTCGTTATTATTGTTTGAGACAAGTAACTATAGTTTGTGCTTTAATTTACTTTTAATCACTTTATTGTTTTTTATGATTACCCACACTCTTATTACTGGAGTTGTTTTAATAAACCGCTTTGAAATGCAGTTTAAATCGGAAATGTGTGTATAAATGAAACGTTTTAATATAATGCTACAAAACGTTGACAAAAAAAGTGTGAAATTATCGAAAAAGTTCCGAAAACTTTAACATAAGCGGTTTTGTGTTTTGCGACAGAACTTTTAGTTACACTCGGCATTAAATACTGGTATTTGCTTCTACAAAATAATTCGACTGTGAAATGAATATTTCCGACTGCCATGTTTCTGTAAATTAACACCATTTATTTTCTCATAAAGACCTTTCGTCTATTTTTTATGGTGTATGAAATTGGTTAAATAAATAGGTATGCGAAAAAAAAATTTTTTTTATTAAATTTGCGTGTGGCCTGTTCAGCTATTTTAGTTATATAATTATTTAAACTTCATAAACGTTCTGAATAATTTCTTAGTGCTCTCAACAAATATAACATCCTTTGACAATAAACTTACAAAATGAATAACTTAATGGCGAGTTTGTGATTTCCACTTTTTTACTTCCCACCTCTACTATGGTAGGGAAGTAATGGATTTAGTCCGAAAAAAATATTTCGAGATTTTAACAGATCTTTACGTTTTGAGACCCTAGCAATCGTTTAAGATCATTTTCTGACTGATGTCTGTATGCCTGTGTGTGTATGTGTGTATGTGTGTTTGTGTGTGTGTGTGTGTGTTTGTGTGTGTGTGTGTGTGGTTAATTTTTCGCCTTCGATATCGTAAAAACGGAACAACATACGGCCATGCCGATTATTCTATTGTGTTTATCAGCCTTTAACTTAGATCTGATTAGATTTTGAGTCAAATCGGTTCAGTGGATCCTGAGATATTAAAAAAAAACGTTCTCAAAGTCGCGTATTAACATAGGTAAAAAAAATATAAATGAATATTCTAGATGTTATAATATGAAAAAAATGTAAATATTTTTTTTCTCTAAAATGTACAGTTTTCGAGAAAAAAAATATTTTACTAAAAAAAATAAAAATTGTACGTAAATCAAGGTAACCATGATTTTTGCTAGCCATCAGTAGATCACTAAACAAAAAAGAGCGCCATGCTTTTTTTCAAAGAATAAAAAAAGAGTGTTTATTTTTTGCAAATATTTACTAGGTGGGAAGTATAGGACTGGTCATCAGTCGAATTTTTTCCATGGTGAATGAAGCGTCATCAATAATAATAAATTATTTGTGGGACTACTGCAAGGAAAGATGCCATCTTAGAGAATAATTTTGGCATGCACGTTGGGAATTGGGATCTATCACCGCACGAAGCCTAATATTTAAATTGGGCTCAATCTGATCATTTTAAGGGTTGTTTTTAGGGGTTGAAAAGTGTTTTTGAGTCCAAAAAAAACGAAAAATGTCTCGGAATTATTTTAAAATTGAAATTTAACCCTTCAATAGAGATTTAAAAATGTCCCCAAAATTTTAATATTATCGGCCTGATAGGACCGAACGTACGAATTTTATGAAAACAGTAGTTTGCAGATAGTATAAATTACTTCAACCGAAGGGTGTATATAGTTTGGTACAGATGTTGTATTGATAAAATCCATGCCGAATATTGAAATTTAAAAAAATAATCATTTTAAGGGTTGTAATAAAGGGATTAAATTTTTTATTTTGTTCAAAAACAAACAAGTTAACATAATAAAGTCGCAATGCATAGTAGTAGTTGTCGGCAGAATTTGGCTCTACAACCCGAGTTTTTATTTAGCTTTAATAGCATACGAGTTTGGGTGCCAACGACGAGGTGTGTCCACCAGTTTCGGAGTGCGATGCATTTCTAACGGACCTAAACGGAAAATACTACACAAACACGTCAGAATTGGAAACACCCCCTTGTTTACATATTTGATCTATTCTCGCGATACCGCTGAAATGTAGGTTTGACAGCGCCACAAAATTTAACACCGCACATGGTCGATCCCGTGCGAACTAATAAATAGAGTGCGACACTACGATAATATACTGTTCTGAACCAGAGCTTACAGTAGTACATAGAGAACAATGATAATGATTTGTAGGGAAAGTTTAGAATTTGCATCAAGAGCAACAACACCAAAGTTACCAAACAATAATATTGTACATTTCCATGTTGTCTCTGTTTTCCCATTCAATTTGTAAAATAATTCCTACGGGTGCAGATATACAGTTTGTTGTATGCAAAACATTATGTTGAAAGCACAGATATCCGAAATGGATATAGTTTTCAGTTTGCGTTCACTGTTCATTTTGGTACAATTCCCATGTCCAACTTGAAAAATCTATATTTAATTTTATGAGACGACGTAAAATTTGCCGGACATGAACTATGAAAGTTCTTAAAATTATTCTGGTAGACATAATATCATTTGTTGAGTGCAAACTCCAAAAAAGTAACGCAAAAAATATGTATCCGTCGATGATACACGAAATTTAGAAAGTTTTAGAGACGCTCTGTCTGTTTTTAGTTTCATGTTACATTTATCTACATATGCATATATAATTAAAACTCTTCTTGAACGCAGACATCATGGTTTTTGTACTCATACTAATTTTGAGCTGTCGAGCGTCTATAATCCACAATATGTTTGTCCCCTAATTTTGGCGTGACCCCTCTTGTAATTTTGAATGCATGTGTGTCGAAGAGTTTAATTTAAAACATAATTATTATTATAATATTATCTTAATTAGGGATTGCAATTGCTGGATCCCTCATCCAGCAATCCAGCTGGATCCAGCATATTTTTCGGCCTGCTGGATCCAGCACCGGGTGCTGGATCCAGCGCTGCGGATCCGCAAGTAATTAACTTTCCAAATAATGACGCAAATCAATTGTCAGTTTGTATTCACACAAAAGCAAATGATTGATCTCAGATCTACAAAAAAAAATTCGACTGATGGCCAGTCCTATACTTCCTACCTAGTGAATATTTGCGAAAAATAAACACTCTTTTTTTATTCTTCGAAAAAAGCATGGCCTTCTTTCTTTTTTTGGTAATCTACTGATGGCTAGTAATATAGCAAAAATCATGGTTACCTTGATTTACGTACAATTTTCTTTTTTTAGTAAAATATTTTTGTTCTCGAAAACTATACATTTTAGAGAAAAAAAATATTTACATTTTTTTTTATATTATAACATATAGAGTTCATTTATATTTTTTTTTACCTATGTTAATACGTGACATTGAGAACGTTTTCTTTAATATCTCAGGATCCATTGAACCGATTTGACTCAAAATCTAATCAGATCTAAGTTAAAGGCTGATAAACACAATAGAACAATCGGCATGGCCGTATGTTGTTCCGTTTTCACGATATCGAAGGCGAAAAATTGACCACATACACACACACACACATACACACACACACACACACATACACACACACAGACATAAGTCAGAAAATGATCTTAAACGATTGCTAGGGTCTCAGAACGTAAAGATCTGTTAAAATATCGAAATATTTTTCTCGGACTAAATCCATTACTTCCCTACCATAGTAGAGGTGGGAAGTAAAAATTGATACAAATGCTTGGAAAAATGTTGTTTCGAAGTGAAAATTGTTCAATTGTCCATTATGAATTTTCAATATTACTATTCCATCTCCGTTGCCAATCTATCTATCTATCTATAATATATTAATATAAATTAATTAGTAGAATTATATTTGATAGTATATAATTTATAGATTACCTACATTATATACTAACTAAACATGTAAAGTTAAACTGTTAAACTGAACCAAAGTTAAGTTTACTATCTAAATGTGTAAGAAGTTTTACTGATTTGTAGTGACCAGCCGAAATAATAAAAGTTTCTTAAGTATTTTTAAAGAATCGATAAATTGCTGGATCCGCGCTGGATTCAGCTGGATTGATGTCGATCCAGCAAAAATCCCGCTGGATTGAAAACGTTGCTGGATTGGAATCCCTAATCTTAATCGTTATAAATTGTACCTAGGTCGATATTTTAAAATTTAAATTTATTTAATTGTTAAACAATTTTAATAGTTTTTTTGTAATTTTCGGGTGCTTTATATGAAACTGATTACGTTTTAAAAAATAATATATTTACGAAATGAATATTAAGTTTATAAACTTTAATACATAAAATCTTTTACAAGTAAAACCATTGGCACATTGGAGTCTATTTTAAAGGGAAAAAAAACTGTTGAAATTTGAACCTGGTTCTGCAATTTTGATTTTTGTGTTACCCGTTATTTGCGGTGCATAACTTATAACGCACCCAGCGCGAAACTAGAGGATTCGTGTTCTAATCCCAAAATTAATGACAGTCTTTTTCCCCTTTATAAATAACCCCAAAATGTGAGAATGTTTGATAGGGTCTAACATTTTTTCAAACAATATTTTATTTGAAAAATATCAACTCGGTTCTGTCAGATTACTAGTTTTCAAATGGCAGTCGTGCGTTAATCCGGATTAAAATTTAATTCACATTTGGGCTTGCACCATTTACCACCGTATTTGTATTCCGTTTATCGCAATGCTCTGCATTTTTTTGACAAACAAACATATGTATTCACACAGTCGAACTGGGAGTTGAAAACTAACAGTCTACATAGATATCTAGCAGTGAGGACGCGATGGTATAGTTTATATGTTTACATGTGAAACATTTTCTGCAGCACGACTCCCGACTGACTCTCTCAACGACCGTTATCTGGTCTGCGGAAGTCCAAAAGCGTATCACAGCAGGCTCCTTAGTTCTCACATACTCTCTCCGCCTTATGTATAATGGAATGGTGGGGATATTATGTTCGGATCAGAAGTAGTCTTAACCCTTTTAAAAGAAGCCTGCACTTCACCCATTTCAAAAGATGGCACCACCATAAGTAATTTAACCCAATTTTTCTCACAAAATAGCAGCTTTTATATTGAAAGTACAGACAATTTGTGTGATCCAATAAGATTCTATATATTATGTTCTTGCTATTAAATATTTTTGGGTTCATGTATTGCAATTAATAAAAGTAGGAATTGAGATTGAATTTGAAATATTTTTTTCCATGAAGAGGTATTTTGAGGCTTTTAATACCTAAATTGGAAGACAACAAATGGATATGCTGAAGTTCAAGACGAAATTGTTAATAATAACAGCAGAATGTTGAATAATAAGTCACTCATGACAGATACTCTAACTGTGGCTGCTATCAATAACTTAAAAAGTGTAGTGTCTAAGAGAGGGCGCTACTTTCGTTTTGTTTACGTCGGTATAAATGCCAGATTTGAATTTCGTTTTCAGTTGGTGTTTTTCAAAGGTTTTGTGATTGATTGTGTTTCAAGCATCGATGCTGTAAAGTCGATGAATTCTTGCGTTTTTTGGATGAATCTATACTCGTTTCCAAGGCAACGTATCAGTATTGTATTCCTATTTCAAACAAAATGGTTATGGAAACCATAAAAATCTAATGCTGTTGTCAAAAATAACTATTTGTTAAAAAATGAAAATATAAAATGCATTTTCTAATAAAAAAATTATAGCAAAGGTACTTTTAACTGCATTCTCACAAAGTTGAGCAATTTAAATGTTCCTTTCGCGTTTTTTTAATGTTTCCATATATATGTTAACGGCAATCTGTATAATCCGGCATTGTATACAATGCCTAGGCTACGTACAGAATGCCTAAAACGTCCAGGCAATGTATGAAATATTATTTATTTCACACTTGGCCTAGGCATTGTGTACAATGCCAAATGAGCAGCCGGCAATGTGTTAATATTACTAATGTTATAGGAAGGTACTATAAGTTCCTTTTTTTATTAATTATATGACCTGATTATTTTTAACCAAATGAGACTGTTGCTGACACAAAAAATTTAAAGTTAAAGTTTCACTTAAATTTTATTCTGATTTACTTAGTTAAGTTATAGATAGGTACTAAGTTCCTTTTTCATGAGTGTTGCAAATTTGCAATGAATATTTTTTTGATATATAAGTCAAAAGTAAGTTTATAATATTAAAAAATACGTTTGAATGTAACAATTCTATTGCAAAAAAGAGAAGTTCTCTAACATTATCATTTAATAAAGTTGATTTTGAGCAATCTGATATTATATGGTGTTTATTGGTTCGTCATTTTGTATGTAAGTGTAGGGACACATCTGTGATACGCGTGTACTGTATTTTACGAGTGAGTTACGTATGACACACTAGGCTGAACTATCCGCTGTCATATCCTTGGTAATTTTGCGCTACTGAACTTTCCGCCGCCGAACGTTCAGCAGATGTGTCCCTATACTAAGGAGGTAGGTAATTACATAATACTCATAAATATAGACCAATATCAATTTATTTCACACATTTCCGGTGGACCAGCAGACATTCTATACAATGCCGAGGCATTATATACAATGCCTAGGCAAAGCATATAATAGATATTAATATTCATAATATTTCATACATTGCCTACCGGCTCAAGGCATTCTATACATAGCCTAGGCATTGTATACAATGCCTGTATTATACAGATTGCCGGTAACATATACATAAAATGTAACCTGTCAATATTTTATTTCCATCCAAATGTTTCGCTTTTTATCACAATGGGCGCTCTAAGTCCTATTCTATAGCTACTCAAGGTCATGCACATAGCGAATATAGTAATAGAGAGATAATGGGAATCTAGCAGTTATTAATGAATTCTCCTTCTGCCTTTAATGACTGACATCTCATTTGAAACTGTTGGAAAGCATGTCACGACACCTGTGTATGTTTTACCATTAATGTGGCTTACAAGGTTAAGGATTTTCCTTTTATATTCTAGTAACGAGTTAATTGTTTCACAGGAACCGATATCTGGTCTGCAAATGTTCGAAAGCTTATTACGACATCTTAATACAAAACATCTGTATGTGTATTGTATGTATGTGTTTTCCTCTTTGTGAGATGGAATTTTGGGGATACAGTGACGACTAAGTAGAGCTAATCCTGTCAGATCTAAGTTGACTCTTTCTCAAGGACCAATATCTGGTCTACAAATGTTTGAAAGCATGTCTCAGCATTTAACATGTTCGCACTGCTTTGTATCTCGTTGTAATGTAATGATGGGGATATAGTAGAACAAGGAGTATTGTTAATACTTTCTCTCTCTCTCTCTAAACAACTAAAAATCTTGTATACAATTTAACTTACCTGCCTAGCATTAAATGAATCTGAATAGTTTTCAAGTTGATTTGCTATGGCATGCTAATTTAAAATAAAAGTAGATTAATTATGATGTTTTATTATAGCGTATCGATTTTAAAAATAGCTTTGCATGTCAAATATATAACATGCAGAAAAGATATTTAGGTATATTTTTACGATAGCTGTTTTTTTTCATGTTGTAACGAGACAAGTATTATGGCCACCTTCTGATTTCGTTAAGCTGACTATAAAAAATATTTCATAACTATTAAAACGAATTACTAACCTAAAAATATCGTTTTCATGGTTGAAAACGTTCAGATCAAAAAATAACAAAACAAAATAACAATCATAAATATTAACTAGCCTGAAAGGATAGATGATTTTTGATTGTAAGAAGATTTCAGTAATCATAATCAGTGAATTAATTAACCGTATTAATGTCTATTATTTCATGGCAGGAAACATCTAATATTTTGCGAAGTATTTGACAGCTGTCAGAACGTATCTCGTACAATGGACTCTGTACCGCCAGCATTGGTGGGTATTTCTGAGTACGTTATGCGCCTATGATGGCTACATGTCCTTCAGAGGCCAGACGTCGAAGCATACTCAGATTGACGGGCTGTCTCGGGGCAAAAAACACACAAACGGTTTCCGAATTATCGTAGTTGTGTGAGACAGTAAAACTAAAAAACCCTAAACCGTTACAATGTGTAAGAAATTATAAAGAAGGTAACATGTTCTTCGATACTTAGAATATTTTATATTTCACGATATTTTATGCATTGAGTAAAAGCCATTACCAGAGTTTCACAATGTGTTAGCGCCGGTTTCGCGTGTGAATAAATAAGCTGCGACATTTTAGCGTAGTACATAAACACAAATCTGACAAGGATCTATATAAAATCTTGAAGAAATATTTGTTGAAACTGACATTTATTTTTTATAAAATTGGTTTTTAGCATAAAAATATGAATTGTTTTTACTATTATTTAAATTATAGTTTCAGAATATCGATACGCATTTAATTTTTACCCTGATGTTATTTAATTCAACGGCAAATTAATATTAGATTTATAATTTAAATATCAGTTTTTCAGTCATCAGTAACGTATTTTTAAAGTACTCTAACTTCCAGGGTTATCTAATACCAATTAGTATCTTTAATTATGATTTATTAAAATAAATTGAAAATTAAATTGATACTTTCTCCAGTTCTCAGATTAGAACGTTACATACATACAATGACGAAACTTGGAATATTTCCCAGGAATCTCACACAGACAAAACAAATTAAAATATTATGAATCTAACAATATTATTTGCAACAATATTATCTACATACGTGTTGAATTGAGATTTGAGAACATCCTTTTTTGAATTTAAAACAAATTGAAGAGCGAAAGTAATATTGAGTATGATTTTGTTTACTTTTCTAATAAGGACATTGGTCGTTTTCACGTAAAACCAGTAGACATAGATCGTTTTATTTATATACAATATTTTAGAAGTAATTTTAGGTGACTTATTGAACGTTCTTTTTCCAGATTATATACATCGAAAACTACCATAACAGTTATTTGTCATTTGTCAAAATATGTGACTTGGATCGTTCTTCCACTGTGATTTTCAAATTCTTGCAGTATTTTACATGCAAAAATCTTATTTAATACTCGAATTGTTTACTAAGATTTTAAAGTATTTAAAAATGATACCGACACACTTCGAGGGGTGATAGTCCAGTTCATATTATAATTAGAAAGAAAAATTCTATAGATGGGAATCTGAAAATACTTTGTTACGGAGCTGCGCCCTCTAAAAATTTGGATTTTTCTTGTGTATCACTTCTGTAATCAGAGGTAGGTGGTAGAAATGTCTCTAAATTGACTTTTAATGTTTATTTTTATGACAATTTTGATTACATTTTGCTTAACGATTTTTTGATAAATTTTAAGCGAATATATTATTTTTACAATTTGTTCAATAATAAAGAGTGTCCTCTTAAAAATTATGAAAAAATAGTTAAGCAAATGTAATTAAAATTGTCAAAGAAATAACCTGTTAAAGCGGTGACGATTCCCCTTAACTATACAAGAAATCGAACAAGAAATAGTCTGATCACTTTAGCTGTTCACAAAGTAGATGTACTGACAACTAGATATTATATAATTAAGATCATAAAACATACTGCAATACAGTGTGGAATGATGTCATTATTAATTCTGCATCGTCAGTTTTAACTTAATACAGTAGTGCAAACTGCAATGTATTGAAAATGAATATTATTGAAAGACAAAAGTTTTGTCTAGAAATTTTCAAGACAAGACAAGACAAGACTTTCAATGTCTTGTCTTGTCTAGACGGCAACACTAGTGCCTGGCAACTTCAAATTCACACCTAAAATTTCTTTGAGTCTGCACAATGCTCTGTGTTCGAATAAAATTTTCAGTAACTAAAGCACGCTGATTTACTGGAAAATGACCCATAACTGAACAAATTACATGAAATGAGTTTAACAATTACGGGCAACTGTCAGTCGTACGTCAATTATTTTTCATTTCATAGGCTACTCGAATCTGTCGGTACTGATTGCCGGACTCTTTACATATATTATTAAGCCTGCAGTGCCTGTCAAAACGACATTTCGAAAAAGAAAGTAATTTGGTGTGCTTTTATGATAATTAAAGCATTCGTTTTTAAGGGTAAGAACAACTAATTAGGGTATTATTTTGTTCAGAATTTTCAAATTTTCTACCTCGGTAGAATATTACAATCTAGATACATTCTGTTAAAAAACCGTTGAAAACTTTAGATGAATCACCCTACGATTCCATGTGCTATTTAATTTTTTTGATCAAGAAGACATCCTGGCCCTATTTGTGGGAGTAAACTTTTTTATCTCAAAAAGTAGTATCTTGGTTTATGTATTGTAATATTATATTAATGACTACAGAGCAGAAGATTTTTGCCAGACACTGTATATGGGCATTAAACCAGTTGATAATAATTATTAAAAAAAACTCTGGTCGCAGTGCCAAACCCTGCCGACAATATAGTGTATTTGCTAATGCAGGCCTTGTGGCTTTATTATGTAAACTTAAGTTTGTTTTTGGACAAAATAAAAAATTTAACCCCTTAATACATCCCTTAAAATAATATTTTTTTTCTTAATTTCAATAATATTATCAATGCAACCTTTGTACCAAATTAAATACACCCTTCAGTAAGTAAATCACTATCCGCAAACCAGTGTTTTCATAAAATTTTTGTAAGTCCGGCCCTGTTGGCCGATTTTATTAAAATTTTAACAGCACATTTTAATCTTTACTAAAGGGTTAAATTTCAATTTTGAAACGATTCTGAGAATTTTTTCGGTATTTTTGGGCCCAAAAACTTTTTTCAACCCCTAAATACAACCCTTAAAATAGTCCGATCGGGCCCATTTTAAATAGGCTTCGTGCGGTAATGGGTTCCAATGTGTGTACCAAATTTCGTTTAAATCGATTAAGTCTGTCGAGAGTTATCGTGTACACACATATATATATAAATATATATATAAATTTATATATAAATATATATATATACACATACATATATACATAAACATTTTCAAAAATGGTGGCAAACTGTTCAGGAGGGTATGAAACGTCGAGAAATTTTGGTCCGACCCCTAGGTCCCACCATCCGACCGACGCCAATAGTGTATGTGCCATATGGCAAATACACTAATAAACAAGCCGTGAGGTGGGTCGTTTATTAGGACTAAAGTGCGACCCTTGAGGTCCACACGACGAACTTCCCAGTTTGATAAATATTTAATAATAATAATTAAATTAGATATTACACAGAAAAGTAATCATTTTAATCATTAAAACATCAATAATTAAAAAAAAAAAAAAAAAAAAAAAAAAAACGGCTGAACCGATTTTTATAAAATTTATGTCGGATCAAAATGACGTTAACACGCCTCGATTGACACCCTTACGAAGTCGATATAATTTTTTATTCGCGAGATATTGTGTAAAATCTACTTTTTTGGAGGTTATTTGGTTAAGAAAAAAGAACGGCTGAACCGATTTTAAAAAAATTCCTTTCAGATCACATTTACGTTAATACGCGTCGATTGGCACCCCAACGTAGTCGATATCATTTTTCGTTCTCGAGATTTCGTCTTAGAAAGAAATTGACACATACATACGTACGTACGTACGTACGTACGTACATACGTACACACACACACACACACACACACACACACACACACACAGACATCTTTCTAAAAGTAGTGTAAAAATAGTGTAGTGACCTTGAAACATAAAAATTTTTTTTCCTTTTTGATTTCGATTTTCGGACCCATTACAATAACTTCCAATGGGAAGTTAACAATTTAATTGCAAAATCGTTTTTTATTTTTCTTTGGGAACTCAGTTTCGTAATTTATAAAATTCCGTTGTATTTACACAGTTTATGTTAACAATATGTTCTGCCTCTCATATAAAAAAAGCGAAAAATGAGACTTTTTCTTAAAATGCAGAGAAATTTTTTTTTTTAAAAACAAAGTGAGGAATGATAAAGTTTACTTCTTCAAGGCGAGAGTAGATTTAGTTTGGCTTTATTTAAAGACAAGCCTGATAGCAGTTGTCATTCATATCCGCGAAGATGAACGACGGAAATAGTCCGAAGCGGAATGGCTGAAATTGAACATATTTTTTACGTATATAAAACTGATGGTGCGCAAATTTTATTAAATGTGATATCGATATAGGAAGCGAGAACAAAAGCAAAGAGAAAGCTGTGAAAAAGGAGAATAGATAAAATGTGTCATACAACTGTTATTAAACCTATTCTGATATGATCGCATGATAAAATGATTATAAAAAGCATATTTTAAAACTGTCTCTCTAAGAGGTAATGTAATATTAGGTTCAGTAAATGTTTTTCAGTTTGGAAAGCTTTTTTGAATTATGAAACGAATAATATATTATTTTTGATGGTTACGTCTGTATCAACAACGTGTTGTATACCCACAATTTTTTTCAAAATTTTCTCGTCCACTTTCTTTTGAACAATATTACATAGAACAAGCAAATTTGAGATGCATTTATGAAAGCCAAACCACTACTTTTTTAGGGAAAAAAATTATGGCAAGTGAGGTCGTGATGTTTTATGTAGAAGATCATTAGATTCTTTATAAGCATTATATGTACTCCAAGTAGTCATTTAACCGTGCATTTTGGGTAGGCAACGATTCGTAGGGGGGTCAGTGATGGTTTTAAAATTGAGTTTTCAGGACGAGCGTGCTCCCATTTGTATGCCATCTTGAAAATAGCGGTGTAATAGTTTTTTGCTGTATCTTCGTAACCGTAAATCCCGAAAACTCAGTTTTAGACTCACTACCGACCCTCCTACGAATCCTTAAAAGCAATCGCTTCCTACCCAAAATGCACTGATAACCTTTTTTCGCCCATTTAACTGCACTAAAAGTTTTAGAAATAATTTCAAAGTTTAGAATGTTTAAGCTTTGGAGCTTATTCATCAACAAAAAGTGCTATTTTAGTTCCCATAAAGAATCTCAAATTTAGTTGTTCTACCTAAACATTTTCATCCAAAAAATAGCACCAAGTGGAAACTTGTAACAAATATAATACATTTTTTTAGGTTCTCTGAAATATAGGAGCTTTAAAGACGTTATCTGATAATACAAAGATTTCTGATTAGATATCAATTTGTTGTATTATGATAGAATCAAGTTATGTAAGTTTTAAAATAATAATTAATAGATAAAAATGTTAATAAGATACTTATAAATATAATTTTATCAAAAAAAAAATGTATCTCTGAAAATGACAGTAATAATAACCAATATGAATAAGTTTTAAACAAATTAACTTTATTTTGTCATAGTCCTTACTAATTTTGATGCTAAAATTGAATAAAAAACGGTAGGAGATTAATTTATATCTAAATTTTTTATTTCACTGAAATTCCCTTGAAATCCTGTATGCACTTTTTTGCATTTTTTATATATTGGCTCTCCATGCGACTGTAAAAAAAATAAATCTGTATGATAAATGACTAGCAGCGTCATAATGAATAATAAAAACTGTGTAAATACCTACACGTTATATATATTTTCAATTTTTAATAATATAGAAAAATAATATGTCTCTGTTAAATTTATTGATGCGCTATCCTTTAATATAAATACTATAACGAATACAATTCAAACTATAGCATAACATTATAAATCAGTTTTGTAAGCTTTCATTCTACCAGCATTAAGCGTTATTAAACATTCTATTCATTTGGCATTTTTTTACTAAGAATTAATAAAATAATAATAATAAAGAATCAATTACAGGGTTAGCAGGAACTGGTGCCAAATCAAATTTTTGTTGTCTTATTATTTTTATTAACGAATTGAAAATTCGGTTGATACGTTTACTAGTACTTGTTTTAGTAACCCCCGACAAAAAAGGGGGTGTTGTAAGTTTAATCTATACTAATATTATAAAACTGAAGAGTTTGTTTGTGTGTTTGTACGCGCTAATCTCAGGAACTATCAGTCCGATTTGAAAAAAAACATTTTTTTTTGTTAGATAGCCCGTTTATTGAGGAAGGTTATAGGCTATTCGAGTTTCTTTAAATTCAACCTTAAAGGGGGTAAAACGGAGGTGTAGGAGATTTTGACTATCATTACTAATATACTATACTAATATTATAAACTGTAGGCAAGTACGCGAAGCGAGAACAACGACAGGCGACTTCGCTTCGCAGGGGTAAATTTCTTGCGGGGGGATAATAAATCATAAATTCTTATCTCTGGAACTTCTGCATCGATTCTAAAAATTCTTTCACTAATAGAAACCTACACTATCCCTGAGTGATATAGACTATATTTTATATTTAGTAGATTTCGTGTCCATATTTATATAATTAAAGTAGTAAATTCGCAGGTATGTGGACAGTAAATAATAAAACAAACAGTTTTTTTAAAAGTACGACGTTTAGTTTATTGATTTAAATTTTTTCAAGTACTTTTAAATCAATAAAAGAAACGTCGTACTTTTAAAACTGTCTGTTTTATTATTTACTGTCTACATATATGCGAATTTACTACTTTAACTATATTTTATTGTAACGAAACGAAGAGCACCATTTGAAATCTGCAAACATTATGAAATGTTGATCGCGCAGCCTTGAGCCCATGGAATATTCTGGCGTGGCAATGATGAAGAAAGCGCCAGCCTTGACACTAGAAGGCTATATATACAGATGATTCGATTATTGTATTCATTCTAATCTGGAAAGTCGACGAGAGAGGATCTGCGAAAAGTGATAGATAAATACCAGCGATAAATAAATAGTGAACATAAGTTGTATTTGGAACGTAGAAGAAGTGGTTCGAACAAATAGTGGACAGAGTGGACATAGTGGACAGCGGTTCGGGCAAATAGTGAACAGAGTGGACATAAGTCGCCATTTTAATTTTGGTCTCAAGTTGGAAGTCAAGACGAGAAAAATTGTTGTTACTCTATGTTTTTCGTTTCGGGAACAACACTAATAACACCATATTTTAATTTAAAAAAATAATATCTTGACAAATACAAAACAAATTTTGAAAATATAAAGATAAAACAGTTGACCGAAATATGCTTGTCTAAGAAATTTTTCATTTAGTTTTTATATTTTGCTGGACGTGCAATAATTTTTATATAAAAGTTTCATACTTCATCTCAATGAATCTTAGATGAATGACGTTTTGTTTAAGGTTATTATGGTTTTGTGTGAGACTGTTTGGGTTTCAAAACCTATAGCCGCGCAGGACTTTTTGAACACTTGTTATACAGGGTGTCCGGATTTCAAGTGTAGATAGGACATTTACATGGGAAAATGGTTTTTCTTAATTTCCTGCTTTCCTATACATTTTACAGATAAAACATACTTGGCAAAAATGAAAAGAATTCATGTGTGGAATAAGATGGTAGGTATTTTTTTAAGATTTTTTGTTTTTTAGAAAATTTGTATTTTAACTCTACCATCGTAAAATAATACCTTAAATATCCTGACTAATACTCATAATAACTTTTTGTTAATTTTATCCATAGAATACGTTGGTAAAGTCAGAAAACAAATTAAAAAAAAACTATTTTTTTTAACTTTTATCGACTTTTATTTATTAAAAAAATTATTATGAATATGAGTCAATAAAAAATAATTTCCTATTATGTAAACCCTAAGTATGTATGAAATTATCATTATTAAGGAAGCGTATTCTAACAAATATTCATAATAATTTTTAGGTACCTAAATTTTAGCTACAGCTTACATTGGTAATAAAAAAATTTCAAAAAGATTGAAAAAAATAGGTTTCTCAATTTTTTGAATTTGTTTTTAAATTTGTATTCTGTTTTTATCAACGTAATCTACTAATAAAATTGACAAAAAAGTTATTATGAGTATTTAAGGTACTTATTACGATAGTAAAGTTAAAATACAAATTTTCAAAAAAAAAATCTTAAAAAATAGGTACCATCTTATTCCACACATGAATTCCTTTCATTTTTGCTAAGTATGTTTTTTCTGTAAAATGTATAGAACAGGAAATTGAGAAAAACCATTTTCCCATGTAAATGCCCTATGTACACTTGAAATCCGGATACCCTGTATACCTAGTATGTACATTTTAATATTAAAATTTATAATACATGTACCTACATGAAAACAAAAAGTAAAAAAAAAACTTTTTAACAAAAAAAAAAAAAACGCGTAGCTTTTAATTTACGTAGAGCAAATTGTATTTCCAGTTTTGCAGATGGGTACTTTTATAGTCATATAAATTGATTTTTAAATACTGTTCTGTATACCTATATGTTCATGCAGGCAAATTATTAAAAAGCGGGATAAAGGATTTCTATAAAAATTGAAATTATATGTAATTAAAAGTAACTTTTCAATTTTAAATTGATTCAAAACTTACTATTGTTTTAAATTTTTTTTCTGAAAATTGGAGAAGACAGCTTCATGTAATGGTTTGCGTGTTGGCCTATGGATCAGACTGTCGTGGGTTTGAATTTTGTAATATCATTTTGACCCAGCTATAAAAAAAATTGATGATACTCACTAAATAACTTTCTATTTTCGGCCACCCCCAAAGGATATCCTCTTGGATAGATAGATATTTGCATATACTATATTTGCATATTTATTATACATATGTGATTGTGGGTATATGCATACAATTGGACATACCTTTAAAATAATTGGCACTGATGATCTCAGCTGTCCATCGTCTATAATCTACATTTAAGTAAAAATTAGATGGGATCATTCCGGAATCTTCCTGAACATAATGGAGTCGAAATCATTAAAATCGGTAAACCCCTCAAGAAGTGAAACCTGAACGAACGTACAAAAAAATTATAAATATAGGCGTATTGATAACCTCCTTTTTTGATGTCAGTTAAAAATTAAATTTAAAAAAAATGGAAAATTTATAGTTGTATCTCTGAGAGGGTGCACTTTTGTATAGAGGGATAATTTAGTCCCCGTTTTTACAGTCACCCCATATACTTCAATTTTTTTAGATACCTATATGTAAAACTAATTATTTTGATTGTTAAATTGTGGCGTAAGGATCAAATTAAAAACGCAATTACAGTAATTGCGTTATTAATTGATCTTTACGCCACAATAATAATCTTTGATATCATCAGGATCACACAAATTCTGCTAACCTAGCAGATTTTTAATAAATAATTATTTTGATATTTATTCATAACTAATCGCTGCCTCTGAATCTGATATGCGATTTAAAAATGCTACACAATATCCTTAATGCCTACCTATATTTTTTATTTTTGGAGCATTGGCAATTTTTTCCACTAAAATGTCTTTGGAAACTTTAGCATATCATCCTTAACGTGTAGAGTTTTCCATCAGATATCGTTTTGTTTATATTATAAGCTTACTGAAAATCAAGTTTTCAAAGCTTCAATGATATTATTTAGGGACACCTGTATAAACATACTATTCCGCTAAACAATACGGTATTTAAACAAAATTTATGACCCAAGTAGTTAATCCTAATTTTAGTTTAGTTGTTTTATGTGGTACACATACATATTATATATACAATTAACACTTTCTACAATTCTCATTTAATGTGAGTTATATAATATGTATGAATGCACTATACGGATTCCGGATATGGATACGGTGTGTTCAGGTAACAACATATTTAATTTACTTACATATTTTGTGTATCATATTTGTAATTCCTGTCCACCCTTCTGTAATAAAATAGTTGTCACTTTTTAATTTACATTATTTGTTTAAGGCTAGGCTTCAAGGGTCTTTGTTCATTTTAGTTCCTTCAAGAGATTTGTTTACATGTTGTATAAATCGCACACTTGATCCATAATGGTTTATTAAATTATTTATTTATTTATTTATAAGGTTTCGTAATTAATAATATTTTTCTTTTTCCAAGTCGTGTCCTTTTTGAGAAATCTATACAACTTATTTTTTGTGCAAAAGGATGCAGCTAGTTTTTTTTAATATTAATATGTTGATGTGTAAAATAACTGACATTATTAAATAAAGTAAAAGTTCATTTTGAAAAAAAAAATACAAAAGCGTAAACTTGTAGTATAGACTTATCATAAAAAGCTATAATTCTACAAAATTTGGAGAACAACGGCACTTTTGATACTAATGCCATATTTTTTTATTATTCACTAAATTCTAAAATTGAGTAGTTTCTAAAGTTCCAAACTTCTACCAGCTGCTGACTAGGTAGGTTTTGTCAAAATGAGCTCTGACTGTTTTGTTTTCATAAATTATATTCAATAAATTAATCCTGTGCCAAATTTCAGCTTTTACAAAACACTTGACTTTTTTACACCTTTCAAAGCGCCCCGACGCTGACCTGCTGACTGCAGTATATTTATTTACACCCTAAGTACTATCTAAGTTCAAAATATGTACAAAGCCTTTAGAAAGCACTTTTGGATACATTTTTGTTAGGAGGCTTTCATTTGGTTTACTCATAGAAATCACCCTGTGAAATTTTTCCCCGACGCCATGAATCATCCTGTGTATTGTATCACTGAAAGTATTACACTTTTTTGTTTTCGGGTTCGTAGCGAAAGAAATCACTAAAAGGTCACTCCTATAAGCTTCTAAAATGACATCTTTATATTATCGTGTTCTTTGAGCGGTTGAATGGTACGGTTGAGTTTTTATAACAAAATTATATACTTTAAGAAAAGGATACTGATTATGCCAAAAAAATACTAATAAAAGATACAAAATAAATAAGACCACTGATTTACAAAATGTCTATGTATAATAAAACAAATATCAACAACAATAGTTATTTTTTAAAATATAACTGTATTTTCTTTTGGCTGCAAAGACTAACAAGAAAAATATTTTAAAGATAACATACCTATTACACTGAAATCTATGTCTTCAAATATACAATAAACCTTACTTTACTTCAGAACGATTACTATATTATAATTTTTTGGCCTTTTTATTGCATTTTAAATTTTATTTTTATATGCATTTGTAAAGGGCCCGGCAATCAGTACCAGCAGATCCGAGTAGCCTATGAAATGAAAAATAATTGACGTACGACTGTCAGTTGCCCGTAATTGTTAAACTAATTTCATGCAATTTGTTCAGTTATGCGGGTCATTTTCCAGTAAATCAGCGTGCTTTGGTCGTTGGAAATTTTATTGTAACACAGAGCATTGTGCAGACTCGAAGGAATTTTAGGCGTGAATTTGAAGTTGCCAGGCACGGAAGAATACCAAAACGGGACACAATTTTGAATTGAGTGGGTCAGTTCCGAGTGCATGGTAGGGTCCACGAACACTTCAAGATCTGAAATTAGAAATATTGAAATATTGAACCTGATTGATGACAAAGACTAATGGAAAACTTTCTAGAAAGATGCCAAGAATGTTTAAACTGCAATTTGGCTCACATAAGGGATGTTATTTTCAAAAAAATAGCTTAAATTAATAAATTGCAGATACCGAAATTAAAAAGAAAGTCGTTGTTATTTCTCACATTTCAACAATAACCATATACGAGGTGGTTTAAAACCACTAGTATTGATTGCCGAATCCTTTATTAAGTGTACCTACTATTTTGTGTGATAAACTCTGCAGTTTCTCGCTTGCTTTTGAGAGTAATTATAAGTACCTTTATATTTATTTGTTTGATTGTAGTCATGCCAAAACACCGAAAAGTGATTTTTTGTCTACTTAGTTTACTTTCCGACTTCGTGCATCAAAGCGCCACCTTCTGGTCTTTATACACAAATAATTAGAACAAACGTTTTGCCTTACTTCGAGACGGTAATATTGCAAAGTAAATGTGCTTTTCCACCAACCACGCAAAAAGTTTGCAAACATTTGCAAATGTTTGTGAATTCGATGTAATATTTGCAGTGGAAACGGCGATGATGCGCAATCAACAAATGCCTGCGAATGTTCGCAAACGTTTGTCACTGTTCGGACCGAAGTCAGTACATCAAAGGGAATTCGTTGTTCGTGCTGTTGTGTGCCTGTTTAGTGCAGAGTTTTTCAGTGGAAATACTTTAAAACAAAATGTTGCAAGTATTTGAAAATGTTTGCAAACGTTTGCAGCAAATTATTTTTTCATGGATAGGCACCTTAATATTTTTTTATAGAATATTGTTCATTTTTTGGCTAGCTACGATCTTGACCTTTGGGCAGTAAATAAATTGTAACATATTGTATTAAGACATGGGTAGTTAATGAAGAGACCTTTATTAAATCATGTGGGCTGCGATAAAACAGATACGTGGGCTTATATTCACACCCTGAAGATGATAGAAACAATGTATAAATACATAAAATAACGGGTGTTGATTTGTTTGTTTATGATCGTCCACTGACTTTGGGTGTTGGTCCGATTTCAAAAGAAATAATTTCGAATATGTATTTTGATTCATAATACGTCACGTCCATTGTATCTGGTTTAATACGAATCTAAATTATGCTTTTATTGTCTATAACCTTTTAAGTAGAAAAAATATTTTAGTAGAGTATTGTTTATAGAGAATATTTTTGCAATAACTTCCAGACAAAAGCTATAATTCAAATAAAATTTTACATACATACTCTCCTCCCTAGGGACAAGTTTATGAAGATAGTTTCGATAAGACCAACCAGTGGTGTACAATAGGGTCACATCTGCATTATTTCAAATAAAATAGTATGCCACTGTAATTTTTCGATGTTCTTTTGTTATTTATCAAATTCTTTGTTCAATTCGGGGCAATATTTGCTTCTACCGAACAAAGATTGAGGTCTTAGTTCCAGAAATAATTAGACTTTTATAAAAACGTGCTAATTTGAAATTGGCCAATTTTTTTTTAGTGGGCCATGGAGTTTTTTTTAATCTGGTTCCTGGTGTAGGGCCTATATCCTGGCCGCCTCGCTCCCCGACCTAAACATCCTGGACTACTTTGTTAGGGGTTACATCAAAGAAAAAGTCTACAGCACCCCTGTGACAACCCATGACGAGCTGATCAAAATACTTGCGCGGAGCTGAGACAAAATCAAGAAATGATGACAGATGCTGTTAACTCATTAGTTCGCCGTTGTCATTAATGCATAGAGGCAGATGTGATGCATTTTAAACAGTTGATTTAATTTGATAGCAAAAATTATGATTTTCAGAAGTTATTGCAAAAATGTTTATTTCTTTTGTAAATTTTGACACCCTGTATCTTTTTTTTGAAGCGAGATCGAGAGCGAGATAAAGGCATATAATATGCACTTTTCTGAATTAGGACGACTGGGGAATCTACCATTAAAGTTTGACCGATTAAGCCTGAAGCACTCTGTATAACTACACTAGGTACTTTTCTATTTTTTATGGGAATTACCTTCTTATATACTTCTTTCAGAGGCGCTTATAGTTGCGTAGTTAGTACAATCTATCACTTAGGGGTATTAAAAAAAAGTATAATATATAACAGATTTTCCATGGTTCAGAACGTGTCACTAATCATAAATTCAGAGCACCCAGGCGAAGTCGACCGGGACCGCTAGTATAATATAAAAAACTCGGGTCGCAGTGCCAAACCCTGCCGACAATATAGTGTATTTGCTAATACAGGCCTTGTGGCTTTATTATGTGAACTTAAGTTTGTTTTCGGACAAAATAAAAAATTTAACCCCTTAATACATCCTTTAAAAAAATATTTTTTTTTCTTAATTTCAATATTATTATCAATGCAACCTCTGTACCAAATTAACTACACCCGTCAGCAAATAAATCACTAATCGCAAAGTAGTGTTTTCATAAAATTTGTAAGTCCGGTCCTGTCGGGCCGATTTTGTTAAAATTTTAGCAACACATTTTTATCTCTACAAAAGGGTTAAATTCCAATTTTGAAACAATTCTGAGATATTTTTCAGTATTTTTGGGCCCATAAACTTTTTTCAACCCGTAAAAACTACTCTTAAAATGGTCCGATCGGGTCCATTTTAAATAGGCTTCGTGCGGTGATGGGTTCCAATGTGTGTACTAAATTTCGTTTAAATTTTCAAAAATGGTGGCAAATTGTTCAGGAGGCTTTGAAACGTCGAGAAATTTTGGTCCGACCCCTAGGTCCCGCCATCCGACCGACGCCAAATTATTATAGTGTATGTGCCATATGGCAAATACACTAATAATAGGTAAAGTACATTAATCAAATTAAGTCGCTTTTACTGCCTAAAGTTCACTAAATGACAACCTAAAAGAAATGCGAATGTTGAGACTTGCTGAAAAACGGAAAAGAAAATTTCTTTATTGTTATTCTTTAGTCATTTTGTGTTGATAAATGAAAGTGTATTAAATAAACAAGCCAAATTGACCACAATAAGGTAACTTAGTTCAAAGAGAAAATAGAAGATACACGTAAGTTAACCAGATCTCAGTTTAAAGCTAACCATTCCTGTGAATAACCAGGAACAACAGTTTAGAAAACCGCCAAAGCGCTAGCGGTCAGTGACAGCTGGCCTTCATGTAACGTTTGATCAAATATGATTGTATAGTGTGTGTTGTATGCGTTGCCTGCTTACTTGAAACTACTTTGTTGAACAGCTACAACAACTTTGCGGATTTTTTAAGACGGGTTGTCCATTAACACCCTAAAGTGATACAGATATTCAGAGAGCAGACTGCTATTAGAACAAACATAAGATATTTTAACAAATTGCAAGGGATTATATTATGATTAGAAAAAAACTAGAGTGTGGTTTTATGAAACCACGGTGCAAGTGAAACTTTTTTGCCGTAATCCAAACGCTTTTAACCTGAAATTGCCGATATAATTTTGTCTACGTAATTTTGGTAAACTAATTTGAACCCTGATCAGTATATGGAGACGAACGCAAGAATCCAGATTCGATCGTTGATGGACAATGGATATTTGATGTATTACTCTATACTGAATATTCGTACGATTTTAGTTATTATGTAGACGTACAACATAGTTTTGAACATAAACATCGCTGATTTTCGATGAGTACTGGTCTGGTCGACTATCACGCTTGTATGCAGCCGTACAATATAGTTATGATCATAACGTTCACTTCAAATACACATCATAAACTATTTTTTGACATTATACAGGGTGCTGAATTGCTTTGCGGGTAATAGGGATTTAACCCGTAAAATCAAACTATTGCGATTTCCTGCTTCCCTAATTATTTTAGGAAAAATATCTTCGGATAAAAGTTTTAGAACATAAAATTCTGCATCTAAATCATCAAACAAAATTAATTTTGCATGCTTTGTAACGGCAGAAATTTGATATGAAAAATGTCAAAGTTACCTCAAAAACAGATAGCGATAGCCATGGAACTTGAACAAAATGATGACGTTTTAGCTGTCAGAATAATTTCTAATCATTTTGCTCAAGTTCCATGGCTATCGCTATCTGTTTTTGAGGTAATGTTGACATTTTCATATCAAATTTCTGCCGTTACAAAGCATGCAAAATTAATTTTGTTTAATGATTTAGATGCAGAATTTTATGTTCTAAAACTTTTATTCGAAGATATTTTTCCTAAAATAATTAGGGAAGCAGGAAATCGCAATAGTTTGATTTTACGGGTTAAATCCCTATTACCCGCAAAGCAATTCAGCACCCTGTATACAAAAATTAATTAAATTATAAAAAACGACCTAAAACGAGTACCTAACTAATCGGGTTTTTTTAAAGTTTTGATTTAATTTGTTTTGAACTCTTTAAACTAAAATCTATAGCTATGAGCCAATTCTACTCTTTTAAACAAGATAAACTGCATAAAAATCGGACCACCCGTTAATAAGCCAACACACACAATATTCCAATACGTGTAATTTGTGACAAACTTTGAAAACGGAGAAAAAATAAGTGATAATAAAACAATGAGACTTAGTTTCAAGCGGTGCAGTAAACAAAAAAACAAACTTTTCGAGCCCTTATATTATAACCCTCTGAGTTGCAGTTGAAGAGGTGAAAAACGTCGAAAAAGTTCTTTTAAAAAATATAGGTTAAACAAATACTCTCGCACGCATAGGAATACCAAACAGGTTCTAGGAATGTAGGTACTCAAATTTTCAAAATTTGTTTACACGGAAGTAAGGGAAAATATGATTAAATAGATTATAAAAAATCGTATTTTTAGACTGTTTAGTTTCATATTCCGCTTCATTTCATGATAATAAAACTCAATTCAAAAACTGACAAAAACTAATGATTACTATAAGCATGCTATTATCAGTTTCTGCATTATAATAAAATCTTTGAACTAGGTACAAGTATTTTACCACAAATCACAAACTTTGTGGACTGTTTGCACATCGTTACCGATAGATTAGTTTATATCATAGTTAATTAGAGAGTCTTTAATATAATAAACTGGTTACGAGATAGCAACCTATCAAACGCCATTAATCTTCAAGATAGCAATCAGTGATCGGGGTCCGTTCTGCATCGAAAAGAGACATAACAAGATCATTGCAGCCCTATAACTGATGAGCTCTGCGTCAAAAAAGCGAGTCTCTCTTCTGGAATTTTGAAAGGAAATGCCAAACAAGAGTGCAGACAGCACATTTAATACATTAAAGTCATGTGTGGTTGGTCATTCAGTTATAGCGCCTGAAGTCGCTCGTTATTCTATACAAGACACAAAGAGCGTCTAACGTGCTGTATACTTTGATAACTCTCCTATGTACGAATAAAACCAGAATATTAGGTATGTTGATTGTGCTTTAGAAGAACTACTACAACAAATAGCGAAACTGCCGATCGGAAACTTCCATTACTGGTATCAATTTTAGTAGCTGATCTAGACTTTATTATTTTTATTGTGTAATAATTATAATACCTAAATAAATATTGGACTAACAGCTTATATTATTAATCTTTTAAAAAAGGGCCAAATCTTTGGTTCACTTTTACACTAGCATCTCTTCGTTGATGATGTCATACTTGTCTAAATAAGTAGCTTAGCAAAAAATTTAAATTGGAGTAAGCCAATTTTTTTTGTTCTTGGCCCAAGTCATATATGTTACAAAAGTTAGCAGCGCCACATTGTCGATTGATGAAATTGGTGATATGGGAATTATGGGCCATTTAAGGGCTAATTTGATGTCCCTGTTTTTTAATTTAGTGCTCTTACCCTTTTAGACAAAATCTTTGGTTTAGTAAAAGTTAGCATGGTCACGAGGCCGAATGATAAAAATAATGGTACGAGATATAAGAGCTAATTTAATGCCTCTAATTTAAATTTAAGAATATTGCCCTTTCCGTCAAAATCTTTGACTAATTTTAATACAGTGGAAGTACGGGTTACTCATAGTGGAGGCGCGGGTCACACATAGTGGCTCCTCAAGTTAGCTTCTCAAGACCCCTCAATTCTTACTGTTTTAATTTCGTCATTCGGTTATGCGCCCCGTCAGCTTGAGACTACTTACTGAAAATCGCGCGCTGCCTTTTAGTTTAGGTTACAACTTTGGCGCTAATTTACATAATAAGCAAGTTATGGATCTGACCGATATGTCATTTGAGAGCCCTAAAATAGCCCATAATTTGAACATGATTATGTTTCGTTCTTATTTTTACGTTATCATATTGTATTAACGTTAAACTTCATACATTTAGAAAAAACCAAATCCTAACGGAAACCTGCGCACAAAAACTGGTGGGAGAAGTAATCAGTGGTGTACGCAAAACAGATTCTGACGCACAGACGTAGGTAAATCAATTTTTCTTTAATAAAACAAACTTTTAATAGTTCTTTTGTTGAAATAAGATAGGAAATAAAATGTTAGTAAACATGCATAACTGATAAATAACGCACTTCAAACACAATTCAATACTTGATTTTTAACAGCATATAGGGAATATAACCTAAACGGTGAACACTGAATGACAACATGTACACATAAACTGGCGCAACCCTTCAAAAACAGAATAGACCAGTCCGAACCAAATCTGGTTTCTGCGCATGAGCCGGTTAAGTTTTCTCTAAATGTATGAACTCTACATACACTATGTGTGACCTGCGCCTCCACCATAAGTAACCCGCACTTCCCCCGTATAAAATATAATCAAGGATTTTGACGAAAAGGGCAAGACCCCTAAATTTAAATTAGGAACATTAAATTAGCCCTTAAATCTCATACCATTATTTTCATCATTCGGCTTTGTGACGCTGCTAATTTTTACTAAAGCTAGCAGCACCACAGATTTTGTCTAAAAGGGTAAGAGCCCTAAATTTAAATTAGGTGCATTAAATTAGCCCTTAAATAGCTCATAATTTCCATACCAACAATTTCGTCATCCGGTAATGTGGCAATACTAACTGTTGTAACGTAAGTTTCGCTCGCTCGTTTAGCATAAAGTCACACAACATTTTTAGAGGATAAAAATGTACTTTTTCCACCTACACTAGTCTACGTAGTCTACAAATATTCTTGAATTTAAAGTGATGTCTACGCAGGGAAATATTTAATTATATTTATTATACCGTACCAAAAAATTTGACACTAAAAAGCATATTCAACAACGCAACAGTCTGTAATTTGTGACGTTAGATTTTGTGCCATCTTTAAAGATGGGACAGATTTTACTAATTTTCCACAAGTCAGGAAATGTACAAGATTTTAGACATTATTGAATATTTACTCTAGAGGTTCTACTATAGAACTTCTGCGCATGCTTTAAATAAATAAGGTGGCAATCCACCAGGACCCACAGACTTTTTAGGTTTCAAACATTTTATTATTGTAGATAATATGTCTATATATTATATTAAGTCACATTTAGTAATTTATTTACACCGACTTCTATTTAAATGTCGTATCAATTTTCTTTTTAAATTATTTTTTTAATTTTTTACTTTAAAGAAGTACCTACCTATATCTTTAAATAAATAATATAAAAAACTATCGCACAAAATAAGTGAAAAAACTATACAAATAGAATTTTCTCAACAGCATAATATGAGCATAAGTATACAATACACAATCGCTTGCCTGGACTGGATCTACTAAAATGAGAAAGGTGTTTCGTAGTTGTTCGGAGCTTCTCTTTACTTGATCTCTCTTGTGCGATTCGCGTCTTGCTTAGACATTATCTTGTTGGTACTATTGACTTCGACGGTAAAATTTATATTAATATTTGCAAAAACATTCATTCTTTGTAGGAGCTACTTACTTCACACTCTTTTGGTTAAGAACTTGCGGATTTTGGATTTTTCCCATTTGTCTAGACTCTAGATGAACTATATAAATCTGCCAACTTTTAACTCTTCAGCTCAGATGCGGACTGGCCAGGGCCGCTGGAGCACAGAGTTCGAGAAATCCAGTGCCTTCCCATTTTCCAATCCCAACAAATAACAAATTACGCAAATATTTTTCTCGGGCCCCTACAAGTGTTAGCATCTCTGAAACAATATGGCCAGTCCGCGCATGCTTCAGCTTATCTGAAAGTCTGATAGAATTCCGCATAGATTTTCTGCTTTATATGATTTCACTTTATTAATTATGAGATTCAGATAATTGTCGCAAATTGTGTTTACGTTCACAAAACTGTAATATTGTCGATAAACTGTATAGATGCAGTGGTGCGGTGTAAGAGAATAACTTACCTAATGCCCTCCTGGCTGTACGGCACGCTAGACGGCTGGTCGACTGACGGCTTACAGTTGATCCGAACGGTTGGTTGAGACTGAGCCCTCGGGGATTGCAGCTGAGCGATGTGCCACTAAATCTGACTTAATGTAGCCGGCCGATATCGTAGTCACACCAGTACCACAATATGTATGCTGTTGTTTTGTTGGCTTGCCCATAGAAAACGATCGCATTGAACGATTTGTTCTTGTTAGCCATAGACAAGCTGTTCAAAAATAATATTTTTTTGCTTACAGCCGAGCGAGCGAAGCGAGTAAGGTTTTATCTTTTGACTATTCGTCTTGTTTGGTTGCATATCTGTTTGTTCCGCGATTACGGACAAATGCATGAAAAAATTTCAAGAAGATTTGGCAGTAAAGTTCTTTAATCCTAGGCCGAATGATGTATATAAATAATTTTCGTGATCGAAATATTCTCGTATGTCAAGATGTTTGAAATGTTCATAAATGCGTTATAAAAACAAACCAAGACAACAGCCCGGGCGAACCTCCACTAGTTGTCCCCTACCCTCTTGTTGATTTTACAATATGTTAATTAGGGTGGGTCACCTTAAAAAAATTCTCACCAAATATGAGCTCTTAATTTTAATAGGAAGATCCTCCGCATCACAGTTTTTTATTTTTTTCTCAGTCCAATAGAAAAAAATTCATACCTCATCATTAATTGATTGTACAGAAAAATGTTTTAAGAGAATTTTGTAGGAAATTTAATGCTCTACAAAAAAGGTATCTTATATTTTTTCCGTAAACCTCACCATTTGAAAGATATTGAAGATTTAATTTTGATTATTTTAAGACCAATTTCATTTTTGTTTATGAATTTTATAACTCGACAATAAATGACTATTATAAAATGCACAATACAAATTTTTGTAGGAAATTAACTGCTCTATAAAAATGGTCTCTTATGTTTTGGCGATTAAATTAAGCGTTCAAAAGATATTAATCAGTACACATTAAAGTTTGATGATGAATATCTTTTGAACGCTTAATTTAATCGCCAAAATATATTGGACTGAGAAAAAAATAAAAAACTGTGATGCGGAGGATCTTCCTATTAAAATTAAGAGCTCATATTTGGTGAGAATTTTTTTAAGGTGTTAGCAACCTATTTTTCCGTGTCACTTGTAAAAAAAAAAAATAATTGATTTTTTTGACCCACCCTAATGTTAATATTTTTGATCAAAAAGTCACAATCAAAAATTAATATTGCAGCTGATAGTTGGAGCTGTTTTTTTGCTTAATGATAAATGATAGCTATACAGGCTAGGATTCATGACGTCGGGGAAAAACTTTACTGTGTGATTGCTATGAGTATTTTAAATAAAAGTCTTCAAATAAACATGTGTCCAAAAATGCTATCTAACGAAACTGTAGCCTCTGAAAGTTTATTACATACAACACTAATCAATCAGTCAAATATATCGCGTTCCCTATGAGCAGTTGCTAGAACGATTATAGAACGCCGCAAATGAAATAAGAAGTGACCCTGTAGTGCTGCTTCGTGTCAGAGATTCACTCATCCGACATTGCCATCTTTACATTCGTGCCGAAGGAGGACATTTTGAAGACTTAAATTATACCTTAAGATTGTCTTAAAGTTGTACACATAATATAACATGTAATAAACTTTGAGGGGTTACAGTTCTGTTAGAAAGCATTTTCGGACACATGTTTATTTGAAGATTTTTATTTGAGTTACTCATTAGAATCACCTTGTGAAATTTTTCCTATGAATCACCCTGCAGTACATAATCATATGGATACTATAAAAGTTTACACCTGTATCATCTAGTTACCGGTTTTTTTAATTTTTTCATATTTCAATTTGGCTTTTGATAGTAATGTATCAATTATTAAGGTTATACATATTAAAAATTAAATAAAAAAATTATTATCAAAACACCTCAATTGTTTGTTATACAATCCAAATTTCTCAATATTTTTCAATTAAAACTTAAAAAGTTATCTGATAATGTTTGATACTAGCAAATTCCTTTCGCCAATCTTGCAATGATTATTCTTTTTATTTATCGTTTAAATAATTTCGAGGCATTTAAACGACAATTATTTCCTTTGACATTTACATTTACCTATTAAAAACTGTTGCTAAGCTACCGACCTTTTGTAAACTTACGCTGAAAAACTTAAGTGTAAACTTTATAAAGTCCGCGACTGTACATATTGCACTACTGATAAATAATTATAACAACAACGATTTGAATCTTATTAAAAGAACAATTTTAATTTAATTTTATATTATTTTGTACAAAATCAAAATACGCTTTACGTTTAATAATTGGAGCAAAGATTAAGCTCATCGTCTAATTATGATCCAACCTGTTCTGTGTAGAATTTACAATATTTTAATATAGTCATTAGTCATACTATTACAATGCATTACAGTTTTCTGGCTCGGCTAGTTTCAACACAAGATAACTTCTTTTGTATTGGGATCCGTCAAATGAGCATATGACATCTAGTGGCAGAAAATTGTACTCAAAACGAGGGAAAATTTTACATGCTAACAGTGCAAATTTGTCGTGAAATTGTTTATTACAAAAATAAAAGAAGTAAAATAAACAAAAAAGTTTATCGAAAATGGAATTCGCGACGTTTTCTAATATCATGGCAATAAACATCATCAGATATTGCCTTGTAAAACTTACTTTACAGCGAATTATTTTCTAATGAAATGTGGAAAAACTGTATTTATGAATTAAAAAAATATTTTATATTAATAATAAGATGTACTCATTATCATATTGTATTGACAAAACTAGGACTAATTATGTGTAGGTATACAAATATTTAGAATTATGTGTTACATTATTCACATAACCCAGCCTTAAAGGAGCATTGAACGGATGATTAATTTTGTGGACATTTTCTTTAATTTTAATGTTTTTAAGCAATATGCCGTAAAGATTACTACTTTTGACAGTTCATTTTTCATCCATTTTTTCTCGTTATATTTCCGATATTTGAAAATATGTTCGGCTTTGAGAATTCGTTCTCCTTCAACGAAATTCCTTTGTTTAGGATTTCTACTACCGGCCCAATCACAAATTGCACTTATATATTTTATCATTTCTTATCACTTTGAAAATTACAAAATTACTCGCAAAAGTATACCCCGTATATGACATTCCCCCCTGCGCCATGTTTTTAAGCTTCACCCATCTGACGGATCCCAATAGAATATCTTTTTTTTTATTTCAAAACAAAACAAAACGTGCTTCGACTACTATATGATCATTAGCACTACTGCCTAACGGCATCTTACATAATATACAATGATACAATACACATATTACACAAAAAGGTAAGTATTAATAATTATTATCGAGTAATAGGTATTAATTTTCGGGTAAGTATTAATATTATCAAGCAAGCATTGATTTTTCGGTAATAGACCAGGTTCGATAATTTTTGAAACCAAAAAAAATAATAGTAGGATGAAACCCATTGGAAAAGGAAGAGAATATAACAAAAATCAAAGGAAAAATAATTTACGGGCGATCTGAGGTCGGGAAGTGTTAGGGGGTGAGTTTTTAAGGGTAAAAAACGGTTTATCTCGATTTCTGGCAAAACTGCAAGTCTTATGGAAAAAAGTTTAATGGCAAAGTTGTAGGTAATAAAAAGATCTACAACTTTTGTATCACACTTTTTTCACATAACCTCAAAATTTATGTGAAAAATTCAAATAACAAAGTTTTTGGTTTTTTATTTTTATTTTTTACAAAAAAATTTGTTTTTTCACGAAATTTGGTGAAAACTGTAATTTTTTTGATTTAAAATATTTATTTTTTCACCTTATTTTGACTTAATATCGAAAAAGCACCCTAATTTTCAATCGAAAATTCTCACGTCAAAATATCTGCTTTTTTAAAAAAGTCGGTGGACTTTTTGTTCGTTGAAATCTCTACTTTATGATGGTGTAAAAAAAATATACATTACTACGGTAAATGTTCTCAGAAAATGCAAAGGAACGAGTAATTAAAGTGTAAATTTTAATAAATAGCTCAAAATTGTACATAGTAATGACTAAAAAAATTTTCGGATTCGACTTTTTTTCGTTTCCTTGCATTTTCTGAGAACATTTACCGTAGTAATGTATATTTTTCTTACACCATCATAAAGTAGAGATTTCAACGAACTAAAAGCCCACCGACTTTTTTAAAAAAGCAGATATTTTGACGTGAGAATTTTCGATTGAAAATTAGGGTGCTTTTTCGATATTAAGTCAAAATAAGGTGAAAAAATAAATATTTTAAATCCAAAATTACAGTGTGTTTGGGACATAAATAGGTAAGTTTTCACCAAATTTCGTGAAAAAACAAATGTTTTTGTAAAAAATAAAAATAAAAAACCAAAAACTTTGTTATTTGAATTTTTCACATAAATTTTGAGGTTATGTGAAAAAAGTGTGATACAAAAGTTGTAGATCTTTTTATTACCTACAACTTTGCCATTTAACTTTTTTCCATAGGACTTGTAGTTTTGCCGGAAATCGAGAAAAACCGTTTTTACCCTTAAAAATTCACCCCCTACCCCGACCTCAGATCGCCCGTAAATTATTTTTCCTTTCATTTTTGTTATATTCTCTTCCTTTTCCAATGGGTTTCATCCTACTATTATTTTTTTTCACTTTTTACCATTTTCAAAGGCCCTGGTCTATAAGTATTAGTTTTAAGGTAAATTTTATGTTAGATATATTTTATTAAGTCTGTTATTTTTATAAAATCCACTAAGTTTTTAGGTTCACTGGCTCTTTGTTTAGGGCTTCTTCGATTCTGCTGGAGATGTCGAGTTGATGCCGAGCGTTACGGTATTTGTTACATGTAAGAATCATGTGTTTTACAGTTGTAGGGGTTTGACATACATTGCATATTTGTGGTAGTTCTTTTATAATTAGATGCGTATGTGGGTTATGTTGGTATGTCCGGTTCTGAATCTGATTATATTGCGATTAGTTCTCGCCTGGATAGTTTTTGTTGTTTCCCATTTTGTGACTGTTGTTTTGATTTCTCTTAATATGTTCTTGGTTGTTTTCCAGTTATTGTTCCAGTGATCTGTTAATTTGGTTGTTATATAGTTTTTAAAATCGAAACTTATTACTTCCTCTTCTGTTGGGGGCTCGTTGAAGATGGCGGTTTCTTTAGCTGCTTGATCGGCTAATTCGTTGCCCTCGATACCCAGGAATATCTTTTGAAAGTTACGAATGCCTCTTGTTATCGAGAATTATTAGAGGGAAAAACATTTTACTTATTTAGAATTTCTTTAATATTCAACGTTTCGAAGCAAATTATTGTTTCTTTTTAGGATTGCAAACGGTCTTAAATTTCAAACATTTGCTTAAATATTATTGTAAATTGAATATTTTCTTACTAATTAGCCATAAATGATAAATCATAGTAAAAATCTTTTAGTTGAACACTAATTAATTTGATTTGTGGATTATAGACGCTCGACAACAAAGGTCATTAGCGTCTGTAATGAAACAAAGTGTAAACAAAACAAAAGTATAAACAAAAAAATAAAAACAAAATCAAAAATTGACACACAACAAAGTAAAACAATTATAAGTGCAAAAAAAAAGTGTCATAATATAATGTAGTAAAATATAAAGAAAAAAAATCATAAAGGCTGTAAAGGGGCCTAAATGTATACAAATAAATAAAATCAAATAAACCGGTCAAGACCGGTTTCCTTTAAAAAACGAAACAGCAGATCGACATTGTCAGGATCATTTCCTAAAACAACCGACAGATCACCTGACAATCCAATCTGCTGTCGTGTGTCCCCAAACTGGACACACTCGATTAAAATATGCGAAACGGTAACACGAGTGTCACACGTCTCACAGAGGGGCGGATCCTCACGAGCCATTAAGAAACCATGTGTCAATCTACAGTGACCGATGCGCAGCCGTGTAAGGACCACTTCCTCCCACCTGGAGGGACGGCAAGATGTGAACCATGGGTCAACTGTAGATTTTATAAATTTTAATTTATTTTCATCAACAGCACTCCATTCATCCTTCCAGAGCTGCTGAACGGCTGAAATCAGTACGCTCTTGAGGTCGTCACCGATAACGCAAAATACACTCTGACCGTTATTTGCAGCGTCCTTAGCTGCAGTGTCAGCTAGTTCATTGCCAGCAATTCCCATGTGGCCGGGAACCCAACAAAACCGGACAATGGTTCCACCTCTTTTCAAAGAATATAATTTATCTTGTATTAAACAAATAAGAGGATGGCTGGGGTAGGAACGCTGCAATGCCTGTAGAGAACTCAAAGAGTCGCTGCAAATAACATATTTGTGCGGACCGTGCACATGTCTCAAGGCCTGCAAGATTGCATATAACTCTGCAGTAAAAATACTGCACTCTTGAGACAACTTATATCCAACACTGGCGTTATCGGTGACGAACGCGCAACCAACTCGGTCGAGAGACTTCGAACCATCCGTGTAAACGGAACGATAGTCTCGATTCTGATCCAGCCACGCCAGAAAAAGCTGGCGATAGAGCTCTGGAGTTGTTGAATTTCGAGGATGAATGGAAAGTGACATGTCGATGACGGGCTGAGGAATTAGCCACGGGGGCACAGAATTACGGCCGACTTTAAGAGTTCTAGGAAGCGCCAACGGAAGTTCATCTAGAAGAAGGGTCAACCTGATACCGAGAGGACGTGTTGCATTTCTTCTCCGTCTATACAGAGAAGAAAAACGAGGTTGAAATACGCAACTGTAAGTTGGGTGATCAGGTTGACTACGGAGCTTAGAGATGTAGGATAGCATATTGCGTTTCCGCCGGATGTTCAGCGGAGGCTCTCCGCATTCAGCGGCAATGCTAACAACAGGACTGGATCGAAACGCTCCGGTTGACAAACGTATTCCGGCGTGATGAACAGCGTTTAACGTCCTAATGTACGACTCACGCGCCGAGTCGTACACAATGCTACCGTAATCCAATTTAGACCGTACGACTGCACGATAAATTCGTAGTAAAACCGTACGGTCTGCACCCCACGTGGTGCTGGATAAAATTTTTAAAATATTCAGGGAAGACATCGACTTCCTCTTTAAAATATTAAAATAAGCCTTCCAATTCAACGACCGGTCAAAAGTGAGTCCTAAAAATCGAGCAGTGTCTTGTACAGAAATCAAAGTGTCATATAGATATAAGAATGGTTCTTGATAACAACTACGAATGCGGCAAAAGTGCACACACTGGGTTTTCCCCACAGAAAATTTAAACCCATTGTTGCTTGTCCAGTTCTGAATGCTATTAATGGCCAACTGCAGGTGACGTTGTGCAGTGCGAATGTACTTTGACGAGCAGTAGATCGCCAAGTCGTCAACGTAGAGCGATGACTCTACAGACGATGGAATGCTGTCAATTATGCCATTAATAGCGATGGAAAATAAAGTGACACTAAGAACCGAACCCTGTGGAACACCATTCTCCTGTACAAAGACACTAGACAAAGTGTTGCCGATACGGACTTGGAAGTAGCGCTCGAATAAAAAATTATTTATAAAATTCCCAAGATGTCCTCTGATACCCCAATTATGTAGTGTTCGGAGTATTCCATACCGCCATGTAGTGTCGTAAGCCTTTTCAAGGTCGAAAAAGACCGCTACCAAGTGCTGCTTGTTAAGAAAAGCGTCCTGTATTGCGGACTCTAACCTGACTAGATGATCCATAGTTGAACGGTGCTTACGAAAGCCACACTGGGCATTCGTAATCAATCGTCTGGATTCAAGAATCCAAACCAATCGTCGGTTGATCATACGTTCGAGGAGTTTTGATAAACAGCTAGTCAGTGAGACAGGACGATAACTTGATGCTTGTTTCCGGTCTTTACCGGGCTTCAACAACGGCACTACAATAGAATTACACCAAGCGGTAGGAAACGTATTGGTGTACCAGATTAAATTAAACATCTTGAGAAGGAATATCGATCCGGAGGGAGGTAGCTTTTTCAAAAATTGGTAATGAATATCGTCAGATCCTGGAGAAGTATCATGGCAATCATGCAAACTCGACTGCAGTTCCCACGAGGAGAAAGGTGCGTTGTAGTTCTCCTCATTTTCTGAGGAAAAGTTTAATGCAACTTGTTCTGCTTGATTTTTCTGAGCAGAAAAACGCTCAAGGTAGTTTGCGGAACTCGAGACTTTTGCGTAGCATGAGCCCATGTGATCGGCGACTTCTTCAGGCGCCGTAATTGTATCATTCCCCATTACCAATCCAGAAATATAATTAAAACTCTGTTTACCAGAGATCCTCCGAATTTTCTCCCACACCTCGCGAGCGGGAGTACAACTTCTTACAGTGGAAACAAACTCACTCCATGACTGCTTCTTACTCTCTGCTATGATTCGTCTGGCAATGGAACGCTTTTGCATGAAAATTACACGATTTTCATCCGTCATATTATTTTTGAAACGACGGAGAGCCTTTCGACGTTCACGGATGGCATCCCGACAAGCCTCATTCCACCAGGGAACAGGCACACGTCGCGGTGTTGTTGACGTGCGCGGGACTGCAGCTAAAGCCGCCTCGACGACCGCATCCGTGAAATGCTCCACAGCAGCATCGACATTGCCAAAGTTCATTTCGCCGACATTTAGCACTTCTTGAAAGTGTGACCAATTGGCTTCTTTTATTATCCACTTAGGAGAGCGTCTTTCATCCACATGGAATGAAAGAAGCCGACAAATGATAGGAAAATGGTCACTGCTACAAAGATCGGCATTTACTTCCCATTCACATGATGGAGCGATAGAAGAAGAGCAGAGAGTAAGATCTATAGCGGAAAATGTCCCATTAGCAGCCGAGAAATGTGTATTGGCACCTGTGTTCAATACGACCAAGTTTTGATTCAGAATCAACGTCTCCATTAACCTTCCACGAGCATCCACATGATTAGAACCCCAAGTGGGATTGTGGGCATTAAAATCCCCCATGATGATAAAGGGGCGTGGAAGTTGATCTATAACAGATGCAATGGTTGCAAGTGTCGGTCGTTCTGTTGGAGGAATGTATATTGAACACAAAGTTACCGGATTCGGCGCATAAAGTCTGACAGCGATGACCTGCAAGTCAGATTGTAATGGGACATTTTCGGAAAACACATTGTTTCGGACTAAAACTGCCACTCCGCCACTGGCACGTTCAACGAATGGTTTATCTTTACGATAAATCGTAAAACTACGAAGAACCGGAGTGTTTATATCTTTCAAATGTGTTTCCTGTAAAGTAATAGCAGTAGCATTATGATCGTTTAGGAGGAGTTTTAATTCACTGAAATGAATATAAAAACCGTTCATGTTCCACTGTAAGAAAGTGAATGTTTATTATAAAGAAGAAAAAAGCTACCTCATTTTTTTCCTCGCTGCATCAGACCGATGATGAGGAGGTCTGCATATGTCTTCGTCCATAGCAGAGTCTGCGCTGCTGCTATGGTCGACGCGAGTACGCGTTATAGTCATAGTATGACTATTATCCCGGTTCAAGATAACCTTGGTTTTCTTTACCGGAGATACTGTTTTATTTTTATTAACCGGAGTTTTTACCGGTGATTTATTTTTCTTGACTGGCGATCTCGATCTTTCATCTGAACTTTTCTTGCTTTTATTCTTATTTTGTTTTTTGGTAACAACCTTGGAACTGGATGGGGAAACTTCGGTTTGTGTAGACATGTCACATGTCTGTGTTGACATGTCTACTTTGACAACAGGAGCGGCAGCAATGGTTGCAAACGAACGTGTAAAGGAAGGGACAGATTCTCGATACTTGCGCTTGGCCTCTGCAAAAGAAATTTTTTCAATTGTTCTAATTTCTTGGATCTTGAACTCCACTTTATATTGTGGACATTCTCTAGATCTTGCAGAGTGAGTGCCGTCGCAGTTAACGCAATGCGACACCTTTTTGCACGGAATATCCTCATGCAAAGGTTGGCCGCAATTATCACAGAGACTGGGAAAGCTACAATTGTTCTGCGAATGTCCAAACTTTTGACATTTGTAACAGCGTAAGGGAGATGGTATATACTGACGTACTTTCAAAGAGTAGAATGCTGCTTTAATTGATGGCGGAGGCTGCGGTGTACAGAACGTAAGAATATGAGACGGTGTAGGTACTAATTGACCGTCTCTACGTGCGTGAATTCTATATACGTCTGTAACACCTTGATCTTTAAGTTCCTCTTTTATTGTTTCCACTGTACAGTTAAGAAGATCGAAACAATAAATAATGCCTTTAGAAAAGTTCAGCTGTTTATGCAATTCTACTTTTACCGGTACGTCTGTGCACATGTCGACACCTTTTATATTTTTGCATGTCAATACCTTTTGAGCTTGATGCTGGGAAGATGTTTCAATTAATAAAGATCCATCACGCAACTTTTTAACACTTGGAAAAGTTCCAAACAAGCCATCAAGATGTTTATTAATGTAAAAGGGACTGTCGCCGTTGAAGTTTCCAGTTACCTTAGTCATTAACAAATATTTGTTACAAGGAGTAACATTCGCCAGGTCATTACCGAATAATAAATTCAAATTACCATCTTTACGCCCTCTCTTAGAGGGAGGGCTATTTAATGGGGGGAAGTTTTCCATAATAATTATATTATATTCATCAACCGTGCTCCCCACCCACCACGGAGCCCAACAAGGGGACGATGACCGCAAACCGGTACAGAGCGCCAGGGCTACACGGTGATATAGTCAGCTCAAGAGACGGCGCCACTCCATCCAAAGACACTGGCTCACCCCGCCGGAATACTAAATAAACACGACGTTAGCCGATTGACTAGACTGGGTTAGGTCTAGCCGCCCGTTTACAGCGAAGCGGAGGCCAAAGCAGCGTGTTGGTGCACCCAGGCGAACCTCAACTGCCAGGATCCTCTTTTCCGCCTTACGGGTCACCGCGCACGGCAAACACGCAGGTGTACTATTAGGGACTACTACAAACAAAGGACAGCAACAAAAGTGTACCCATAACGGAGGGACCATACCGCTAACAACAACAAAAGAAGAGAGAAACGAAGAAGAAAAAAGTTGCGACTGTCCTTCCTTCATAATAGTCCCTAAATGAATCACCCAGCCGGGTACACAACCGACTGGTGCGTGCTCGGGTTTCCCTGGGTTCGCCAATTCCCAAAGAACATTGTAATGCAATTGCGATAAACAACGACATTCCAATGTTCCCCCTGGGGGCAACACTAATTAAAGATATTTTTTCTCCTTTATATTAAAAACACAAAATAATACTTCCTGTAAGATAATAGAAAAACAAATAATGAACGTTATAATAAAATTTGTTAACTGTTTATCTCTAAAGTTCAGTTTGTAGAGCCAAAGGCAACGAATCAATATGATTATAATGAATATTAAAAATTTGTTTTTTTTGGATTGTTTTTTTTTTTATTTCATTGAAAATAAAATACAGACAATTTATTTATTGCAGTAAATAATTAGTTACAGATGTAATGAAATTAATGCAATGTAAAATATCAGAAAAAACAGAAAAGGTGGAAAAGGTGATGTATTTTAAAAGACACGAAAAAAATCAGGTGTGTTCAGCTTTGGTTGTGCCGCAAGTGTTTTCCGTAGGATTAAGTCTTTAAAAAAAATGAATCAATGGACAGTCGCGGGCTTAAAAAAGTTTACACCTGTACCATCTAGTTACAGGTTTTTTAATTTTTTAATTTTTTCATATTGTAATTTGGCTTTTGATAGTAATGTACAATTACTAAGATTACATCCGAAAAATTCAATAAAAAATTATTATCAAAACACCTCAATTGTTTATTATACATTCCAAATTACTCAATATTATTAAATTAAAACAAAAAGATTTGATAATATATTTTGATACTAGAAAATTCCTTCCTCCAATCTTGAAATAATTCTTCTTTTTTGTCCATCGTTTTAATAATTTCGAGGTATTTAAACGACAGTTATTACTTTTAATTTCTGATATTTACATTTATCTATCCAAAAATAAATTTGTTGCTAAGCTACTGATTTTTTATGATCTTACACTGAAAAATTCAAGTGTAAACTTTATTAATGCCGCGACTGTACTTATGTAGGTATACATTTTTTCAATAATTTTTAAAATTGTATAGGTAGGTACTAAATAAATCAATAAACACACATTACAAAATTTTAAATTACAATAGAACGGGTCTTCTCTTGCTTTCAAATGACACTTCTAACGTCCTTTTTTTACAAAATTATTATGATTTTGTCAATATTAACTGTCAAATATGTTCAGCATGAAAGCGGTGGTTTTATAAATTTTATTATTTTATAGTAGACTTGATCGAAATCTATTCAATGACATCAGAAAGTATGCGTGTATATCAGTATATTGTCAAGATGACGTATAAAATTTAGTGGTAATTTCGATGTTTTTAAAAAATTGTATAGGCACTAAATATACTAACAAACGCACATTAAAATTTAAATAATAATTAAACGGAACTTCTTTGGCTTTCAAATGATAGCTCAAATATCGTTATGTCGTCATTTTTTACAAGGTTATAGCGATTCTGTATGTTTAATAAAAAGCGTTACATGAGTTAGTTGAAGTGGGTGGCGTATACCTCTACCCGAAAACATAGTCCTACGTCAAAAATAACTCTTCTTTTATATTTCTAATAAATTGTGTATGTGTCATGATACTCGGAGGAAGTATAACTTCTTATGCAATACACAATAAAATTTAGTTTACTTATAAGACCGTATAATTTAAGTGTACTGAAGTTAAACTTACGCAAAATATGCATCTAAATGATATAAATTGACTGCATTTACAGAAAAATATATTATCTATTATTTATTTTTCGTTGTCATGGTCACACCGTTAGCGTTAAATATTTAACGCAAACGTTAAACGGCCTGAACAACAATTACATGTCAAAAATACTAGACCGATTTTAAAAAAATTTGCAGCAACATGTTGCCTGAAATGTCAGGAGTGCTATAGGGTACATATCATCACGGTGTGCCTCGACAGAGCTAAGCAATAAAACAAAGCTACAAAAATTTGTGTAACACATGACGAACTATTCCGTACTTGCGATAGGGGCTAAGATGCATATTTCATCAGTTTTGTGCATATTTATACACCTTAAGGGGTATAAATATAAATACTGAATACGAAAATTCAGTATCAATTTTGTTTCCAGAGTTAGCTTAGCTGTATCATTGCTACAATTATTCATATAAATTACAATTTTCTAGAAGGCGCCTAATACACCCTAGCCATTTCAAAACTGTGTTGCTAAACTTCAATGTAATTATTTAAAATTAAAACTACTAGGTCATATTTAAAAATAAAGGTGCTTGAGATGTAAATATTTGAAAATATTTTAATTATTTTCCATTCTCAGCAACAAAGTTACAGCTGAATAGAACATCCGCAGTACCTAAAAAAAGTATACTCAATATTAACATTTTATTATAAAATTAAGAAAAATCGCAGGATAGTGGATAAAATATTTGATTTATTTAATTAAATGTACGACGTTTTGTCTATATATTTAGACTTTTTCAAGTACATAAAAATAACAATATTTATGAAAATTAATATTTTGTCCACTATCCTGCGATTTTTCTTAATTTTATAATAATCACGATGGACACGATTTCTAATATAAATAATTAACATTTTATATTTGTATTATAGGTATAAGTGTAAACAATCAATATTATGCAACTTTTGTTAAAACGGTAAAATATTTTGCAATTCTGTGTAAGTAGCTCTCTGCTTTATATTAGGTAATATACAGGGTGTTGAAAAAAAAGAGTAAAATATTTTAGGGGCATATAGTTAATCCAAAATAAGTCGAAACATTTTAATAAACATAGGTCCGCAAACGAACCGTTAGTGAAATATTTCCATTTATTATTTTTCAATTGGTGTGATCTCGCAGCTTAGATTTAAAAAAATAATAAGCTATTTGTTACCTTCAATTGCTCTTAACAATTACAGCAACGCATAGAACAAGCGTGCCACACAATTAGGGCACAGCCCGGTATGTTTGAGAAGGTACGCAATTCCTTCTTAGGAAGATGCACAACCTGCGTGGACATGGAAGGTGGGCATTTTGAACATCTTCTGCATAGATAAAATAAAACAATAAAATAAAATAAACCAATTTAAATTTAAAAAGCATGTTTCTTTTATTAATTAATGGACCATAAGTAACTTACACTACATAAGTGGAAATATTTCACTAACGGTTCGTTTGCGGACCTGTGTTTATTAAAATTGTTCGACTTATTTTGGGTCATACTATATGCCCCTAAAATATTTTACCCTTTTTTTCAACACACTGTAGACGCCCAAATAAAATATTAATTTATTAATCTATGTGGTTTCCAAGAAGTACGCAACTTTTTAATTTAGGTCCTTTTATATTTTAACTATAGAATAGTTAAATATTTGGTAAATGACAAAAATAATTAATTGTCAACAATGTTTTTAAACATAATATACTCACATTTAAGAACAATTTGCAAGAAAGTCCGTATAGCTTGAAAACAGTTATATTTTTGGAGGTTTGAAAGTTTGCGATTATAAACACAAAAATTCGACCAAACTTTGAAGGATTCTTAACCCACACGTCAGTAAATGCTGTTACGGATATTCCATTTCTCTATAATAAATAAGATAAAAGTGAAGAATCAAGCTTTAAGTGGTGTTTTGAACGAACAGGCAAACATTCTGAAAAATGTCTATTTCGTTATAATACAAAATATTCAAAACAATCCGTAATAAAACGAAATTACAGACAATTACAATGTTATTTGTTATTATGTGATATTCTTGATCAACTTTTTAGAAAACATAGAGTCTAAGAGGCAGCGACGAATTTTCTTAAGTGTCTACGTAAGGCAAAATAATCTCAACAATCCCTGCATAAGTGTTCCCCATTTGAGAATCTGTAAGTCTGGCAGCCTTTCTCCCTTGCGTTTTAGGAGGCAGGTAGAAATTAGACACATTTTTCATGTGATAATCTAACACTATTTTTTAATTATTAAATATTGTATTATTGAGAATGTTGTAATCTTTAAATAATTTCGTCGTCACAGTATACCCATTTAAATTTCGTCTGTTATATTTTTATTCGACTTCAAAAAAAGGAGAAGGCTCTCAGTTCGACTGTATTTTTGTGTGTGTATGTAATAATAAAATTGTGTAGACTTTCACGGCCGGTTTCTATTGTCAAACACGGTGAAAAATTCTTTCGGGCTGATGAGCCGTGGTCAAATGGAGTTAATCCAGACGTTTCGTCTCTAACTGTGAGAGACATCTTCAATGGCACAGTTGCGGCGACGTGAGCTTCGACGTTGACACAGTGACGTATCAGGTACAACTGACAATGGTTGTGTCGACCCACCCATATTTAAAGTCTCGTCTCTACCTGCTTGGTCCGAAGCTAAGTTTTTGTTGCAGGTAAGCCTTTTTGTCATAGTTCTATTGAGCGCTGGGTACCAAGTGCCATTGATCTTCAACATTTCCTCCTTCCGGTTGAAATTATTTTTATGTTTGAAAATCTCAATGGCTTCTCGTTGTAGTCTAATATGATAAGGTCTGGTATTGTCAAGAACTTGGGTATCATTATATAGGATATTGTGGTCTAGATTATCATAAGCTTATGATAATCTAGACCACAATATCCTATATAATGATACCCAAGTTCTTGACAATACCAGACCTTATCATATTAGACTACAACGAGAAGCCATTGAGATTTTCAAACATAAAAATAATTTCAACCGGAAGGAGGAAATGTTGAAGATCAATGGCACTTGGTACCCAGCGCTCAATAGAACTATGACAAAAAGGCTTACCTGCAACAAAAACTTAACTTCGGACCAAGCAGGTAGAGACGAGACTTTAAATATGGGTGGGTCGACACAACCATTGTCAGTTGTACCTGATACGTCACTGTGTCAACGTCGAAGCTCACGTCGCCGCAACTGTGCCATTGAAGATGTCTCTCACAGTTAGAGACGAAACGTCTGGATTAACTCCATTTGACCACGGCTCATCAGCCCGAAAGAATTTTTCACCGTGTGTATGTAATGTTTTTTGCGCGGGTGAGGAAATCCATCATGGACTCCCGTTGGCCCTCCAACGGGTAGTGTCAGACTCCTACTGACTAAAACCTCACCCCCATCTTCGCCATCTCACACCGGAACCGCTTTCGCATTACCTCGGTGCGAGGGCTGTCTATCTTCTCTTTCTTCTCTCACCTCATCTCCTCTCTACCCTTATCCTCTCTTATTGCTCTAACTACGATGTAGGAATGGTTCCATGTTTCCTCTGTTCCTAAGAGATCATTCGTAAGATTTTCTACGTTGAAGGGTAATCCTGTCGCTTCGAGGTATTGCCCTCGAGTTTCATCCCACCTTGGACAGCCAAACAGCGTATGCTCCGCGTCATCATCGGCTCCACAATAGACACAGTCGGCTGTTTCCGACCTCTTATAGCGAAACAGCTACTTTCTAAAGCTTCCATACCCAGTGAGCGCTTGCGTCAGGAAGTAGTTTACATCCCCATACGCCCTGTCCAGCCACTTCTGTATATTATTAAGTATTAGGCGGTATGTCCACCGTCCATTTACACAGTTGCACCATTTATCCTGCCACCTGGTCATGACATCTACACGTGCAGTTTTCCCATCCACCTCTAGATATTTGTTCTTTCTCTCGAGTATTTGGAGTTTAATTGAAGGAACACCCGCTATAACTCCCGATGCCTCTGTTGATATCGTTCGGTATGCACAACAGATTCTAATGTTCATTTTCCGTTGTACGCTGGATAGTTTGGTTATGAGCTTCCTATTATACGTTACTGTGACACAAGTAGGAACCGCATACAGCATCTGGGAATGCACCACGGACGACATTCTTTTTCTCTTGGATGCCCTAGGTCCGCCAATGTTTGGCATAATACTAACCAGCGCTGCTAATGTCTTTTCGGCTTTCAAGATACTTTTATTAACATGCACAGCAAAAGAAAGTTTCGTATCCAGCCATACTCCTAAATAATCTATCTATCTATCTATCTATCAAAACCAGACAGCGGGAAGTTTCAAGGATGGCTTGCAGGATCAACTGTTTTTCAAATTTTTTAAATTGACACAAACCTCAACATTTCATTATTTTCATGATTTTAGTGGCTTTTTTGAAAGAGGTTTTTTTTTATTAAAAAGTTTTTTCTTATCAGAAATTGTATATTTTTAATAATTTCATTCGAATTTATTATAAACTAGCCGTTACCCGTGGCTTCGCCCACGTATTTTACGATTTATAATTTTATTTATCGATCGAGATTGAGATTGCTTGGAATCGAGGGTTTTTGAATGAATGAATTGTAGATTATAGACGCTCGACAACAGAGGTCATTAGCGTCTAAAAATAAAAAAGTAAACAAAAGAAAACCAAAAACAATAAAACCAAAGCAAAATCAATACAAAAACAAAAGTTGACATACAACAAAATAAAATCTAATAGCTACAAATACAATGTGTCATATAAAATAATGTAGTGATATAAAGAAAAAACCATTTAGGCTGTAAAAGGGCCTAAATGTATACAAATAAATAAAATCAAATAAACCGGTCGAGACCGGTTTCTTTTAAAAATCGAAACAGCAGATCGACATTGTCAGGATCATTTCCTAAAACAACCGACAGATCACCTGACAATCCGATCTGCTGTCGTGTGTCCCTAAACTGGACACACTCTATTAAAATATGCGAAACGGTAACACGAGTGTCACACGTTTCACAGAGGGGCGGTTCCTCACGAGCCATCAAAAAACCATGTGTAAGTCTACAGTGACCTATGCGCAGCCGTGTAAGGACCACTTCCTCCCACCTGGAGGGACGGAAAGATGTGAACCATGGGTCAACTGTAGATTTTATAAATTTTAATTTGTTTTCATCGACAGCACTCCATTCATCCTTCCAGAGCTGCTGAACGGCTGAAATCAGTACGCTCTTGAGGTCGTCACCGATAACGCAAAATACACTCTGACCGTTATTTGCAGCGTCCTTAGCTGCAGTGTCAGCTAGTTCATTGCCAGCGATTCCCATGTGGCCGGGAACCCAACAAAACCGGACAGTGGTTCCACCTCTTTTCAAAGTGTACAATTTGTCCTGAATTAAACAAATAAGAGGGTGGCTGGGATAGGAACGCTGCAATGCCTGAAGAGCACTCAAAGAGTCGCTGCAAATAACATATTTGTGTGGACCGTGCACATGTCTCAAGGCCTGCAAAATTGCATATAACTCTGCAGTAAAAATACTGCACTCTTGAGACAACCTGTATCCAACACTGGCGTTATCGGTGACAAACGCGCAACCAACTCGGTTGAGAGACTTCGAGCCATCCGTGTAAACGGAACGGTAGTCTCGATTCTGATCCAGCCATGCCAGGAAAAGCTGGCGATAGAGCTCTGGAGTTGTTGTATTTCGAGGATGAATGGAAAGTGACATATCGATGACGGGCTGAGGAATAAGCCACGGGGGCACAGAATTACGGCCCACTTTAAGAGTTCTAGGAAGCGCCAAGTGAAGTTCATCTAAAAGAAGATTCAACCTGATACCGAGAGGACGTGTTGCATTTCTTCTCCGTCTATACAGAGAAGAAAAACGAGGTTGAAATACGCAACTGTAAGTTGGGTGATCAGGTTGACTACGGAGCTTAGATACGTAGGATAGCATATTGCGTTTCCGCCGGATGTTCAGCGGAGGCTCTCCGCATTCAGCGGCTATGCTAACAACAGGACTCGATCGAAACGCTCCGGTTGACAATCGGATTCCGGCGTGATGAACAGCGTTTAACGTCCTGATGTACGACTCACGCGCTGAGTCGTACACGATGCTACCGTAATCCAATTTAGACCGTACGACTGCACGATAAATTCGCAGCAAAACCGTACGGTCTGCACCCCACGTGGTACTGGATAAAATTTTTAAAATATTAAGGGAAGACGTCGACTTCCTCTTTAAAATATTAAAATGAGCCTTCCAATTTAACGACCGGTCAAAAGTGAGTCCTAAAAATCGGGCAGTATCTTGCACAGATATGAGCGTATTATAAAGATATAAGAATGGTTCCTGATAACAACTACGAATGCGGCAAAAGTGCACACACTGGGTTTTTCCAACGGAAAATTTAAACCCATTGTTAGTTGTCCAGTTCTGGATGCTATTAATGGCCAGCTGCAAATGACGTTGTGCAGTACGAATGTACTTTGACGAACAGTAGATCGCCAAGTCGTCAACATAGAGCGATGACTCTACAGACGATGGAATGCTGTCAATTATGCCATTAATAGCGATGGAAAATAAGGTGACACTAAGAACCGAACCCTGTGGAACACCATTCTCCTGTGCAAAGACACTTGACAAAGTGTTGCCGATACGGACTTGGAAGTAACGCTCTAATAAAAAATTATTTATAAAATTCCCAAGATGTCCTCTGATACCCCAATTATGTAGTGTTCGGAGTATTCCATACCGCCATGTAGTGTCGTAAGCCTTTTCAAGGTCAAAAAAGACCGCTATCAAGTGTTGTTTGTTAAGAAAAGCGTCCTGGATAGCGGACTCTAACCTGACTAGATGATCCATCGTCGAACGGTGCTTACGAAAGCCACACTGGGCATTCGTAATCAAATGTCTGGATTCAAGAATCCAAACCAGTCGTCGGTTGATCATACGTTCGAGAAGTTTTGACAAACAACTAGTCAGTGAAACAGGACGATAACTTGATGCTTGTTTTCGGTCTTTACCGGGCTTCAACAACGGCACTACAATAGAATTACACCAAGCGGTAGGAAACGTATTGGTGTACCATATTAAATTATACATCTTGAGAAGGAATATAGATCCGGAGGGAGGTAGCTTTTTCAAAAATTGGTAATGGATATCGTCAGATCCTGGAGAAGTATCATGGCAATCATGCAAACTCGACTGCAGTTCCCACGAGGAGAAAGGTGCGTTGTAGTTCTCCTCATTTTCTGAGGAAAAGTTTAATGCAACTTGTTCTGCTTGATTTTTCTGAGCAGAAAAACGCTCAAGGTAGTTTGCGGAACTCGAGACTTTTGCGTAGCATGAGCCCATGTGATCGGCGACTTCTTCAGGCGCCGTAATTGTATCATTCCCCATTACCAATCCAGAAATATAATTAAAACTCTGTTTACCAGAGATCCTCCGAATTTTCTCCCACACCTCGCGAGCGGGAGTACAACTTCTTACAGTGGAAACAAACTCACTCCATGACTGCTTCTTACTCTCTGCTATGATTCGTCTGGCAATGGAACGCTTTTGCATGAAAATTACACGATTTTCATCCGTCATATTATTTTTGAAACGACGGAGAGCCTTTCGACGTTCACGGATGGCATCCCGACAAGCCTCATTCCACCAGGGAACAGGCACACGTCGCGGTGTTGTTGACGTGCGCGGGACTGCAGCTAAAGCCGCCTCGACGACCGCATCCGTGAAATGCTCCACAGCAGCATCGACATTGCCAAAGTTCATTTCGCCAACATTTAGCACTTCTTGAAAGTGTGACCAATTGGCTTCTTTTATTATCCACTTAGGAGAGCGTCTTTCATCCACATGGAATGAAAGAAGCCGACAAATGATAGGAAAATGGTCACTGCTACAAAGATCGGCATTTACTTCCCATTCACATGATGGAGCGATAGAAGAAGAGCAGAGAGTAAGATCTATAGCGGAAAATGTCCCATTAGCAGCCGAGAAATGTGTATTGGCACCTGTGTTCAATACGACCAAGTTTTGATTCAGAATCAACGTCTCCATTAACCTTCCACGAGCATCCACATGATTAGAACCCCAAGTGGGATTGTGGGCATTAAAATCCCCCATGATGATAAAGGGGCGTGGAAGTTGATCTATAACAGATGCAATGGTTGCAAGTGTCGGTCGTTCTGTTGGAGGAATGTATATTGAACACAAAGTTACCGGATTCGGCGCATAAAGTCTGACAGCGATGACCTGCAAGTCAGATTGTAATGGGACATTTTCGGAAAACACATTGTTTCGGACTAAAACTGCCACTCCGCCACTGGCACGTTCAACGAATGGTTTATCTTTACGATAAATCGTAAAACTACGAAGAACCGGAGTGTTTATATCTTTCAAATGTGTTTCCTGTAAAGTAATAGCAGTAGCATTATGATCGTTTAGGAGGAGTTTTAATTCACTGAAATGAATATAAAAACCGTTCATGTTCCACTGTAAGAAAGTGAATGTTTATTATAAAGAAGAAAAAAGCTACCTCATTTTTTTCCTCGCTGCATCAGACCGATGATGAGGAGGTCTGCATATGTCTTCGTCCATAGCAGAGTCTGCGCTGCTGCTATGGTCGACGCGAGTACGCGTTATAGTCCTAGTATGACTATTATCCCGGTTCAAGATAACCTTGGTTTTCTTTACCGGAGATACTGTTTTATTTTTATTAACCGGAGTTTTTACCGGTGATTTATTTTTCTTGACTGGCGATCTCGATCTTTCATCTGAACTTTTCTTGCTTTTATTCTTATTTTGTTTTTTGGTAACAATCTTGGAACTGGATGGGGAAACTTCGGTTTGTGTAGACATGTCACATGTCTGTGTTGACATGTCTACTTTGACAACAGGAGCGGCAGCAATGGTTGCAAACGAACGTGTAAAGGAAGGGACAGATTCTCGATACTTGCGCTTGGCCTCTGCAAAAGAAATTTTTTCAATTGTTCTAATTTCTTGGATCTTGAACTCCACTTTATATTGTGGACATTCTCTAGATCTTGCAGAGTGAGTGCCGTCGCAGTTAACGCAATGCGACACCTTTTTGCACGGAATATCCTCATGCAAAGGTTGGCCGCAATTATCACAGAGACTGGGAAAGCTACAATTGTTCTGCGAATGTCCAAACTTTTGACATTTGTAACAGCGTAAGGGAGATGGTATATACTGACGTACTTTCAAAGAGTAGAATGCTGCTTTAATTGATGGCGGAGGCTGCGGTGTACAGAACGTAAGAATATGAGACGGTGTAGGTACTAATTGACCGTCTCTACGTGCGTGAATTCTATATACGTCTGTAACACCTTGATCTTTAAGTTCCTCTTTTATTGTTTCCACTGTACAGTTAAGAAGATCGAAACAATAAATAATGCCTTTAGAAAAGTTCAGTTGTTTATGCAATTCTACTTTTACCGGTACGTCTGTGCACATGTCGACACCTTTTATATTTTTGCATGTCAATACCTTTTGAGCTTGATGCTGGGAAGATGTTTCAATTAATAAAGATCCATCACGCAACTTTTTAACACTTGGAAAAGTTCCAAACAAGCCATCAAGATGTTTATTAATGTAAAAGGGACTGTCGCCGTTGAAGTTTCCAGTTACCTTAGTCATTAACAAATATTTGTTACAAGGAGTAACATTCGCCAGGTCATTACCGAATAATAAATTCAAATTACCATCTTTACGCCCTCTCTTAGAGGGAGGGCTATTTAATGGGGGGAAGTTTTCCATAATAATTATATTATATTCATCAACCGTGCTCCCCACCCACCACGGAGCCCAACAAGGGGACGATGACCGCAAACCGGTACAGAGCGCCAGGGCTACACGGTGATATAGTCAGCTCAAGAGACGGCGCCACTCCATCCAAAGACACTGGCTCACCCCGCCGGAATACTAAATAAACACGACGTTAGCCGATTGACTAGACTGGGTTAGGTCTAGCCGCCCGTTTACAGCGAAGCGGAGGCCAAAGCAGCGTGTTGGTGCACCCAGGCGAACCTCAACTGCCAGGATCCTCTTTTCCGCCTTACGGGTCACCGCGCACGGCAAACACGCAGGTGTACTATTAGGGACTACTACAAACAAAGGACAGCAACAAAAGTGTACCCATAACGGAGGGACCATACCGCTAACAACAACAAAAGAAGAGAGAAACGAAGAAGAAAAAAGTTGCGACTGTCCTTCCTTCATTATAGTCCCTAAATGAATCACCCAGCCGGGTACACAACCGACTGGTGCGTGCTCGGGTTTCCCTGGGTTCGCCAATTCCCAAAGAACATTGTAATGCAATTGCGATAAACAACGACATTCCAATGTTCCCCCTGGGGGCTCGAGGGTTTTTAAAAAAAAATTTATTATACAATACAATGTACCTACTTCAACCTATAAGAAAACAAAAAATATAACTAACTTTACTACAAATATCTGGGTGACCGAGCTTTGCTCGGATGAGATCAATAAAAATAGTACTTACTGTGAGATATTGATTTTGTATTATTTTCTCAGAATATTATTCCGAAACGATTAACTGTCAGAATATTTTGACACAAAGTAGTTTGTTTTTTCCAAAGCCTACTCACCATACGACACTGTTTTATAACGTCAAAAAACTGTTTTTTAAAATTTTATTAATACCTACATTACTCACTCGCTTCGCTCGTTTGTTTGAATATTATTAATTCCTTCTTCGCTCGTTCGCTCGAATTTTATTAATACATTACTCACTCGCTTCGCTCGAATATTAATAATACATTACATTTGTTATCCCCCGCGAGAATCTCCCCCCCCCTAATTTGTTATCCCCCCGCGAGAATGTCCCCACCTAATTTGTTATCCCCCCGCGAGAATCACCCCCCTAATTTGTTATCCTCCCGCGAGAATCTTCCCCCCTAATTTTTTATCCCCCCGCGAGAATCTTCCCCCCTAATTTGTTATCCTTTGCTCGTACGCTCGAATTTTATAAATACATTACTCACTCACTTCGCTCGTTCGCTCGAATATTAATAATACATTACTCACTCGCTTCGCTCGTTCGCTTGAATATTATTAATATATTACTCACTCGCTCCGCTCGTTCGCTTGAATGTTATAAATACATTACTCACTCGCTTCGCTCGTTCGCTCGAATTTTATTAATACATTTTCACTCGCTTCGCTCGTTCGCTCGAATATTTATAATACATTACTCACTCGCTTCGCTCGTTTTTATTAATACATTATTGCTCATCTACGATACCTATATAAGGATCTCCTGTGTAAAATTTGTTATCCCCCCGCGAGAACCTTCCCCCCTAATTTGTTATCCCACCGCGAGAATCCCCCCTAACTTGTTATCCCCCCGCGAGAAACTTACCTCCTAATTTGTTACCCCCCGCGAGAATTTTCCCCCCTAATTTGCTATCCCCCGCGAGAACCTTCCCCCCTAATTTGTTATCCCACCGCGAGAATCTCCCCACATAATTTGTTATCCCAGCGCAAGAATCTCCCCCCCCTAATTTTTTATCCCACCGCGAGAATCTCCCCCCTAATTTGTTATCCCTCCAGAGAGAATCTTCCCCCCTAATTTGTTATCCCCCCGCGAGAATCTCCACCCGTAATTTGTTATCCCCGCAAAAATCTTCCCCCCTAATTTATTATCCCCCCGCGAAAATCTTCCCCCCTAATTTGTTATCCCCCCTCGAGATTCTCCCCCCCCGCGTAGCTTTCTATTAGTGAAAGAATTTCTAGAAACGGTTTAGTAGTTCCAGAGATAAAACAAAAACAAATCTATCCCACGGGAACCGTACATTTTTCCGGGATAAAAATTAGCCTATAACATTCTCTGACCCCTAAACTACCACTATGCAAAAAATCATGTCGATCCCTTGCTCAATGAAAAACAAAAACAAAACTATCCCACGGGAACCGTACATTTTTCCGGGATAAAAAGTAGCCTATGTGCTATTCCAGGCTATAATCTATCTCTGTACCAAATTTCATCCAGATCCGTTCAGCCGTTCTGGCGTGATTGAGTAACAAACATCCATCCATCCATCCATCCATCCATCCATCCATCCATCCATCCAAACTTTCACATTTATAATATTAGTTAGATTTATTATAAATAAGTCTAACGACATGACAAGAATGATTGGTCAATCTTGTCATGTCGTTAGACTTATTTATAATAAATTTATAATAAATTCGAATGAAGGCAAGGTTAATTTATGTATTCTAAAATAATTATTATTACTCATTAATTTATAAAATTAAAAAAAATGTTGCATTATTAGATAGGTACATAAAAAATTCATATTTTACCTGTCTAATTTCTACCTGTTACTTCAAACGCATGAGAGAAAAACTGCCAGACTTACAGAATCTCGTATACAGGTATTTTTATCATTATTTTGCCTAACATGGACACTTCAGAAAAAACATCGCCAGCTCTCCGTCTAATATGCGTTACCTACTTACAGTAAAAATCAAATTATCAGTAGCGTAGCATTGCACAAAGAGTTGTAAAAATTTTGTTACAGCAGCGCCAATGGCGGGAATTTTAGATGTTGCGTCTGAGAAAACCTAAAATAAAATAATGATAAAAAGAAAAAACTATGTTTTCCTGCATTTTTTGAAAAACGACATTTGTAATAATAATTTTAGATTCATGTACATTCGTAATCAGTTACATTTTTGGATAAACTTGCATTTCATTTGTTATGTAAACTAACACATTATTTTTTTGGCATACTAGTCAGTAAACAGGCAGGTGTGTTGAAAGTGTTTTCAAAACACACTATTGTGCTAAGTAAACAGCTTCCATAGTGACTTATGTTAAATATTCGCTCTGATCCGCCCGCTATTACTCATGACGGCTATAAAATATGACCTGTCAAAATTTTTCGAAAATACTGAAAATGAAGTGAAAAGTAGCTATTTTATAGTGGGTATGGCACTATTTACATGGAGTCTAGTACTAGAAGCCGCCAAAATGGAAAAACCATGCGTGGTTCCGTTGTTAATAATTGTGGTGGGATATAAATTCAAGGGGGCTCATTTGAAAGATTATGGTTGTTTTACTAAAAAATATTGCTAAATTTAATTTGCTGAAATGGAATTTAACATCAAATACCCACAGGTTATTTTTTCTAAATACGAATGTTCTCGGAAAAATAACTGTACATAGGCATTTGGGTAGCAGTTTTAATGAAGAAAAAGCGGCCAAGTGCGTGTCGGATCACGCACAGTGAAGGGTTCCGTGGTCGGCCGAAAATATCCCATATCTCAAAAACTACATAACAATATATCTTATTCAAACCAATTTTCGTTGAAAATATTTTATAAGTTCTGCTTCCTTAATTTTTTTCAGAATTTTCCACCCATAGTTGAAAAGTTAGAGGGGAGGGCACACTTTTTACGACTTTAGAAGCGCATATTATCTCACCAACTATTGACATAAATAAAAAAAGTCATTTGAAACTTCTTCACCATTTTCGAAGACCTATCTAACGATACCTCACACGCTTATGTGCATTTACGTGTATGGAGTGCCACTCCTAATTTTTTTTTCGTAATTTCCCTTCACCATTGTATAACGGTTCATAGAAGACACCTACCTTCCAAATTTCATCTATATAGTGCCAATAGTCTCCAAAAAAATGGCTGTGACATACGGACGGACAGACGGACAGGACGAAATTATAAGGGTTCCGTTTTTGCCATTTGGTTACGGAACCCTAAAAAGTGAGGCTATATTATGACTATGTACGACAAGTTTCAAGCAATACCAGGCATTTCCAACATGTTTTTATGAAGATAGTCACGGAAGATGTTGTTTTCTACATACGCTCCCGCACTACAACTTACAATAATTAATTTGCCCCAGATTTTCTGAAGTACACTGAATATTAGGCACTTACGAAAAAATTCAAGTATATCATCATAGATGCATTCATAACACAAAATCCAACTTGTATATTGAATATTTGACTGTAGTAATTTATTAACAAGTCAAACAATCTGAAAAAACATTTAAAAGGTATTATTTTTAATAACTAAAAATGCCGAACTTTGCCACTGTGCTGAAATATCTTCATATATTAAAATATTTTTTTCGACAGTCGAATGTAAGAAATATTTCGTATCCTTGGAGATGTCGCGTACCCTTTTGTAACAAATGTAGTCGCGTGATGTCTTTTCGACATATTCAAATTGAAATCAATTTTTAAATAAGGAAAACAAATAGTAATGATATTTTTAACTTCACGCTATTGAAAATTGAATAATTTCAAAAATTCGGGAAGTTATTGGTTAGAGTCCGATTTTCTTTTCAATAAATCTCGACGTTTTGAGGTCCTTGGAAGCTATTCTGAACATTTTGGGATGTATGTGTACTGTGTATGTATGTATGTGTTAATGTAAACTAAAGATATCTTTGGAACGAAACGATCGATTTGGACGTTTAATACGGCGATCCAAAGGGTTTATCAAGACTTAGAACTGATTAAATTTTACGCCTAATCGCATGAGTGGTTTGAGAGATATACGTCAAAAACTTAGAAAAGTAAATTTTTTTGTTTTTATATTTTGAATAATTTGAAAACTACTCGTGCGATTGGACTCAAAATTTGATTAGATCTAAGTCGTGAATAGCTCCTTCAATTTCCGCAAGATTCATCAAAATTTGTCAATTTATTGGTCCACGAAATATTACACGACAAAAATTATTATTATCTATTAGTAAATTTATATTGGTGGTTCAGCCAAATTACAAAATGGATTTTATATAATTTTTTTTAATTAATAAATTATAATTTCCCTTCATGCGAGAGTTAAATTTTAGCTAGATGTAGATTTGAATCGTCTTGCAAATTTACACCTATCTAAAATTTAACAACTCTCGCATGAAGTGATATTATAAATGTCTTTCTGCATATATTAGGAATTTTATCAAACATTGTCACGGTTGAGTAAATGACAGCTCATTCCGCCGCAATAAAAAAGTAAAATTGCATCAGATTTCAAAATGGCGGTCAAATAATAACTTTTCTATTGTATCGTCTATAGCCTTTGATAAATAATTCGGTTTTATATACAATGCGTAAAAAGCATAGCTTCTGTCGGGTGTCCTATGACACCTCTTGACTTTTTTTTTACTATCAATATGAACTTTTAAGATTTCTTTACCATAAATAATCATTAAAAAATTCAAAAATTTTAATTTTAATCGTTATAAATTTATTCAGTGTCCGAATTATAGTTTCGGTTATAAATTAATTATGTGATTGAATATAAAAAATAACCACAAAACACCAAACTACCAAATTTTTTGGTTATTTTTAATATTCAGTGTCTTCTCATTAAAGGTTAAATCACTGTTATAATTATGTGATTATGAGTGATAATGTATCAGAGCTTTCACTGGCGAGTAGAAGGGTAGCCCGCTTAGATAAAGTTTACGCGGGAAAACAAAAAGCGCTGTCTTTTCGACATCACGCGACCACTCCAAGGATATTGTTACATATTTAGTGAATTTTTATCAGTGTAAAAAAGATTATAAAATGAAGTACGTAAAATGGAAAGTTACTAACATATATTATAGACCAGTTTTGAAACAATGGTAAACATCATACAATGATATTAGTTTGATACATGAATGGAAAGACTAACCTTTCCGTTTTCTTGCTGTGTTTTATCCACATCTTTAAGCATTGTTCAATATCTTCAGCCCCGTTTTCAATCTGTTTAAAAACATCTAACAGAACATCATTTAAGAATTTATATTGTGTAGTCACCATTGTTATCATACATAGCGAGGTGCTTAGAATTGCAATGTATCTTACATCGGCAAATACCGCGCAGTAAGTATCAATCAACAAAGCTATTTCATAATACGGCGAATTAAATGTTTCAAAGGGATACCACACAGGTACCGCTGGAAGGCGGTTTCCTGATAATATATTCGTTACGTAATGACCACCCATATAAAGTACAACAACAAAAAGTACAAGAAAAGAAATACTTATTATTCCAATTTTACTGATAAGATTGTGACGTCGCTTATAACTGTCATAATGCCGGGAAAATATTTTCTCATAATCGATCATACTTGTGTTTATTATATCGTCGACTTGATTCTCCAGTTTGTTGAGTTCATTTTGGTTAAATCGCATGTATAAGACGTAGAATAAAACTTCCAAATAATACAAAATAACTGCAACATTAAACATCTTAGTTATACGGTCATTAGTTGTGAAATAATAAATGATATTCCCAGAAATATACATAAAGAAGCTGGCATCAACGAGCATATTGTACAATCTTAGCATGAGAACTTTCGAAGCGCTTTTTCTTGAAATGTCGAAAAATTCCATACCAGAAATATTGTACAACATGTTTTGTATTTTATACAATTTTTGAAAATTATCCATTTTTAACAAAGTTTATTTTAATGTTTTAGGTTCTCTGAAAAATAAACATAAAAAAATTAGTAATTGAAGGAAGGTTTGGTTGAGGGTCAAAAATAATGAAGCTTTACCAAAATATCGTTTGTGGCCAACGTTTCGAAATATTTAATTTCATCTTCAGGGTCTATGAACATGTGTACCTAAAATTAGAATAATTCAGTCAATATGAAACTAGTAGATAGATAATACTGATAGTAGAATAGTAAATATAACAATTAGTAAAATGTCTTACCTCAAGCCAGTCAAATAACAGTAAGTTGTTGTAATTCTGAATTGCATGATCATTTTAAATATGAGTTTTACAATTTAAAATGATCATGCAATTCAGAATTAGAACAACTTACCGTAATTTGACTGGTTTGAGGTAAGACATATTACTAATTGTTATATTTACTATTCACCTATCAGTATAAACTATCTACTAGTTTCATATTGACTGAATTGTTCTAATTTTGGATACACATGTTCATAGGACCTGAAGATTAAATTAAATATTTCGAAACGTTGGCCACAAGCGATATTTTGGTAAAGCTTCATTATTTTTGACCCTCAACCAAACCTTCCTTCAATTATTAACATTCATTGGATCAACACTATTATATACTGAAGATAAAAAATTTAAGTACAAAAGAGCAAAATACCTCTTGTTACACTCGGATTTCAGCCATATAAATAATTTAAATTGAATTATAAGTTTAATAATGAGATCTTTGTTGAAGACGATGTTAAAAATATCTCAGATATTCTAAGCTCGTTTTAACTACTTTTGAAAAGCAGATTTTGATACAGATAAATTTAATTTAATATTAACTCAGGGACGACAAGTTTTTAAATTCATACCTCACTTCAAAGGTCCTTTAAAAATTAAGGAAGTATACCAGTTTCGAAAGTTTGTAATTTACTAATCTGAGAAAATAAAATAACTTTGTTGAAGTAATTTTTTTATAAATAAACTGTTGATATCAACTAGTCGAATTATGCTATACTGTTTAAAAAATCTTGAATAATTTCAAACCATTTCTATAATCGATGCACTTTCTTTGAGCACATAAGACGTTGTTAACCTCAGAATTGAATTGTTTTTAAAACGTAGATATACTTGAAGAATGTGCTAAGTCAGAGCTACTAATTTTCTGTCGAAACCTATTATTAGGGAAACTATTTATACTTATAAATATTCATAAAATTCCATTAATGTACTAGGTGGTGTTATATTTTACACGTTATTTCCACAATTTTCTAATTGACGAAATGTAATATTTATTTGTAATTATATTATTTTTACATTAATGGTTTAATATTTTATGCCATAATTACGTGACTTTTTGTGGAAACATTTGCCTATACAATGGGACAGAATAATAATAAATGTCATATCAATAAAATTATAACGAACAGGTATATAAGGCGCCTTTGAGGCACTGGACAATGAACGTGTAGTAGTATCGTCTACTGAAACCAAATCGCACAAATATGGAAAAGACACATGTTTGTATTTCACATGTATTTCTATAATACAGATTGTATCAAATTAAAGCTGTGCATAGGGCGTTCTGTGTGTAAGACAGAGATCAATATATAAAACAGTAAATAAGAATGAGATAAATGATCGCTAATAGGAAGTTTCTGTAGTTACTGTAAATAAATAATACCCATACTAACCCATACAACCCGATAGCGTCATCTTTGTTTTGTGATTTTATCGAGGATTTTATCAATAATTTCTTATTTCAGTAGTCAGTAACTACAGAAACTTCCTATTAGCGATCATTTATCTCGTTCTTACTTATTACTTTATATCGATCTCTATCTTACACACAGAACGCCCTATGCACAGCTTTAATTTGATACAATCTGTATATATTGTAATGATGCACTTTCTCTCATTACAAAATTTTCTATTACTACCCTTAATTTAATTATCTTACACCTATTATTGGTTTATTTATTGGGTTCTGCTCATTTATTTTAAGATCTGACTTACGAATTATCAACTGTTGCCTCAGTGATAAGTGTTAGTTTTAAGTTTGTGTTTTTTGAGTGACTGTGCTGTGAATATTTTTCAAAAACATTTATTCACGTCCATTGTCAAAACAACATATTTCTTGACAACGGCAAAACAAAAACATATTTTTTCACATTCGATTCTGGACCATGGTTGAGTACGGATGTCCGTTCGGTGGTACTCCACTGGGCGTTTTTTTTGTATATAATTCACCATTTCTATTCTATTAGAACGAAGGAGTTTCACAAGACATTGTCAACATGAATAGCAACAATCTACTTAATTAGTTCGTATTACCTTAATTTCTTTATTATCCATCCATATCTCACCGGAATTCGGTAACGTATTAGTTTTAAGCTTTCTTTTCCTTCCTAATTTAAACGAATAATTTCCATATTATTCCCATCTTTATTATTTAGATTCTTATCTAAAAATATGACTGTTCATTCAGCCATTTTTGTTTTTTGAAACTCCAACGTCGTGTTTATTTTATACTGCCAACTTAACTTTTTATTATTATAAAAATCCCGAACAAATTATTATCATTAACCTTGACCGACTTTCTCTGTAAATATTATGCAATTTCGAAACAGCTGTTCGAATTGATTATTGTACAGTACATTTATGCTTCTTATAATATTTAATAAAATTATTATTTCTCGACTTGAATTTTTTTAACTTCCCATTGGAAGTTATTGTAATGGGTCCGAAAATCGAAATCAAAAAGGAAAAAAAATTTTTATGTTTCAAGGTCACTACACTATTTTTACACTACTTTTAGAAAGATGTCTGTGTGTGTGTGTGTGTACGTATGTACGTACGTACGTACGTACGTACGTATGTACGTACGTACGTATGTATGTGTCAATTTCTTTCTAAGACGAAATCTCGAGAACGAAAAATGATATCGACTACGTTGGGGTGCCAATCGACGCGTATTAACGTAAATATGATCTGAAAGGAATTTTTTTTAAATCGGTTCAGCCGTTCTTTTTTCTTAACCAAATAACCTCCAAAAAAGTAGATTTTACACAATATCTCGCGAATAAAAAATTATATCGACTTCGTAAGGGTGTCAATCGAGGCGTGTTAACGTCATTTTGATCCGACATAAATTTTATAAAAATCGGTTCAGCCGTTTTTTTTTTTTTTTTTTTTTTTTTAATTATTGATGTTTTAATGATTAAAATGATTACTTTTCTGTGTAATATCTAATTTAATTATTATTATTAAATATTTATCAAACTGGGAAGTTCGTCGTGTGGACCTCAAGGGTCGCACTTTAGTCCTAATAAACGACCCACCTCACGGCTTGTTATTATATAGTTTCGTAACATAATATTATGTAGACGCACATTTATAATGTAGGTACCTACTAACTTTCCGGTCCGGCTTCATTCGGACAAATTTTGGTTTAGCAGCGAAATAATTAAGTGCAGCAAATTTCATTTATTTAACTTTACTGTATCTACTATCTCTTATAACTTAGCCAGCGTACACCAATTTAGCTTAGAAATCACGTGCAGATTCCCCGACATGCTTTATATTTTCGATCACTGCTTATCCCTCTTTTGTCTTAGCGTAATAATACATAGCCCGTGTTGATCGGGAAGAAGCAGGATTTTAAACAGTGGAAGAATTTTTCAAATTGATTCAGTAGTTTCTGAGATTACCCGTGACAAACAAACATATACAAACTTTCCCTCTTTATACCTAATATTAGTGTAGATATAACTTTTCTATAAATCATAAAAGTGGTGATAAATTTACATATGAATAAAATCGTAGCTTTGTTTTTGTAATTGTAAGTTTTTAATTTCGACAGATCATGTGTAATATTATACCATACCAAAACCGATTTCTCAATTTTCAGAATTTTTTATGATTGCCTGTGTGTTCTGGGTTTATTCAAAAACTCCTGAACCAACTTTCATCGGACATTCGTTACAGTGTTTTGTTATACCTACATTGGAGGCTGAGCAAGTAGCCAATATATTAAAGAGAGCGAAGGCGCGGGTAAAGGCTAGTAAAGAATAATAAAACACTGTTAATTAAACAATTAATTGGAAGTAATTTTTATCACGGTAATTCCAGTTGCTTAATGAAAGCAATGGTTTTTTAATTTACAAAGTTATAAATTTCTTATTTATTATTTTATAATAAGGTCACTGGCCAAACTTGAAAATTAATTTAATGGTCGCCAGCGGCCTTTGTGAGTTGTTAACACTATGTGTATAAATTCCAAAATATGAAATCGGTGTCAAAGGTTGTAATAATGTTTTAACAAAAGGATGTATTAAAATATGCCCATATAAAGACAAATAACAGGTCTAATATAATATTCATAACAGGTAAAAATATTAACTAAGGGATGAGCGAAACTATTTTTTGCAAAATATAAAATATTCGGATGTTTGTCAGTAGTCATAAGCGTCCATAACGTGAGTGTTTGGTTGCTCTAGTATCCATGAATTGTTTTGTGTGGGTTTAAAAACATTACCGGGACGAGCACAACTGTTTTTGGCTAAATTTACAATATTCGAATGTTATGTATTTTTTGTATGGTCATTAGCGTTCATTATGCGAGTACTCCGATGCTCTAGTAGGTACCCACCAGTTTTTATTTTTGCATGGATTCAGCCCATAAATTTTCCGCAATATAAAATAAAGCTAATTTTATATGTGTCCTGTCTACTTTTTTACGGTTTATTCATCTGATTTTTTAACTTCCCATTGGAAGTTATTGTAATGGGTCCGAAAATCTAAATCAAAAAGGAAAAAAAATTTTTATGTTTCAAGGTCACCACACTATTTTTACACTACTTTTAGAAAGATGTCTGTGTGTGTGTGTATGTGTGTGTGTACGTATGTACGTACGTACGTACGTATGTATGTGTCCATTTCTTTCTAAGACGAAATCTCGAGAATGAAAAATGATATCGACTACGTTAGGGTGCCAATCGACGCGTATTAACGTAAATATGATCTGAAAGAAATTTTTTCAAAATCGGTTCAGCCGTTCTTTTTTCTTAACCAAATAACCTCCAAAAAAGTAGATTTTACACAATATCTCGCGAATAAAAAATTATATCGACTTCGTAAGGGTGTCAATTGAGGCGAGTTAACGTCATTTTGATCCGACATAATTTTTATAAAAATCGGTTCAGCTGTTTTTTTTTTTTTTTTTTTTTATTATTGTAAAAAAAATAATAATTATGTTTTAATGATTAAAATGATTACTTTTCTGTGTAATATCTAATTTAATTATTATTATTAAATATTTATCAAACTGGGAAGTTCGTCGTGTGGACCTCAAGGGTCGCACTTTAGTCTTAATAAACGACCCACCTCACGGCTTGTTTTACTTTAACTTCATTGCCGAATCGCCCACTGACTGTATATTCTCTAGGGATTCTTAGAATATTCAAATGGGCCCAAACTTTTACCACCTGCAGTCAGTGCCCGATACGGAAATGACCATTTTTCCCAGTTTTCTCTTTTTTATTATAATTAACAGGTGGGAGTCAAGACTACGCAACAAGAGCGCAACCTGCAAAGCTCACAATATATGCCTATTGGATCAGTTAACAATAGTAGATTGTATGACTAGATACGTAATGGGGCATATTATGGCAAATGATGACAGTATGTAAAAACGAGTTTAGTCACACGAGCCGTAATACCATTACGTACGAGACATATATGGTATTTTTTGCCATACCCACTGCAAAAAAATACCTACTTTTCACGTCATTTTCGAAAAATTCTAACAGTCTATTTGCGTCGCCATATTTCCTTCCACAGTGTGCCACGAAGTTCATGGAATTTAGTAATGACAGGCGCACGCTAGCGTACGTAGGCGTATAGAGCGAATAAACAGAAGTTGCTATGGCAAGCGTTATTTTCTGCGCTAGTGCGGAAAATAAAACATTTTCCGCACACCTGCCTGTTAAATTACTCATTAAAGGCTGCTATACATACATCTAAAGTAACTATTTTGTAGTGGGTATGGCAAAAAGATTTTTATCACACTGAAAAAATGTATAGTTACTCAGTTTTTACAGTTCACAAACACATAAGTATGAAAGGTTGCAAGTAGTAATATTCTGGGACTGAAGGAGGGTAAGAAATATGAAAAAAAATTCATGGAAAATAAAATACTAACTAATATTATAAATACGAAAGTGAGTTTGTTTGTTTGCTTGTTTTTTCCGCTTTTGCGTTTCTACTCTCTCTGTGAAATTTTGCACACCAGGTAGCTTCCGCAATGGAGATGAACATATAAGCTATAATAACTGGCCGGCCCGGTTTCGTCCGAGTGAAAATCGGTAGAAATCTCAGAAATTACTGAACCGGATTCAATTATTTTTTTACTATTCGATACGTGATACTTTGCTTTAAGATTTAGGCTATGATAACCCGAGCAAACGGAATCTTTTTACGTGTATAATGATTTTTGTTGCATTTTGCTTCATTGTTTATTTATTAACTTTTTTTAATACTATAAACAGTGTTAGAACTTAATTATTACTTATAGACAAAGATATAATATTATTTATAAAGATGCCCAACAAACTTTGACATAATATGAAAGCTCATCTAATTTTAAGAAAAAAATTGTATATGAACATGCTACGTCCCTTTCACTCATTTAAGGAATTACAGCGAACTATATATAATAGTTTTTTTATAACTCCCGCTTCTAAAGTTCAATATATTCGAGCGCTGTGAGACGGGCGTGAAGAGGTGTATTTTTATAGTAGTTTAACAAACTATAGTAAGCGTGCGTAAAAGTACAGTTACCGTGCGTGAAAGTCCAAAGCGTGCGTAAAAGTACAGTCACCGTGCGTGAAAGTTCAAAGCGTGCGTAAAAGTATAGTCACCGTGCGTAAAAAAAATTGACAGTAAGAAATGTACATAAATCAAAGAATGTGTGTTTATTTCTACCACACATTTAAACTAACGCGCTCGCTGGGGAGAATTCTAGCGCCTGCGCAAACGAAATGACCAGTCATGAGAACCAGTGTATTAATTTTTTCTCTCTCTATTAAACTTTAGAATCAGTCCTTATAAAAAATTATGTTCGAGACGTACGCTTAAAGTGAGGTATCTAGTAGGCTTAAATTGAGGCACTCGCTAAAGAGACTGACGCATACACAACGAGATCTCGTTGTGTATGCGTTAGTCCCTTAGCTCGTGCCTCAATTTAAGCCTACTAGAATACCTCACTTCACGCATACGTATCGAAAATAACTATTTCGTTTTAGGTACTTGTTAATAACAAAGTATTCGTTGCTTTTATCTGTCAGAGTTTATTGGTGAGTTAATAAATCACCTGTATAGAAACGACAACTTCTCACAGTAATAACCATAGAAATAATAAAAAAAATTATTAATATCTAAAAACCGACCTAATAAATCGAACACTCACACATAAATTAAATATTAATAAGTAATTACATTTTCCATTTGAGTTTAGTATTAGGTTGCGTCTCCACATTCTGCGACGGGCCCCTTGGCCACAACTTTCAGCGAGCCACCCACGCCACGGTATAAGAAATTGAGTTCCTGTAGTACTTAAATTTTTTTTGACGTGTGCCGAGCTCTTCTCGTGCCTGGGTCCCTGGTTTCAGCCCGACTGGCCATCTCTTTCTGGGAGCCATAATTAGGTCAATTATTGTCTACAAGAACATTATTTAAGTTATTAATACATAAGATTTTATAATTTTACCTCCACATATTAGAGCTATAAAAAATTATAACAATTTCTGCCGAACGGTAAAAAGAATTCTTACTAATAATGCATTCTATTCGGTTGAAGAGTTTTTAAATTACTCAACTACATTTTAGTACCATATTTTATATTGTTAATATCATATTTTAATACTATATTTTATATTGTTAATCATCTATTTTATTTTTTTAAATTCAATTTTAAATGTACTGTTTTTATTGTTGATGAATTATGTATTTATGACAAACCTTCCTGCCTCTGGCATGACACTACTAGGGCAAATAAAATTTATTTATTTATTTATTAATGAGAAATATTAAATACATACTAATAGATTGACACATTTAAAAATTAAGTTTAAAATTGCAACGGTGAAACTTTTTTTTTTATAAAAATACTTTTCGAAAACTAAAAAAAATATAAAAAAAATATTTTATTTTTATGTTTTTCAAAATAGGTACCTATCTATGTAAATTGTTAATTTTTCTCTTTTTCCAAAAACGAATTTGTTAATAGTAGATTGTACCTATATCTAGATGTGTAATGGACTATATTACGCAGAGTGATGACAGTATGTAAAAACGAACGAAAGCGAGTTTTTACAGTCACACGAGTCGTAATACCATTACGCACTAGATATATATGGTACTTTTTGCCATACCCACTACAAAATAATTACTTTTCACTTAATTTAAAAAAAAAATTTGACAGTTAATTTGCGTCGCCATCTTTACTTCTATAGTATGCTGTGAAGTTCGTGAGGAAGTAATGGCAGGCGCACGCAGGCGTATAGAGCGAATAAACAAAAGTTGCTATGGCAACCGTTTATTTACCGTCCAAGTGCGGTAAGTAAAACACTTTCCGCACACCCGCCTGTAAATTGACTTATTAAAGGCCGCTATACATACATCAAAAGTAGCTAATTTTTAGTGGGTATGGCAAAAAAATATTTTTTTTACATTTCATGCAGGTATTTTTTTTCTTTAAATTCAACTTGAAAATTCGTCAAGTCCACTTCAAATTTCTTTAGTTCGTGGAACATTCAAAATGAGATCGCGAACTAGATCTGGGGCCACGGCAGTGGCCCCCGCCAAGTCGAGCAAACAACAGACGGCCGCTACCGTGTATACCTTTTCTCGAAGCAACTCAAGGCACTTTTCAACTTTCTATATCTCTGTTACAAATGCAAGCAGAAAGCTGAAAATTTCGCTAGAGATTGTACCTAACGGTCTTAACTAATTCCCCAAATTACAAGTTTCTAATAAATATAGTTCAGAAAATTTCAACCCTCAAAATTGTCTATTTTGTCATCACTCACTGACATAGCGATCATCAGAAAATTTCAACCCTCAAAATTGTCTATTTTGTCATCACTCACTGACATAGCGATCATCAAAAAGCTAGGGCACTTCCGGTAGTCCTAGAAAGCTGAAATTTGGTATGCAGGCTGGGTTTCACGTACAAGTAACGAGAAAATTCCAATATCTGTGTTTTCCCCCTCCAACCCTTAAAAGGGGGTGGTGCATATTTCTATTATTATAGGCTAAGTCCGTAGTCAGAGAAAGCTGAAATTTGGTATGGAGGCTAGGTTTCGCGTACAATTAACGAGGAAATTCAAACATGTGTGATCTTCCCCCTCCAACCCCTAAAAGGGGGTGTTGCAGATTTCTATAGGTCCTTAGTCAGAGAAAGCTGAAATTTGGTATGCATGCTGGGTTTCACGTACAAGTAACGAGAAAATTCAAATATTTGTGATTTTCCCCTTCCAACCTTACAAAAAGAACTGAGATCCCATCAAAAATATTCTTGTAAAGAAAAAAAATGCCAAGTCTCGCAACACTTTCGCCGTAAAAAGTTTTGAGATCCCGAAAAGTACCAAGTCAGCCATTCTATTACCTTTGACTATGAAGTTAGCAAATTACTCGATAGTTGTCTTAAAACTACACAGGTAAAATAAAGAATAATTTATAAATAATATTTTATGACTGTAAACTTGTAGTACCTTTTGAACTTGGCAATCACATAGTATCAGGATATATGATACCGTGCGATAAAGTTTTAATAAAAACAATATCTCATCACAGTGCACCTATGCCACGTGATTGCCAAGTTCAAAAGGTACTACAAGTTTACAGTCATAAAATATTATTTATAAATTATTCTTTATTTTACCTGTGTAGTTTTAAGACAACTATCGAGTAATTTGCTAACTTCATAGTCAAAGGTAATAGAATGGCTGATTTGGTACTTTTCGGGATCTCAAAACTTTTTACGGCGAAAGTGTTGCGAGACTTGGCATTTTTTTTCTTTACAAAAATATTTTTGATGGGATATTATATTCAAATATATCTCTCAATAATTAATATAATTTCTTAAAATAAGCAAATTTGTAGCTGACTGACACGATTATTCCAAAATATGTACGTATACCTATAGTTTACATTTAGTTATTAGCTCATCACAAGAGTTATTTCTATATTATAGATTGTTTTATTTAAATTTTTATTTTGCAACTAAATATCAAATTAAAATTAACATAAAATATACTTAGTGAAAATTATATTTGGTTTGTAATTTTTCTTAGCAAATTGAAAGAAAATTAATGAACTTAAATGAAAATAATATTATTTAGGTTACCCTAGATCAAATTTCTGGACATTTCAATATTTTACAAAACAGTTATCAAATTCAATTTACATTCTGTATACTTACATTTTAAATTAAATGAAACACAAGGTTTTAATTTATTTACACTTAAGTATAAAATATAGATTAAAGCGTTATGTTTTCTAAGTGAGTTGGGGCATATAGCTGCGGAGAAGTTACGCGAGGGAATGTTCCTATAGTAATGCACGGAGCTTGCCTTCCATTGCCAACTTGAAGGAAAAAATAAAAATATTTAAAAAATCCTTATAACTATTGAAATAACAAATAAACTTTGTTCGGAAGTAAGAGAAAACGATTATTTGGAATGTCTGCACTGTGCACTTGTGGTTTTAAATCCCATTGATAGATTTTTGAAAACTCCGATTATCGGGTGAAAACGTGGCAACAATGCTATAGAAACTTGCGAAAATTCCTTACATTAATCTCAGTTAAATTTTAACTAGCTGAATATCTTATTTTCTTCCCGGGCTCATAGAATATTTTTTGTAATGAACTCAAATTGCACACCATTCCTTACGTCATGAGCACTGCTTGTTTCTTAAAGCGACAGCGACGTTGTCACGTCAACGTCAAGTCTCAGGAAAACAGATCATTAGTTCGACTTCAGAACATAATTTTAAAAAACCGGTTGACGCAATTTTGATCGAACTTAGGTAATTGTTTTGCAAAAAGGTTTATAATATAAAAATTTCGTCATGATTATGTCGCCTCAGATAGAGATCGAAGTGTTTATTTACATTAAATTCAATCAACTCCCATAAGAGCACATGTTAAAATGCATAGAGTTCACAATTTATTTTCTCAAAATCTGCAGTCGCGATGTGGCTCAAACTCTGCGTGTGCATTCAAAACACCCCAAATTGCATCATGGATTTTTTTGGCAAATTTCACATCGTAGTCGACATTACGCCCCAAAAATGTGTAACATTATTTTACATCAAGTAACGGGCGAATCTATTATATACATCCTGTATATAGAATTCGCTTACAACATGACGTACATTTGTACAAAGAGCTTTAATAGGATAGTATATTAGTGAATCAAATTGGACTTGGGATAATTATATCGTATACCGTTTACCTGCTTCAAGACAAGGAAGATTCGTTTATGAAGAGCTTTGACAGAATGTTGTCACTACATGGACATGGGAGAATAATATTATTGTACATCGCAGCATCTACAATTTACATTTCATGTATAATTAAAATACAGGGTATTAATTATTAATGAACATTATGAAATATCAGAAAATATTTTATTTTAACTAAACTATAGAACGTTAACTCACATATTCAACAGTCGCGTTTCTATACAGGGTGTCCAAGACTTGCGTTGTCGACCGATATATTGATTTTGGGTGAAGCTAGAAAAAAAGTTTAAATACAAAAGTTGTATAAATTTTAATGGTGTACAACCTAAAAATATTTTACAGAGAGGCCATAGAAATACATAAACACACACAGAATTTCAACCGAAAAGATGAATGCCTCAATCTCAGTAAAACCTGGACACCAGCACTCCGACATACAAAACCAATGACCAATCGTACAAGGACGGGATACGACCGAGTAGAGAACTCACCCCCACCACTACACACTGCGCAGTTGACCAATAACAGAGAGACGGACTACGACCGAACAGAGAACACACTGGTACTAGGTATAAAAGAAGGGAAAACACCAGTCACTGACACACTGACCTGTGAGCCGCCAAGGAGGACACTTCGACCGCTGCCACCTCGCCTTTGAGGTCTACCGCAGTTGTAGACGAAACGTCAGGTAGAAATACCACCGGACCACGGCCTACAAGCCCGGAAACCATGAAGACTTGGAATTTTATTTATATGTGCATTGGATTTATTGGCGATCCTTATATTATGTTCATTGCAACTAATTGTGATGAGTTTTTTTATTGTAAAAGCAGTCAATTACAGAATATTATTTTGCATTATTAGAAAAAAATATTTTTTAAATTTTATCAACCTATGTCATCGTCGGGACTCAAACCCGAACCTTCCACTATCGCGGCGGATGCTTTTTCAAAAAAAAATCACAGATTTCGCAATCCTTGCAACCATCGAGGACATTGGAAATGATAACAGCATATATGAAACATAATTAACTGTTTATTATACACACAATATTTATCAATGCACTGTTTAGTTTTGTCAGGAATAACCCTATTATTCTTCTGTTATATACGCGTTCACTTTTGCTTGATTACTTAACTTTTAAATGGATTTTTCTACAGTATTTATTAACATTTGCTCAAAAATAACACCGCAGATCGTCGCAAATACCTCTCAATTAACTAAACATGATATAAAACACATTTCGAAAAAATTGCACTTGTTCAATTTTGCATGATTGCTCCTCACTTTATCGCGACACCGTTGTCTTTTGGCCTTGAACGAAAACTCGTAACTCTGCCCCCATATACGAACATAAACATTTCCAATGTTAAAACACCTATATTTATTACCGCCGTATTAAGATATTCGGGGAAGTTTATATGCAGAGAAAGAAATATATGTTGTATATAATATATAAAATGTTATATTAAGTGCATGAGGAGTACATCCGTTCAATGTTTGCACAAAAACAGATGAGACGCGTCATGAAGAGCTTTAGTAGGATGATGTAGAATTAAAAATTAAATTCTTCCTCATTTCAGATTTATAAGTTTACTTAGTTTAAATTTCCGGATGTGAAATATTCTGTATTTCGTGTTTTTACTAAGGGTCGTAGGAAAATATAACACCATTGTTAATAAAATATAACTTTTTTAAAAAATCGTACATTTTCTCACAAAATATTGCAACACTTTTAGGGTTCCGTAGCCAAATGACAAAAACAGAACCCTTATAATTTCGTCCTCTCCGTCTGTCTGTCCGTCCGTATGTCACAGACATTTTAAGGGTGGCACTCCATACATTTAACTCAGGGATGATATAAAAATTCCAGTGCATATAAGCGCATTATTTTTATTACTTTTTCATTTACTAAACCAATAGTAATTTGGTGAGATATGCGCTTCTAAAATCGTAAAAAGTATATCCCCCTCTCTAATTTTTTAACTATGGAATGGAAAGTGCTGAAAAAATTTAAGGTAGTAGAACTAATAAAATACTTTCAACGAAAATTGGTTGCAATAAGATATGTTGTATAGTTTTTGAGATAGGGGATATTTTTGGTTACACGTGTAGTATATTTAAAATACTATATATTATTGTAGAAATTAGGAGAGAAAAATTTGCAACACTGATGATTAAATTTGCATTTATAAGCTTACGTTTTATTTAATCCTTTTGCCACTGAGTTTTTTCTCTCCTAATTTCTACATCATCTATGGATCACCATCTCTCTATATCATAGAGTTCTTCAACACTATATATTATTATTAAATATTATTCATTTTGAATTTTAACCGTGAACTTTCATGCCGACTACGGAACCCTTCACTGTGCGTGGTCCGACACGCACTTGGCCGCTTTTCAAAGCAATAAACAAAATTGTATGTACAAGAAACATGACTTTTCTACAATAATTTTTTTATTTACAATTTTAGGCTCACTGTCGATTTTATTAAATATACCTATCATTTTCAAAGAAAAATGTTATTCAGTTTTGAAGAAATCTGTTATTAAATAGGTACATATTATTCAATCGCTAATAAAATTATTTTTTTGTCAATTTATAGGTCAAACATTTTGTGATTTAAAAATAAAATTCAAACCTGAACAGAATATATTCTTCGCATAAAATTATGTGGGCCTGTTGGATAGAAGCAACTTTCAAATAACTTCTTATTTCTTCCCATAGATACGATAATTTTCGATATTATTACCTTCAAAAATAATACCTATACATCAATTAAATAAGTTTTTTTTATGTATTCCAACAAAAAACATTTTTCCTTATTTGTCTTATCTTACTGATGTAGTATACATTCATTTTTTCAGTGTAACGCTTTTTTTTCATAAAATTTTGTTTAATTTAACTGGTCATAACAAATTTATAAACGCTTTTCTATAGTGCATGCAATGAAATTGTTTTCGAAATCAATTGCATACCAGCAATGAAAAATGAATGTCGCGCATGCGCAGCTCAAAAGTAACGTATTTTCATCCTTGGGCAATCCTTTTCTGGTTGAAAGTGGCGCTATCCTACGCAATGATTGTAAACTATATCTGACAGTTCTGCCTAACCTGCAATATCTTCGTATCTTGCAGTTGCAATTTCAATGCACTTATTACAAAATGTACCGTGTGTAAATCGGGCGATATTTGCGAATGCGACTCGTGTGGTCATCACTTTTGCTTCACTCGGGCGGCAAACTTTACAATCATCGCAATCGCCAACTTTCTTCCTATGTATTATTTTATATTGAAAAATGTAATCAAATTAAACAAGTTTTAGAAAGCATCGAATTTTAAGTTTTTTTTGTACATACTGTATGTAATTTAATCAAATCGCAACAAAATACAACATCCACATTACATCGAGTTTTAGGTTCCGTCATCTAATTTTATGTAATTATTTTGGTTTATAGCTCAATAAAATATCTTCATGTCAGTTAAGAATCGGACAAATAATAATTATTGTGGATTAGTTGTATGGAGACGAAATACAAGATGTAATTAGTTTAAATGCTCTACCAAACAGAATGAAATTAGTAAATGGACGACATTAAAGAATAGACGTGTACACGTACAGTCACTTAACTGCTGTTTTACTGGCAGACTCTGGTCATATACCTCGCTGTTTTCAGTGCAAGGAGCTAAGTGCCCCGTATGCGAGCTTCGTAGTTTCACAGGAGTTCTCAAACTGTCATCTCGTCGTACTGGTTCAAGTCAAAGAATATATATACGCCTCTTTACAGGGCCAGATTTAGGGGAGGGTTACAATGATTGAAGCCCTGGGGCCTCCACAAATTGTTATATTTTTGCAAATTATTCCTTTAACCCTCGAGCGGGCGCGCCGGTGCAATTATGCCACCAATATTAAATCGAGAGGTGGTGGGGTATGACAGACTTATTTGTCAGCGCCATACGTTTCAGTATCTTATCAACTATTGCTGAATGAGTGTTAATAGTGCTTATTTTGTCAAAATTGATAAAGGTCTGCGATCGGCGGCGACTCAAGTTTTTTTGGTATCATATTTGATACCACGCGCCCAGTCATGTAAGTAATATTTTTATTTATTTTTGGTATTATCAAACAGTATTTTTGTTATTATCAACTAGGAAACGTTCTGTATAATGGTATTCCATGATCGTACTTTATTATATTTCATTGCAGGCCGAAAGGTCTTTTTGAAGAACAGATTCGGCAACTAGTATAGAAGAAATGACTGATCCGCATGCTGGCAAATGGAGTGAAGGCGATGTTATTATGCAAAAAGACCCTAATTCTGATTCCGAGCTGGAGTGGGAACAAAATGAAAATGATCAAGAATTTTTAAATTAGGACGCCCGTAATTCAAATCCACAGACGGAATTGGAACAAAAAGATGATGATTCTTCTGATGTTTCGCTCGAGGAAGACAATGATAACTTATATACCGGCAAAGACAGAAAAAAAATGGCGAAAAACTGATTTGGTGCCATAATATAACTTCCAAGTATAAATCAAAGAATATTATCAAACCATTTCCTGGTTCTAAAGGAGCGGGATTTACTCTTCATTAATAATTATACAAAAGTTCTTAACAAGAAGATGTTTAGTTTTTTAATTATTAGTATCTATGTAAAATGAAATATCAATAAATATATGCAATAAACTATAAAAAGTACTATAAAGAATTTTATTATTCTAGTTACTAAAGCATTTAAGACTGATTAAAGTGATAAGGCTGCGTCAAAAGAGTACTTTTACAATTTGGTAGCATATTTGCACCACGCGCCCGCTCTTGAAAAATTACAAGGCGCGCCCGCTCTAGGGTTAATGAAGATACAAAATTTTGCACAGAAGAATAACAGTGTTGTGCTTAACATTGAAATCGAGGAAGGGACTTTCGTTATGTTAGCATTTTCTTCCTCAAATAGACCCAAAGGACTTCACGAAAATCTACTATACATGTTTTCTTAGAAAACCAGTGTCGGATTTAGAACTAGGCTGCCCAGTCTGCCTGGTTCTAAAATGTTCGTATTGAACATATCTGAAATTTAACACGGAAGACGGGTCACAACTGACTCGGCTGCCCAGGGATCTCCACACTCCTAAATTCACCACAATTCCCTCTCTACTTCACCAAAGTCTCACAGACGCATTCAAATTGTCAGTCATATACGTCATTCTTTTTGATGAATGAAACTAAATGAGTGCGAGTCCCTTTGTATCACAATAATACTAAGATGCAATTTTCAGATATTAAGTAGTACCTTAATAATTTGGTATTTACTAATCAGGTATACTGATAATTTTAAAATTTGTATTGGATAAGCAGCCAATTATACAATTGATACCAGAAATATCGGAAAAAATCATTTTACCAACTATAGTCACAGTCAGGAATCTAACCTAAACGTTTCCACTTTCGCGGCGTAATGAGCTTAAGGTAAGTGTCCACTTGAGAGAAAATCTCGAGAGAAAGTCTCGAGATTGGTCTCAGGGTGTTGTACATTTGAGATCACTTTCGCTCTCGAGACAGTTGTTTGAACTCGACAGAGACTCCAGTCTCGTGACCAGGAAAATTTTTTGTCGATTTGAGAGTCAACTCGCAGTCAGTTGTGTGACTTAATCGCACGTTTTTTATTTTTATTTTTTTTTCCAAATGGATTCGCATCAGGTCCTAACTTTTCTAATTGCTTATAAAATTGTGAAAAAAAGGAGTGTTGGGTAAGAATATGGGTGGATCGACGAAATGAATTTTGAGCTTGTTCAACACTCGTAAATGAGTTGCAGTTTGGAAGATGTACAACAGTTTAGAAATTTTATTCGGATGTCTGCAGTGCAATTTGAACTTTGAATTGTTGTCACAAATTCTTCAAACATGCTCATTTTTATAATATTTATTGCGAAAATAACTTGAGTCACTTGAGAAAGTCTCAGCTCTTCCAACATAGACGGAAGACTTGAGACTAGGTCACGAGACCATGTGCTCTCGTGGACATGCTCATTGAGCATGTCCACTATGGCACGTGCAGTCTCTGATACCTGCACCTCTGAGGCTGGTCTCAGGCCCTTATCCATTTGTGATTCTAGTCTCAAGACTGTTTTATCTCAAGTAGACACTTAGCTTTACAGTACTCAACCGTGACATGATTTCCAAACTAACATTCTCCTTATATGCTTCGGATTCAATTGATTTCCACTACATGCGAGTGTTATTTAATTATAGCTAGGTTGTAGATGTGAATCATCGTACTAGCTAAGCATTAATTTAATACTGATAATTATAATTTAAAACTTAAGTAAAATCCTTACAAACTTACTTAATATATCTGGTGTATGCTTCGTTATGCTGCGGTAAAATCACAAAATACCCACTAACTCTAATCACAGTCTTACAGAAATTTTTCAGACTTGTGTCGCGCATATGCAAGTCAAAATAAACTTTAATACTTTGAAGTGTCACAAACTTTCAAAGTGTCAATCATATTTAAATCATTCTTTTCGGTGAAAGAAATTAAACAATGAATGCGAGTCTCCTTGCCTTAAAGAGGTACTCAAACTGTCGTCGTATCCTGTCAGCTTGCTGTTTTCAATGTGAAAAAAATATAATATATTATATTACAATTTTATATATTAGTATTATTGGTAGCTATTGCAAGGTCAATCTTACATGGAGACAAATACTTAATTCTTAATTATTTGTTTCACTGTATACTGATTTACAGTCTCCACAAAGTATTGTGGGTGCAAAAAGTACCTTTTTCGCTGATTTTGTTTCTACCAAATTGCAAACTAAATTGAAATCTGTTGTTTGCGTATCAATAGCTTCTGTTACCGTTTTAGGTACATCTGCGAGTCAACCGACACACAAGAACCGTTGTATATTTAACCAATGATTGTCGCGTTAGCTTTTACATAATAATGAATATTTAACACAAAAAATCGCTTTACTACAGTGTGAATAAATTAAGCCGTCGTGTTTTATGAAACAGTTTTTTTAGACTCAAAGGATTTCAATGAATTTGAAATTAATTTTGGATTACTTTGCTTATATAATCTAGAACGAACCTTAAAGATTTTAACATTATATTTAATTTCTGCGAAAAAGTTTCGAATTTTTCAATTTTTTCTGTCTGTATTTTCATTATTCATCTGGATTCAAATATGAGAAAACAAGTTGGTATAGTTACTATTTGCTACGTAATAAGATTTTTTTTAAATGGTTTTAAGTTATCAATAGGTAAAATGTGAGTATTAAAATTTTCTAAAGGGTTAAATTTCAATTTTAAAATGAATCTGAGATTTTTTTCGGTATTTTTGGGTCCAAAAACATTTTTCAGCCCCTAAAAACCACTCTTATGATGGTCCGATTGGGCCCATTTTAAAAAGGCTTCTTGCGGTGATGGATTCCAATGTGCTTATAATAATATCAGAGTAATGACCTTACGCTTGTCGCTTGGACTAATAGACTATGGAAAGAGGATAACACTTCTGACGTTTTTATTGAATTATTTTTGTTTTTAGGGTGTATTGTTTTGAATTCAAGCAATATTCAATGACCTATAACTTTTTTTTTTGGAACAATGATTCGGAAAATTGGTACTTGATTGGAATGACGTGTTGTTGAGTAAATATTGTTGTACGAGAAATGTACAATTTGTACATTGTTGTCATTTATATTATTGAAATATAAAATTTTTTTATCTCCATTCTATTTTATTTCAGCTTATTTAACGCGTATATACATGTTATTTAAGCCTTTGTCTGTTTGTGGGGCATATTATATTTAAATAAATAAATATTATAAGTAATTTTATTTTTATATTTAACATATATTTTATCGTCGTAGTCGTCGTCGTATTAGCTTTTTGAATTCACGTTTCACGCTTCAAAGTTTTTGTGGAATAAATTGAATTATTGTTATTATTTGTATATTATAATTCGATAGATTTAATAAATGAGCATGTCCACCGGATACTTTTGTCCAGTTTTACTTACAAAATTAAGTTAAAATAAATTCTTTATCTAATCGTCCTACGAACCAAAAACTGAGTATGATAAAAGTTATGTTATTTAGATTAAAAAAATTGAGCAATCCTGATTTTCACAAATCTTACCTGGAGAGGTTGCAGTCTATCCTACAACAGAACAACTATCCAACAAAAGTTATCAATCAATTCATACGACACATGGACAACAATCAAGAACAAATTTAGAACTCTCAGAAGAATAAAAAGTTCATCAAATTTCCTTTTATCGATCAATTCTCATTTAAAATAAATCAACATTTTAAGGACACGAATATTCAGTTAGTGTATTATAAATTATAATTTAAATATTATGAAGTATTAAAAATACCTTGTATTATGTCCGTCTTGTGACTTCTTGTGAATATACACTACGCGTTTCAGCAACGAGTTGCCATCTTCAGATGTGGTTAATTATTTTTTAAAAAACACACATTGAGTATAATCGTAACACTATATAATATTATGATGCTAAGCACTGTGTATTATGTCGTGGTTTGTGAAGTACTGATTTAAATTTCGAGATTTTATGATTTATAAAGTAGGTAGACGGAATGGAAATGTATGTCTGTGTATTTGTGTAGACGATTACTGAGTATTGGGTGTTTGTGTGTTGTTAATTATTTGTATCGTATATTATGTTCGATTTGAGTGTTAGTTTGTCATTAAGAATGTTGATATTGTCGAATTTTGTGGCTTTATATATTTCATATTCTTCCAGGGTGTCCATGTATTTACCTTTACTGCAAATATGTAATGGAATAAAATTCGTTTCAAAATCGTGATATTCATGATTTTGTTAAATTATATGTTGGGCGTAATTTGATTTAGCATTTATAATTTAGGACAGGTGAATCATATTTACACCAGTATAAAGGATAAAATTCCAACATTAAATAGATCAAGTGTCTTTGTTTATAAAACACAATGTGCTTGTAGAGTTTGTTATGTGGGACAAACAAAACAAAAATTATGTAATAGAATATATCAACATAATAAGGATTGCAAAGATTTAGATAAATTAAAAAATGATAATATAACCACAGACGATAACATCCTACAACAAAAGATAGCACTTGCTAGACATCATATATTTACTGGGCACAATCCCCCTATATTATTAAACGAGTAAATCTTGTATATATGTTTCTATATTTCTATGTATATATGTTTCTATGTATCTATATAAATATTTTCTCGAAAACGGCTCTAACGATTTTGATCAAATTTACCAAAAAGGGGTTTCGGGGGGCAAAAAATCGATTTAGCTAGGTCTCATCCCTGGAAAAATTCGTTTTCCTATTGATTTTATCATTTTTAAAAACGGTTTTTTGACCTGTCAAAACATTGTAATATCGTGAGTAGGCTTTGGAGAAAACAAACTACTTTCATTATTAGTGTATTTGCCATATGGCACATACACTATTGGCGTCGGTCGGATGGCGGGACCTAGGGGTCGGACCAAAATTTCTCGACGTTTCATAGCCTCCTGAACAAATTGGCACCATTTTTGGAAATGTTTATATATATATGTATATATATATGTATATATATATTTATATATATATATATATTTATATATGTGTTCGCGGCATAACTCTCGAAAGACTTAATTGATTTGAATGAAATTTGATACACACGTTGGAATCCATCACCGCACGGAACCTATTTAAAATGGGCCTAATCGGACCATTTTAAGGGTGGTTTTTAGGGGTTGAAAAATGTTTTTGGGCCCAAAAATGCCGAAAAAATTCTCAGAATCGTTTCAAAATTGAAATTTAACCCTTTAGTAACGATTAAAATGTACTGCTAAAATTTTAATAAAATCGGCGCGACAGGACCGGACTTACAAATTTTATGAAAACACTAGTTTGCGGATAGTTCTTTACTTACTGAAGGGTGTATTTAATTTGGTACCGAGGTTGCATTGATAAAAATATTGAAATTAAGAAAAAAAATATTATTTTAAGGGATGTATTAAGGAGTTAAATTTTTTATTTTGTCCAAAAACACACTTAAGTTCACATAATAAAGCCACAATGCCAGTATTAGCAAATACACTATATTGTCGGCAGGGTTTTGGCACTGCGACCCGAGTTTTTTATATGTCAAAATACTCTGACAGAATTTTTAACTTATTAAAATAATCCGTGAACTATTTGTATAGTAAAAAATAACAGAAATAAAAACTAAACATAATTATGTAAGTAGTTTTAAATAATATTTAAATAAATAGGTACCTAAGTATGTTATTTTTATGTTACCTATATAAAATATGTATATTATGTACGTTAAATATAGTATGACGTATAATCTTACCTAGACTTTTTTTCTCAAAAACGAATAACGATTTTGATGAAGTTTACAGAATGGGGATTTTTCGGGGCGAGAAATCGATCTAGGTAAGAATCTTGGTCCCAGAGGGGAGCAATTAAAAAAAGGGTTTTTTTATTTATAACTCGGTCAATTGTCAGATCGATTCGAAGCCTATTTCTACATAGATTTTGTATAATATATCACAAGGGTTAAAACTGTAAATGAACACTAATATAAGAAGTGTCTTGCACAATATGTAAATAATGACAAACAGGCGGCCCGAAGGGCCGCACTTCTGGCACCGCGAGTCTGTGTAAAAACACATCGATTTTTGAAAACTATTAAGATACATACAAAAAAGTTTTGTTTAAAAATTTGCACGGCGGCCCGAAGGGCCGCACTTCTAGCGACGCAGGCATGCAGTATATAAAAACACATCGATTTTTAAAAACTATGGTGAAGATGCATGCAAAAAAGTTTTGCGCTGCAGGTTTATAGTCTGACGTTTGTTATTAAAAGATATAATATGAATTCTATTTCTTCGAAAATCGATTTTTGTGAGTTTTTCAGTAGGTACCTTCTATGCAAAAAAAATATTTGAAATTTACTGGAAGTTGCTAAGATGACATCACAGAGAAAAAGTACTTCGATAAAGTTGATATTTGGTATCAATGTTTAAAAATGGATTATTGAAACGGCAACGGGCAAGCAGAATTTCATCTGATTCGAACATTTTTACAAGATATTCAATCTATGAAAATCGGTTTTTGCGAGTTCTTCAGTCAACAAAACAATAACGGCGGTAGATTTGAAAATGGCGACCTAAGTAATATTTACAGGAAAAAATGCTTGATTCAAGTTGATACTTAGTTATTACGCTTAAAAATACACATAGGTATTTAAAATATTTAACAGAAACAATTATTTAAATTATGTTTCAGAAATAAATTCGTTTCGGAATAATATTCTGAGAAAATAATATCTCACAGCATACAAGTACCATTTTTTTGAACTCATCCGAGCAAAGCTCGGCACCCAGATATTTTTGATTTTAACAGTGTAAAAATATTAGATGTAGGAACCAATTGAAGGAAAAGAAACTACAGTGAAATGGTTTTCATTAAATCTAATAATACCATTAATCAAAGGACAGATTCTCAGAAGTTTTACAATTCTATAATAAAAGTTCTAAATAATTTTTCATCTCAACTTTGAATGTTTGTTAGATTTTTTAATGATTTACATAATCAGTATCTTAATATTTTCAGTTTTTCTACGAATACAATAAATTAAACAATTTTACAACGAAATTTTACTTTTCAATAATAACTACATTATAATATGTTAATCATAATTATATGGATCTTTTTTGTAACCATAAAAATTATGTGACTTTCCTATTAACATTCGACTCTTAACATCAATGTTGAGGTAAAGTTTCTAAAATTATTTTTTTATTGTACTTTTCAGTAACATAAGAATAACCTGTCACGAATTATTTTTTCAGTACGTGAAGAAGCTAAAATATTATTAGCGAAACCTTGTACGAAATTTTAAAAGCTGTTTTATGATTTTTGTACTTGTCCACCTCCCTAAGACATCATCAAGTGTTGAAATAAAGATTTAAAAATAAAAATTTGTACGAACCTTGACTATAGATATTGATTTCGAAAATAGTTTGAGAGATCGAAAAATAATTACAAAAAAAATATTTTATAAAATTGAACAGATATTTAATTATTAAAAGTTTTTATTGTAACTAATAGGAAATACATTCAACCTTACATGTCAATATAATATATTATAAAGTAAGTACGATAATTCTCTGAAATTGTATAAGAAAAGAATGGAGAATCTCAACTAACATGTAAGTGGTTAAAAAAACTTACAGTTTCTTAAATTTCATGACCAATTAGTACAAGAAAGTTCTTTATCACACCTGTTTCTTCTGATAACTTGTAGCTTCCGTACTCCGTCAATCAGCAATTCTCAGTAACTTCATTGGCCTTGAATACCAACTGAAAACCATTATAATATCATAATATTTTGTTAAAAGGAACTATGATTTCAATTATGTCCGTATCGTTATTTACCAGAAAAAGTTTGAAATCAGTTTTTGTAGAAGAAAACATAAACATGAGTAACACATTGCAAAACAAAGACACCATTTGTGATGAAATGCATTATCTGTTCTAAGAGGTCCATTTTCAGTGCACTTGTAAAAGCTACAATATCATGTTACGGTCATCTTTATTTTTCTTGTTGTTGTCGTTCTGAAAAAGACTGTATGATAGGAAACTAACAAATATTTCTACTATAAAAGTGAACTTATACAATAAAAATAATATCTAAAATGCTTTCCGTAACGGTCTTATCAATGTCAGTCAAATAAACTGACAGATATTCATTTCTTTACGTAGATTAAGTATATACCTTGAGAGTCAAAAAAGATATCGGGATCAGGTAGACAGTAATCTCTTCAGTTTTTGTTTCAAAAAATAAATATTTTATAACCTTTTCTTCGAAAACGATTCGTTCGATTTTTCTGGTTTTAGTGTTAAGATAATTAATAATTAATGCTTTTTAATTTAACAATGGTTATGAGGAAGTTTGAAATTTTGTAATAAGTGGTTAACAGGCAAATGGTGGTAAATTTTGGTTTAAACTTTAATGATTTTTACAATCTTACATAACTCCCTTTCAACCAATACAGATCCCAATATATTTTTTGACTTCTGAGATATCGTGTGTGGTATCTTCTAAAATTATCATACTATATGTAAAATACTACCAGAAAATTGCTTGTTGCGATTTGAGAAGCCATTTTTTTTGTATTATCAGTGTAGTAACAATATGCTACATTATCTCTCTTTATCTAATGTAATATGTTTAGATTGTTATTAAAACAGCTTTCAATTGTCCTGCGATACGAAGGAAAATAATTTTGAAAATATTACATTAGAGAAAAAGAGATATAATATAGCATATTTTCATCTGGAACTTGCGCTTAAAATTTGTTTTATAAATATCGCACAAATGTTGCTGAAGTAAGCAGAAAATATCGTTTTACGCAGCATACAATTTTACGATTGCAGTCTGGAATAAACTGAAGATTTGAGACAGAGTTTTAAGATACCGTTGAGACTTGAATTTGAAAGACTGCCTGAATATTAAAAAATAACTGTTTCGTCCTTGTTGGATATTTTATTTTTAAATTCTACTTTGCAACTTTATTCAATATTATATTGTCCGTATTACAAAAATGGACTTGTAGGAATTCAAGGATAAAAAGTTTGTTTTTTTTTGAAATTTTATCGTCACAGTTGGAATTATACCCCGAGCAGTTCCAAATAAAATTAAAAAATATATTCATATAAAAATAAAAAAGTATATATTGTACAATTTATAGTTGCTAAAGTTATGTCATGGTTAAGAAACACTACTTTAACTTTTTTTTCCTCTTCGAAGGAGTGTACATAAACTCTAGAGGATCGCAAAGCGTTCAAAAAACGGTTTTTTGGAAATAGCTCGAAAATAATTTTAAGAAAAAAGTTGACAAAATTTTGAAAAAAAATATGCTTTTAAAAATATCTTCAATCTTTACTGAACTAAAGCACGAGAAAAAATCACCTCATGTATATCCTTGACAACCTTCAGTATTTAAATCATGATTTTTATCCTATACCGATATCTTTAGAACTTTAGAAGTTGTAAGCAATCAAACTCGAAATTATCATTGAGTTTTAGTGAAAATTACACTTGTTTTGACACGCACTATACTATTACTAATGACAAATAATAAGGGAATGTTATAAAAAATAAGTGTTAATGAAAAATTAATTCTGCTTTTATCCTTCAATTTGTCTTTACTCGTTTTTTAAACCATTATTTAGCCTTTAGTAGTGTGGAATTCAATTTCGACATAATGAAACAGTTAATAAATTACTTTGACTACGCGTAATGAATATTGATTTAAATATATAGGTACTGGAGAATTGTTTAACCTTTAAGCAAAACTTTCTAGAATCTTTTACAGAAAAAAGTTAATTAAAATTAAAGACAGTAAAGATATCGTACTATGTGTGTGCATGGACCAACAGTAGCGTCGTTGATGAAGTCATGGCCTGTCAGTCACAGCACATCAAATGAAGTCTTAGCCAGGCTGGTTTCTGCTTCGTCTCGTTTCGATGACAATTGGTTTTTCTCGTTCTCGTCTCGTACTTCGGGACGAGAAATTTGATAACTCTCGTCTCGTTATTTCTTAGAGGTGCCTTTTTCATCTCGGAAACGAGAATTACTATCGAAGAAGATAAAATAATGGCCGGTTTATCGTACATTTTAATTACGATGTTTTTTTAATCACACTATGACGGGTTGCTATGGTAACGAAACGCAGCAACCAATGAACACGTAGCTGTCAAAATTTAACAGTGTGATTAAAAAAATATCATTTTTAAAATGTACGATAAACTGGTCGTAAGGAAGTTACGTTTTCTACGTATTTAAAAATGTCAAACTGACGCTTCCTGAAGCAAAAACTTGTCGTTCGGGAATTCACATGGCTAGCACAAATCCATGGTTATGTTCCATCAACTGTTAGGGTGAAAAAATAAATAAAATATAAATTAAGTATTATTTATCCAACGTATTTTTTTCGAAATTTAAATTCCAACAAAAGCACCTGCTGGTACAACCAGTCATTAAAGGATAAAGTGAATAAATAAAAAACATGTCAATGTTAAAATGGAATCTAATAAATTGTACACGTGTCTGAAATTATTGGTACCATGTTTTCTTTTTTAATTTTGCTTATTAAAAATAAACCAGACCAAACTGAAGTAATCGTATGCCACATTACAGACAAACACATTTTGTCTCAGAGGAGCAAAATATTTCCTCCGTGAAAAGTATGTCAAATGCAGCAAATGTTATTATAACAATACAAATATCATAACATTTCTTATATATAACGGTTTGAGTGGAAATTGTTCTTTGAGCAAAATTGGTATAAGCGAGATAAATCAAAGCTATTACACTGCGTGAAAAACTGTAAAAGAGAAAAAAATACACACATTCCATCTGGTGAGAAACGATCGTCTTACATATGGGGAGGTTATTATGTCGCAGATCTGTGCAGAACTAAACGTTGTTCAAACAGAATTAGAAAATTATTTTATTTTCTTTAAGAACATACGCAACCACAGGTCTATGTGCGCCTTTGCTGAAACAAAAGTATTTATTTAAGTATGGGAGGGAGATATTGTACGCTTGACAACTAAGAGATATGAGGTAACTGGTCGACCCCCTCCCCCCAGAAATTAACCGAAAGTATCAAGATAAATTAGATTATTTTATACTGCATGTTTTCCAATTATATATATATGTCTACTTATATAGAACATAAAATGCACATATACAAGAGAATATCACTTAGGGGGTGGCTCCACCATATAAGGTTGGCCATATTTGACCATATTTGGTCAGTATCATCAAGTATTAAAGCTGGACCTAAACGACATCACAAAATATCCATGAGCAGAGGTGGGATTCGAATCCATGACAGTCTGATCCAAAGTCCAATACGCTGACCATTACATCACACTGTCCTCTACTGCATTTTTTGTTAACTAAACAAAAATTAATATTACTTTTGACCCTCCTGGCCCCTGGAAACATTTCTAGCGGCACCTATGATCGTAGTATGGATTAGCGTATATCCTTCAAGTAGTTAAACGTGTTTCTTTATGAATTTTGCTATATATCTTATATTAAATAATTTTATCAATTTCATCACAACCTAATTTAGCGTAATAAAAACACAAGGTGCTTTAAAAATTGAGTTATAGAAGTTCTCAAGTCATAAGAATATTTTATGCCTCGATGGAAATTTGTAGTAGTGCTTACCTCCTGTTCTTATATTATAGACAAAATGATCTATATTCTATAGCATTACATCAACAGTAAATGAAATTGTTCCTCCTTTACCACAGTGTTAAGAGTATTCACAAGAATATTAAATAAAGAATAATATTTATGTGAAAGGTCATTCATTTAAAGTGACCCATAGATAATCAAGTGTTCTTGACAATCATTGGGACTGCACAATTATTTTGTTGATAGACTATAATAAGACAGATTGATGGTTTGTGTAGATGCTTAACAATTAATATGAAATACAGCTTGATCACGGGGTTGCATAATTAAATAGATAATTTTTGTATCTATGTTTAACAGTTTGTCATGTTGCTCCAAGGTGAAGTAAGGTTTTTGAAAAACGATTATATTGCTTGTGGTAAACGACACAACATGTCTATCATCTTTGTACAATCGTGACTATGTTTGTAAAGCCGTTTAACACAATAGTATAATGTGTAATTTGTCTGCTAAATACATCTTTATACGTCAGGCGCGATTTTTTCCGCACACGAGTCTTAGCGAATATGCATCGCGAGTTCCATACGAGTGCTGAAAACATCGCGCCTAACGCATAAAGATTTAGCACGCGCGTTGAACACTAGACTTTATTCAACACATGCATGGTTTAAACTTTAATAATTGAATTAATGTCTAGACTCTAGATATTAATTCTATTAAAATCAGTTTCCTAATGGTTCATTATGTAACTGTTTTTCATTATAGCAATGAAAAGCGTTACATAATGGATCATTATGTAACTAGTTCCATAATGAACCATTATAATAATAATAATAATGCGTTTAACGTCCGTTTCTCGACATTATGTCGTAATGAACCATTATAGTAGCACTGAAAAGCGTTACATTTAAGGTCCGCTAAACAGATACGAAAAAACACTAAAATCGTGCATGTGTTGAATAAAATATCATAACATCGTCCCGTCGGCATGAAAAGCTAATTGCATAATATAATTGATACCGAATCAGGAATTATTTATAAACGCCAAACTAAATTTAAAACTATTTTATAAAATTATATTTTTATATTCCAAACTTATTTATATTAATTTTTAGTATTAAATGTATACAGTGCAGTCTCAGCGAAATTCTAGATAATATTTGAAATCAAATTACAGTTAAGTCAAGCTTTCATGGTTATTACGCTGAAAACTAATATAAGTTGTATGGAAATTATTACTTTGAAAACCTCAATACTTATACCAAACCGTGTTATGTAAGATTATAAAGTTTCGTTTTAAATATAGTAGAAACTCATTTGCAACATGTCATGCTATATTTAAAAGTCTCTAGTATGTTGCAAATGCATTTCTAGCTTAAAGATATATACAGTTCAAAACTATTAGAGCACATTCGCTTTACATCAGACTATGCACATAACATGTAACTTGAGCAAGCTTTACTGATTATTTGCATTTACAGGGTGAAACACAAAATAGAAAATGATTTTGAAAAGCCGATATAATTTGGGCTTTTTATGATTGTCACAGTTGGTCAGAAAACCTGAAATAGTATGTGAAATTAATTGTACAATTCAGATCGTCACTGTTGGGAACCATGATGGATGTTATCTCGGCGTGCCATGCAGCCTATCGTTGTGGATCACTGTCTAGGGGCCCGGTTGCGGAGCCCAAAATGGCTTCACATCTTAAAGTGAAGATATGGGTCCGACCAACATTCGTAATTAGAAAAAATTATCGCAAGAACTTATTTTAAAAAGTAGCAAAGCATAAAACTAAGTACTTTTCTTTTTGTTCATATCACTGACACTGTATATTTTACTTTGATTCTCCACAATTTCCCTGAAATTCCAGGAGTAGTTTTCGTTTAGACGGCAACACTATAGTGTAAATGATTGCCCCTAAATATTTGACTCTTAGTAGGTACTGTATTTTGCTGTGCAATGATCATTGTCCGTATAATATTATTACTTCTGTTCGTGCTGTACAACTTTGTATGCCTGAGTTTAATTGAAATTTACCTAAATATAAGTTTTTTTATATTAATATAAAATTAAATAAATATGTAATGTACTCACACAATCAGATAAAAAAATCCAAAAGTTCTCCACCTAATTGTCAACTTTTCCAATTCGAAAGAAATAGGCAAATAGCACTTAATAATTTTTTACTTTAAACTTGAATTATATCTAAAAAGTTATTAACTTATGAGCGGCAAAATTACAAAGTTTTGCAAACAAATAAATTAATAAAATTCTACTTGTCTTATATTCGACGATTAAGACAGCATTCTTTTTATTTTATTTTGGAAAATGATTATTAAATTTTTCAAATGAATTTTAATTTAAAAAATTTCTTTGTATTCATTCATAAAATATGTCCTTGATTAAGAGTCTTCCCTACCGGAAATTACTCCCTACAGTCTTCATGTCAAATCCCCCCTCCGCCTAAAAACGGTTACCGCTTTCCAGACGTCATTTTTAAAGCAAAATGAAGGGCCAAGAATCACACTACATATCCCACAGTCGAATTTTTTACGTAAGTAATTTTTAAGAAGTTGTAAGTTTTTCCAGGAAAACGTTTTTCAATTTTTCGCTTGTAGGAGTAGTAGTGTGATTCTCGGTCCTTCATTAGTTAACCCGAACCATTTTTTGGCGAGGGAAACGGATTTGAGACTAAAAGTGCAGGGAGTAACTTCCGGTAGAGAATACTCTTAATAATTCACGCGTGGTGTAAATTAAATAGATAATAATTATAATAAGCAATGTGCAAACAAAATATATAACATCGGTTTTTTTTCCAGAGCTTTTGGTTTCATTTACCCAAACCTTGTCGTGTTTACGAATGATTGGTCAAAATCCAGTAAAAAGATAATTAAGAAAAAATATATTAAACGCAAGCCCCCATATGATTGTTTACACTGAGAAGATGACTTGAAGCTAGAAAAGCCTACAAAAAGCAACATACATTTATCAGCTAATTTTGAAATTGAAATGCTTCTAAAATTATTATGGTAGTAAAAGTCGATTTGAATAATATCAAATTAGTAGTATTTTCAGCTGATTAAATGTATAAATAAGAAGAAAAATAAATGTTATATTTTTTTAAACTCACAATTAATATAAAAGTAAGAGAACTCGGTTAAGTGTAGTTTCAAACCAAACCGGTGGTGATATGGTAAGGTTATTGTGTGTAAAGTGTGTACAACAAGGACAGCTTATAGTTATTGTTATATAAAAAGTATACATGTCTGAGAAAGACAGCTATGACAAATGAAGTGCCAACTGGTAGGAATTCCTGTCACCAGCGCATTTTTCAAATGCGTTATCTTTGTAAAACAGTATGGTACGGGAGAAGACAAGCAGGCTCTGGAAACTATCAGTGTGTTGTTATACCAGTCGACTGACTCTGGCTCTAGACCAAGAAATGTTGTCTTGTGTTGCTGCTGTTGGTAGGGTACCCATGTACAACGAGATAATAATATTGTTACAAAACTGTTTTCTGAGTTGGCGGAATAAATATTTATTTACAATAGTTAAAAACACAATAATAATGAATGCAACAACGAAAAGTCAGTTCTAACAATCATCACAAATAAACAATAACTAAACAGTAATTCTTAAACAAAGCAAAATAAAACAATAAATAGCACTTATATAATAACTCGTAATTATTACCACTACACTAGTATTTATTTTATCATTGTATTTATTTATATCACGGCACTATTTATATCACTGATCACCGTAGACTTGACTGCGTGACTCACCGTTGACTGATTGATTCACTCACTCGAACTGGCTGTTTATATATGCTGCGTGGCCTAAGCCTAGTGTGTTCTCGCTTTCTCTAGAACTTTCGCGCAGGTACTAGTTGTTACAGTAAGCAGACCCCGTTTCTCAGAACTCTTGCCTGCCGTTTATATACAGGGTGATCCGTAACAATATTATACTTGCAATGTGTAAAGCAAATAATATACATTCCGAGAAATCAAAAGTAATAGTAGATTGTATGTCTAGATACGTAATGGGGCATATTACGGCGAGTGATGACAGTATGTAAAAACGAGCCGTAATACCAATGCTTACGAGATATATTATATGGTATTTTTGCCATAATATACCCACTAATAAATACCTGCTTTTCACGTCATATTCAAAAAATTCTGACAGTTCATTTTCGTCGCCATCTTTCCTTCCACAGTGTGCCGCTAAGTTCGTGCAAGTAAGTAATTTTCTGCGCTAGTGCGGAAAATAAAACATTTTCCGCACACCTGCCTGTTAAATGACTCATTAAAAGCCGCTATACATGCATCGAAAGTAGCTATTTTGTAGTGGGTATGGCAAAACAATTATTACGTAAGAGGATAGTTTATGTCCAGATCTCCTATATAATTCATATAATATTTACATGTGGTCAGCGTTGTGATCATTTACCTTTCATAAATTCCTTTATCCTCCACATTTAATCGAAATATTCCACGGCGAACCATGGAATTTTGTATGAGTACAGATTAGCTCGCAACATTTCACAAGAAATGGCGAAGAAAACTCGAGTTATCTGGGAGTTCTTCATCGTATGCGACTGCGACTAAAGTTCGGCTGACTTTGTGATTTTTATTCGTTTATCTTCCACATTTAATCGGTATTCAGTACCGTCTTTACCATAAGGGCACGCGGGGTACGTGTCCAGGGCCCCCATCCTCACAGGGGCCCCGAAAGGCCGATATATTCGCTTACATTACAGCTTTTTTTTCTATTTTAGGGACATTGTTAGCGACTTTCTGACAATGTTTTTATCATTCACTTTCTTTACTTTCCAAAAGGGCTTCAAATTCTTGTGTGTGCACAAGGGCCCCGGCATGGTCTAAGATGAATCTAGAGGTATTCCACGAGCCGCAGAATATTGTATGAGTACAAATTAGTTCGTAAGAAACTGCGAAGAGTGTTGAGTGAAATGGCAGCTCCTCAATGAGTGCTACTACAAAGTAAACTTTGTAATAGCTCACCTTTTGTAATTCGTTTATTCTCCACTTTACTTGTGATCTTCTTTGAGCTGCGGAATATTATACGAGTACAAATTAGTTCTCAAGGATAGGTACACCACGAATGGTGCTTTGGCGACTCCTCGACAGTGCAACTACGAGTATATCGAATTTAATTTTCTTTTGGCATTTGACAGAACCTAGGACGAACATGGGAACTAGTACATATACATTTTATTATACGAGTGAGTGCTCAGTTCTTCACCACTAAAATTTTCTATCAACATTCATCATCTCTCAATCTGAAATTATACGATTATTTTGAAATATCCTGTTATTTTTCTGCCCTAATAAATTCAATTTTTCAAATGATCACAAAATACGTAGCTTACTGTCTACCACAGACCAAAATATCATAATTCTCTATTTTTGAAGTAACATTTTTTGCTATCTTATTTTGTAAGTTCATTAAAAAAATTCAATGGTTGTAGTTTTAGCTTAAAATATTTTACAATATCCAAACTAATTAATTTAACCCTTAAAATAAAAACTGTTAAAGAAGGTTGATTGTTGATTTCATCTAACAGCCTTTTCTTAATTATTCCGATACACATGCGTGTTTTTGAGATGTGGGAAACTGGTAATAAAAATATTCCAAATTTTTCTCTATAAGCTTAGAAAACATAGTATATCGAACCCAATATCGTGAAATTATTATTCTTTAGTGTGCTGAAACGTGGGGACTCTAGTATGCAATATTTACTTTATTATATTATGTGTATATCTGTGGTGTTGTTGACAAAACGGTGCTAAAGCCACGTGCCATTAAATCTAATACTTAATAATCGTTTAGACATTAGATAAATAAAATTCTTTTCGTATGGATTGTGAATTTTATGTTTCATAAACAATACAAGAAATATTGGTAATGTATGATTATAAAAATACGAATACAGATTTCGAAAAAAAATAGAACTTAGTAAAATAGAGTTTTTCATTTTCACGAAAAACTATCTTCATACATTGTGGTCAAATGTACTTGCTTCATACTAAGTATTCCATGTAGTGGCATTCGTCAAGCTCCTCTGTAGTGTCCGGTGTACGCCTCAAGGTATCCCAGATTATTTAAAAAAAAATTAAAAATGTTATTTGCGGATTAATTCTGATGACTGAATCACAAAATACTTTTTTGTAACACAACATATTGTGTGTCTAGTCGACTACGTAAAATAATAATTAATTGTGTTTTAAAGACCACCAACAGCTAAGGTTATTTGGGCCTAGCACTAATTCATATTTTCAGTTCATTATTTTTTTTTTTTTTTAATAATTAATTGAAAATTCAATTAACACTTTTACCAGCTCTCGGGCTAGAACTCGGGAACTGGGGACTTGTAATAGAGGAACCATAGCAACGCCATGTAAACAACAGCACTGCTACGCGCTCGGCTATTTTCAAGCCCCGTAAAATAATATATATCTCACGGCTGTAATATAATATATTTGAACTAGCACGAAAAATATATGTGGTACGACTTTAGATAGGAGATGATGCATAAAATATTTTTTGTACGGCTTCAAATATTTTTTTCACAACGCCGCTATTGAAAATTCGATTTTCGGTACCTCTTTAACGGGTTTAAACTGACTCCACATAAATCTGACAGATCCAATATTTTTGCGACTTTTTGCACGTCTAAATTGTAGGTACCTCAAATCGAGTTGTCAATAGAGTTGTTGTGAAAAATAATATGCAATTATTCGGTATGAAACTTGGCGTTTGCAACACGTGTGGTTGCATGCCCTCGTACCTCGAGCAGCAAACTTTACACTGGTTGCAAACACCAAGTTTCTTACCTTGTAATACAATATACTAATACACGTATGCGTACATTTAAACATCGGTTGCTATGGCAACGAAGTAAATATTCTCAAGTGTTAGTGAGATTTCGGTGTTTGAAGTTGATAAAATAAAACTCTAGACTTGAAATTGTTGTAGACTGCATACATGTGTTACAAAAAATAATGTATACAACCCGTACAATTATGTATATATCACCCCTCGCGTCATGTACATAATTGTACTAGTTGTATAAACTACTATATTATAATGCAAAAAGTGTATTTTATGCCTAAAAAGGACATTAATGACCCTTAATCCATATAAAAAAAGCATTTTATTTATTATTAAAACGTTTTAGCTTGTTTGGTTTATACGTATACAACGGACATTTTGGTTTCAAATACGATGTAGTTACCTACTCTTCTAGATTTTGTGTGTACACAATATTGCTCTCTCAGTGGCGGATGGATCTTTGTGAATTAATATTTTAAGGCCATCGCAATATGTTACTTTTTGTATAAAAAAACTCGCGATTTAGCATGCCTTTGGAGGCGGGCAAAAAGATAAATGCACATTGAAAATTAAAGAACTGTGCAAATGACGTCTATTTTATATGATATTATAGATCTTCTATCGTCTATCAGCCTATATTAAAAAATACGTTATTTGCTGAAATAATTATACATACATATTTATAAGTAATTAAAAATTCCAGAAAACTTTTAAAATTTTTTTGATAGAGGACCTACATAAATAAATAAAAATAATATACAGGGTGGTGACCGTGACTGCTGCACATAGGGATTTAACCTGTAAAATCAAACTTTCGCGATTTCCTGCTTACCTAAATTATATTAGGAAAAATGTCTCCAAATAATAGTTTTAGAACATAAAATTCTGCATCTAAATCAATAAACAAAATTAATTTTCCATGCTTTGCAACGGCAGAAATTTGATATGAAAATGTCAAAATTACCTCAAAAACAGATACCGATAGCCATGGAACTTGAACAAAATGATGACGTTTTAGCTGTCAGAATAATTTCTAATCATTTTGTTCAAGTTCCATAGTAGTCCAGTCACGAGAGCTTAAAAAGGTAGGTCCACCTTGCGTTTGGTGCAGCAAATGATTTTATTTTTTCGTGTCCTTAAGCATGTTTAGGAGATGTCAAATCCCAGTTTGCGACCTCTAAAACAAGGCGGGGGAGTTTTGGTGGGCTAAAAACCACGATTTTTTTGCACTTTTTTCGGTTTTTTGCTTATAACATAAAAACGGCTGGTCCTATCGAAAAAATGGCCCTATTCAAAATTAAAGGGCACAAAATTTGCTTCAAAATGCACTAGTCAAATATGTTTTTGTTCCGATTTTTACCGACTCTACAGAACTTAGAAAAACAAAAAAAAAAAACTCTTTTTTGTTTGAAGGCGCTAATCTTAGGAATTACTAGTCTGTAAAAGAAGCAAAGTAGTAATCATTGAGACCCTATACGAGTTTTTTAAAAATTCAATCCCAAAGGGTGAAAACGGGAGTGTAGGATTTATTGTAATAACAAGAAATCCTACATTCACGTTTCACCCCTTTTGGGATTGAATTCAAAAAAAAATCGAATAGCTTATAACCTTCCTTAATAAACGGGCTATCTAAAAAAAAAATTTTTTTTCAAATCGGACTGGTAGTTCCTGAGTTTAGCGCGTTCAAACAAACAAAAATAAACTCTTTTTTTGTTTGAACGCGCTAATCTCAGGAACTACAAGTCCGATTTAAAAAAAAAATTTTTGTTAGATAGCCCGTTTATTGAGGAAGCTTATAGGATATACGACTTTTTTTTAAATTTAACCCCAAAGGGGGTAAAACGTGCGTGTAAGATTTTTTGTAATAACAAAAAATCTTCCACCCCCGTTTTACCCCCTTTGGGATTGAATTAAAAAAAAACTCGAATAGCCTATAACCTTTCTTATATTAAACGGGTTATCTAGCAAAAAAAAATTTTTTTTTAAATCGGACGTGTAGTTCCTGAGATCAGGGTGTTCAAACAAAAAAAGAGTTTATTTTTTTTTGTTTGAACGGCTAATCTCAGGAACTACCAATCCGATTTGAATTTTTTTTTGTTAGATAGCCCGTTTATTAAGGAAAGTTATAGGCTATTCGAGTTTTTCAATAGTTAAAAGCTTAAAAAAATGCTTTTTTTCTTTTTAGTAAATTTTGGCGAGTCTGTAGAGCCGGTAAAAATGGGAACATAAACATATTTGACTAGTGCATTTTGAAGTAAATTTTGTGCCCTTTAATTTTGAATAGGACCATTTTTTCGATAGGACCAGCCGTTTCCATGTTATAAGCAAGAAACCGAAAAAAGTGCAAAAAAATCGTGGTTTTTATCCCACCAAAACTCCCCCGCCCTGTTTTAGAGGTCGCAAACTTGGATTTGACATCTCCTAAACATGCTTGAGGACATGAAAAAATAAAATCATTTGCTGCACAAAACGCAAGGTGGACTTCCTCTCGTGACTGGACTATAGTTATCGCTATCTGTTTTTGAGGTAATTTTGACATTTTCATATCAAATTTCTGCCGTTACAAAGCATGCAAAATTAATTTTGTTGAATGATTTAGATGCAGAATTTTATGTTTTAAAACTATTATTTGAAGATATTTTTCCTAATATAATTTAGGGAAGCAGGAAATCGCAAAAGTTTGATTTTTCGGGTTAAATCCCTACGTGCAGCAGTCACAGTCACCACCCTGTATACCTACCTCGTTCATCAATTGCGTGAGAGAAAAATAAAATGTATGCACAAAAAAATATTTCTATCGTGCTTGATAATTAACTGAAAAAAATATTTTTTCCTTGTCGTTCGTATTTTATTTTATATTCTGACATTTGATTTTTCAGGGTTAAATTTTTGAGATTATATTTTATTGTTTACAATTACATGCACATTTCATAAAATGCCAATCTGTTTTTAAAATTCGCCGTCAATGTTTTGTGTACTTATTGCGCGTGCAAATTTTTTTGTTGTTGTTCTGTAATTCCCATGTGACACAATGTTGGTTCGGGATGTAGAAGGAAAAGGTTTGAAATGCTTGTTACATGTACATATGGGGCTTATATCGGCTTGTGTGCGAACTGAATATAAATTTTGTGCCTATGTATTAGAAATTGAAATAGGGGTATGAGACTTAAGGGAAGTGGCTAGTCATGTTCGCGCTAAGTGTGTTTTTGCTCCTCCGAGTTGGCCCGTCGTCCCCTCATCTCTGGACGCTTGGACACTGACGTTCGCCTCCACAGAGACATCTATTTTCTTTTAATGTCGTCGATATACGACTATGTTTAAAACCAGATATCCTCAACAAAAAGTTTGATTTATTATGAGCATAATATAGTTAATTTAAAATCTACCTGTTCATTGAAAATCATTATTCATATCACTCGCCCCTTTTTAAAAGGTTGGAATAAAGGCAAGCTGTTATATAACTTTACCTATTCATATTTCAAAGTTTAAAACCACGTACATATATTTGTTGAACGGCGGGAAATTTTTTAAAGTAGGTACGTTATATTTGTCATCACAACAGCATGTATCTTTATAACTTACCTGTATTAGGGTGTCCCAAGACATAGGGCACACATTTTTTTTTTTGCAAAATCTGACACGCATACCCTCTAATTTTTTTCTATTTGACCTTAATTACATAAATAAAAAATATTATTGCAGTAGGATAACGATAACCCGTGCCGACTTGCGGTTAAACTATAACTTGAGAACTTGTACTAAGATTACTATGGAATGATTTTTGAATTTATATTTCTTTGGCTAAATAAGACTCCGCTATATTCAAAAAAGATATTTATTATCATTTTACATTAAAATAAATATTACTGTGGATATTTTCTTTTCAATGTTTGCTTATTACAGTCAGGATATAGCTTCCTGTGTTCTTGTACGCAGCGTAACAAAAATTGTTTTTGTTCCTCATCAACTGTAATTAAACCATAAAAGTCCTGCATTAACTCGACCGCTCTTTCAGCTGTATCATTTACTGCTCTAAGCATTGAAACCATCTTTTTGACATGTAGAAATGAAGCATTACTTGCCCATTAAGAAGGAACATCACTACTTTCTTAGTGCTTGTTGTCACTTGTTTGATTTTCACTTCGAATACGCCTTTTAACACCAGCTCAATGCTCATATTTTATGTGATGGCGGCAAGCGAAAATAAGCATTTCACAATCAAGCTACCGATGAAGTTGACGCAGAAACATATTTGATTCGCCGATTTTCTTCTGCGATAGCTCGAAGTTGCGCCCTTTCCTCTTTGTCAGTCAGTTTTTTATCTACTCCACCTAAATGACCAGGTCGACCTGGCTCTCTCTGGCGCTGCAAAAAGATCTTATTCTTCTTCTATTTTCATTAATTGAAGTGCATCGACATGCGCAATATCAAATAAATTGCCTAGATTACTTAGAAATTCTTCTCGACGCCGCTTAAACACGTCTTGTGATTTCTTTGCATTTTTTTGTAAGTCCCTCCAAACTTGATATAAGTTTACAAGTTTCTTCACACAATTCGGCAACGATTTGGTGGGTATTCGTGCCTTTTCCCAAAAGATAATACACTCGCGAACAGTGAGATTAACGCTTTCATTGACAGTTAAATTCACTTCACGAATATTATAAAACAATACTGCGAGAACTTGTCCATTTGAGGGAAGTTTTGAACCCGTTATTAGATGTTTTGTGTCACCTATTAAGTATATACTTTTTTTAGAACTACGTAATTCCACTGACATATTTACTGATAAATAACAATACTTTTAACCAACATAACATTTAAAAATTATAAGCACATTAAGAAGGCGTGCTCTCGCTCAAGCATTGATATATGTTTAGACGTGAGTCGGCACGGGTTGCCGTTGTTTAAATTGCATAAAATTTTATTTACAATTGTTTTAACATAAAACAAATAAAATAAGAGGGTATGCGTTAAAAAAAAACAACTTCGATTTTTTTGGGACACCCTAACCTGTATTTATATTATAAAATTTTAAACATTTTTAGTTTTCGCAGGTTTGCTCAAATTGATCAGTTCAAGTTATTTCTATTTATGTAAATAAAAAGATGAACGGCCATATTCTTTGCAAAAATCAAGAAAACTAAGTTTGTTTGAAATGTCGTTATAATTAAATTGCGTAAATTTTAGGCATTTCAAAAAGATGCCTGTAATTCTAAAGTTACGGGCATCTTTTTGCGCGCGGTATAATTGAATTTTAATCAATTTAATTTTTGTTTCAGGTGAGAATACATCCAGTCATCCAATTGATTTCCGTCTACTTATACCTGTACTGGTAATGTAAAACCTAATAATATTATTTCCTTCCGTATATTGTTTTCGGTATTGTTTTTCAAAATTGAAGCTTTTAAAATAATTCAGAACGACGAATATCTTCTTCCATAATATTATGTAAACACTTATCTCGTTAGTGCAACTTTTTGAATCTCACTATACGTGCAGAAATAAACTGGAGATCTTCACTCAATTTAGATTTCTTATGAGATATTTTTACCTTACATAATAATTCTCTACCTTTGGAAACGCGTTCTCTTCCCGAAAATAATTTCAAAAAAGTTGTCAAAAAGCAACTAATGGAGATTTGTCTATACAATTTTAAAGATTTTTTGAATATTAATGTAACATGACATATTTTATATTATCATTGTATTTTGACGTTTTGTCAATCTTTATATAGCTGTGACAAATAAATATTCTATCTATCTATCTATATAAGATGGACGACTACATATTTCATTTGTGTCAAAGTTTCATCATTAATAAATAATTTATTATTGGATAAAGTGAACGAGCTATAATAGGTACATATTTTATATTTTCCATTAAAAATATCTTTTATTAACCGACTTCTAAAAAAGGAGGGAGGTTCTCAAGTCGACGCGTACCTATATATTTTTTTTTGTGTATAATCACGCATAACTTTTTTCAGAGTAATCCGATTTTGATTATTATTGTTTTATTGGATAGGGTATACATCGAAGTTGGTCCCATATAAATTTTACTTAAATCGGTTCAGTAGTTTGGCTGATTTTAATAAAAGTGAGTAACGGCGTGTAATTCCTTTAAGGTTTTAAGGTAAATGTCACTTTTTGACACATTACACAGCGTAAGAAGTCGGTTAAAAAGTTTGTAGTAGTGAATCTATTAGCAATCGACTGAACTAAGTACGTATTGTAAAGCCACTAAAAATTAAATAATAAAAAACTTTTTAACAAAAAAGAACCTTCTTCAAAAAGCCACTGAAAAGAAGAAAATAATAAAACTCATAACAGTTATTTTGTATCTATTCATTTGTTACTTTGATCCGTTTCACATTTTGAGTATCTACTACAAAATGAATATGTATAAAATGCCCATTTGTTTTCTATTTGCACGATAAAAGAAACAATGGAATTTTCGCTCTTTTCGTTCACTTTTCTTGACGCAATAACGTTCTTAGTATAAGATTATAGTACATCACAGAGATCGCTTGACAAATCAACCGAGATGTTGAAAACAATGTTTGTGTCGCTAATATGTCTAGTTTTTCAGTGAATGCGAGACGAGTTTAATAAATTTAATCAATCGTAAGCAGGATTCTAAAACTATATATGATTTTCTAAGTTCTATTCTATTTAAGACAAATGTACCCGACGACATTAAGTGATGCCACTTAATGTCGATTGCGCACATCAAGTGGCAACTTTTTATAGTCACTTATAGCAGCAGTTGCCTTAAGAGCATTTTTGTTAATTGTATTAGCGTCAGGTAACAATTTAACTTATGTTCAATCGTAGACATTCATAAACTTAAGTTTTCCACTTAAAAAAACAGAGATTTATAAAGGGCATTGAATACCTATAAATACCCCCTGCACTCTTCATCTCAAATCCTTTCTCCTCGCCTAAAACGGTTAAGGCTCTCCCGACGCTATTTTTAAAACTAAAGGGTTTGAGTAAATGCCAAATGAAGGGTCAAAATTCATTTGGCGTTTACCCAAACCCTTTAGCTTCAAAAATAGCATCGGGAGGGACATAACCATTTTTAGGTAAGGGTAAAGCATTTGAGATAAAGAGTGTTGGCCGCAGGGGGTATTTATAGGTATTCAATGCCCTTAAACGGAATTTATTATACAGGGTGAGCTACATAAAGTGTTACAAGCTAATATCTCAGAAAGTATTCGTTGTAGCAAACAAAGTTTTGAATAAAAACTGTTTAGTATCAAGAGGGACGTATGGTAAAATAAATTTTCTTCTCGATTGATATTTAGAGGTCAAGTCAAGGTCACCACCGTTTTTTAAATCAGATCATATAGATTTTTTTTGGGAATCTTATAGCCGTTATTTAAACGAATCCAACGACCTATGCCATGATGTTATTCAAGGTCATAAATAAATAAGTAGTTGTGTAATATAAAACTATTTAATTATTAACTAAAATGTTACTATCAAGTAGCTATCAAGTTTATTTATAAATTTAAAACTGTGAAACGTAAACAATCTGATCAATTGCGAAACAAGGCTTTTTGATAGTAACATTTTAATGAATGATAAGTTGTTTTCATATTACACAACTTCTTTATTTATGACCTTAAAACCACCGCTTTAACATACTTATTAAATTTTATTGGTTTATAAATCTCTGGCTCTGAAAGTGGAAAACCTAAGTTTAAGGATGTCTACGATTAAATATAAGTTAACGTGGTACCTGCCGCTAATACAATTAACAAAAATTTAATTAGTCACTCTAATCTAGTCAATCTTATGAACATTTCTATCTTGCGTCTTCCTTGAGACGCACTATGAATTAAATACGATCCTCGTAATACACGCTTCAGCCCAGTTCTATTTATAATTAACGTTTTGAAGATTTTTTAAATTATAGGGATAATAGAAAAAGACAATAAAATAAAATTACAATAAATACCTAAGTTAGTTAATTAAGATATTATGAAAAATGTATTTTAGTTACTGTTTAGAGAAAATTGTTTCACTTAAAATGCAACATCCACTGAACAAAAACATCAATACCTGTGTTTGATATTTCCTACAGTTAGTAAGCAGCCGCCTAATCCCCTGAGCTAACAAACGTTCCTAATGGTTGCCCTTAAAATGGCTATATAAAGTGAAGTAATAATTTTATTTTTGAAGATGTGACGTCACTTAGTATTTTCCGTGCCAAAAAGTTTCACTTTAAAAATTGGAGGCAAGACTCTCAAGCTACACCGAGAATCTTGTAATATAGATCTCGATCTCGTAGAAAATCTCGATCGGCCGATCTCGGTTTCGACACCAATATCAAGACGTGATCGATACTATATGGTCTTTCCTACCAATAGATATAGTAATTGCTATATTCTTAGACAAGACTAGAGGATCTATATTTACGTATCATCGGTACGTAAAATAGATCCTCTATCGTTGTCCAATAATATAGCGATTACTATATCTGTTGGTGGGAAAGACTATAATCTCGGTCTCGTCCGAAACACTAATTTCGAGGACAATGACTATTCATTTTACAAGCAGTTCGTTCGAGGCTTCAGACGAAACGAAACTTTTGGAAAATGAATTCGTTTTCTGTGGAAAACGACATTCGTGAAACATAAACAATCAAGCACGCTTGACTGTCTCGAGGCCGCTTAAGATTTTGAAAATTAGATTTTACCTCACCAATCTTAATATATTTTTGGTACGCTTTGAGTTTTTAAAAAATCTCAATTTAATTATTAATTAAATCTTGTTCTGACGCACGGTGTCCTACATAAGGAATCGACTTGCGAACCGACAGTTAGGGCTGGAGCGAGCTTTTCATGAAGTCATAAAAGCCGTTCAGAATGTTTAGGCTCTGTTGTAGTCGCATGTACTTAACCAAATTTCTTATCGAACAATGTTCTCAAAAATAACTATTTTTCGAAGGAGAAATTATCAGAATTATTCCAACCGAATTGCATACCGTTTGCTGAAAATTAAAAAAAGTTTGCAGATACTATGTGACATTTTAATCAGAGGCATGCGCATTAGGAGAACGTTTTTAAGGTTACCTGTTTAGTTTTTTTGACGTATTGTAAACAAATAGGTAAGCTTCAGAGTTATTTTCAATTAATCATATTTAGTGCATGTACAATGGGCAATGTACAATGTACATTGTACAATGTCAATCCGTGATTGTCTGTATATAGAACCCATTATGAACACAATAGTCAAAATTTAAACAGGTTTCAACATTTCTGTCAGGGCAGCTTTTTTAACAAATTTCACAGTTTATTTTGTTATTTCATTAAATAGACATTCGATTAAAATTAGAAGGAATTTGTGTACAACATAAATACACATAAAAATGCTTTTGTGTACAAACTCAACTGGTAACAAATAGTTTGTACAATTAATACTAAACCCGTTTAACTATTTGTTCAGAGTTTAGTGAAATGATCATTTACTTAAATTTACAATTTGTGTCTGACATGAGCCAACACTGAAACGGTTTTATAAAAGCGGGCGATTTGTTCTGTTTTATCTGTGCACAGACTGAATTTATAGCATGGTCGTATCACTGCGCTATTGCTGAAGTTTATTTCTTTAACAGATGGAACAGGGACATTTCACATTCCAGCAGCTGCTGATTTTTAACGGACGACATCCATCCTCGAGCCTATCGAGCTATTAAAAAGAAAGAGAAAACATTATACATTACAGCGTACCATTTTTAAGAGTTATCTGTAATTATTAATGTAGAACCAGTTATATTAAGGAAATCGTATTTAATAAAGAGAAAGTAGAATACAAGGGCTGTAAAAAAAATTAATCCAAACTGAATACTGGTTTCACAAAAACTTGATCACTATTTTATTAGGTTCCAACTTGACTAGAGCCTTGAATATCTGACCATCCTCAATTTCGGAACTGGTTTCGATAGTTGGTTCTCAGTTCCGGAATTCCGGAACTAGTTCCGATATCGGGAAAGGTCTACATTAATAATGCATGTCTTTTATTAAAATCGAAATATGTTTGTATATTGATATAGAAAATGAAATTTTGAGTCGAAAATTTGCATACAAAAAAAATCGATAGTATCGACTAGTATAATAATTATAGGAATTAGGAACATTTAGAATATTAAACTTAAAAAACTATTTTATATAATATAACCCATAAGAGCAGAACAATCATTGGTAAAAAATTTATTTTAACCCACTTTCTGGTCGGCAAAGTAAACAAAAAAATTTTATCTTTTATATTTTCATTAATTTAGGAAATGATGTGTTTACAAATTTTGTCCGAAATTGCGGAATGGCGAAATCTCGGAATTTCGGTATGGAAGCCCTAATCTTGACTATAGGTAGTTATTTATATGGCGTCTCCCAGGGCATTTTTTAGTGATTTTCTACTGCGGATCCATGAGTGCCGAAAGGCCCTGCTAGTTATTTTTGGAAATAAGTCTCCATTCATTGACTACCGAGAAAATCATTTCACATTTCAATAAAATAAAAATTCATTGAAGAGCCTCATTGCATGAAGATACAATGATTGATCGACTTTTAATTTCACTCAATGGGGTTGGAACAGCGCCAGTTTAGAGAGCCAACATTTGAAATCTATGAAACTAGGGATTTTGTCAGTCAATTTTTGAGGAAAGACCCTCAATTGAATTTGTTTTTTTTTGTGTTATTGTTTGGATCCACTTTAAAAATGTCCTAACGTGTCCATGATTCGTCTCCAGTTCTCAGGTTATAATCCACAAAAAATATATCACATCTATTAAAAAATATATTATAATGACAAAAAATAGAAAATACGTGGAAATAACCTTGCCAATAGGTGGTGTTCAATAAATGAAAAGAATTCCCAATTAATCTAAATTTATCAAAGCAGTATATTCATTTTTCTTAACAATGACAAATAACCATGTAACATATTTTTTGCCCACTACAAAATAGCTACTTTCGATGTATGTATAATGAGTCATTTAACAGGCAAGGTGTGCGGAAAATGTTTTATTTTCCGCACTAGCGCAGAAAATAGCGGTTGCCATAGCAACTTCTGTTTATTCGCTCTATACGCTTGTTTACGCTTGCGTGCGCCTGTCATTACTTACTTGCACGAACATCGCGGCACACTGTAAAAGGAAAGATAGCGACACAAACGAATTGTCAGAATTTTTTGAAAATGACGTGAAAAGTAGGTATTTTGTAGTGGGTATGGCAAAAAATACCTATTATAATATATCTCGTACGTAATGGTATTACGGCTCGTGTGACCGTAAAAACTCGCTATCGCTCGTTTTTACATACTGTCATCACTCGCCTTAATATGCCTTATTACGTATCTAGACATACAATCCACTATTACAAGTAACGTAATTTTGAGCTATAGTTACTTATTAGTTTACCAGCCGAACTGATCTATTATAATATGTAGTTGCTTTCTGAAGCATTTATTTTAATAGTCAAAAGCAAAATGATTATTAACTTCCCATTGGAAGTTATTGTAGTGGGTCCGAAAATCGAAATCAAAAAGGAAAAAAAATTTTTATGTTTCAAGGTCACTACACTATTTTTACACTACTTTTAGAAAGATGTCTGTGTGTGTGTGTGTGTGTGTGTGTACGTATGTACGTACGTACGTACGTATGTATGTGTCAATTTCTTTCTAAGACGAAATCTCGAGAACGAAAAATGATATCGACTACGTTGGGGTGCCAATCGACGCGTATTAACGTAAATATGATCTGAAAGGAATTTTTTTAAAATCGGTTCAGCCGTTCTTTTTTCTTAACCAAATAACCTCCAAAAAAGTAGATTTTACACAATATCTCGCGAATAAAAAATTATATCGACTTCGTAAGGGTGTCAATCGAGGCGTGTTAACGTCATTTTGATCCGACATAAATTTTATAAAAATCGGTTCAGCCGTTTTTTTTTTTTTTTTTTTTTTTTTTTTTTTTTTTTTTTTTTTTAATTATTGATGTTTTAATGATTAAAATGATTACTTTTCTGTGTAATATCTAATTTAATTATTATTATTAAATATTTATCAAACTGGGAAGTTCGTCGTGTGGACCTCAAGGGTCGCACTTTAGTCCTAATAAACGACCCACCTCACGGCTTGTTACCTATATGTATTCAGTTAAACATATTTAGATTTGAATAAAGTTAATCCATTAACTTTAAATAATACTTATTAATTAATTATTTAAGGTTGTAACAATTTGAAAATTAAAATATAACTTGCCTATCATTATTTAATATTCAATGATACGCACGATATATTAATTTTCAAATTGTTACAACCTTATTCGTATAAATCTAGATTTCTATAATTATTTTATTAACGTTTACCGACGTTTACGGCATTCTGTATAAATTTAGTGAAATTTGAGTGCCTAAATAAATAATTTTATTAAGAGAGTAGTTTTTTGTTGTGGCCTATCAGATTTTACAGGTTTTTCTTATCGCGCAGCGAGTATAAAAATAATAGAATAGAATACTATATTTATATATTTAATAGGCACCTAATTGAATAACCCTGTTTAACTCTGCTTACTGTAAAGTTTTCTCCTAACAGCAAACATGTTTTATAAATAAAATTTTAATTTAATTTCATTTATTATCAATTTATAACTTTGAACAAAATACATTATGTTATTGTTCTTTAAAAATGACACAAAAAATTCCGAAACCTATCAAATTCGCAAAATCTTCTTTTGAACAATTGGGAAAAAGCCTTTGATTTCCAATTCTTCTGTTTATGAAATCGGGATTACCGTACATCTTCGCTTTAATATCTGATTCTAAACGTACAAAAATGTTACACATTTGTGTTTTGTCCTATATATGTACTATCTGCCATTGTCGATAGCTTTTGTCGTTTGATGTTTGAATTTCATTTGTGCGTATTCTCTGGAAAATAGGATTATTTAAATAATTTTGTTTGCTGTTCGAAAAGCGACATACTGATGATCTTTTTAAATTACATTTAAGTTTTCTATAATAGTTTGTGACCAATTATTACAATATGTTTTTTGTAATTTTTTTGAAAATTGTTTATATATACATAAATTGCAAATAAATAATTTTCACAAAGAGATGCCGTACATACAAAATGAGTTTATTTTATTGACATTGATTTCTTCATAAAAAATGAAGTTAGCTAATAATAAAGTTTTTGAATTAAATGAATAAATAAATAAATAACATTTTGCCTATAAGAAAAGCATTATGCGAATTTGGATTATACCAAATTGAGATCTATGATGCTTTAAACGGAATTTGTCGAACTCCAAAAATTTTAGATCGAATGACGTGAAGTGAGACAATCACAGACATTTTTATAGCAGTGAAACTAGACCTTAACGACGAAATACTTATGTAGAATTTTTATTTTAATAAATAAAACACACAAAACTGGTTATAGCTGTCCAACTTTATTTTTTATACTACGTTTCGGTCTGTTATTCAAGCACTACTACAGTAGTGCTTGAAAAGGGTCACTTATAACAGACTGAAACGTAGTATTAAAAAAAATTCGACTGATGACCAGTCCTATACTTCCCACCTAGTAAATATTTGCAAAAAATAAACACTCTTTTTTTTTATTCTTTGACTAGGCCCAAATAACCTTAGCTGTTGGTGGTCTTTAAAACACAATTTAATTTTTATTCTTTGAAAAAAGCATGGCCCTCTTTTTTGTTTGGTGATCTACTGATGGCTAGCTTAATATAGCAAAAATCATGGTTACCTTGATTTACGTACAATTTTTATTTTTTTTAGTAAAATATTTTTTTCTCGAAAGCTATACATTTTAGAGAAAAAAAATATTTACATTTCTTTCATATTATAACATCTAGAATTCATTTATATTTTTTTTACCTATGTTAATACGTGACATTGAGAACGTTTTTTTGAATATCTCAGGATCCACTGAACCGATTTGACTCAAAATCTAATCAGATCTAAGTTAAAGGCTGATAAACACAATAGAATAATCGGCATGCCCGTATGTTGTTCCGTTCTTAAGATATCGAAGGCGAAAAATTGACCTTACACACACACACAAACACACACACACACACACACACACATACACACACACACACACACACACACACACACACACACACATACAGACATCAGTCAGAAAATGATCTTAAACGATTGCTAGGGTCTCAAAACGTGAAAATCTGTTAAAATCTCGAAATATTTTTTTCGGACTAAATCCATTACTGCCCTACCATAGTAGAGGTGGGAAGTAATAAAGTTGGACAGCTATAGCCAGTTTTGTGTGTTTTATTTATTAAAGTAATCTTTTTCGCTGTCAGTAGAAGCTAATAAGTAGAATTTTTATTCATTTTTTAATTTTCGTAAAATATATCAGAGCAGAGCAGTCTTACGAAAGTTACTTTTACCTCCTAGAAATATGTTTACTTTTTATGTTAGCAGTGAAACTCCATCTACAAATAAATTAGAGACAACTGGCGTTTGCGTTACGTTCTCAGAATCAAATATTTAATATTTGTAACAACTACACGAAATAATAAAATAATACATCTTACCCCAAAATTGTCTTCCCTTTAACTTTATTCTAATTAATCAAGACAAGCCGTCATCTATAAACATGAACACCAATAATTGTTTATGTCCGCATAATATTATATAGAGCATAATATAAACATATAGAAGAGAATATCACTTGAGGGGTGGCTCCATCAAATAAGGTATTTGGCCAGTATCATCAAATATCAAAGCTGGGTCAAAACGAGGTGGGAATCGAACCCACGACAGTTTGATCCAAAGGCCAGCTAGCACGTTGACCATTTACGCCACACTGTCGTCAATTACAAAATTAATTGCCAGAGCTATACTTAAGGTTTTACGTTCGAGTCCCGGTACAGTAACCGTCAATTACAAGTGATGTACACTTTCCTAAATTTATTACATATATACATTAGTATTATTATTAGGCATAATATTCCTATTTTACTTCACTATCACGATCCGCCAGCCGTAGAGATTCACACTATACACACAGGGCTTGAGAATAGCCGAGCGTGTAGCGGTGCTGTTGTTTACATGGCGTTGCTGTGGTTCCTCTATTACAAGTACCCAGTTCCTGGGTTCTAGCCCGAGAGCTGGTAAAAGTGTCAATTGGATTTTCAATTTATTAAAAAAAAATAATGAATTGAAAATATGAATTAGTGCTAGGCCCAAATAACCTTAGCTGTTGGTGGTCTTTAAAACACACACACACACTATACACAAGAATTGAAGAAACGTATGGATATTGCCTTTCTCCTTGTGATAAAAATGTTATAAAGAAAATATTCCAAATGGATTGTGTAATATATTATCTTATAATATAATATATCTTACTACACTTGGCATTGAAACAGCGTAATTTACTGCGTTCATTCGCGTGTTGGATCGTACAATTTCACACTTGCAATATCGTAAGCGAATATTATTATTTTTAGGGCCCTATATGTAATATATATAGAAATATTATTACTTATCTGCATTCATTCGTCTGTCTGCCCTGTCCTCCACATTTGAAAACTCACATATGAAAACTAGACTTTTCAAATTATTCAGAATGACGGTCTGGGAAAACTACGAACATCCTAAAAAAAATCTTTAATTCAGTGGGACAAAAATGTGAACACTGGAAAAATTTAATTTTGATAATGATAACGCTTCCTATTTTTTTAAATAATTGTAGAAATAATTCATATTTACCCAATCTGCAAAATAATATAGGAAATCAGAATTATATAGACGAATTTTCTGTGCAAACAATTGTGAGAAACCCAAAAATGAAAACTTTTCAAAAGTATTCAGTAAGATATGAGAAGATCAGTATTTAGAGCCTACAGAACCCTTCATTGTGGTCAGTGGATTATATATTTTTTTAAAGCAACTAAGTATAAATTTGTTTATTATTATTTACAAGAGGCTCTAAAATCAAGTACGTATTTATTAACTTCCCATTTGAAGATTTTGTAATGGGTTCGATTTTGCTAATGAAAAAATTTGGACATATCTGCACGTCTTGAGGTCGTTAGAGTCCGAATCTACTGTGTATGTAAATACGTACGTACGTACGTTCGTATGTTGGTGAACTTTTTTTCGGCTCACATATCTCAAGAACAAATAATGATATCGACTCTGGTTCAATTTCATTCGACACATAATTACACAATGAACACTTGATTAGGTTTGCAGGAAATTTCTATTAGCGGTTTTTTGTTTATAACAAAAAAAATAGGTAGGTACTGTAAAATTGTTGTAAAATATTTCTCTTATCGCATATTTCGAGAACAAATAATGATATCGACTCTGGTTCAATTTCATTCGACACATAATTACACAATGAACACTTGATTAGGTTTGCAGGAAATTTCTATTAGCGGTTTTTTGTTTATAACAAAAAAATAGGTAGGTACTGTAAAATTGTTGTAAAATATTTCTCTTCTCGCATATTTCGAGAACAAAGAATGATATCGACTCCGGACCAATTTCATTCAACGCATAATTACATATGCACACCTCAGAAGGTTTGCAAAATATTTGAATTGGCGGTTTTTTTATAACAAAAACAACATGTTAACCTGTATTGCAAATTGTTTCTCTACGGTAGACTGGTCTCTAATCTCTAAGGGCATCCAATGGAAAGTTAGCAATGTGGTTTTATCCACACTGCAAGCCTCTTTTTTGAAATTAATATTGCATCGATAATATTTAACATTTTTTCAGTATTTTTCTAAATGATATTGTCAGTTAAAAAAACTCCCACGTGAAAAATATTATTAAGAATAAAAAATGAAAAAACTTTTTGACACTTCAACTGCTAAACTTTTCGTGTATAACGTACTATTAATAGAAATAACGACACAAATAACAAATCTCATTACTTCGAGTTTTCCAAACGGTTGTCAGTTGGTGACATTTTGAGTTCTGTGTAAAAACTCGATCTAAAAGCTGAAACAACCTACTCGTCCTATCACCCACACACGAACTACCCACCACACATTAGATACGGACGTTAAACATGTACGCATAACTCTCTATTCATTGAATATAATCGAAAATTCCACCAATGTGAACGCAGATACATTGTTAGATAATATATAGTATACTATATAATATTATGTACAGAAGCGAAAGAATACACAGCAATCTCTGACAGTTTAAACATTTTTTCTTAAATTCTTTTCCAGTCCATCTGTTTTTTTTTCTCTGGGAATTTCGTATATCGAGTTTTCACATTGTTTATATGTATATTCAAGGCGTCTACATTTTCAGATGATTATAAAGTCGTATTAACAATTTAAGATAGGTACACGCTGTGTTTGAAAAAATTTAAAAACTTTCTTAATAGACTACAGAAGTAGGCGGTCATAATTTGAGTGCGAAATTTATAGTGGAGCTGATTGGCGTTCAAAAATGTACCTCTGAGGTTTAACGGAATATTCATTACTATTCTCTTAAAACACATTTCTTACCAAAACAATGACTGTTTCATAAAAATAAATAATAAATCCCGACATTATTGGCTATAAAACTTTATAATTTCGTGTAAAATAATTTTTTATTTGAAATTAAAAATTTATGAAAAATGAATGTCCTAACTTGATTCAGCAAGTGACGTTTATTTTAACCTAACTTAACCTCGTTGACGTTTGTCGAGGTATAATTTAAGCAATTATAATTAGAAATTGTGTTTGTTCTTTCCATTTGGAGTTGAAAAAGTGTTCTGAAGTCGTCTGAGCTACGCTAGATCAAGGGAGGGCAAGCTAAAAGGATAAAAAGAAATGTTTTCATCAATTAGGTATTGGATATTCAGGTATTATTTTAGCTTTTTCCTCAGTCGGAAATTTAAAATTTTTGCAGTCATAATTTTCATTATAACTGCAGTCAAGTACAAGACACCATCCCATAAGAAATTGCTTTAATTACTAACGACGACGTGTTTAAAAAAACGAGGTTATGTCATTAGAATGAATGAAATTTGACACTTGTGTCGTGTCAATGGGTGACCGTACGTTTAACGCAGATTCTAGTTAGAAGGAGACAGTTGCGACTCCGCCACGCCTTCCTTTCCTAATCTATTGAAGTTTATCTCATATGCACTGAGTAACCTACGAAATATTTTCGTATACTATATCAAAAAATTAGATTTAATCTAAACAATTAGCTATTATAATTAACATAAATATATATAGAAATTCTGCTACTAATTGTAGGAGAATTTCTTCATAGCACAGACAGGATCAAAATAAAACAATACTGTTATGTTAGATTTGCACTTATTGTAGTAACAACAGAGTTACAATTAAAGATATTTTAAAATTTGAATCGAATTAGTGAATAACAGTAAAAGAAAGACTTACCTAACTAGATAAGTCATTCTTTTATTAATTTTTATATTTTTCACAATTGGGGTTGTTTTTTCATCTGTTAGTTCGAGATTCAGGACCTGCAACAGGAACAAAAGTAAAAGTAACTTGTTGCGTCGTTAATATTATAATGCATTTCGTAGAAGTCGCGTGTGTAATTTATATGCTAAAAAACCTAACCTATTTTTAAACAAAATTAAAAAAAAACTGTTTTTAAAAAGATCTAGATTATCTACAATTTTTGAAATTGAAGCATCTGTTAGATAATAAATCAGTATTTTAAACGCTTTTTAAGTGGTTTGTTGATTTCAAAAGGGATTATTTTATACACTTCAGCTATAATCTTTTAAAAATGTATTTTTTGCCATACCCACTACAAAATAGCTATTTTGCACGCATCTATACCGGCCTGTATTGGATTATTTAAAAGGCAGGCGTGCCGAAAGTGTTTTCATAACATAACTAGTATGGTAAGTAAACGGTTGCCATTGTAACTTATCCATGTTTAAGATGACGGCTTGTTTTGATTAACGTTTGAATAGGTTGACGGGAATGAAGCCAGTGTAATATTTTTTTTAAAAATATTCTTTATTAAAAAGTCGACAGTTTCGTAAGAATTTCTTACATCCTCAGGACCTGAGTTAAAAATTGTAACTTATGTTTATTCGCTCTATCCCCCTGCTATTACATATTCACGGCCTACTGTAAATATAAAGATGGCGACGTAAATGAACTATAATTTTTTTTTGGAAACACTGAAAATGAAGTGAAAAGTAGGTATTTAATAGTGGGAATGGCAAAAAATACCATATATTTCTCGTGCGTAATGGTATTATGACTCGTGTGATTGTAAAAACTCGTTATCACTCGTTTTTACAACTCGTCAGTAATAAACCTCATTACGAAACTGGAAATACAATCTACTATTTTGCTTTTAATTATTGAAAATCACTTTTATTAATTCTTGGCAAGCGGTCATTTTCATACAAGAAAAAACGTTTTCAACTTGAGAATTTTTATTTTTTCGTGTTACAGTGATTCAGATATTTTTTGTTTATTTTATAATTACCGATAAAATGTTCAAATATGATTGAAAATTGCAAGTTTCTGTTTTTTTTTATGACAGGAAATCTAGAAAGAAACCATAATATTCATTATTGTTATTTTAATTTTCTATAATATACAAATAGTGGCCGTTCTCGGGTTGGTTTTAACAGGAACCTTATCTTAAATCGAGCGTAGCCGGACATATTACAGTACTCTTCTTAGGTAGTTACTAATACTATTAACCTAGGGTATCAAGTTTCACCAATTTAGAATCAAAAATCATTTATTAACAAACAGATTAGATAGATTATTATAGATAAGATATTGTCTATTACAGACACTCGTCTTAAACGCTAATGACTTTAGTTATCAAGCATCTATATATTCCACAATCTATCTAACAGATAGCAAAACTGAAAATATATTATGCAGGTACTAGGTACCTACTTACCTAATTTAGTTTTAATACACTTATTTGCTTAAATATTAACCAAGAACACATTATCGATAGCTAGTTATTAAGCAGAAAAAGCACTTAAATTCTAGCTATTAGATGCTAATGAGTATAATGACCTTAGTTGCCAGGCGTCAATAATCTGCAATATATATCTGTAACTTGAGTATGTTTCCTATTTCGAACGGAACGCCGCGACACTAGTATGAAAGTAGTTTGCAATACCTAACCAATTTTTTGAAGTCACTTAATAATTGGCTAACGCAACGCTTGGTACAAGCGTTGATAGCAAGAAGTTGACTGTGATAGCCGATAGAACATCCGGTCAATTTAAAAAAATGAAGGGAGACAGTGTAGGGCAGGGGTCGGCAACCTTATTTGGTTATTTGGCCAAGGGCCAAATTTTTGTATTTAAGAAAATTTTTTACACTTAAAGAGCCACTTTTGTCTTAGGTAAGTATATGAAATATTTTTCTAAAATCTAAATAGTGTGGATTGATACGTATTGAAACATGCATTTTTGTTAAAGAAAAATCACATTTATTTAATGACTTTTATTGGGGTTTTTACTATAGAATTAATATTTATTGAACCTTAGCCAAGAGCGGCAAAAACTAATCAAAGCCGCTTCCAGTTCACGGGCCGCGTTTGATTTTAACAAATCCTGGCACGATTATAATTTTTTTTCTTTAATTAATCACGCAGAGACATATTAATGTCCAATTACAGGTAAAAAATATAATGTGTGTAGACAAAATTAAAAATAATTATGAAAGAGAGGTAGAGAAAAGAAGGAAAAAGATAAAGAAGAACTTAAGCCTAAATAACTTTAAAAACAATATTATTACGCAAACATAATAGTATATTGTGTGACAAGTATGCTAAATACATCTTTATGCTTCAGGCGCGATGTTCTCAGCACGAGTAGTAGGAGAGCGCTCACGAGCCTTTAGAGTGAGCATCGCGAGCCAAATACAAGTTCTGAAAACATCGCGCCTGACGCATAAATATTTAGCACACGTGTTGCACACTATACTTTATATAACACATGCATGGTTTTAGACTTTAATTGAATAATTTAATGTCACTGACAGAAGTACATCTCATAATAAAAACATTGGGCTCGATACAATATTTATTCACTTTGTTACCATAGTAACCATATTTCATTTATAACACCGAAAAGAGGTACATAATGTTCATTATATAACGGGTTTTTAAAATGTTTTTCCATTATTCATCGAAAAGCGTTTCATAATGGATCATGACGTCACTCGTCAATAAACGGTCATTTAAGGTCCGCAAAACTGATACGAAAAAACACTAAAAGCGTGCATGTGTTATATAAAATGACTTAAGCTGTGATCATTAATTAGCACCTCGAGATAACATATCTGAATAAAATTTACAAGAATTTGTCATAACTTTGCCACATTCTGACCGGATTTCCGGCAGACCTCTTTAATGGGGTGATTTTTCAGGATCTCTCTTCCGTTATCGAACTTTCCACGTATTTCATTGTTTTGCCTTTTGGATAATAAACTGTAAATTTTGGTAGATTAAAGAATCGCTAGCGGGACACAGCTTGACGTAGGTGTCGAATCGTTGCGCCATCACCAACCACCCCATAACACACACAACTTTGTTATTAGTGTATTTGCCATATGGCACATACACTATTGGCGTCGGTCGGATGGCGGGACCTAGGGGTCGGACCAAAATTTCTCGACGTTTCATAGCCTCCTAAACACTTTGGCACCATTTTTGGAAATGTCTGTTTATATATGTATATATATATTTATATATTTATATATATATATGTGTGTGCGGGCTATAACTTTCGAAAGAGTTAATTGATTTTGACGAAATTTGGTAGGCACGTTAAAATCCATCACCGCACGAAGCCTATTTAAAATGGGCCAAATCGGACTATTTTAAGGGTGGTTTTTAGGGGTTGAAAAATGTTTTTGGGCCCAAAAATGCCGAAAAAATTCTCAGAATCGTTTCAAAATTGAAATTTAACCCTTTAGTAACGATTAAAATGTTCTGCTAAAATTTTAATAAAATCGGCCAGACAGGACCGGAGTTACAAATTTTATGAAAACACTAGTTTACGGATAGTGATTTACTTACTGAAGGGTGTATTTAATTTGGTACCGAGGTTGCATTGATAAAAATTTTGAAATTAAGAAAAAAAATATTATTTTAAGGGATGTATTAAGGGGTTAAATTTTTTATTTTGTCCAAAAACAAACTTAAGTTCACATAATAAAGCCACAATGCCAATTAGCAAATACACTATATTGTCGGCAGGGTTTTGGCACTGCGACCCGAGATTTTTTAAATAGCACACTATATTTTTTCGATGAATTCAGAAAAAGGATCTTATTTTGAGTATTTTTATATACTAAAGTATCCGTCTAAAGTCGACGGTTTCTGAAAAATCACCCCTTTAAAGAGGTCTACTGGTCAGGATGAGGCAAAGCTGACAATGGATATTCTTAAAGCAAAGGTATTTTCGTGTAACATTTATCCGGATGTTAAATGACGGATGCGAAGTGCTAATTGATGACCACTATAACTTAAGTAGTCAATAATTTGCTATCAACGCTTGTACTGAATGAATGAATTGTAAATTATAGACGCTCGACAACTGAGGTCATTAGCGTCTAAAACAATAAATGTAAATAAAAACAAAAGCAAAATCAAAAATTGACACACAAGAACAAAGTAAAACAATTATAGGTACAAATAAAATGTGTCATAATATAATGTAGTAATATATAAAGAAAGATATAAAGAAAAACCATAAAGGCTGTAAAGAGGCCTAAATGTACACAAATAAATAAAATCAAATAAACCGGTCAAGACCGGTTTCCGTTAAAAATCGAAACAGCAGATCGACATTGTCAGGATCATTTCCTAAAACAACCGACAGATAACCTGATAATCCGATCTGCTGTCGTGTGTCCCTAAACTGGACACACTCTATTAAAATATGCGAAACGGTAACACGAGTGTCACACGTCTCACAAAGGGGCGGTTCCTCACGAGCCAATAAAAAACTATGACTTAATCTACAGTGACCGATGCGTAGCCGTGTAAGAACCACTTGTACTATTACAATATATAATAGTAGGTACAAAAAATTTCACTGATAGAATATATTATTTATTTCGCACATTAATATTTCAACTTGCTTCCAATAAATCATAGATTATGTTGTGCGAAATTGTTTATGATTGATTTATAAACGCAAGATCATATATTGCCGCACATCTGATATGCAGTGAAAGGTTTTCTTTGAATAATAATATATCCTATAAATACTCTTTCCTTTCGCTATTGCTCCCTAAAGTGTAATTTACATTTTACAAAGTCGCAGTGTTTCTTGTGTTACTTACATAAAAGAATATTTGAACACATTAATCATTCTGTCAAAAAGAAACTTTCTGTCGTCACCATTTTATTCTGGCCGGTCGCCCCCGCTACTTTATTTAATTTTACAGCTGTAAAATTTGTTTAATTTAAAACACACCAGATTGAATGCGATAAACGTACACGGAAAGGATTCTTTTCTTTAACAAAAGATTTTGATAAATTACTTTAATGAATCGGATGAAATAAGACGGTAGTTTTATCGTTATTCTCTTGTTTTAAGCTCGTTCTTATTTTCTGATATCTGCGTATGGCATAGGTATAACTACAGTACATTTAATTCTTATTGAGTTGAATTTTAAGGATGAAAAGTCATACATACAAAGTAAATAAAATCTGGAGGCAGTTAATTAATGAACGCAATTTATTTTTCAAGGACTTTTCAACTGGTTATTTAGCTATTTGGAACTTGCACCGATTTATATTTTCAATTTGTTATTATAAATAATAGGCACAAATAAAATTAAATACTTATATAGTTTTATTAAATTTACACTTTTGTATAAATTGTTTATAATCTACTTCCATGACAATTGCTTCGCCAACACAGTGTCTTCATACGATTTTTTTAAATCTTTAAACAATTTTTACGGGAAGTACCCTATAGGTTTTGATGAGTGATTTTGCGAATATCAAAATAGGTATAGGAACCCCTTTAATTTTTACTTTTTGTTACTTTCGGATTTTTCCCTTCACTTAAATACTAAAATTGTATTTTTAAATAATTCCACCTTGGTTTCAAAAAAATTATAATTATTGTCAAAGAAAGAATATAACAAAAATAAAAAATATATAAATAAATATCATGTAGAATTTAGAAAAAAAAACGCCAAAAATTCTACGCTGCCATCAGGTCTCGAACCCAGGTTCCTATGCATAGAACGCAAAGATGTAACCACTGCGCTATAAGTCGAAGTGATGTAGACGGCCGTTTTTATGATATAAGTATATGTTGCGAATTCTTACGGTAGGGTTGCGAATTCTTACGGAAGTAGTTGCGAATTCTTACAAAAGTAGTTCGAACACTTCACATTTTTTTAGTACTCAGGCAAAGAGTGCCTAACGCGCCTAAGGAAGTTTTCACTTCAAAAATGTGTATAAATTTACATACTTATTCTTTTTATGGACAGATCTTTAACGTAGATTGGTATTTGTAGTATTTAAAAAATAAGTCTAGATACATTATAAAATATATGTGTCAGTAACACTCGTTTGAGGAATTTTAATATTGTCATAATGCGAAATACAGGTTTTATATTGAAATTAGCCTCATTAATGAAAAAAATTTAGAACCATTGCAATACTTAAAAACTTTTTTAAAAGTAATGTAAATGATTGAACAAATAATAGTTTAGTCCAGTATTTAAATTCGGAATTCTGTTCAGACGAACAAGTTCAATGTTACAAAACCATTTATCAGTGCTAATATAATATAGAATTGTTACCGGATGTATATGTCTGTAATTTCGTTTACTTACAGGTTTTACTTTTGTGACACAAACGGCAAAACGTGTTTCTAAAATTTTGGTCTGTATGTTTATTTGTCTTAGACGTGGGTCGTTACGTTATTTTCAAGAAACGTAACGAAACCAGTGACTTGGTCGGCGTCACCTGTTTCAAAACTAGTGATTTTTGTAACTAGTTATTTTTATTTAGCTACTGTGATTGCTTGCATAAATACCTCCACCAGTTACCAACTATACAGTTACACACGAAACGAGACGAAACTAAAATACATTAAATCACTATCTAAGTGTTTGTAGCTATACACTGTGCATGTTCGGGTTACTTCGGATTTATTCGTGTCACTGTCACCCGCTCTCGCTTAGTAACGCATTTGCAAAAATCACTACTTGTAATGTAACTCGAAACTAGTGATTCGGTTACATACCGCGTAGCTAGTTATTGTAACTAGTGACGTGAAATAACGACCACGTCTAATTTGTCTGTTTATGCTAGAATCACTGAAAACGGTTAGATTTTTTTGAACCTTGGAATACTGTCTATTGGTACTCAGCCTTACAACTTTCAGACTACTTTTTATTCAAATTTGATCGGATTAAGATTTCTGTGAAAACCAACATCCCTGATATCTAGTAGCCACTAACTGAATACCTACCGAGCTGAATACTAATACCGTACTACCCAGTCAAACATAATTTAACGCCTAAATATTTAACTTACATTACAAGTTGTCTGCTACATGTTTATGTTACGATCAAGTAAGAAAGGTTTCATGCAGTCAAAACCAATATTAACGTGAACCAAGCTGCGATAAAGGCTAGTTTATGCATAAAGTATCATAGCTTTGAGAGGAATGTAGATTTTGATACTTAAAAAATGCACATAAAATATAGGCAAAGACATTCGATAGTAAAGTATGTACTCATATACTTACTGTAGTGTACGTACTACACGTTTTTCAGTTCTTTAGTTGAAACTTTCATCAATTGTTCTTTCAGTTCACGATTCAGTTACCTACCATTTTTATTGAATTACAGCAATCTAATGTTTTTCCTCCAAATCAGTTTTACAGTTAACTGCTATCTTAAGGCCGCATACAATGATTTTTTTCAACTAATTTTAACACTTGATTAATATGAACTAAACCGCTAAACTGCGAAAATTTCACATCGTGGTTGATTTGAAATAGCCACAACGTATTCTGGACTATTAAAAACGAATTAAAAACTACCAAAACACGAAATTTATGTTATGGCTCCATACAAAACGCCTACAACGCGTTCTGATTATTGATTATTTCCCATATAACCCATTCATACTAGGGTATACTTTTTAATAGTAATAAACAACGTTTTCTTGATTGCTACAGCGATTTAATCAATACTTATTTCTATAATGTGGGTGAAAAAAAATTGATCACTGGTTTTGTCTGGAAACCTTCAGAATTTCATTCTGTATATAGTACTGAACTTAAATCTTCAATAGGAATGAATCCAAAGAGTTCTTAAAACGAAACGTTTCTTGGCGCTCAGTCTATACTAAGGAATAATATTTTCTCAATAATAAAAGAAGCAATTAGAAACGTATATAATATGATTTATGGCTGGTAATATAAAAGGTTATTTAACTATTTTTTAACAAATCAAAGCACTTCATTCGAATTACATTTATATAACAATATGAATATTCTAACGTTTTGCGACCTGATAAATAATTATTGTTGTCTCATATTGAACTTATAAGAGTTATTTTATAAGGTCTATTGTATATTTTAGCAAAGATAATAATATATAAAGTTCAAATTGTTATTAAATTATAACAATATTTTTTTATGCTTGAAAATAAATAGGTATCTATTTTCATTTTCTTGCAAAGGAAATTATTTTTACAGTCATCTGACTTAATATGATTCTTTGAAAATGTCTAACACTTTTCATAAAATACTCTTTTCTACTGTTATACGCTTTTCTATTGATATTGCATACACATTCTTTTGTGGAAGTTTAAAACTTTTAATTAGAATTTGAACCAGTCACTAAGCAAATGGAACAAGCTAAACGAAGATAATCTTTTTGCTAATTTTTAATTCATAGAAATAATTAAACACGATTTCACATTTAAGCGTTAAAACTGATTAAATATAATTGTTAAATTTATAAAAGTATTTATTTGAAGGCAGTTTTTAAATTTTGAAAAAGTATTCTTTCATTATTATATCATTTTATACAAATAACAAGTATTTTTTACTTTTTTCTCATTAAAAATAAAAAAGGGGCAAAATAATAATATAAGATTCATTACCTATAGTCTATACTGTATAAAAAGTACACTTTTAAAATTAACTGTAATACATTAAATACCTATAGAGCAAGAGCCCGCGACAGCCAGACCTTCGTTATTTTATAAAAGCTGAAAGTTTCTCTGCGCATGTACCCAACACAGGTAAGAACGATCAGCGACATATGAAGTTTGGATAACGGTTACTTTGCCAGGTAGAAGGTAGCTTAGGTGCATAAAATAGTACCTCAAATTCGTTAAAGTATAAAGCTCAGTTTTTTTATATTTTCTTCGGAATAATATTAGAAATCACGTCGTCCATTGCCAGACACTTAGTACGGTTTCAACCCCCTGCCAGACACCCCTAAACTTCAATAAATTATGAGTATACTTTCGTTATAGTATAAAAGCTGAAATTTATATAATATGTTACTTGGGAAACTATCAAAAGATGTTACCTCAGTAGCCAGACAGTTCTGACGGTTCTAACCCCTAGCCAGACAAACATATATAGTACAATCAAATATCGAAAAAGTACGTCTGAAATTGCGTTAATTAGAATTTTGATAAATTAATTTAAATAATAGATAGGGGGTGCCACTAAAACACTCCAGCCAAGTTTCCCCCCTCGGATTCTGCAAGGGGTGGCCACCATCTTAAATTTAAGGGATGAAATCATATATCTTGGTAAATACTGTTTGTACGTGAAAAATTATTATTACAAAAATTATTAAGAAGCATGTATCCAACAACTTTTGTTTGGAAAATTTTTTGAAAAATCTTATTATTCAAAAGATATAAATTGTCAAAAATAACACTATTGGAGGTGGAAACGGTTTTTTCGATTTTACAACACAACGGTCAATCGGGGGCGAAAAATGGTTATGACAAAAGTTTTAGCTTTTGAGTTTCCCTATAATATACATGTGTTCAACTTTTTTTTTGCTTGCTTGGTAAGAATATAGAGGGCGCCAAAAGTCGACCGCCGCCAATATTTTTAAATTTTTGAGTTTTGTTTGAGTTTTGCACATAACAAATTAATTCAAGTCATCGCATTTTCACCAAATACATGATTAGGGGGTTTTCGGGGTCGCTAATTAATAGAGCAAGAAAAAATCTAATAAATTTATCCATAATGTTTTAGAGTTTTGTTAACTTTATTTAAAAATGTAATTGTTTACTATAGGAGGGAACACTAGTTTTAGTATTAAGAAATCCAATGAAAAAATAGTTTGACAACGATCAAGGCACGGACTGGAGTAGTAGTGATGAAGATATCGACGACAACGTTGAAAATTACCAATAATACGTAATTGAAATCATATTTTTTACTTTATAATATAAGATGGCTATGAACATAATAAAACTATTTTTTCATTGCATTTCTTACTACTAAAACTAGCGTTCCCTCCTATAGTAAACAATTACATTTTTAAATAAAGTTAACAAAACTCTAAAACATTATGGATACATTTATTAGATTTTTTCTTGCTCTATTAATTAGCGATCCCGAAAACCCCCTAATCATGTATTTGGTGAAAATACAATGACTTGAATTAATTTGTTATGTGCAAAATTCAAAAATTTAAAAATATTGGCGGCGGTCGACTTTTGGCGCCCTCTATATTCTTACCAAGCAAGCAAAAAAAAAAATCAGCTTTAATACTATAACGAAAGTATACTCATAATTTATTGAAGTTTAGGGGTGTTTGGCAGGGGGTTGAAACCGTACTAAGTGTCTGGCAATGGACGACGTGATTTCTAATATTGTTCCGAAGAAAATATAAAAAAACTGAGCTTTATACTTTAACGAATTTGAGGTACTATTTTATGCACCTTTGCTACCTTCTACCTGCCAAAGTAACCATCATCCAAACTTCATATGTCGCTGATCGTTCTTACCTGTGTTGGGTACATGCACAGAGAAACTTTCAGCTTTTATAAAATAACGAAGGTCTGGCTGTCGCGGGCTCTTGGGCTACTAGGTAGGTAGTAGGCAAACAAAAAATAAATTTTATTGTAAAAAAAATTGATATTATTTACTATAAAGACCGTAGAGTAAAATTTTAAGAAGAGAAGAAACTTTAAGGTGTCTTAGAAATGATTTTTAAAAAGCCGTTTTATATTTTGTTCGCATTTATAGTTAGGTACTTCAAAATCATTTTTTTGTGAATTTTGACCAAGAGAAAAAAATAGTTAAAAACAGAAAAAAATATTAATTATTTAATAATTATTAAGCTATGTCGGCTTATACTTCCGTTCTTTGGTACTATATCATGTTCAATGTTGCCGGCAACGGCATAATATAACTGCACATAATTAGGTTTCCACAACGCCGCTATTGAAAATTCGATTTTCGGTACCTGTTTAGCGGGTTGAAACTGAGAGTTTCAACCCTAGGGATGAAAATTTTCAGTTGTCGGTTTTCTCTATTTTTTAACGTTGTTAAGAGAGAGATAGAGCGATTGAGTCGCGCCAACTTCAATTCGAATATAATACTCGAAAACGTCAAAATGACAAACATAACCCCACATGAATTCACATGGATCTGACAGATCTAATATTTTTGCGGCTTCTTTGCGCGTCCAAATTGCAGGTACCTCAAATCGAATTGTCAATAGAGTTGTTGTGAAAAATAATATGCATTTACTCAGAACGAAACACAACGAATGCAACGCGTGTGAACTGCTGCCCTCGTTCTTTGGGCATCAAACTTTACACTAGTTGCAAACGCTATGTTTCGTCTCTTGTAATGCAATATACTATTTAATGAGGGAGAATCCCATCACTCGCTGTGGCCATGCTACCAACCGCCTAGTCTGGCGCCTGGAATTACATGGCGTGCCGGTGAACAAAAATATATACACATAACCGGTTTTAAAGTGTGTCCCGCCTTCCGGTCCTCAGTCTTCCCAGCCATTTTCTTGTAGTCCCTTTTCCATTGCTAAGTCCATCTCTCCTGACCTGCTTTTCCTTGGCCTATCCCATCTTCTTCTTTTCGCCGGTATCCAATTTAAAATTTTCTTGGGGATCGTTTCTGGTGCCATTCTTTGGACACGCCCATAGCATGATAATTATTTCGATTGGATGTGGTCTCACATTGTTTCCGTTGTCCTCATTTTTTCTCGGATGCTGTTGTTCCGGACCCTATCCAGGCGAGATATTTTGGCTGAGCGTCTAAAATAGTCCATTTTTAAACTATGCAGCTTTTGTTTTATACTAATTGAGGTCCATACGTCTGCTGCATAAGTCACGACGCGTTTTACCATGGTGTTGTAAATATGCACTTTAGTTTCCCGTTTAATTGGCATGCTTCATAGTGATGGGTTCAGAGCGCCAATTAACTTCCGTCCTTGCGCTGTCCCACATCCTACTTCCGAAAATATTTATATTTATTCTAATCATCCGCTCATTATAAGCTTCTCAATTTTGAATAGATTTTCTTAGTTTTTTATTTATTTATTAGAATCGATATACCTCGTTTTGCTCTGTCGTTTCATTTCCCTTCTTTTTTGTTTCTGTCAACACAACAATATCATATTTCTTTTAAAACTTCTATTGATTTCGTTCTTACAGCCTGTACATTCCATGTTCCAATATTCAATATCCATTTACGTAGCCTAAGTCTGTTCCTGTTACATCCGTCCGTTTTTATCTTCGGACTGAAGTTTTTTTCTTTACCCTTTTTTATGATGATGGATTGCAGGTTCAACAATCAACCTCCAACTCGGAGGACCAGGCCTCTTGGTTCGCGGAGGTATTTGACGAAAATACGCAGCGATATTTAATGTTACCATAATTACCGATTAAGCGGTAATATTTCGGAATATTACCAAAATTTCTAATCACTGAAAAAATTTTTTGTCCCTTTTCAAGACTTTAAGAATATTTTTACAACAAAACACTGTTATTTTAGAAAGGCTATTTAAAACAGTTTCAGGACTGCAAGAACACTAACACTTTCTATTGGAAAATAGCTGTTTGCCAATCACTAGTATACAATAACGTAATCCTCATGATACAGCTGTTCTTAAGAGTTATAACTCAGAGCGAAAGTTAATGCTTCTCATTCGATAAATAGCAGCTAAGTATGGTCGAAGCTGTCAGATTATACAGCCAGGACCGGATCTCAGAACTTTTTACCTAAGTGCAAAATGTGTATGAAATAAATATGCACTATATAACATTTTCGTTAGCATATAAGATATAAAAATAGTATACATGATTTATAATAATAATAAGCCTAGGGTTCCCACTGCTGGGAAAAGGCCAAGCTTCTTCCATCGATCTCTATCGATTGGATCGTGCGTTTTATTGGTCATAAATTTAGTTTTATTAAAATTCATAGTTAATCCTATGTTACGTTCCACGTAGTTTAATTCGTTTAGCATTAATTGTATTTCTTCAATGAACTTAAGATTTGCAGATGCGATTTATACTAGGCATTAAAATATTACAAAAAAGTAAATAATTTTTTTTTATCTTATCTTTTCCGGTATGGAGCATTTTTCAAAATAATAATGTCAGTGGAATTTGCCAGGACGTCTTTATGCGTGCCTAAGCAATATTTTTATTAAAAAAACCACTGATTGACACCAAAACCAATAGACCTGAAGTCCTTACTGAGAGAAACATTAAAAAAAATCATTCAAATCGGTGCATTTTTCAGAACTTTTTGTGAACGAAAGACAATCCACAGACACACGAACAGACAGATCCATGCATGTAGAGCCGACCCACTTTTCTTTATTTTTTAAGGGTAGTACAATCTTAACTCGTACATTCATTATCACTTAAATACATTAACTAACAAGAGTACGGGATTCATAGCCGTTATTTTTAGCAGGTCTATGGTCTCCAATCTCGAGAAAAATTGCCCAATGGATCCACTTCATCCGCGTGCACATTCGCAATGAGAATGTAGATTATAGACGTTCGACAACTGAGGTCATTAGCGTTTATTCCGAATAGAATACGGATAGTCTAAATTCATCTCAAAATAAAAATCTCTAGAAGTATTCATGTCACTTATTAATACTTTATTGAATTTAATTAGTTTCAAAAATTTATAAAGGTAAAAATATTATGACATAACGTAATAACGAAACATTGTGAGCACTGCGCGATCTCAAAGTCAATCTCTGAAGAAATAAATTAATTATACAAAACGTAAACATTGATTTTCATACCAATTAAAACGTTACGTACGTATGCTTAATCATATAAAGCGTTTTCTAAAAATCAACATGATTTCAACTGCTCGAATAATAATGACGCTTTTAATTTGGAAATCTGGGACAGAAAAGCTACTTTGTGAACACAACATTCGGTCTGGCTATGTTTGAAGAACTGTATTGACAATTTATTGACAAGTACCTGCAATGAATTTTATTGAACAAGGAAGACCTCAATTTAGATGGTCAAAAACATTATTATCTTAGTACATAAATAATTTGTACAATGTATGTACTTACCTAACAATCTTTTATTTTAGGTTTATTATAATATTTTTACAAAATATATTTTTTTTAATTATAATTTTCTTAGGCACAGATTCTGGCTGAATAGTAAACTAGCGTTGAGATTTTTCTATCATACAAGAAATTATAAATATATTTTCTTGTAAGAGAAAGTAAAATTGAAGTATGGTCATCATATTACAGGAAAATGAAAACGTACTGAAAATTAAACATTCAAATATCAATACCACAGAACTTTTTAATTATGTTAATTATATAGACTATATTTTTACATTTTTTTTATTTTTTATCACGCACCGAAAAATATTATTAAAAATTACTGTTGAAAACTTAAATGAATTGATTTTTAGATGTTTTAAAATTTTTGAAAATCTGGGATCTACATTCTACAGTTTGCGTTTTCCTATAAAATTCGACCGAAATCTTGATTCCTAAATGTTAAAGAAAAAAATAACCTATAGAAGCAAAACAAATTGTTCTTATATAACTACTTAGGTACTTATAAAATATACCTACCATAATAAATTTTTGAAATTGTTTGAATAAAAATTTACTTTGGTTGGTAATAAGTTCCTTAATAATATTATATTAATTCATACTAAATAACAAAAATCCATAAGATAATGACCAAACTAAATGAAGAATATTACTATACCTAATCTATATAAAAAAAAAATCAAATGTGTTCGTTGGTAAGCGCATCACTTGAAAACGGCTGGACCGATTTGGCTAATTTTTTTTAATTGTTCGTAATAGTCCGAATAAGGTTTTTAGAAAAAGAAAAATTGGAAAAGTTGTTCGGAAAATTGTAAAATTGGGGAAAAACTGAAAGTGCTTTTTTCTATGGGATTTTGTATGAACTCAAGACCATTACTCATAATTATTTTCGAGTAATGTATTCGAGTGAACAAGCGAAGCGAGTGAGTAGTGTATTAATAAAATTCGAGCAAACGAGCGTAGCGAGTGAGAAATGTATTTATAATATTCGAGCGAACGAGCGAAGCGAGTGAGTAATGTATTAATACTATTAAAGCGAACGAGCGAAGCGAGTGAATAATTTATTAATAAAATCAGCCCGGCTATTAATTTATAAATTCTTAGCACCCGGGCGAAGCCGGGCCGTATCCGCTAGTATTTTTATAAAAATACTCGTCAGTTCTATTTTTCAAACCCATATCTTTGCGTTTAATAGCCCAGGAATCTGTAAGTCAGCTTCCATGAAAATAAGGAAACTGTTGTAAAATTCACATTAATTTGTGAGTAATAAAAATATACTACCCAGAGTTCATTTATAGTCAATTTAAGTTTTTATCTCTGTTGTAACTCAATTTATTTACAAAAATTTAGTAGGAAGATTAGATAAACTAACAAAGTATAATGAAGACATTTTCACGATTTACATATCTATATAGTATATATTATTTAAAGAAAATATTATATTGTTTAAGTAAAATTAATTGTAGTAGGTATTGAAAGAATTAACAAATAATCATTCAACTCTTTTAATTAAAGACAAATCTACTACATAAATAAAATTAGGGAGATATGTTTTTATATTGTTTCTATAAAGTTTTATATGATATAAGATTTCGAAACGGGTTTTTTAATAGGTAATATTGTTATTATGATGGTGCAACTGCAGCTGTTTACTTGATGGTGTGCAGTTAGAGCTGTAGAATGATAGATAATTACGATTAGGTAGATAGTTTCATAAAATTAAGAGTTTGTAAGATAATAAACTTGGGTCTTGTTAACTTCCCATTGGAAGTTATTGTAATGGGCCCGAAAATCGAAATCAAAAAGGAAAAAAAATTTTTATGTTTCAAGGTCACTACACTATTTTTACACTACTTTTAGAAAGATGTCTGTGTGTGTGTGTGTGTGTGTGTGTGTGTACGTACGTACGTACGTACGTACGTATGTGTCCATTTCTTTCTAAGACGAAATCTCGAGAACGAAAAATGATATCGACTACGTTGGGGTGCCAATCGACGCGTATTAACGTAAATATGATCTGAAAGGAATTTTTTTTAAATCGGTTCAGCCGTTCTTTTTTCTTAACCAAATAACCTCCAAAAAAGTAGATTTTACACAATATCTCGTGAATAAAAAATTATATCGACTTCGTAAGGGTGTCAATCGAGGCGTGTTAACGTCATTTTGATCCGACATAAATTTTATAAAAATCGGTTCAGCCGTTTTTTTTTTTTTTTTTTTTTTTTAATTATTGATGTTTTAATGATTAAAATTATTACTTTTCTGTGTAATATCTAATTTAATTATTATTATTAAATATTTATCAAACTGGGAAGTTCGTCGTGTGGACCTCAAGGGTCGCACTTTAGTTCTAATAAACGACCCACCTCACGGCTTGTTTATAAAAACGTTCTGAGATTTGCCTGAAACTGCCGATGGGTATAAAAAAACCCGATGCTACATCAATCCCTACAAGAATTCGAACCTAGAAATAATAAAACAGCGGCAAAAGAAATTTTGTATAATATTTATTGAAATAAATATTTTTTTGCAACACTTGCATCAAAAGAACAATAATTTAGATGGCTGTGTATCGTTTGAAAAGTGATTCTTTATGGAAGCTTCTGATGCGTTCGAACAGTAGTGTTTAAAGTAAATTAATAATAATAAAATATTTATCTAAATTGTGTTTTATTTGCTTAAAATTGAACTCTTGAACGCCATGTAAACAATACAATTGCTACACGCTCGACCATTCTCAAGCCCGTGTATGTTTGTGTATACGTAGTATACGTAGGTACGTTCGTTCGTACGTTGGTGAACTTTTTTTCGGCTCGCATATCTCAAGAACAAATAATGATATCGACTCCGGATCAATTTCATTCGACACACAATTACATAATGAACACTTGATTATGTTTGCAGGAAATTTCAATTAGCGGTTTTTTGTTTATAACAAAAAAACTACTGTAAAATTGTTGTAATAAATTTCTCGTGTCGCATATCTCGAGAACAAAGAATGATATCGACTCCAGATCAATTTCATTTGACTTATAATTAATGCATAATGAACACCTGTTATAAGGTTTGTAAAAACTTTTATTTGACGGTTTTTTATAACATTAAACTGTATTTCAAGTAGTTTCTCTACGGTCTCCAATCCCTAAGGGCACCCAATTGGAAGTTAGCAGTGTGCAGGTTTTGCCCACACACCGGGTCTCTTTTTTACAATATATTTCTTAAATTTTTGTGTCCGAGTTAATTTTTATGATTGTTTGATATCGCTTATACACAGTTATGATACAGATATCTCGATATTTATTTCATTTCACATCTGTACGATCCAATTATGATAATCAATATTCAGTTTAAAAATTGTTTTCATCTAAAAAGAGCTCTAGAAAATTATTGTTAATATGTACACAGTATGCTTATAAAATGTATTTTCTCAACCCTAAGGTAAAACGGGGAAGAAAATAAAAACAGATAAAATCTTTTAAACGGATTCGTTCTTTCATGAAAACTTCGCCGTAGGTACAGATAACTGAGTAGAGAAGTTTTCATTTTCTTTCTAAGAAGTACTCTTAATTCGAATGCAAGTGCAAACTTTTACATGCTTGTTAAAGGAAAGATTTAAATTGTGCAACAGAGAACATATTGTTCTTTGCTTGAAAAAGACAATAAAATTATTTTCATTATTCAGTTTATTCAATTCTTTATCACCTAAATAATAACTCCTATTTAATTACACCTTATTTTGTACGTCGCAGGAATATTGTAAAATCCGGAATATAATAATAATCCTAAGAAAAATTATTATAATCTTGCGGATTATTGTCAAATGAAGGTCAAAACTTTCAATATTACTAGCAGATTTCCGGAATATTATAATGTTACTGAGCAGGTTTATGAAAATGAAAGCTGATAATATTATCCTCTTTGACAATATTACTGATTTATCGTCTAATATTCTAGGTTTAATATAATAATCCTGACATTATAGTTAAGAATATTGTGAAATTGCTTTCGTTCAATGGCCTCAAGGAAAGCGCGGGGTGCAACGCGTGCTTTGATAATGGTTAATTTTATCTAATTAAATTCCGCTAATGTCCTCAGTTGTCGAGCGTCTATAATTTACAATTCTAATTAAATCCGATTTCGACCACCTAACCACTGCAACTGGGCTACTATATCTTATATTCCATTTTATTATTTGAACGAACAATAAATTACTGTATCAAGTATTAATTATGAAATATTCTTTTTTGTTTGTTTTTTTTTATAAAGGGTCTTACGAGTTGGTGTAGTAAACGTCCTTTATGAATATTCACTTTCAACACTACAAAGATTGAGACGTGTTGGAAGTTTTAATAAAATTCTTCCGTCGCAGCGAATAAGAATTCTTGTGTGTGTGGCAAGTATTGAAGCGTTTCATTTTATTTCATGAAGCCACTGATGCATGGGTGTATTGAGGAAACGAAAAAGTTCAATAATTTATATAGTTCAGCGATAAGAAATGTAATTGAACTTGTATCGCTCAGCTTGTATTCGCTTTTTCTCCACTTATATTATGTGTGTGTTCTATATACCATCATATCATTCGTTTTATGTTATTCTCTATGGTATTTTGCGTTTATAATATTCTATAACGAGTAGTTCATCGAATAATGTTTAGAAATGTGTAAGTGTAAGTACATAAGCTTTATATTTTGTATGTGATCAAATTAATTAATTGTTTTATAAATAAACTATGGATTACGAAATTTATATTCGCATTTTAAATATGCAGATTGCTTATACCGATTATTAGTGTATTTGCCATATGGCACATACACTATTGTCGGATGACGGGACCTAGGGGTTGGCCCAAAATTTCTCGACGTTTCATAGCCTCCTGAACACTTTGGCACCATTTTTGGAAATGTCTATTTATATATTATGTATATGTATACAACGTGTCCACAAAAGTTCTTTAAAAATGGAATTTTTTTTATTAATTATTGGAGCAAAAATTTTTTTCTGTGGAAAAGTTCTGCTTCGTCCAAAACCTCTAAAACACCAAAGAAAATTTTTTGGATTTTGGAAGGAGAACTGTTCTTTGTATGGAGAGAGATGGAGAACATGTTGAATTCTGATTTAAAATTCTGAATAAATAATTACTTAGAAGTTATTATGTTATAATTTTGAATTAAATTTGATTATGTAACTAATTTTGCGAAAATCTTGAATATCACAAATAATTTTTATTTTTAGTAAAATAAAACTTTTTGATTTCCGTCGTATAACTTTAGGCCGAAAAAAATGTTCTTTGGTGTTTTAGAGGTTTTGGACGAAGCAGAATTTTTCCACAGAAAAATATTTTTGCTCCAATAATTAATAAAAAAAATTCCATTTGTAAAGAACTTTCGTGGACACGTTGTATATATATATATATATGTATATGTATATATGTGTGTGTGTGTGTGTGTGTGTGTGTGTGTACGGGCTATAACTTTCGAAAGAGCTAATTGATTGTGACGAAATTTGGTAGGCACGTTGGAATCTACCACCGCACGAAGCCTATTTAAAATGGGCCCGATCGGACCATTTTAAGGGTGGTTTTTAAGGGTTGAAAAAGGTTTTTGGGCCAAAAAATACCGAAAAAATTGTCCGAATCGTTTCAAAATTGAAATTTAACCCTTTAGTAAAGACTAAATTGTAGTGTTAAAATTTAAATAAACTCGGCCTGATAGGACCGGACTTACGATTTTTATGAAAGCATTAGTTTGCGGATACGGATTTCCTTACTGAAAGGTGTATTTAATTTGGTGCAGATGCTGTATTGATAACAATATTGCAATTAAGAGAAAAATTATTATTGTAAGGAATGTATTAAGGGGTTACATTTTTTATTTTGTACAAAAACAATCTTAATTTCACATAATAAAGCCACAGTGCCTGTATTAGCAAATACACTATATTGTCGGCAGGGTTTGGCACTGCGATCCGAGTTTTTTAACATTTGTGTTTAGATTAACCATTACTAAATTTTTACAATATCCCATCATTAAAGTAAAGGGTTCCCAATTCAAAATTGTGTCCCGTTTTGATATTCTTCCGTGCCTGGCAACTTCAAATTCACGCTTAAAATTCCTTTGAGTCTGCACAATGCAGCTCTGTGTTCGAATAAAATTTTCAATAACGAAAGCAAGCTGATTTACTGGAATATGACCCACTAGCCGTTACCCGTGGCTTCGCCCACGTATTTTACGATTTATAATTTTATTTATCGATCGAGATTGAGATTGCTTGGAATCGAGGGTTTTTTAAAAAATTTTATTATACAATACAATGTACCTACTTCAACCTATAATAAAATAGAAAATATAACTAACTTAACTACAAATATCTGGGTGACCGAGCTTTGCTCGGATGAGATCAATAAAAATAGTACTTACTGTGAGATATTGATTTTGTATTATTTTCTTAGAATATTATTCCGAAACGATTAACTGTCAGAATATTTTGACACAAAGTAGTTTGTTTTTTCCAAAGCCTACTCACCATACGACACTGTTTTATAACGTCAAAAAACTGTTTTTTAAAATTTTATTAATATCTATGTACATTACTAACTCGCTTCGCTCGCTCGTTTGAATATTATTAATTCCTTCTTCGCTCGTTCGCACGAATTTTATTAATACATTACTCACTCGCTTCGCTCGAATATTAATAATACATTACATTCGTTATCCCCCGCGAGAATCCCCCCCTAATTTGTTCTCCGCCCGCGAGAATGTCCCCACCTAATTTGTTATCCCCCCGCGAGAATCACCCCCCTAAATTGTTATCCTCCCGCGAGAAACTTCCCCCCTAATTTGTTATCCCCCCGCGAGAATCTTCCCCCCTAATTTGTTATCCTTTGCTCGTACGCTCGAATATTAATAATACATTACTCACTCGCTTCGCTCGTTCGCTTGAATATTATTAATATATTACTCACTCGCTCCGCTCGTTCGCTTGAATGTTATACATTACTCACTCGCTTCGCTCGTTCGCTCAAATTTTGTTAATACATTACTCACTCGCTTCGCTCGTTCGCTCGAATATTAATAATACATTACTCACTCGCTTCGCTCGTTCGCTCGAATTTTAATAATACATTATTGCTCATCTACGATACCTATATAAGGAACTCCTGTGCAAAATTTGTTATCCCCCCGCGAGAACCTTCCCCCCTAATTTGTTATCCCACCGCGAGAATCCCCCCTAACTTGTTATCCCCCCGCGAGAAACTTACCTCCTAATTTGTTAACCCCCCGGGAGAATTTCCCTCCTAATTTGTTATCCCCCCGCGAGAACCTTCCCCCCTAATTTGTTATCCCACCGCGAGAATCTCCCCACCTAATTTGTTATCCCACCGCGAGATTCTCCCCCCCTAATTTGTTATCCCAGCGCAAGAATCTCCCCCCCTAGTTTTTATCCCAGCGCGAGAATCTCCCCCCCCTAATTTTTTATCCCCCCGCGAGAATCTCCACCCCTAATTTGTTATCCCCGCAAAAATCTTCCCCCCTAATATATTATCCCCCCGCGAGAATCTTCCCCCCTAATTTGTTATCCCCCCTCGAGATTCTCCCCCCCGCGTAGCTTTCTATTAGTGAAAAAATTTTTAGAAACGGTTTAGTAGTTCCAGAGATAAAACAAAAACAAATCTATCCCACGGGAACCGTACATTTTTCCGGGATAAAAATTAGCCTATAACATTCTCTGACCCCTAAACTACCACTATGCAAAAAATCATGTCGATCCCTTGCTCAATGAAAAACAAAAACAAAACTATCCCACGGGAACCGTACATTTTCCCGGGATAAAAAGTAGCCTATGTGCTATTCCAGACTATAATCTATCTCTGTACCAAATTTCATCCAGATCCGTTCAGCCGTTCTGGCGTGATTGAGTAACAAACATCCATACATACATCCATCCATCCATCCAAACTTTCACATTTATAATATTAGTTAGATTAGATTAGATTAGATAACTCGGCAAATTGCATTAAATAGGTTTAACAATTACGGGCAGCTGACAGTCGTACGTCAATTATTTTTCATTTCATAGGCTACTCGAATCTGCTGGTACTGATTGCCGGACCCTATATTTCTAAACTAATAACGTTAAAGTGTTGGTTCTTGGCTATACTGCCGAGCGTCAAATTCTGAGCGTTATTATTATCTCTCTTAAGCGCCCCCTACACTCAGCGTACGACTTGTATGCACATACAAAATGTAGAAAAATATGTTTCATCCCTACGCGTTTATACAAATCTGTACAAATAACTTTCAGCATTTTGTATGCACATACATGTCGACAAATTACACGCAACGACATAATGTCCCTACGTTTTGTTTGTACAAATAGAAGGATCGAAACATTGGTTTTTTTAAATCAACTTCCTGTGATTTCTTTGTACGAATTGTTTGTACTGAATTGTTTGTACAAACATGACACTACAAACAAGTCGTACAAACAAATCGCTACGTGTAGTTGTAAATTTGTAGTACAAACAAGTCAGTACAAACAAAACATACAAACATTCCTCCGCGTGTAGGGGGCGCTTTAAGTTATTAGACTTGGGCGAAAGTGATTTTTTTATTTAAAGAATACGTGGTAATCGTATAAAAGAAAACATGATGCAAATGAGTAGTAATTAAATGATAATCAATATGCACTACATAACCATTGTTTAAAATTTTTTTAAAACGATTTTGTTTGTTCTTCGATGTAAGAAAAATTGGCAAATTATGAAAACGTACTACTTTAGATAAAAAATACTGTGAAGAAAAAGAACCTTATATGTTTTTAATTTATAGATGGTACTAGTTATTCCGGGGATTATGTTACAACAAAAATACACTGCAAAACTTTCACGAAATCTCTGACAATATGTCTTATTAACTATAATATTATAAACTATTTTCGACACCGTTTCAATCTAATATAAAACTAAAAAGTAGGGAATACAAAAATGTTGCGTTTTTCTAGATAATACCTTGTATGGATATGGTTTGTTAATCACCCGGTAACATATTTTAGTATTAAGAAAGTGTTGCGGATTAAATTTTGTTAGTTTTAAAAATATTCTTTATATCTCCTTAATAAGCCCGAAATTTGCATCTTAATCAATTCTATGCAGTCTTGAATAGAAACGTATAATATTATATAATCAAATCCACTTATAAGAAAATAATTTTTATACACCTCTGACAGGTACATCCATTGATTCAAAGTTTGTTAGGCAACATGCATAATATGATATATCTCCTGGTTATTTATATCCCGTCGATAGGATATTAGAGGCTTAAGACAAAGGTGCGCAACTGGGGTCCCACTCGTAGAAGAAACATTCTTAGGGAAAGATGAATTTTTCACATTTTCAAATAAAATATTGATTAAATGTATTCTTTTATTTATTTTCATTTATTCTAGCGATAATTTTTTGTAGCTCATATCAGAGTTTGTAGATGGCCACGAAAAAAAAAATTCTAGGGAATGTGCGATTATTGAACTTCATGTAACTTTAAAGGGAGCTGACAAAAAAGTTTTCGTATCACTGGTCTATGATGTTAATGAAAAATACTATAATGCGTAACTTTTGGAATATACCTACTTTCAACATCTACCTTCAAGTTTTTGAATATAATCGAAATATTTACTTGCATAACTAAAGTTAATGATTATTGTAAATACTTACATTTATCTATTTTGTTAATATGCATGACAATAAGCAAAGTGAAACACACTATTGTGTTCATAATTTAAAATAATATTATCTTGTAGTAATTTTGGACAGAATTAAGGTGCTTCATTTGCGCATATTTTATTAGCAGTGAAAGATGAATTCTATATGCACTTCGGAAATCTTTAGAGACCAATTATTTTGAACAGAACAAAGGAACAAAGTTTCTTAGGAGTACGTGTTTTGTGTTAGTGAAATAATAATTCTCGTAAACTTGCGGTGCAGTTTATATAGAATTAATTTCGAGCCCAATTAATAATTATGTTATTGTTCAGTCTTTGTGTATTTGTGTGTTGACTGTTGGTAGTAAATATTAAAAAACTCGGGTCGCAGTGCCAAACCCTGCCGACAATATAGTGTATTTGCTAATGCAGGCCTTGTGGCTTTATTATTTAAACTTCAGTTTGTTTTTGGACAAAATAAAAAATTTAACCCCTTAATACATCCCTTAAAATTATATTTTTTTTCTTAATTTCAATAATATTATCAATGCAACCTTTATACCAAATTAAATACGCCCTTCAGTAAGTAAATCACTATCCGCAAACCAGTGTTATCATAAAATTTTTGTAAGTCCGGTCCTGTCGGGATGATTTTATTAAAATTTTAACAGCACATTTTAATCTTTACTAAAGGGGTAAACTTCAATTTTGAAACGATTCTGAGAATTTTTTCGGTATTTTTGGGCCCAAAAACTTTTTTCAACCCCTAAATACTACCCTTAAAATGGTCCGATCGGGCCCATTTTAAATAGGCTTCGTGCGGTAATGGGTTCCAATGTGTGTACCAAATTTCGTTTAAATCGATTAAGTCTGTCGAGAGTTATCGTGTACACACATATATATATATAAATATATATATATACATACATATATACATAAACATTTTCAAAAATGGTGGCAAACTGTTCAGGAGGGTATGAAACGTCGAGAAATTTTGGTCCGACCCCTAGGTCCCACCATCCGACCGACGCCAATAGTGTATGTGCCATATTATGGCAAATACACTAATAATATTATAGCTGAATACCGGGAAATATGGACATTGGACATTTACATTTACAATATTATTTTATTTTACTGCAAACGTTTCATCAACATTGTTGACTTCATCAGGGCTCAAATGATAGTTATTAGTAAATATTATACTGTTCAACTTTTAAAAACTTAGGTAGGTATAAACTTTTTTAATTTCTAATATGGTTTGCGTATGTAGTAATGAGCAGAGTTTAAATATTTTATTCTATACGATCCCTTTATTACTATTTAAAATGAAAATAATGATTTCAATACCTATGTTATAAAAAAGAATTCCAATACGGATTTTACCAAGTCAACAGTATATCAGATTATATCAATAACTTTTGATATATGGATCTGAATAATTATCTTACCATGAATAGATATTCTATAGCCAGTTGCTAACATCAACGCCGATTAACTAAAAGTTAAGGCAGGTTTAGATGAACCACTTTCATTATATCAACGAAAATGATCCGTATAAGCTCATCTTTAGTGTCTGACAATTTTTTTTTTGTTATGTAAAATAGAGATACACTCCTGACTCTATAGTAAACTTATCTGTCAAATTGAGGACTGTTAAAATATCAATAAAGCAAATCTTGATGCAAGAGAATTTGGTTAACTTTAATTAATGCTAATAATGCTAGGTTAAAACCGATATTCTATTATTTAGTCTCTAACCCGGGAAATATATTGTTTTGAATTCCTGATTGTGCGTACTGAAAAAAAAATTTTGGAGCATACAAGTAATTCAAGAATTACAAGGCGCGATATTCATGTAGGTACTGTGTGTAAACGGTTTTATTGAACATGGGGAAAATAACACTGAGAAGATTTATAATTTTGTAGTAGGCTATGAGCCATAAGACCTAATATAAATATGTATTGGATTACATAGAAAAAATAGTATACAGTGAATTTTTTAAACAATTTTCCATAGCAACGGTTGACTATTAAGCGTTACTCGGAACCGGCTAAATAAAAAAGTCATGATGTCTCGTAAGACACCCGACAGAAGCTATGCTTTTTACGCATTGTATATAAAACCGAATTTATCAAAGATATAAATAAAACAATTAAAAAGTTATTATTTGATCGCCATTTTGAAATCTGACGCCATTTTATTTTTTTGTGTCTTATTAAATTCTCAAATATCAATTTTCAAAAGGATCGGATAATTTTTACAAAGAAATAAATACCTATGACCGCCATTTTGAAATATGACATCATTTTATTTTTTTGTGTCCTATAAAACTTGCAAATATTAATTTTCAAAAAGATCGGATAATTTTTACAAAAAAGTACATATGGCCGCCATTTTGAAATCTGACGTCATTTTATTTTTTTGTGTCTTATGAAACTCTCAAATATCAATTTTCAAAAGGATCGGATAATTTTTACAAAGAAGTACTACATATTTCCGCCATTTTGAAATATGACGTCATTTTATTTTTTGTGTCCTATAAAACTCGCATATATCAATTTTCAAAGGGATCGGATAATTTTTACAAAAAAGTACATATTATGGCCGCCATTTTGAAATCTGACGCCATTTTATTTTTTTATGTCCTATGAAACTTTCAAATACTGATTTTCAAAAGGATCGGATAATTTTTACAAAAAAGTATATATGGCCGCCATTTTGAAATCTGACGTCATTTTATTTTTTTGTGACCTATGAAACTCTCAAATATCAATTTTCAAAATGATCGGATAATTTTTACAAAAAAGTATATATGGCCGCCATTTTGAAATCTGACGTCATTTTATTTTTTTGTGACCTATGAAACTCTCAAATATCAATTTTCAAAATGATCGGATATTTTTTACAAAAAAGTACATACGGCCGCCATTTTGAAATCTGACGTCATTTTATTTTTTTGTGTCCTATAAAACTCTCAAATATTAATTTTCAAAAGGATCTAATAATTTTTAGTGTGCTTTATTTCCTTAGTCTGATTTTATTACATTTATCCGAAACGTTACCGGAGAAAGACCTTTTGCCTGTGAAAATTCAAAAGTACGATTTGCACCCGGACGAACTCGGGCCGGTCAGCTGGTTACCATAATATTGTATTGTCACCGGAGCTACACATGTGTGCAAAATTTCAACTCAATCGGATCATGGGAAGTGGGTAAAAATTCAAAAGTACGATTTACACCCGGACGAAAGCCGGGCCGGTCAGCTAGTTACCATAATATTGTATTGTCACCGGAGCTACACATGTGTGCAAAATTTCAACTCAATCGGATCATAGGAAGTGGGTGAAAATTCAAAAGTACGATTTACACCCGGACGAAAGCCGGGCCGGTCAGCTTGTTACCATAATATTGTATTATCACCGGAGCTACATATGTGTGCAAAATTTCAACTCAATCGGATCACGGGAAGTGGGTGAAAATTCAGAAGTACGATTTACACCCGGACGAAAGCCGGGCCGGTCAGCTAGTTACCATAATATTGTATTGTCACCGGAGCTACACATGTGTGCAAAATTTCAACTCAATCGATCGCAAGATTTGTAACAAATATACGGGATCAAGTTAAATAAAACCACCGTTTAAAAAACAAAGCATCTACTACCTACTTATTTTTGCGTGATGCCAGAACATACGTTTTTATTTGAGAATCAGTTCGGTTGCTTTTGCGTGATGCCAGAATATTTTAAAACTCGCAGTCGCATAAGAAGTTATTTACTTGAAAAAAAAATCATGTAAATCGGATCAGTGGTTCTCGAGTTATAAGCGTACAAAGGGACATAGAGGCAGAGAAAGTCAAATTGTTCGGGAAGGTATGATGAACGTCGAGAAATTTTGGTCCGATCCGATCGACGTCAATAATTAGTTACACGTCATTTTAACTCAGTAGGCCAGGGTTTTTAAACTTAAATTCAAACATCAGCAGTCAAAAAATTGAATAACTATATTGAAATAATGCAATATAAGACAGAGCATACGCTATTTTCCAATATCCATATCACACTGTGCAACAGACAAGGACAACCGAAACAAGTTCGCGATTTATTAGATAAAGTCGCATTTATTTAGTTTAATAATCATATAAATCTGTATAAAAAAACTGTTTTGACACAATATTATACATGAAATCTATCTAAAATTTTCTGCTCTTTCGTTTAAGACAGGTTTCGAATCGATCTGACTTAAATTGAGCAAACTATAAGCAAAAAACACCGTTTTTTCTAATTTGCTCCCCTCTGGGGCCAAAATTCAAAAATCGGGCGACGTTAGGATCAAATAGACCCCGAGAGGAATCGAACAAAAAAAAGTTTTTTAAAATCGGTTAACCCGTTTGGGCTGTACGACTGATACAAAAAATCCGTTACAGATTGACAGATTCACAGATTCACAGATTCACAGATTCACAGACGTACAGACAAAGCGAGTGTATATAGGCGCTTCTAGCTTCGCTAAGATCGCGCCTAAAAACTCGCGAGTGTAGACAGACGTTAGTTAAATATTAGTTTCTATACGATTAGCAAGATTTATGGTAGCCTTTTAAAATGAGTGAATATCATCATCTAAATGTTTGTGGCAAACATTATGTAATCTGTTTGTTTTAATGTCTAGACACGTTCTGTGTCGTTCTGCAGTGCTGCGTTATATGTGATAGAAACATTTTACAGAAGATTTCTCACAACTGGCATTAATAAAATATAATAAGATAAAAACTTCGTTCTTTTATTATAGATTAGCCTTTAACCGCGCTTTCACTTGAGTTAATGTGTCTTTTGACAGCCATTTTTCTTACCTATAGTGACATCTTGCAGATGACTTTTAAAGTGGTATATAAATAACGTTACTTTATCCCTGATATTTTGTAATCACTAACAGAAGTACTATAGTAGAAGTACCTATACCCCGTGTTCGGTCTCAAAGGTGAACATAGGGATTTAACATGGTATTGTTCATTTTTGCTAATTCGTGTTCGCCAATTCAACGTACAAGAAAGGTAATGGTACCTATCGAAAGATAATATTATTGCGCATCAAATGATTCTAAACATAAGACCAAAAATGAAATTTTTACTTTAAAATACCAATTTGAAATTTACCGATTTTGCAGTAATGATTTCAAATTAAGTAGGCAAAAAACAAAACACTGAAAGAAGTGTGCATTAATAAAATTGTCAAAAAACTTTTGTGCTCGTAAGCATTTTTACAATAATTAATGTAAAAATGAATAATCACTCCAATGAAGAAATAGTTTTTATGGTAAAAACGTTTTACAGCGGTGTTAGTTTGCGGAGAGTTATAGAGATTTGTTATCTATTAAGTTTAAGGGCACACAACGTTAATTCCTTATGATTGACTTTGAGACCGGACACCCGGTATAAGTAGTGCAAAAAAAATTCCAGTGATGTGGAGTTATCTGTAATATTGATTTAAAAGTTATTTAATATACCTACCTATATATGAAATGAAAATTCCTGTTGATCCTGCCGCATTTCAAAAATGCTGTTAATTTTGTTTATATTCACATACTGAATTAAAGTCAATTACCCTGGATATTTTTCGTTCATCTATCTAAATTTTCAATTTGGATGCGTATACATATTATGATTTACATGTATTATGGTGAATGTACGCTCTTGACGAGAGCTCTCGCTATGTCTCCCCCAAGACGTCTCGACCAGAGGTCTGTGCTCGAATGCAACCATGTACACTCTCGCTATATCAGTTGCAGTGTACAGTGACGCACTCGCAGTTCGCGCGAGATCCTTTGACTCGGGCGCAAAAAAACCGACACGGGACGGAGAGCAAGCGAGGAACCCCGAGGATAGACGAGCGCTACTATTTACACTCTCGCACTCGCCCTGCCTCGGAGTGTCTCGGCGAGAGTGTACAGCCACCATGAATGTTTAACGTTTTTCCATAATAAAAGAATTTCGTCGCAAGTAGGCTGATGAATGAGAATATCACTTCCATAGTTAGAACAATAAAACATTTAAGTCATTAGGTAGTAAATGGATTTCTGTTCAACACAAAAAGCATTAATTTTAAATCAAACTCTTGTTACATGGTAATTGTTAACAATTTGTATGTAAATCGTATATATTCACCTACATTCAAATGGAACACCCTGTATAAAATGAACCTTTGTGATTAACTTATCCAAGCACAGCCCAAACCGCTAAACCTAGAAACTCGAACACTAAAACGAAGTTATGAAAATTAATCCCAAAACGGATTAATGCGTGGTTCAAAAAATTAACTATTCCCGTTTGATTAGAAACACGAAACTTGTTATGAGACGATGTTGTTTCTCAAAATCGTTGATATACGGTTCGACGAGTTTTCGATACTCACGTCTTAAGGGGTGAAAACGGGGGGTTAAACTTTCTTAAAGCATATGCGCATCTCTAAAATCGCTTAAATTAGAAACTTAAAATTCGGGTAAAATACTCTTCTTAAAAATGAAGAAATTATATTCCGCGGTTTTTAAAAAGCTACCTGAACGGGTGAACGGGGAGGGGTGGATTTTTTTAGTCACTCGCACCCTACCAGGGCTAAGCCGCATACAACTGCTATAATATACCTACAAATTAGTAACAATTAATCTCCGTATGCAATGTTGTTTCTTCTTGCGGATTTTTGTCTGCCTTTACCAACATTACTTAAGAACGGCTGAACCAATTTTAATGCAACTTGATACACTATCAACTAGTACCTCGCCTAAAGTATAGGATTGTTTTTAATTTGGCTGAGTTTGAGTTAAAATAAGGTGTATGTCAAAACCAACACTGACGCGAGCAAAGTCGCGAGTACAATCTAGTATAAAATAAGGCACTCACTGGATCGGTTCAGTTTGGTTGAATGCTTAATTCTTTCCGATTTCGGAATCTGAGCAGAAGTGTGCGCATTAAATCAACTCTAGTCGGTCTTCTTCAATCTTTTATTTCTGCAGTGATCAATTTATTTATCAGCAGAGTAATCCCTTACCAACCTTATAGTATATTGTTACAAAACTGTTTTCTGAGTTGGCGGAATAAATATTTATTTACAATAATTCGTAACAATTAACTATATACAATAATTGCAACAACGAAAAGTCAATTTTAACAATAAAAAAACTTAAACGGTAATTATTGAACTAAACGAGCCACTTAAATAACACTTAACAAAAAACTATATATACAAGGATTATTTATTTGTAATTATTTCTGTCACTATATTTATATCAGATTTATTTCGCTGTTTAACACTGTCACAGTACAATCTACACTGACGGATTCCCGTTGACTGATCAATATTTATTTCACTGGTTCGCTTGATGGCACGACGCACCATTCACTGATTCACTGATCTCCGGTGACTGACTCTGACTCCCTCGTACTTCGCTTATATAGGTCGCGCAGCCCAGCCTAGTACGTTCTCGCGTTCTCTAGAACATTCCGGCAGGTACTCGTTGTTCAGTATCTTCGATACCATTCCACGCTTTACTACTGTGACCTTTCTTTCTCGTGTTTTCTATTGGAGGCAATGGCGTAACATCTTGGGGTTTGCTACAATATTTATGAAAAAATTGTTGGAATAAATAAGTCTACCGTTCGAACTGGTGAGAAACACATTTCAGAGTGATTAAGGGAGTTTTATATGAGAAGAATTGTCTTGAATTTTTTTTTCGAAAACCATATACCTATAATATTAAAAAAACGCGCATTTAAAATATTTTTTGTTTACAGAAGAAAAAAGCGTTATTTCAGATTCGCGGTTGGAAAATCAACGATTGAAAATGAATTACTTTGCTGTAATATTTAATTAGGGCCAGCGCGCACATCCTTCTTTTTGTATCGAAAACGCAAGACTTAGCAACTGCATCGCGATTTGACTATATAATTAATCAGCGACTCGAAATTTCTCGCTTGATCACGCGATTTGGTATCCGCATGCGCTCGATCTAGTAATTGATGCGTTTGTTTCCCATTCGAAGTGTGATCGACAATTGCACGTTCGTGACATATCGGTTGTGTATTTCAGCGACTAGTGTGTCACGTGTGGCCTCATGCTGTTGGTAGCTACATCTGACGATTTCGCAACTTAATCGCAAAATCGTGATACAAAAAGTAAAATGTGTGCGCAGACTCTTACTGTGTATTTGCTGACCGACGATATTGAGTTACCTGCAGATTTTTTCTGCATTTAATGGCGGTTCCGAGCTCAGCCTAAAGGGAGGTCTTAATTTTATAAAATCCGCGAATATATCAACTTATTTCTGTAGCATTTACATTTTCTTTTTCGATAATTTCTTTCCGAACTAGTTCGCGCTTTAATTTAAACAGACTAAAGTCCATACATTTCCCCTCTTAATTTAAGGTTTTTGTGATTGAGATACTCCTTACATCTTTTCAATATGTAGACAGACTATAGTCGTTAAGTACAGCGTAAAAATCTTCTGTCTTTGTCTTCAAATCATTAGAAAATAAAACGAAAAAAAAACAGAAATTCGTGAAACAAAGAAGTGTGCACTTGTTCTGAATTTAAAGTTGAACTTCTTTGATATTAGGAAGTCGTGTATTGTTTTCAAATGAACACTTTTTGTGCAATACGTCATATCAGTGTTCCTGAAACTTTATATAAATTGTAGGTTTTACTTGTTTATAAGTAAAAAATGAAGAATTTTGGATGACATAAACATTAATTTGAATCAGCCATATAGGTATCATTAAAAACAGTGTGCCCGGTTCTGTATTTGGAAGTAGTAAAACTTACAAAAGGAAAAGCGAACATAGTTTTAACTTTACTTTTTTAATTCTCCAACGTTTGAATTAAATTAATTTGATAATAATCAGTTGGACATGAGCGACACATCGACTTCTGCGCATGTGTCTTTGCCTCCTATCGCGGTCATAACTCATAAGTTTTGAAAGGCTGCCTTAAGAAAGTTTCGTAGGACATTTAGAACGTTTACAGAAATGGTATCACTTCAATATTTTACATCTACAACCATCTTTTTTTAGATTCGATGAGAAAACAATATGCTAATATTTTCCTAATGTGTGTGTGTCTGTCCGGATGTCTGCCTTTCCACCCCCTCCAGAAGACCCCCGTCGAACTAGCATAGAACACGGGACAGAACCTAACGGAGCCAGATTTTCGATCTTCTCTCCGGGGACAGAAAAAAAACTTGTTAACTTCCATAAGAACTCCCCCCGTTAACCTAAGAAGCTGAAACTGTGTACATTAATAGTATAGTGTTACGGATCACCCTGTATATAACCGGCAGGCAAGAGTTCTGAGAAACGGGGATCCGCTTACTGTAACAACCGGTACCTGCACGAAAGTTCTAGAGAAAGCGAGAACACACTAGGCTTATGCTACGCAGCCTATATAAACAGCAGTACGAGTGAGTAAGGAATCAATCAACGGTGAGTCACGCCAGCAAGTCGACGGTGGATCAGTGATATAAATAGTGCCGTGATATAAATAACCAAATTGATAAATAAATACGAATGTAGTGGTAATAATTACAAATTATTGTATATAGCTGTTTTGTTTTGCTTTGTAATTACTGTTTAGTTATTGTTACTTGTGTTGATTGTTAGAATTGACTTTTCGTTGTTGCGTTCATTATTATTGTGTTTTTAATTATTGTAAATAAATATTTATTCCGCCAACTCAGAAAACAGTTTTGTAACAATAGGATACGGGACAGAACTTCAACCTAACGCAGAAGGATTTTCATTTATCTCCTCGGGGACAGCTAGAAATAGGGATTTTTCGAAAAGAAGTGTAAAACAAAACATAGTAAATTAATGAGGTTATTTTAATATTTCAAGTAACCATAGCTACCCAGCCAAGATAAAAAGTTAAAAATAGAAATAAAAATCACATGTGGTGGAAGTAATGGTATTGATGGTGGGAAAACGTGTCTTTACGCGTATAAATTATTATTATACGCCATTATGATTAAAAATTTGAAAATAAAAATATATATTAAAAAAAATTAAAAACACGCTTATATTACAACGCAGAAGAAAGTAGAAAATAAGTTTCTAACTCGATTTTCGATGAATTAAATGAAATATAGATACAGTGAGTATTCCGCGCTTTTAAACGTTATAAAAGAGATAGAAATTTATTTTATTTTTTAGTGTGAATTGTATTGTAGGTGTGTTTTAATTTGTATTTTTTTTAAATACCTATATTAGGTACTTATATTTATATCATTGGAAATATAAAAAAATTTCAGGCAATTGGATGACGGAACCAATTCAACTACTGACATTTAACAATATTATAATAAATGAAACAAATTTTCTGTTAACGCGGGTAACGGTTAGTAAAAATATTTAAATTATGATATTCGCTTTTCATTTCCATAGTTACATAATATTGTTTCACATGAAAAAATTAACCAAAGCGTGCTTGTCAGCTAATTCATTTCTTTTTGACAGTATCTAAACTTGACGGACAGGCTACTTTTTATCTGACTGCGATAGGCTTATAATTAGACATTACCGCGACCGAAGCAGCGAGTAAATGCTTAAGTTTCATAATATAAAAAAGTAATTTTAAATATAATAACAATTATATTATTATAAACATCTTTTATTCATAAAAATTATGCCATTAACATAACAAAAAATATATAGGAACAACAATATATTCGGTAGGTGAATACAGAAAATAGACATTATATTACGTCAACATTTTAATTTGTATATACCTGGGAGATTTAATTTAAAACTATTATTATCGAAATAATGTCCTTTTAAAGTCTGAATTATGGACATAATTTTTTCGAGAAAATGAAATCTCTAAATCCAAAATATATCATATACAACTGTTGCCAACATAAGTGTACGTAGCTATATTAGTAAAACAAAAGGTCTCTGGTCACTTTTCAACGTTATTATATCGGTAAAAATAGTACAGAACTATACAGTAGCCAGTGTTCATCGAAGCTTATTTTAGATTTAATCTCATAATTCAAATATTTCCATTATTTACTTTATTTTATTTTTCGACTTAAGATTAATTATTTATACTGTATCTTGATTACTTTTTATAACTTAATTGTTCTATAATAATATACTTTAGTTGTCACTTATTAGCTTCTACCGTCAGCGAAAAAGATTACTTTAATAAATAAAATACACAAAAACTGACTATAACTGTCCAAATTCATTTTTAAATACTACGTTTCGGTCTATTATAAGAGACCCTTTTCAAGCAACAATGATCTATACAAACTTATAAATTCGTGTTATTTATAAGTTTGATTGAACAGTGTATAGATCATTATTACTTGAAAAGGGTCTCTTATAACAGACCGAAACGTAGTATTTAAAAATATAGTTGGAATTTATGAACTGAAGAAAATCTACTATAGCTTTTTGGTAATGACATAGTCACAAAATATTAGATCTTTTTTAAACTTATTTAAATTTAAAAAAATTAAATAATTTAAATAAAAAATCCTTTATTAAATATGAAAAGAGGTCTTACCGTCATCGAGTTGACTAAGGTGGATATATTATTAATTTGATAAAAATTAGATTTAACGCTAGTCCTTATGAACACAGTACCTATAATATAAAATATTATATGAACAGGTAGAAAAAATAATCTGTAAACTTAAACAGACTCGTTTAGTTATTTCTAACCAGAATTTAATTAGACCGAAAATATTTCTGAACATGGCATCTATGGCCGCGGTGTTTTCCAGACGTATCGTATTGTAGTAGTGCATTTTTCCTAGCAGAATGTATAGGGAGTGAGAAAGGTAGATATTCTACAATGTTGTTGTGTTGTATTATGTCATTGCGTTTGTGTTAGTCAGTTGTTCGACAATACTCTAGCTGCCGGCCAACGGGCAGCAGTTCACAATCGATTATCGATTCTTCTATATAGCTATGATATAAAAGAGAAATCGTTGAGAGACCATTCCAACTCACATGAGTGGCTTTATCTATTATAAAGTTTGTTGCTTTTTTACCTAGGATTACGTCTATAATCTATTTATGTCAATTGGAATTAAAGTTGTATTGCTAATAAGTTTCAATGAGTCAATGGAAAATCTATATAAAAAAAACCAGTCACGTGCGAGCATAATTAGTGCGTCGGGAGTTCTGTATAACTAACAAATCAATAAGTGCACCTAACAAAATTAAATTATATTTCTTTAAATATTATCCATTAAACAAATTGGTTGTGATTTTGCTAACCCGTAATTAAATTTGTTATTAATATAGGTTATTTTTTTCTCTCGAAAACTACAAATGTATAATTTTCTAGATCCTCTTTCAGTATGAATATTTCCAAATTTGGTCTACAAAGTTCAGATATAAGAAGGGGGACATAGTTTCAAACAAACATATTTGGTAATTTATTAAGGATCTGCTTAGTAAGCAGAATTGGTGCGATCCTGATGATTCAAAGATTATTATTGTGGCGTAAGGATCAATTAAAAACGCATTTACTGTGAAGAATGTTGCATTTATTCAGCTAATGTTTCGTGAATATTTTTTTACATCCTCAGATCTCAGAGCATGTGAAAAATGTTATTTTCCTTACGACACAATAATAATCATTGATATTTGCTAATATTCGGCTAATATTATGTCAAAAACTACGCGACCTAAAATAAATTGATATACCGTTATGCAATCTGTAACCAGCGCCCTTTCATATGACACCCTACTTTATTTCTAACTACTGCTAACATATAAAATGGTAGAATTAAGATAAGAATCTTTCGGGCTTATGAGCCCGTGGTCTACTGCAATGGCATCTTCTTCTTCCAGACGTTTCGCTTGCAACTGCGGCAAGCATCTTCAGTGATGTGTTCGACATAGTCGTAGTGTTCTTTTCGGTGTCCTGCTGTCGAGTGTACTGGTACCGAGTTCTGCAGAGGTATATTTATAGGTAAGGTACCTGGTAGGGGACTGGCCTGTGATTGGTCTATGGTGCAGCTGACCTCGGATTGGGTGTGTCCATGATTATTGTTTGTTAAATTGGATTTTTTCCGTGGTTTTGGACGGATATTTTTAAAAGCTGGGAACCAAGCTTTGTTCAGTTTGAGGCCCTCTTCTTTTCTGTTGAAATTGTCACGGTGTTTATAGATTTCAATAGCTTCTCGTTGTAGGCGGGCGTGGTAGTGTGTGGTGTTAGACAGAATTTCAGTGTTTTTAAACTGAATAGTGTAGTAGACTACGGCTCATAAGCCCGAAAGATTCTTATCTTAATTCTATTAACGCCGGCCGTGAAATCCTACATTCTTTTATATAAAATTGTAACAGGACATAATATATTTGTAAGTTTTCTTACGAGTATTGTTGAAGTTCATGCTTATTTTGTGTTTCCAGAAACTTTGTAGAATGTAGATATGTTTGTTTGTTTGTATCTGCATATTACCTACTCGAGAATGGCTGGACCGATTTTGAAGAAACTTGGTATACTACCTACTGGTACCCAAACTTTTAAAGTAGATTACTTTTTATCCAAATACACTAGGGTAAAGATAGTCAAGACCGACTTTTTTACTCCAACTAAATTTCGTTTGTTTATATTCATTCATCAATTTAGAGGTTTTGAGGTTTTGACACACGTAGTTGAAGTGCAGACGATAAATTTCTGAATTCTAAATAGTTTTATTGTTCGGTATTTAGTATTCAAGTAATTTCGAAGAATACTTTTTATTTGCAGTATTTACTGTCCCGTTCACAATGACTTCTGCAAAAATGAACCGATTTTATTTTTTTTAAATGTTTACCTGGTGACTCAGGTGCCAAATTTAATCAATTTTCTACATATTGTGAATCTATAATAATATCGCCTAAGTATTATACAAGGGCTCTCTGGCAAAATCTACTAAAAACATTTCAAATCATTTTGACGTGGAAGTCATGTAATGGTTGTTCATACTGATAGCTAGTTTGTATTCATTTTCGATTTTTTATTTGCGTTAAAAGGAATCTACTTCAAACATCAACAAAATAATTTTTATGATAGGTATATACGCTCTGTATGTTTATTATTATCTCAATGTTTGGACCTAAGTGAACTAGATAGAGAATAGATACATTTCTCTCGAGTCTCGACTAATTCAAACACTAAAATGTTTAATACCTGCCTTCCTTTGAAATATTACATTCAACCTATCTGCTCATCTAAAGCTCTTTGTAGGAACTTGTATGCATTTTATTTAAATACGTTAATAATTAGAGTCAGCGTCTGCATAATATAAATTACAATACTTTAAAACCAAGTACAATTAATGGTTCGCAGCTATTCCTCATGTGCATTATTTTGTTATTACAAACAATGCTAGTGCGGTGTAAATAAGTGTACATAGAGAAATTGCATTGTTTCAAATAATACCCAATAGACATAGAAACTTTATGACAGAATAAGCGATGAAACACGATATTTTTTACGTACTGTAATAAAATAACGAAACTTATAAAATAAACTTATTTAAGTCGGATAGTAACAATGCAATATATCTGTAAAGTTTTGAATTTTCCTTGGAAATAAAAAGATAAAACAATTTTCAGTGTTCTATAAAGTAAAGAAATGTGAATTTTTCCTCTGAGAACAATATGTTCTTTTTTGATAAAATAAAATGTTTATAATACGAGAACATATACATAAAAGAAATAAGAAAGGTGACACAGGTAGGTAAGGTAAGAAATTGGGTAATATTGTTCTTAATTAATTCAGGCCAAGTCGAAATACAAAATTAAATAACATTGGTGTAATTGATTTCTTATTACTTTGTCGTAAAATTCTAGAATAGAGGATTAATTGGGAAGCACTCTCCTTAGAGCAAACTCAGTTAGCGCCAGGTTATGGACCCAGGAGAACCTTAATGACACATCCGCGTTTCCGTCGAGACGAAGGGTTCTATTTTATATGAAGATCGTGTCTCGAATACATAGCGATTGTTTTACTTCTTAAAACCGCACCAGGCGTGTCTAATTTGTTATTTGTAATAACGCTTTGTACTCAATCGCCTTCTGGAACTAAACAAATGTTTATTGAAAAAAATAATCTACAACTCAGAGCTTACAATAAAAAACAGTTACTCAGTTACATAAAGGCCTTATAAATAAAAAAAATATTAGGATAGCGACACGTTTAAACCTAGAGACGGACGTAGATGAGAGGTTGTTTCACTTGGCTGATGTTACTGATTATGTATAAATAACACTCTCTCCAGAGAACCGCTGCTGGACTTGAACAGAACCTGCGCGACGTGCTGAAAAATGAAGAAAAAAATATCAAACAACTAATACAATATCTATATGCAGCAAATCTGATAACAAAGCTATAACAAACAGCTCCTCCAATCTCCATACTTACCTACTCCGACAACCCCCAACCAGTGGCAATTAACACTACTTATTATTATTATATGTAAATATTATCGTAGTTGAAATAATATTGTACTTAAACCATACTTACCTTACTCTCACTAACAAATGTAACTAAATTTTACCAGTGCTATGACCTTAAGGTCGATGCACACATTGTTTTTTGTTATAAAAAAAAATAAAAAAATATTATATATACAGTGTGTCCCCAGTAATGATGTAGACTTATTTTTATTTAAATGTCTTTAAAAATTAATAAAATCACATTTTTTAAAAATAAATCACAATCTTTGCATTGTATACCAGTTTAATGGACAAGTGCTCAATGTCGCTGATTTAGTTGGCTAGCGCGTTGACCAACATCAGTAACCTTCACGCCAAGCCCAGGTTCGAATCCCGACGAGAGCTTATAATTAATTTTTTTTTTTTAATAATGAAAATACATTGGAGAACAATTAATAATGCTTATTATTTACAAATGAAAGTATAGCGATTTTATTAATTATTTCCATTGAAACAGCTAGTTGTACGTGTTAGTTTTAATGAAAATAATTAATAAAATTGCTATACTTTTATTTGTAAATAATAAGCATTACTAATTTCCAATGTATTTTCATTATAAAAAAAAAAAATTAATTATGAGCTCTCGTCAGGTTTCGAACCTGGGCTTGGCGTGAAGGTTACTGATGTTGGTCAACGCGCTAGCCAACTATGCTATCAGCGACATTGAGCACTTGTCCATTAAACTGGTATACAAAGCAAAGATTGTGATTTATTTTTAAAAAATGTGATTTTATTAATTTTTAAAGACATTTAAATAAAAATAAGTCTACAAAGTCATTACTGGGGACATTTAGAACCAGATCGTAAAATAAAAATAATAAAAACAGTTAATGGGGAGCAAATATTAACAAATTATCGTAACACCATGTTAAAATGCTATGTCTCAATTACGGTGGGACACACTGTATATAATCAGTATTGGTCAAGTGACTAACGTGTAAGTTGAAGTCCGTCCCTGGTTTTAACGTTTTTACTGAAATGTTCAATGTGTAGTAATAACAAACAAAAAAAAAATCAATTATTCAAACCTCTGGCTTAGAATACAAGACAAATATAGTTATCTGGTTGAAAGAACTTGTAACAAACATATAAGTATCGAGATAACGTTATCTATAAATCTCTAAATTCATTAAATAATTATTACTAATTAGAGTAGTATTCTCGATTAGGTTTAGGTGTAGTTAAAAATGGTTTCTCCAATCTCAGTTGCATAAAGCATGATGATATAATATCTCTTGATGGATTATTAATTATAGTATACATACAAGGACAAGTACGTAATTTTGCGACGGTACCGATACTGTTAGCATAGTCTTATGAATGGTAACTATGGTTAACAGCACCGCCGCAAAATTTCGTACCTGTTCTTTGTGAAGTAGGCAGTAACAGGGGAGATTATACACAATGATAATGTAAAACCCTCAACTTGCTATAAAAGTGAAAGTGTTATCTTACTAAGTAATCTATTAATATTTTTGCAATTTCATGACAATAGCAAAAACCTAAAATAATTTCTTTTTGGTTATAATTAAGCTTATTTGTAACTAATAATTTCGGAAATAATTTAATTTCTATTTTCTTCTTCCCAAGTTTCGAGCTGAACTGAATATAAGATGTGCATAGGATTTAATTTAGTTTTTTTTAAATTTCCTCAGTATTTCAAGTAGGTATAGAGTACGTGACTAGTTGCACGAGAGCATAGCCTTAGTTTTCACTATTGCACCTAATTTCGGACAAAAAAAAACGACTTTAATTATGCCCCAAAATGGTATTATTTATTTATAAATAAATAAGAATATGATTGTATTCTTTTACGAAATTTCTTTTTAACAGTTTCGTAAATTTTAATGTAAAATCATATGTATCTTTACGCATAATCTAAGGTAGTTGGAGGATGTGCTTAAATCTAAGCATATTCTCCAATTCCCCCAGGTATCTAATACATATATCTAGTAGGTAGGTATATATAATGTCCTTCGGGATACCTTACGTGCGATATCTGAGCTTTTAGATTTAGTAGGACTATTAAAATGCAGTACGTGTTTTGAGGATATCGTCTTAGCAAATGTTATTAACATTGACAGAGACATGGGTTCGTCTAAACACGTATGATAACATCAAAATAAAGAAAATAAGAATATTATATAGAGAAGCATAAACGTTGATATAAATTTCGAGCGATATTCGCTATACCTTTATCTCACTATTTTCGCTTTCTTGTAAATTCTAATCTACGTTTTGGTCTTTTATAATTTTAATACTATTCTATCGACAAATTAAGTAACTAATTAATGTAGAAATTAGTTGAGAAAAAACTCAGTGGCAAAAGGATCAAATAAATGCTCTGAGGATGGATGCGCACCGAAACGTAAGCTTATAAATGCAAATTTAATCATAGTATTGCATAGTATTGAGTTCTTTCTCACTTAATTTCTACATCATCTACGGATCACCATCTCTCTATATCATAGAGTTCTTTAACTAATTAATAATTCTACGAACTTTAGTAGGTAGACGTTTTAAAAATCAAAATATAGTCCATTGACGTTGATGTTATACACACCCGTGACTGTGTAGTTGAGGGCAGCGTGACCCATCACCGCGTATATAAGCATATTAAACATTAATTAATCACGCTCTATAAGGCTGTCGGGTTGTAAATGTATGTAATGTGTTAGCGTCATAAAACCTATTGCTCTACTTGAGCACTCTGTCCCATACTTGATCATAAAGCTACGTCCAGATCGAAGCAAACGAACGAGAATAACGTTGCTCGCAGATGTTTAAAGACGAGATGAACTTTGTGTTCTTGACGTCATGTTCGGAACACCGCTGTCATATGAGAGTACTGTTACGGACTAAAAATATTTGATAGATGATGTGGCTGGAAGTAGATGAATAGCAAACAAAAACGCGTAAATAATATAGTAATTAATTTATTTATTGACAACAAAAAAATCGGGAAAAAATCAGAAATAACTGTTGCTTTTTAGTAACCAATGATATTCTGGGTTTTTAGTATCAAGAGCCGTGGCAGACAGAAGCACGCACTTATAGTGTAGCGCAAGGACTTCAAAAACCATTAAAAGGAATTTTTTTGCACCATTTGGAAAAACGAAACACTGTTTTAAATTTTTAAAGGAGGATCTCAAAATTAGGCTGTGTTTTGGGTTCTTCTAATGTGTTTTCAAATACATTGCTCATCATCTATTAATATTAATTTTATTAAAGAAGGTGATTGGATAAGCAGCCAATATACCAGTCATAATCAATTCCTGCATTTTTGGAAAGAAAAAATCATTGAACCCGATCTGTTCTACTTTCGCGGCAGAATTATTATGCTTACGTGCAGAATATGTTCCAAATAAAAAATAAAAATAATTCTTTTATAAACTTAAATAATTTTTTTTCGTTATGCATTTCTTATTTTAATCACATACGAATCAACTAATAGCAAACACGATGTGTCTCTCTGAAGGACTTTAATTCTGGGGAAAACGTTCGTAAAATCATGTTTTTCTAAGTTCTTCATAAATATCTACTCTCCTTGGCAGTTTTATTATTTGAGGCTAGTAGAAGCAATTGATGGGACATTGGACTATATTTAGTATAGATGTAACATATAAACTAAACTTCAACATTTGATTCGAAATATTGCAAAGTGTCGTTAATATTATACTGTAACTTAATGTAAATTTTAAAAAATAAAATGGAAAGTTAGCATTTGGAATTGTTTTTTATTTGAGAATTAATGCGACACTCGCCATTAGATAAGAAAACAGAAAAGATAAATTCAATGTAATCTGATAGATGTATAAAATATTTACCTACCAATTAATATGAAGGTCCTTTTTCCTTTTAATTTTGATATTTTAACGGAATTGGTTAAAGTTAAAAGAACAGATTAAAAATGGAACGAAAATATTTAAAAAGTGAAAATGTAAAAAAACTTTCTAAATAGGCAAAATTAAATAATATATTATGTGAATACAAAAACATATTGGAATACAAACACCAAGTTGTTTAAATACCGAACTTCATTATTTTTTCGATAATTTAAATGACCCTTATTTTATAAACAACTTTTTAAAACATTAGATAGATTATAGAGCATTGAAGTTTTACAATATTCATTGTCTTAAATAACCACCGTAAGAAATAGGAAAGATACTTTTAGCGCCATAGACGTAGTATAATTAAATACTTTGGTTAGCACTTAGTGTATAAAAATAAATTCAAAAAACTATTGATATAAGGATGTGTAATAAATTATGTTTTTCGACTTTTTTTAAAATAATATTTATGTATAGTACATTGGATCCAGGAAAATATAATGTATCGTTGAAAAACGCAAATAATAAAAAATATTAATCAAAAAGAAGATGGAAATATCGCTCAATACAAATGAATACAAAGAATAATCTGTTCTGGACACCACTTTATGTAATGACTGATGTTATAGTTTCAACTTTCAGTACATAAAGTGCCAAAGTTAACTGTAATAGAAAGTCCATTTAAAATTCTGTACAATGCTATGTCATTTACTATTTTCCTGACAGTAGGTGTGTATAATACTTCTACTGATATAAATTTCAAAACGAAATTAAATCCATAACATTTTTACGTGCGATGTGTTCGAGTTAACAGTAAAACGATTTTTTGCCATACCCACTACAAAATAGCTACTTTCCATTGCATGTATATCGGCCTTTAATGGGTCATTTACTAGGGCGGTAAGTAAACGGTTGCCATCATAACTTATTGTTATTAGATCTCGTGTCCATATTAATGTAGTAAATTCACAGGTAATAAAACAAATAATAAAACAATTAGTGTATCAAAAGCATGACGTTTCATTTATTTAAATTTTTCTAGCAGTAAAATAATTAGAAACAAGTTTATCTATACACTTTGGATTTATCATTGATTTGGAAAAGTTAAGCTGCTTTCTAGAATGATCTATAATACACTATCGTATATTATGTAAAACCCAGATAAACTTTTCTATATACCCACAGGAGAGTACTTTGGTACCGCTAGAGTAGTATACGTGCCACTGTTTGAAAATAATTTCCCTAAGCAAACGGAGAAACCAGAGTGTGAAGTTTTAAATGTGTCAACTCTTCACTTATTCGCCCACATTTTCTGTATACGGTTGAGTTTATGGCGGATGAGTGAGATAGACATATTATCTGACATACCTTACATAAATTAATTATATTATTATCTGTCTGCTACATCCGCGGACTGCGGACATGCTGTAGTACCTCATCCGGTGGCGTCTGTGCCTGGCGCTGCACCAGATAGGCAACCGTCTCTTTTAACATCCTTGCACTAATCCATCTTATCAACTATACTATGTCTAAAAATCATTCATTCAGACCCTATACAGGCTACGTTCGGTTTTGCACTCGAGCAATCAGATTTTTGGCCACGTGACACGTGAGCAATTCGAGCCATATAAACAATTCCAAACATAATCTAGCAGATTTATCCAAATGTCAGAATAATATGGCGACAGTAAATTTAATTCTTATTACTGAAGCCGATATACTATTATATTCTTAATTATTCCTCTTTTTTAAGTTAAATGGTTTTTAATGTTAGTTTTATCATTACAATTTGTCACTGATGTAATTCTACGAAAGAGAGTTGATAACTTATACTCTCGAAATAAGAGCGAAGAAAAAAGAGAACAAATTTGGTCGCGCACGCATACCGTGTCCTGCCACCTAGCCAGCAGCAATCAATGATAACCGATATAGGTAGACTATTGCCTAGTTACCGGATTATCTGTGAACACGGTATGTGCGCGCAATCCAGGTAAAATAAGATAGGATTGAAATGAACTTGTGGCAGAACAAAGTTTTAAACCCGACGGGTTGATTCACTGTGTTGAGTGCACATAAAACGAAAAATATAAATATAAGGCATAAGAGTGGATTAATCCTACTATGAAATATGAAAAGTATAAGAAGTTTCTCTTCTTTTCTATGTCCAGAGGGAAAACTCTTGTTTGTCCATAACAGTGACTTTAAAAGACTTCACTTTGTTATTCACAAAGTGATCAACGTATTTTTTTACAGATGAATGTTTTAAACAAGAAAAAAGATGAAAAAAAATATAAATATATACGTCTTTTGTCAGTTCTTGTAAAAATTTAAATGTAACATTTTCTTGTATGTATTCATTTTATTATTTTTCAATGGGAAACATATTTTTAAAATATTAATAACACAAAGTATCAATAATATTTCATAGGAATCACATAATTGTCAACCATGAGGTCCGACCTTACACTGTGCTTTTTAACATAGACACAATTTAAACAATTATTACGTGACAAATTTGATTTTTATTAAATTGTTATGACGGTACGGAACCCTCAGGGCACGAGTTCTACTCGCACTTGTCCGTCTTTTTATTTAATAATAAGAAATGCGCATAAATCATGGATAAGTCTTAAATCATTTAAAATTTGAATTGAAAAGATATATTGCCAGAAAAAATACTCGAAAAAACCTCGCAGCGTGCGCGTCGCCTTGGCATCGCGAGCCTAAAACCTAATAGAGGAAAAAGGAATATAGTGCAGTCAATTCGTCATTCAACTGTACATTTTGGAGAGATTTTGTTTCGGATTCGTAGTGAGGTTGGTGGTTAATTGAATTCTGAGTTTTAGGGACACTCTTCTTTTTAAGATGACGGCCAAATGCTCGTAGCGAAAACTCAGTTTTAAAGTCACCACCGGGCACCGACCCTCCTACCACCCAAAAAAAAAACTCGCTGCCCACCCAATTTACACGGTTGGCCTTTTTTTATCCGACTGCGAAATAAGGAGGGTTATGATTTTCATAGGTTATTCATGTGAATACGTATAGGGCCAAATTTACTGGACCGATTTTCATAATCGAACTATTCAGTTTGTCTTAATGACGCGAGTGAATTCAAAATGGTGGCCGTGAGGTGGAAAACATTTTGGTCTAAAAATGTTTCCGGCCAAATCGAAAGATAATTAAACTAAAAAATAATTAAAATAATATGACACCTTGTGCCATTTTTATATGCAAAACTTAAAACTAAAAATATTTCAGAACTATTTAGTGTTGTGACCTTGGCCTTTTATCACAATATTTACTCTTTAAGTGCAGCATTATTGACGCATACTCATTGTCTTTTATTTGTTACTTATGAATGTTTATAACCAAAACCGTATTAGAGATGAGTTTGAACATGTAAGGAAAGAAATGTAATATATAAGATATAAATAAACTTAACATTCCATTCCATTTTCACAACAGTTGCTCTATTGCATAACAGTTACACCGTTGTACATTCCAGACGTTATTGTATGTGAGAGTATAAGTCACTTCAACCCATTCTCCTCCCCAACCTGCCCCCACGTCACCCTTCTCATTCTTGATAAGTTCCAGTCATGTTATAGATATAGTTCCGCAATCTTTGCACACCACAATTTTTTCTTTTTCATTCTTTTCTGAGAATATGTTCAGCAGTGTTTTCAGAAAAACAATATTACTGTTCATGAACCATGTTTACGTTATTTCGCATTTTTTTTTCAATTTCCATTTATTTATTTCTGTTCTGTAAAATCACGAATAAATTTACGTCGATGTAGGAACGTTTTTTGTAGCTTAAAAGAAAAATATGTTGTAAATTTTACAGTTATTTTAAGGATCTTCAGGGTTTTGTAAAGTGACTTCGTGACTGGATAAACATAGGAAATAAATGTTGACTTGTGTGCCTGTTAAAAACACGCTAACTTAGGTTTAACATAATGTCACCTCGTCAAAAATATATGTCATTACACAACCTACTATAATGCGTGATTAAGTTCTAATATAGGAAATTATTAATCTGTTCTAATCATCAATATTCTGTTTGTTGATAATCGTTTTTTACCTTTTAAAAGTTTACAGAGTGCGCTTTCTATCGTATTTATAAACTTTTCTATTCTATTTATGTAATGAATGTGCAGTTGATTACGGCTTGAATGGCCGTGGTCAAAATGTCTTTGGCTGAAGGCCTGACGTTTCGTCAGTCACTGTGGTGGAAATCTCAGATAGACGGAGAACATACTGTCAGATTTCCTATGTATCGAAATCACAGACAAATAGAGACCCACAATTATTATTATTTTTAATAAAATTAAGAAAAATCGCAGGATAGTGGACAAAATATTTGATTTATTAAATTAAATGTACGACGTTTCGTCTATATATTTAGACGAAATATATGTTAATTGCTATGGTTAGTAATTAATATTAATTTTCATAAATATTGTTATTTTTATGTACTTGAAAAAGTCTAAATATATAGACGAAACGTCGTACATTTAATTTAATAAATCAAATATTTTGTCCACTATCCTGCGATTTTTCTTAATTTTATTATAATCACGATGGACACGATTTCTAATATAAATTATTATTTTTATTCTGTCGGATTATGGGATACTGACGTCGCTTCCGGTTAATAATTTTTTTTTTTTGGATTGTGTTCTTACCTCGTCGACTACATAATGCATAATACAATTAGTTTAAAAAAGTAATAAAGGCAGCTTTAGTTAGTCAATGTCTTTATAATATTGATAATTTCTGTATTTAATATTATGTATTTATAGTGGACCTATTTGTATTTGGTGTTTTGACGAATCCTCGTGTAATTGTATTATGGATTAATAAATTTCTATTCTATTCTAAAAATTGACGTTAGAATGTCGGTCTCAACGAGTACTATCCTATCATCATGGAATGCTAGAGTTCATCGGCCGCAACCCTTTGGCAGCCCTAATTTTTAAATTTCCGACGTAACAAAAATAACAATAATAATAATTGTGGCTCCCTATTTCTCTATCCCAATGCTAACTCACACAGATAAATTTGCTGTGTAGTATTCGATACATACGATATCCGACGGTTGCCTTTGGGATCAAGGGGCGATGCGATAGCGGGCGAAGTTACCTCCTTGTTATTATTCTAACTAAAACTGCTTCTCATAAAACATTTTGTTTAAAAAGCTAGATACACAATTTCGGTTGTATAAGACGCTTATGGTCTCTGTTGTCAAGCGTGTGTAATTTGCGTTGTATTTTTTCAATTACAGGATGTACACAATAAAATGGCCACCTTGATTACTATACTATACTCAGCCCTAAAAATAAAATATGAATAAATTTTATTTCTATTTTATCCTAAAATCCTATTAGAGGCCATCCACAAATTACGTCACACAAATTTTACGATTTTTAACCCCCCCTCCGTCCTTGTCACAGATGGTCACATTTTTAAAGCCCCCCCCCCCTTGGTGTGACGTCACATATTTTTTAATTTTATAATTAGAAATAATTAAAGTAAAACAGCAGTTAAAAATTTGTTTTATTTCTTAATTTCTTAATAAAATCTTTAATAAAATCAACATCAAGTCAAATAATTTAAATAATAGTAGGGCAGCGAGCGTGCACTCGCCGACGACTTAAACCTATACATAAACCTTACAAATTATAAATCGAGTTAGTGATATTTTTTTGTTTACATATAAATTTCGCTTTTTAATATTTTAAATTTTAACATGTGACGTCACAAAGCTTATGACCCCCCTGGCCCTTGTCACACGATGTCACATTTTGTTGACACCCCCCCCTTAACGTGTGACGTAATTTATGGATGGCCCCTTAGCGCTGCCACATCTCCAGCTTATTAGTTACATTCACGGACTGGAAAGGACGAAGTGTGATGGAATATTTTAATCTGATTCTTTGTTCGAGAATAAAAAATATTTTTTAAATTAATTATTATAATAATTAGAAGGATACCGAGGACTACTGTAATTATTCTACCTATTCAAATAGAGGAAAAATTATAAATACAGCTATTACCTTGATAAAATGATAAAATGAAATACAATGTGTGTAGAGAAAAAAAATATAATTTTCGAACAGATTTTATTATATTTTTCATCCTAATGAGGAGGCTAAGCGGTTCCCTTTTGTTTGTATTTTTATAGTTGACAGAATAGACTACTATACATAACTTACATGTAATAATGAAAATTATTATATTATTATTTAAAAATTATAAAATATAAATTTTCAAACCAGCTGCACATCTGCGTGGCTTTATGTGTAACTCTCGTGCAAATTTCATATTTTGTAATTTCTCTTTGAATCGATTGAGTATAATATTAAAATTTAAATATGTAGTAGGAATGTATAATATAACATTATAATTTTCTTCATTACATAATATGTATAGTGTATACAATACTAATGACGTATTCTATTAACTATCAATAATATCAAACCGGTCGACCATACCTGGGTTGTTCCAAAAATATTTCTTTTACCCTATAATATAACGTTACGAGATTATCTAAACTATAATATTATAAAATTGGTAAATTCTGCACTTTGTACAATAGAAGCACTACTGGGTATCGGTCGATGTATTCGTATAATATATAGTAACGCACCTACAAAGTCCACATCATGAGAAAGTCATGTTTTTAATGATTTATACAGAAGTTAATAACTTTAATAAAAATAAATTAAATCGTAACTTAGTCTGTAATTGTAAAGTTCTAAGGAGAAGAGCGAATTTTCCGTTTTCATAATTTTTTTCCTGTTTTTCAAATTTCAATCTATCTACATTTATTTGTTTGGTTGAACGCGCTAATCTCAGGAGCTACCAGTCCGATTTGAAAAATTTTTTTTGTTAGATAGCCCATTTATCGAGAAAAGCTATAGGCTATATAATATCACGCTACGACCAATAGGAGCGGAGCATCAATGAAAAATGTTGCAAAAACGGGAAAAATTATTTCTTTTGAGAGCTTTCGTTGCGTGCGCTGCGTAAACGGTTAAAGTTAGGCAAAAATCATGTATGACGGAATTGTTCCCGGAAGGTTTATATATATAGCGAACGAGCGAGGAGAGTGAGTAATGTAATTATAATATTCAAGCGAAGCGAGTGAGTAGTGTATTTATAATATTCAAGCGAACGAGCGAAGCGAGTGAGTAGTGTATTGCACTCGGGCTTTCTTAGCACACGGGCTAAGCCGGACGGGGCCGCTATAGTAGAGTTATTAAAAGTACAGTACCTATTCCATAATCCGTTACCATTTACAGTTTAATCTTGAAATGCAAACTTATTCGAACCACATTTTGTATTTTGTCTCCAAACGTCAAGCAGTTTATATTCTCGTATGTTTAAAAATTGTATTTTACAATATAACTTGTGTAGCACGCAACAACGCCTCAATACAGAGAATCTATAAATATTGTTGAATAATTGAAAAAAATGCTAGGTGCTACTAACCTGGAGGGTATCGTACTTTTGAAATTGAAATATCACAAGACAAAAAAAATTTGAAATCCAATTACCCTGTAGATTTAAAAAAAAATATTATTAGCTTCGCCGTGTGATCTTAACTTAACTATCACTAGTTGAAAATATAAGTAGTTTATTAAAGAAAACAAAACATGTCGTTGAAATTTTAATGCATACTTAAACGTAATATTTAGTAGGTCTGCAGCTCAAACAGAAAAACATTTCTAGAACACGAAATTCACTGGTTAGTGCAATATAACTCGTTCTTTCGCAAAATTATTGAAAGTGTGTCGGGTCAGGTGTATTTGGACCAAACTAATTTTGGGTAATTTAGGTCCAGAGTATCCGTACTTAATATATTACTTTTAATAATTTTTCGAAAGAACTTGCGGTTCTATCACAAAATTTTGCAGGATCGAATTGACAAAGGGTGGTATATTTAATGCAATAATTTCAAGCACCCCACATTTTAAACGATTTTATTTAGCTTGACCCCGTATATTTGTTTGATTGTTTGTTTGTTACTATCTTTGTTTCAAATCTTGCGACAGTTTTTTCATTTACTTCTACTTAACCGATTCTTATGAAACTTTGCACACACATTGAGTTCCCGTAATATTATGATAATTTCAATTTGGTAACGAGGTCTGATGATGGAATCAGGAGGTGGACAGTTGAAAGGATGAGGAGTTTGCATAATGATACGGGTCAGAAATCAAACTAAAAACTAGAAAATTAAAATATGTAAAAAAACTTTTAAATTAAACGGTTTTATTTTAAATCATCAGCTGTACCAAAAACTATAAAATAATTAGGATACAAACCAAGGGGCACTTTGTGCCGCTGCGTCAGCGGAATAAGTAATAAAAACGTGGGCGAATAAAAATCTGTATAATTATTAAATGAGAACGGCTTATCTAGAAAATGTGTTTCCAAGCCCACCAACAGAAACATTTCAAACGCGCCCCACGTTTTTATTACTTATTCCGCTAACGCAGCGACACAAAGTGCCCCTTGGTTTGTGTCCTAATTATTTTCTAGTTTTTGGTACAGCGGATGATTTTAAATAAAACCGTTTAACTTAAAAAAATTTTTACCTATTTTTTTTAAACTATTGACTTTAAACATACGCCGTCGCCAACTTTTGAAATAATTTAAATATTGATATCGTTGTTTGATATTTTTAGAATTGCGCGAAAACTAGTTTCTACATCGTGTTCACGTTTTGTCGTTGAAAAAAGCGCGCGCGTTGTTTTGTCTTATCGATGTATGTATTTCCAACTTTGCCACCACACTCTGCTGCGTTCGTCTCGAGTATTGTTCTCAGATTTGCAAGGAAAAGCATTTAGAGTACTCACCCGCGTTACTACTCTTGTCCGTTCGTACATTCTACAGTGGATGCACATAATAAAGCAGGGTTGGATAAAATATGATGACGAATAAAAAAAAAACTAAATAAATTACTATCTTTAACGCTGTTACTCTAGTGCCGCGCACTGCAAATGACTTTTGCTCGTGTAGGAAAACGATAAAAAGTACATCGTATATCTTAATGGTTGTGCATCTTTTGTGCACTTTTTATGCACGTGTTTACTTACACCCTGCATTTTCTGCGCATTTTACTTTTACAGTCTGGAAAGAGTAGTTATTATTTTAATATAGAAATTCATTTTAAAATATTTGCAGTTTAAATTTCCACTTTATAAAACCGCGGTTCTTGAGTTTTCTTTAGATGGAAATTATTTGTATTCTTTTTCTAATAAATGTAAAAAAGAAACTAACGAATTGCATCGTTGTTGTTTTTTAATAATAGTATAATTTCCTCTTTATATATACCTATGTTCTGAGTAATTAATAATTTCATTTGTGTACTAAAGACTAAATATTTTATCGATTTAAAGTTCAATAGAACAATATATTTTTCTGGCGTCCAAAACTGCAAATGTTACCTGCAAGTATGCATTTCCATTCATATTCATCTATAATAAAACATTCGTCGTATTAACATCTACATTATTGTGTAAGTTTAACATTCAGATAAATCTTCTACAAAAATTCAGCTCTGAAAGTTCGGTAATAATTTTTTAGCTATAAATAAAATTCTTAAATTTTAAGAAATTTCGTCCAAAGTAGCTAGTGCGTACGTATCATACGAAACAACTCTTCGGCATTTTTGAAATTTAAATATTTAAATACGGAGTTTCAAAAATGGTATTATTAAAAATGACAATAAGCAATAAAAATTTAACAAACAACCACGTACTATCAATTGTTAGCATTTGACACTATCAAATGTTTCATGACCTTTTTGGCCCGTCTTAAATAGTATGAGTACCTATCCATAATTAATAGGTGATTCGTTTGTAAGAATAAAAATAGTTTATTGCTAAAAAAGAAGCAATTGAATCAGATTCAATCGTAGGATTGGTCTTCCATCTGTCCTTATAAAATAACAAATACGTAGGTACATATATAAAAAAAATGTAATAAAAAGATAATAATAAGTTAAAAATATATAGTATCTAAGGAGGGGTCAACAGATTTTTAATAACATGGCATTAACAGTACTAATTAAAATTTTTGTTTGTCAATTCATAGATGAAATAGTTCTAGTAAATAAATAATAATATGGTGTTCATTTAACAGCTTAGGGCTAGGTATAAGTGAAAGATTGTTTAAAACCTGAAGTACCTATTGTTAGGTAGTGATGGGACGCGAGTTGTGTTTCACTCGAGTGGTTTTTATTTTACTCGCACTCGAGTCAAATTTATTTTTACTCGGCTTTCGAGTAACTCAAGTCAACTTGAGTGACTCGAATCGTCAAGTGACTCAAATCGGCTAGATCCACTCGATTGGCGAGTTGACTCAGAACACTTGAATAGCCTGTAGTGACTCGAGTGAGAAGTACAAGTTAAGACATGCTTAGCCAATATATGACATACAATATACATGTCTTAATCTTTCATTTGAATTAATTCAGTACATAGTTTAAGTTGTTTTATTTGTTAAATGTTTGTGCGTAACCTGTAAAGCTGTTTGCTAATAGTTCGTGTTTAAAATGAGTGAGAGCTACACTGAATGTGGTTAATGGTTACTCATTATTATGACCTGTCTGTATGTAAATAAATGACTCGAGTCTTATCTTGACTCGAGTGGCATTCGAGTGACTCGTTTTGTACAGGCGAGTGACTCGAGTGAAAAAATCTCACTCGAGTCCCATCACTATTATCAGGTGGCAGCTCAAAACTTATTTGCCTAATATTATTTGTGCTTGAGCGTTATTCAACTTGTTTTTAAGAAGAGTAGGCTCATTTTCTTTCCGAATCTTAAAGAAAAAAGGGTACATGTGCAACAACCTTCTACAATGAAGAAACAACGTTATTTTCAATTTTAGGGTACATTACATTAGAACTTTTATGTTTATAATTATTTTTCCTTTTAAAAAATGCAAACATTTTTAGTGCCTTTTATTAAAAAAAGTTCATTTTGCGAACAACTCAAAAACCCAATGCTCTATGTTTGTTTTTTTTTGTTTTCACCTACGTAATTTACGTAAAAAATACTACAAAAATGCCCATTTAACCCAAATCGTAGCTTCAATATCAACAAAGTTAACAATGCACATTTAAATTTACACATCCTGTATATTACCACTATGAATTTATAGCTATTATACCTATATTTTGTTGGCCGGTTACTAGCTTGAGAGCAGTGTTTCTTTGTAGTCGTTAATTTGTTTTACGTATTCTGTATTTTTAGTGTAGAAATAAAATAAAAAAAAGAACGAATTAAAATATTACCTTTGATGTCGACTATATATTTTGATTTGTTTGAAGCACAATATAATAATTTATAAACGCAGTGAGGAAATCAGAAAGATTAATGAACATGTCGAATAAAAAAAGTCATTTTCCACCATCTCCGGTTTTGTATGATGTTTTGAATTGATATTATAACTCGTAATTATGAACTTTAAGCGACAAAAAATTAAGTAAGTAAATATTAAATGCACACATAGAACTGGCGACAGCAATGTAAATTTTACAACCCTCCGTGTCAACATCAGTGTAAATGAGTGAAGTGAAATCTTTATGGTGCAATTATAAGTTCCATTTAATTAGACAATTATGCTGTCTGAAATTTATGTTTAATTGCAGTTCTCCGTCCTTACTTTAGTCCTTCATCTTTCTTTTGTATATATAAATACATACTAACATGAAATATAAATGCACCCTAAAACCTTTGATGCATCTTTTTGTTGACGTAGCCATAACTAAAATTGGAAGTTTCGTTTTTTAACTTCCCATTGGAAGTTATTGTAATCGGCCCGAAAATCTAAATCAAAATGTATAACGATGTCTCTGTGTGTGTGTGTACGTATGTTTCCATTTCTTTTTAAGACGAAATCTCGAGAATGAAAAATGATATCGACTACGTTAGGTGCCAATCAACGCGTATTAACGTAAATATGACCTGAAAGAAATTTTTTCAACATCGGTTCAGGCGTTCTTTTTTCTTAACCAAATAGACTCCAAAAAAGTAGATTTTACACAATATCTCGTGAATAAAAAATTATATCGACTTCGTAAGGATGTCAATCGAGGCGTGTTAACGTCATTTTGATCCGACATAAATTTTATAAAAATCGGTTCAGCTGTTTTTTTTTAATTATTTTTAAAAATAAATAATAATTATGTTTTAATGATTAAAATGATTACTTTTCTGTGTAATATCTAATTTATTTATTGTTATTAAATATTTATCAAACTGGGAAGTTCGTCGTGTGGACCTCAAGGGTCGCATTTTAGTTCTAATAAACGACCCACCTCACGGCTTGTTTGTATTATAATTGGCCTAATGTATAAAAACAAAGTAAGTGATTTTTCTTAAAGTTTACAAGGAAATGCTTGTACGAAAAAATTTCAAGTGATTGCTTAGAGCAAAAAGTTTTCCTTAAACATTTGCTTAAAAAAGTAGAGTGGAAGGTTACTTACACATTCTTTGGACGTGGTGCAAATGCGTCATTTTACAACTAAATTAAAACTAATTTTAAATTCTAAACAAATAAAAAATAGTTGTTGTAATAGTAGCTTTTTTATTCTAATTTACAATAGTAGATTGTATATCTAGTGGCGTAATGAGGTATATTACTTACGAGTAGTGACAATATGTTGAAATGAGCGCCAGCTCACGAGATATATATGGTATTTTTTGTTCTACCCCATGTAAAATAGCCCCTTTCGTCTTCATTTTCAGTATTTCCAAAAAAATTTACATTTAATTTGTGTAGCAAACTTCACTTATAATATTAGGCTGTCGTAATTTTTCCCCGCATGCGCACGCAACAAAAAGTCTCTTTACATCCATGTAAAGCAGATAATTTATATAGGGTAGGACAAAAAAGTAAATTACCTACAAGCATTGCTTAACATATTACTAGAAGATTTTGAACCTTATCAGCGTAAATGAGGCCACTTTTAATAGAGGCAGCTAGACGTCGCACTATTGGCCATCTGTTGACTAGCATCCTAAGTTTTATTATTTAATCTTTGAGTACAGAATAATTGTAGAGTTTTAAGAAGTGAGTTGTGTTGACAATCGGCCATCTGGTGACTAGCATCGTAATTTTATTTAAGACAATCTTGCGTCATTGGTTCATATTGCATAATATTTCGCGGTTATATTAATAGACAACCCCTAACGTTCTTTCGAAACGCCTCTTTTTTGAGATGTTTATATTCACGAGGAATATTATTATAAGTATATAGAGGCAGAACCATAAGTAAAAGATTTTTTATAAAAATTTGTTTCATGGAAGTTTATTGACAATGTTGTATCTTGTGACCTCGTATTTTTATTATGATAATCTGATAAATATTTTAAATTGCAATTTAGATAATCTGGCTGGCTGGTTGAGATCAAGTTGTCTACGAAGTATGCGATATGTAAATTTATGTTGTATACAATATATCTGAGGCATGTATTTTAAAATTTTTGGATAAGCTGCGATGTTGACTGGTTTATACATGGTCCGTACACAATATCACAATAATTAAAAGATGATAAAATGAGCGATTCCACTAAGTAGTTGTCTATGTATAATCCTAAATTTTTGCAATAATCTACAGAATCAATTTGATGACCAGACAGCGTTACAGTTAGAGAAGTCACTTTAGCCAACTGATTCCGGCTTCCTATAGACATTATATTGAATTTAATTGGATTTAACATTAGGGCATGACTTTTGGACCATTCTGATATTATATTTAATTCTAAACTTAATAATGTTAATCATTATTATGTCAAACTAAAAATAATCATACATAAGAAAATTAGATAATCAAATTCATTAAAGGGGCCCCCAGGGGGAACATTGGAATGTCGTTGTTTATCGCAATTGCATTACAATGTTCTTTGGGAATTGGCGAACCCAGGGAAACCCGAGCACGCACCAGTCGGTTGTGTACCCGGCTGGGTGATTCATTTAGGGACTATTATGAAGGAAGGACAGTCGCAACATTTTTCTTCTTCAGTTCTTCCGTCTTTTGTTGTTGTTAGCGGTCTTGTCCCTCCGTTATGGGTACACTTTTGTTGCTGTCCTTTGTTTGTAGTAGTCCCTAATAGTACACCTGCGTGTTTGCCGTGCGCGGTGACCCGTAAGGCGGAAAAGAGGATCCTGGCAGTTGAGGTTCGCTTGGGTGCACCAACACACTGCTTTGGCCTCCGCTTCGCTGTAAACGGGCGGCTAGACCTAACCCAGTCTAGTCAATCGGCTAACGTCGTGTTTATTTAGTATTCCGGCGGGGTGAGCCAGTGTCTTTGGATGGAGTGGCGCCGTCTCTTGAGCTGACTATATCACCGTGTAGCCCTGGCGCTCTGTACCGGTTTGCGGTCATCGTCCCCTTGTTGGGCTCCGTGGTGGGTGGGGAGCACGGTAGATGAATATAAAATAATTAATATGGCAAATTTTCCCCCATTAACTAGCCCTCCCTCTAAGAGAGGGCGTAAAGATGAAGGATTAAATATATTATTTGGTAATGACCCGGAAATTGTTACTCCATGTAACAAATATTTAATTATGAGTAAAATTACTGGAAATTTCAACAGCGACAGTCCCTTTTACATTAATAAACATCTTGATGGCTTATTTGGAACTTTTCCGAGTGTTAAAAAGTTGCGTGATGGATGTTTATTAATTGAAACATCTTCACAGCGTCAAGCTGAAAAAGTAATGGCATGTAAAAATATAAAAGGTGTCGACATGTGCACTGACGTACCTGTAAATGTAGAATTGCATAAGCAGCTGAACTTTTCTAAAGGCATTATTTATTGTTTCGATCTTCTTAACTGTACAGTTGAAACAATAAAAGAGGAACTCAAAGATCAAGGTGTTACAGACGTATATAGGATTCACGCACGTAGAGATGGTCAATTAGTACCTACACCGTCTCATATTCTTACGTTCTGTACACCGCAGCCTCCGCCATCAATAAAAGCAGCATTCTATTCTTTGAAAGTACGTCAATATATACCATCTCCCTTGCGCTGTTACAAATGTCAAAAGTTTGGACATTCGCAGAATAACTGTAGCTTTCCCAGTCTCTGTGACAATTGCGGCCAACCTTTGCATGAGGATATTCCGTGCAAAAGGGTGTCGCATTGCGTTAATTGCAACGGAATCCACTCTGCAAGATCTAGAGAATGTCCACAATACAAAGTGGAATTCAAGATCCAAGAAATAAGAACCACCGAAAAAATTTCTTTTGCAGAGGCCAAGCGCAAATATCGTGAATCAGTCCCTTCTTTTACACGTTCCTTTGCAACCATTGCTGCCGTTCCTGTCATCAAAGTAGACATGTCAACACAGACATGTGACATGTCTACACAAACCGAAATTTCCCCATCCAATTCTAAAACTGTTGTTGCCAAAAAGTCAAATAAGAAAAACAAAAAAAGTCCGGATAATAGATCGAGATCACCGGTTAAAAAACCAACTTCACCGGTAAAATCTCAAATTGAAAAAATTAAATCAGTATCTCCGGTAAAGAAAACTAAGATTATCTTGAACCGGGATAATAGTCATAAAATGACTATTACACGTACTCGCGTCGACCATAGCAGCAGTGCAGACTCTGCTATGGACGAAGATATTAGCAGACCTCCCCATCATCGGTCTGATGCAGCGAGGAAAAAAACGAGGTAGTTCCTTTTTTACAAATTATCACATTCAATTTCTTACAGTGGAACATGAACGGTTTTTATATTCATTTCAGTGAATTAAAACTCCTCCTTAACGACCATAATGCTACTGCTATTAGTTTACAGGAAACACATTTGAAAAACACAAACACTCCGGTTCTTCGTGGTTTTACGATTTATCGTAAAGATAAACCATTCGTTGAACGTGCCAGTGGCGGAGTGGCAGTTTTAGTCCGAAATAATGTGTTTTCCGAAAATGTCCCATTACAATCTGACTTACAGGTCATCGCTGTCAGACTTTATGCGCCGAATCCGGTAACTTTGTGTTCAATATACATTCCTCCATTAGAACAACTGACACTTACAACCATTACATCTATTATAGACCAACTTCCACGCCCCTTTATCATCATGGGGGATTTTAATGCCCACAATCCCAGTTGGGGTTCTAATCATGTGGATGCTCGTGGAAGGCTAATAGAGACGTTGATTCTAAATCAGAACTTGGTCGTATTGAACACAGGTTCCAATACACATTTCTCGGCTGCAAATGGGACATTTTCAGCTATCGATCTTACTCTCTGCTCTTCTTCTATCGCCCCATCCTGTGAATGGGAAGTAAATGCCGATCTTTGTAGCAGTGACCATTTTCCTATTATTTGTCGGCTTCTTTCATTCCATGTGAATGAAAGACGCTCTCCTAAGTGGATAATAAAAGAAGCCAATTGGTCACACTTTCAAGAAGTGCTAAATGTCGGCGAAATGAACTTTGGCAATGTCGATGCTGCTGTGGAGCATTTCACGGATGCGGTCATCGAGGCGGCTTTAGCTGCAGTCCCGCGCACGTCAACAACACCGCGACGTGTGCCTGTTCCCTGGTGGAATAAGGCTTGTCGGGATGCCATCCGTGAACGTCGAAGGGCTCTCCGTCACTTCAAAAATAATATGACGGATGAAAATCGTATTATTTTCATGCAAAAACGTTCCATTGCCAGACGTATCATAGCAGAGAGTAAGAAGCAGTCATGGAGTGAGTTTGTTTCCACTGTAAGAAGTTGTACTCCCGCTCGCGAGGTGTGGGAGAAAATTCGGAGGATCTCTGGTAAACAGAGTTTTAATTACATTTCTGGATTGGTAATGGGAAATGACATAATTACGTCACCTGATGAAGTCGCCGATCACATGGGTTCATGCTACGCAAAAGTCTCGAGTTCCGCAAACTATCTTGAAAGTTTTTCTGCTCAGAAAAATCAAGCAGAACAAGTTGTATTGAACTTTTCCTCCCAAAATGAGGAGAACTACAACGCACCTTTCTCCTCGTGGGAACTACAGTCGAGTTTGCATGATTGCCATGATACTTCTCCAGGATCTGACGATATCCATTACCAATTTTTGAAAAAGCTACCTCCCTCCGGATCTATATTCCTTCTCAAGATGTATAATTTAATATGGTACACCAATACGTTTCCTACCGCTTGGTGTAATTCTATTGTAGTGCCGTTGTTGAAGCCCGGTAAAGACCGAAAACAAGCATCAAGTTATCGTCCTGTTTCACTGACTAGTTGTTTGTCAAAACTTCTCGAACGTATGATCAACCGACGACTGGTTTGGATTCTTGAATCCAGACATTTGATTACGAATGCCCAGTGTGGCTTTCGTAAGCACCGTTCGACGATGGATCATCTAGTCAGGTTAGAGTCCGCTATCCAGGACGCTTTTCTTAACAAACATCACTTGATAGCGGTCTTTTTTGACCTTGAAAAGGCTTACGACACTACATGGCGGTATGGAATACTCCGAACACTACATAATTGGGGTATCAGAGGACATCTTGGGAATTTTATAAATAATTTTTTATTAGAGCGTTACTTCCAAGTCCGTATCGGCAACACTTTGTCAAGTGTCTTTGCACAGGAGAATGGTGTTCCACAGGGTTCGGTTCTTAGTGTCACCTTATTTTCCATCGCTATTAATGGCATAATTGACAGCATTCCATCGTCTGTAGAGTCATCGCTCTATGTTGACGACTTGGCGATCTACTGTTCGTCAAAGTACATTCGTACTGCACAACGTCATTTGCAGCTGGCCATTAATAGCATCCAGAACTGGACAACTAACAATGGGTTTAAATTTTCCGTTGGAAAAACCCAGTGTGTGCACTTTTGCCGCATTCGTAGTTGTTATCAGGAACCATTCTTATATCTTTATAATACGCTCATATCTGTGCAAGATACTGCCCGATTTTTAGGACTCACTTTTGACCGGTCGTTAAATTGGAAGGCTCATTTTAATATTTTAAAGAGGAAGTCGACGTCTTCCCTTAATATTTTAAAAATTTTATCCAGTACCACGTGGGGTGCAGACCGTACGGTTTTGCTGCGAATTTATCGTGCAGTCGTACGGTCTAAATTGGATTACGGTAGCATCGTGTACGACTCAGCGCGTGAGTCGTACATCAGGACGTTAAACGCTGTTCATCACGCCGGAATCCGATTGTCAACCGGAGCGTTTCGATCGAGTCCTGTTGTTAGCATAGCCGCTGAATGCGGAGAGCCTCCGCTGAACATCCGGCGGAAACGCAATATGCTATCCTACGTATCTAAGCTCCGTAGTCAACCTGATCACCCAACTTACAGTTGCGTATTTCAACCTCGTTTTTCTTCTCTGTATAGACGGAGAAGAAATGCAACACGTCCTCTCGATATCAGGTTGAATCTTCTTTTAGATGAACTTCACTTGGCGCTTCCTAGAACTCTTAAAGTAGGCCGTAATTCTGTGCCCCCGTGGCTTATTCCTCAGCCCGTCATCGATATGTCACTTTCCATTCATCCTCGAAATACAACAACTCCAGAGCTCTATCGCCAGCTTTTCCTGGCATGGCTGGATCAGAATCGAGACTACCGTTCCGTTTACACGGATGGCTCGAAGTCTCTCAACCGAGTTGGTTGCGCGTTTGTCACCGATAACGCCAGTGTTGGATACAGGTTGTCTCAAGAGTGCAGTATTTTTACTGCAGAGTTATATGCAATTTTGCAGGCCTTGAGACATGTGCACGGTCCACACAAATATGTTATTTGCAGCGACTCTTTGAGTGCTTTTCAGGCATTGCAGCGTTCCTATCCCAGCCACCCTCTTATTTGTTTAATTCAGGACAAATTGTACACTTTGAAAAGAGGTGGAACCACTGTCCGGTTTTGTTGGGTTCCCGGCCACATGGGAATCGCTGGCAATGAACTAGCTGACACTGCAGCTAAGGACGCTGCAAATAACGGTCAGAGTGTATTTTGCGTTATCGGTGACGACCTCAAGAGCGTACTGATTTCAGCCGTTCAGCAGCTCTGGAAGGATGAATGGAGTGCTGTCGATGAAAACAAATTAAAATTTATAAAATCTACAGTTGACCCATGGTTCACATCTTTCCGTCCCTCCAGGTGGGAGGAAGTGGTCCTTACACGGCTGCGCATAGGTCACTGTAGACTTACACATGGTTTTTTGATGGCTCGTGAGGAACCGCCCCTCTGTGAAACGTGTGACACTCGTGTTACCGTTTCGCATATTTTAATAGAGTGTGTCCAGTTTAGGGACACACGACAGCAGATCGGATTGTCAGGTGATCTGTCGGTTGTTTTAGGAAATGATCCTGACAATGTCGATCTGCTGTTTCGATTTTTAAAAGAAACCGGTCTTGACCGGTTTATTTGATTTTATTTATTTGTATACATTTAGGCCCTTTTACAGCCTAAATGGTTTTTTCTTTATATCACTACATTATTTTATATGACACATTGTATTTGTAGCTATTAGATTTTATTTTGTTGTATGTCAACTTTTGTTTTTGTATTGATTTTGCTTTGGTTTTATTGTTTTTGGTTTTCTTTTTTTTACTTTTTTATTTTTAGACGCTAATGACCTCTGTTGTCGAGCGTCTATAATCTACAATTCAATTCAATTCAATTCATTAAAGGGGCCTACACACGATCAGTTTAACTGCGCAGTTTAACCCTTGTGACGTCATGTTTGAGCGATAAACTGAGATAACCGCACAGTTTCAGCAGGCTTTTGGCCTGCGCATTTGACTACTTTGCACCGATAAATTGCGCAGTCAGCTCAGTTAATTGAACAGTTGGCATAGTCTTGTGTAGTCTTTGGGAAGTTCGGTTTTGCGCTCAGATCGATCTGAGCGCAAAACCGAACTTACCCTTTCTAGTCGTGTCTAGCCACGCACGTCAGCTCTTCAAACTGAGAGAACTGAGAACAGAACTGAGGAGAAAACTGAAATAGCCCACACACCGTACAGTTCACACAACTGTGCAGTTTGACTGCACAGATAAACTGCGAAGTTAAACTGATCGTGTGTAGGCCCCTAACGATTGTAAAAATTGTGAAAGATTTTTTTTAAATTGTTTTATTTAACAACCAATTTTACAATCTTAATGAATTTGATTATCTAATTCTCTTAAACTGCTTGCTTTTGTTAACATAATTAGTAGTTGCTATGATAGACTAAGAGCTGATAACACTTTTTTATGTGTTTTTAGAAGACTTGGAACTTATTTTAAAAGATGACTTTTAAATATCTCTACAAGGGGTAAATACTAAATAGTCTGTCATTCCAAAAGCGGGGCAAAACTTTTCCAGACTTTACAAATGATAAACACACATAAGTCTATTTTTTTCGCAAGAGTGAACAAAAAAAATATGGGGTGGTTTTGCCCCGCGTTTGGAATGACAGACTATATACCCCTTGTAGAGATATATAAAATTCATCTTTTAAAAAAGTTCCAAGTCTTATAAAAACACATGAAAAAAGTGTTATCAGCTCTTAGTCTATGAATACATCAAAATATATTTTACGAGTGTTTGAACAATTTTTATTCAGAGACAAAGAAATATAAAATCAGATAGCGTTTACAGATAAATTATGTAACTAAACTAAGTTCACTTTATGTAAGTTTTTACAATCTCGACAAATTTCAAAACATTAAAATAATGTCAGCTGGCAGTGACGTAAATATCTTATATCATTATTTAGGATCAGTAGAGAGGTAGCATTGACAATATCTGAGCTGTTAGTTCAACAATAATATAGGTGGAAGCACAAGTCAATATTGAGTTTGTGGACCAGGGGAATGAAACGTAAGCGGGCAGCTATAGTATATTTTTCAGTACATGGATCTCTATCTTCCCATATAATATGTTAATCAATGCTACAAGCATATTTACGCCCACCACTTCCACCATATCATGTTCGTACTTCCACCATAAAGTGCATTAATTATTTAGTATGAGAAGTTCGATAGAAACCATAAAACTACATTATTTTTATTAAATATAATATAGTTTTAATCAGTTAACGGAATTCGGGGTTTGGATTAAACATTATTAGGAATTAAGTAAAAATAGACCAAATCCAAATCCTTTAATTGTAACGATCGTTTCGATTAAAAATTTAAATCATCATCAGACAGCTAAAAATACGAAAATATAAAACGTCATAAAAAGGAAAAATTAGATGATAAGCCTCCAAAATATACATACCTACGGATCTTAAACCTGTTAAAATTTGCTACATAATGTTCAAAACCAAAAAAATAAAAACCAAAGGGAACAATCTATCGATTTAAAACCGGGAACAAATTGACATTAAATATCGGTCGCCATTATGTCGTCATTACAAATTTACCATGAATATAGGTTTAAACCGAGGTTTAAGATTGTTCGGACAGTACCCCGTAAGTCATAATAGAATCTAAATTTTTTTTTTACTAAAATTAAAAATTTTAATACATAAATTCATTATTATAATTTAGACGTTAACTATCATTATTTTTATTTGGATTAATTTAATAATTTAATTACCAAAAATAATAAATAAATGACTTGACTCAAGTATTTTTTCACATAAAATAGATCTGGCAACATCGCGTTTAATAGCTGTTTGTTTGACAGCTGTTTATGTAAATCTTGCTGTATAGTGTTCAGTTGTATTTTATCTATAATATTACAATGAGTAATGCAAATCAATTTAGACACTTGCGAGAAAAAATATCATAAATTGGAAAAAAAATGTAAGTGAGAGCGTGAAAAGACTACATACGCAATATAAAAATTTAGACGTACAATTACCAAGTAGACGACGAATCGTTGATTTGGAAAAATTAGCTGCGGAAATGTGTATGACATGTGATTGGCCTTTATCTTTTCGTTTTCTCGTACAAGAAGATATTTGTGGACTAGCAAGTGTCTATCATTTGAAATGTTCTAAGTGTGAAAGAATACGTCAGGTGAAAAGTTCAACCAGTGAGGGAACTGGTTATATGAAATTTTTTTTGTTTCATTTTTTTATTTTGCCGCAGTTTATAAATTAAAAAAAAAATTAATTTCTTTTCATAAAAAAAACGACCCATAGAAATAAGCAGAAATCATTAGTCATTACAATTCAAAGTTGGCGCGTTTTATTTTACGTGACGTTGCCACACTTTTGTGAGTCACGTGACTTATTCATTTTTAAGCATGGCGGACTGATATTTTCGTGAATTTTTTGTCATTCTTGCTAAGATATTTTTAAAAGCCTTCGTCAGAAAATTTTTATTTTATTTTTAACGTATTCTACGAAATTTGATTAATAAAAATAGAAGTTTTTTGTTTTTTCATCTTCATCAGGAGTGGCTACATAATTCGGTATATGTGCATTTTGTCCACATTTTCTATAGACTACATGTTAAATTTCCGTTTTTTAATAATTTATTACGCGATAACCCTTCGTCAGATTTGTTTAAAAAAATTATTTTAGACGTATGTGATAGCGATTAATAACATATTAAAAAATTAGCTTTTAATCTTATAAGTGCATTAATGTCCGAACAACCTTAAACAAATAACAGAGGTACTAAAAAGAAAATTGTACACAAAATATTGTCAAATAAACCGAACCTGCCCAAAAATATGATGATAAAAGGATTTGTATTTGGTGTATTTTTACTTAATTCTTAATATAGTTATAAAATTACGCTTATAAGTAAAATGATGCGAGAATGAAAGTGAAAATGTTATGTCTATGTCTGTAGCCAAGCGCGTTTGTAGCCACTCGTGCCATTCTTTGTCAACAATTGCATTTGCATCAATCCGAATAACGTTGTTGCTTTTTCAATATAGGAATGATGACGGGTACCCAATTAAGTACCCGAATGTGAAAATGATTCCATGCTAAGCTTGACGGACAAGTTCTAGCGCAGGAGAACAAAATAACGTGTAAACAGGCATTTTTAACTTCCCATTGGAAGTTATTGTAATGGGTCCGAAAATCGAAATCAAAAAGGAAAAAAAATTTTTATGTTTCAAGGTCACTACACTATTTTTACACTACTTTTAGAAAGATGTCTGTGTGTGTGTGTGTGTGTGTGTACGTATGTACGTACGTACGTACGTACGTACGTATGTATGTGTCCATTTCTTTCTAAGACGAAATCTCGAGAACGAAAAATGATATCGACTACCTTGGGGTGCCAATCGACGCGTATTAACGTAAATATGATCTGAAAGGAATTTTTTTAAAATCGGTTCAGCCGTTCTTTTTTCTTAACCAAATAACCTCCAAAAAAGTAGATTTTACACAATATCTCGCGAATAAAAAATTATATCGACTTCGTAAGGGTGTCAATCGAGGCGTGTTAACGTCATTTTGATCCGACATAAATTTTATAAAAATCGGTTCAGCCGTTTTTTTTTTTTTTTTTTTTTTTTTAATTATTGATGTTTTAATGATTAAAATGATTACTTTTCTGTGTAATATCTAATTTAATTATTATTATTAATTATTTATCAAACTGGGAAGTTCGTCGTGTGGACCTCAAGGGTCGCACTTTAGTCCTAATAAACGACCCACCTCACGGCTTGTTAGTAGATGCGCGTGATGTCGTTTATATAATGAATGGGACAATATTATATAATATACTCGAGTGATTGTTACAGGATAAATAAATAAATGAATAAACAAATAGTAGAAGAAGAAAAAATTCTAGCCAATTGGACGTAAAAAAATTTCGGTAATAGCATTTTAACGGGAAGTCTCAGCTTTCAGCCACTGATATTCAATTTTCCTGATAACGTTTCTGTGTGTCAGTGCACCACTTCTTTTTCTGGGTGGAAAATTCTGAAAAAAATTAAGGTAGTAGAACTTATAAAATACTTTCAACGAAAATTGGTTTCAATAAGATGATATTTTGTCTAGTTGTTCGGTTACACGAGTAGTATATTGTGGGAGTTCTACAACCTCCGTACTCCGGCCGTGCCGTCATCCAGAACTCTTATAAATATACTACTTACACGCTATTTAAAATACTATAAATTATTATTAAATTTATTATTAACTTTGAAATTTAACTGTGAACGTTCATCCCGACTGCGGAACCCTTCACTGTGCGTAGTTCGTCATTCACTTGGCCGCTTTTTTATTGTGAAATAATATTCATGTACCTAATAAATGTTTAAAATTGTACCATCCCAATACTGGCTTAGTCAACATAATTACTACCGTAAAACAAATAAAAATCACTTCTTGTGAATAAACCCTTACTTGCAAGCTGTACATTTATGTTATTGAGTTCTATTGATAAAAGCGATAATATGAAATCAGTAAGAACACGTTTTTCCACATAAAACAAGAAGTTTAATTTTAAGATAATAAACATCTGCGTTATTCTAGCGTTTCAAAAATACAAGTACCACTTCAATTACGAAAATATTTGATATATTTTTTCTTCTATAAAAAGAAACAAGCTTCTAGTAATATTATTTGTTTATATTGGTCAGAATACATATAGAATATTTGTATTGTTTATGTGCAAATCCATAAAACAGATCAATATGGTGTGTCTAAGTGGTGATAAAATGGTGAAACTTGTAAACTAAACGCAGAAAAGACGGGCAAACTTTTAGTACCCAGTTTATGTGTAGGCTAACATTCAGTTTATAGACGACGAGTCGCTTAAATTACTAGGGTTAGTGAGTTTGCTGATATAAACTAACCTGTTCTAGAGTTTATTTCATTCATCAATCAGATTACGATGGATCAAATGCGAGTCAATTGAAATACAGTGGAGTTGTTAAATTATGCATTTGAACTGACGTATACAATATTATTAGGTGCGTTTGGTATCAAGGTGTAGTGTAGATAATTTTTCACTGAAAAGTGTAAACAAGTTCACCAAAAGTGTAAACTAAATGTACACTTGTAACAAACGGGCTAGTGTACATTCTGAGTAGATTGTACATGCGCATTGCAAAATAAATTAATGACAGATTGGCTGAGTTCATTATTTCTAGTTTTTACAGTTTTTTTGGTCGTAAAAATGTTGAACTCACTGCCATATTTATCTTGTACCATTACATTTTGAAGCCAATTCATTTTTAGGAGACAAAAAATGTAAAAAATTGAGTACGAAAAAAGTATCAAATCTGTCAAAGCGATTGTCAATTCAGACATATATCACGTGACTTACACTACACTACGTGCACCTGCTCAAAAGTCAGGACTAATAGTTGTTACACTTTTAGTCCCACACTGAAATAACAAACAGATCAGTTATTTTACACTTTTGTATAACAAACGTAATAGTGTCAAAAGTGTTTACACTTTTTACACTACACCTTGATACCAAACGCACCTATTATTATTGTAATAGCTGTTTATTTATTTTTTTAATTTAATTGTTTTTACTTGCTTGGTAACAATATTAAATTTAACTTGGAACAAAAGTATACCTACATAATATGACACAGTCTGCTGGACCCAATCTGCAGGGAACCCACAGATCAAGTAGTTTCCAGGTCGATTGTGCCGGCTTATAAAATTATTATTTCGATGTCGGACGATTGACTTGGGTGACCATAATTATCTCCCGACTCTGCAAGTTAGCTACTGTACGTGCGTACTATAATGTGCGCGCTGCGACAACTCCACGGCCTACTACAAAAGTTAAGTTGGCGATGTAAATTAACTGTCAAAATGTTTTGAAAATACCGGAAAATACTGAAAATGAACTGAAAAGTAGCTATTTTATATTGATTGATATTGATATTTATTTCGTCATTAGAAGATACAAAAATAGATCTGTCTGACATGTCAAATAAAAAATAAAAACGAGACAAATATACAAGTTAAAAATTATATTCTAAATTCATTAATATTATAGAGGCACGCTTCAGTCAGGGTCCTTTAATTTTCTTTCTAAAAAGAGTTTTTGGCATATTTTTTATTAATGGAGGCAATTTATTGTAAAATTTTTGTGATATGTACCTAGTGAAAATTATTCTGGGTACTGGACAGATGACACTTTGGGTATGTCAAAAAATACCATATACATCTCGTGCGTAATGATATTTTGACTCGTGTGACTGTTAAAACTCGCAATCGCTCGTTTTTATATACTGTCACTATTCGTCAGTAATATGTCCCTTATAGTTATGATCAAAACAAACAAAAGTCTTAATCAACATGGGCCCGCAAATCACTGTTTCAGAGATGTTGATCTTACATTATATACTTTCAGTGATATGCTGCATCTATGATTGATGCATGGAATACTAGATTTTTCAAAATGGTTTTTATAGTCTGACAGACATTTTCTATTCGTTGCTTTAATTCATTTAGAATTTAGATTATTCATGGGTTTTGAATAAATTATTTAAATAACTTCAAATATCCCCAATGAAAAAGTTTAATTAGGTCAAATCCGGAGATCTAGGTGGCCAAGCAATTGTACCCCCTCGTCCTTTCTATTCGCTGTTGTAATTTTGATTTCATAAATCTCTGGCAATACCTGAAAAATGCATAGGAGCGCAATGATGTATCAACTATCAACCATAGGTGGAACCTATTATATTAATTATCGAGGGGTAAATACAAGTACGAACACATTTTTTTAACACCCTGTGTTTAAAAATATGTTTCAATGTACCTACTTAAAATAATTAATTTAAATAAGTTTTCTGAATTTATTTATAGACAGTAATTTTAAATTCTTGAAACCACTGTGTGTGAAACTTGGGGCCAGAACAAAGGACTGTTATTATTACTATTTCTGAACGCCTTCGTGTAATTTTATACTTGGTCCATAAAAGTCTATAATTAGTTGGAAGGTTGGAACATTCATGTGTCATAACCTGCAGATATGTATTTTCTTTGCAACTGATGTGAATTTGTACGGCTGCACATCACATCAGTTGTGTATGTACCTAGTTTTGCGAGTTAAACTCGTTAGACTTGTTCTACGAGTTGACAAAGTTGACGCGACAGTAAACTTTCCTGACATCACTCACTCACAGACGACATTTCTCTTTCTCAGTTTGTGTAAACTTTGTTTTTCTTGACCTTCTCTCTCGTTTTATGTTATGCTTTGTTAATCGAGTTAGAATAAGATAAGAGATCTGACGCCTTTTACTTTTCGTGTTGCTATTACTAGCGATGCAGATATAAAATTCACTAGATTATCATCCATTTTTGCAACCACACAGAAGATGGATTGATGTTTTATCTCATTCTATCTAAACTGACGTAACGCGAGACAGCGCTGCTGAAGACTGTGAAGATGCGGGTAGAGAATTCGATGGATCAACTAATTTTTGCTGGAATCTCCGTGACATTTTTGTCTAATAAGTTTTTCGTGTTTTCTCTTAATGCATTAAACTAGTAACTTTCACGTATGTGTGACTGTTACAGTAGCTTGATAGTTATTGTTATGTCATAAGCTAAACGCTATAAGGACCGCTGCTGCTTACAATAATATAGATATAACCCTTTACGTTTTAACATAGTTATCAAACAAATGCATTTGTTCGATTTCAACAACCACTATTTTGTCTTTTTGATTCGACAACATAATGGTTGAAATGGAAATAGTTAAGATTATGCCTAGCTGTTTTTATATTTTACTAAATTAAAAAAAATGACATGGGGGAACTTTTTTGTAGACATTTGCCGAACATGGAATCAAATTTATGTAATTATTACCTTTGCTAATTAATTGTTACAAATGTTGTCTTTTAATTTAAATCCAGAAATGCATACGCATAGATAACGCACCGATAAACTTTATTTACCAACATAAAAATATATGTAAACTTACAAAAGCGCATAAGTTCCGTCCGTTGAGTCGTTAGCAATGTGAATTATACTAAAGTTCAAAAAATATAAATATAAAACCTGTATAAATGTATTGTTATTATGTAAGTTTCTTTTGGTTTGGTGCATAGTTTTAGTGGAGTGGGTATAATTTATATTCTATTCTATACAATATTTCAAACAAAATATAAGTATAAGATGTAAGACATAAATATAGACACATAAGTTCATCAATGAATTTGTAAGTTCAAAAAGATGGAATAATATTATGTTTAAATATTATTAATATTCCAAAGTCAGCACAGAAGTGGACTACAAGACTTAAGTAATATAAAATAAATTATTATATTCTTATTTTAATTTTTTTTCGTGTTAATAAAAACATAATATATATTCGACTAGGAGCAAGCTACTATCAGCAAGCTAGTCTTAATACTGAGACAATCATGAATTATTAGGTCCTCGGTACCAGGATTCCGAGATTTCGCAATTCCGAAACTTTGGACAAAATTAATATCTGAATTCCGGAAATAATGAAAAGATTAAAAATTAACAAATTTTTGCTTCATTAACAGAGGGTCTTAATATAGGTACCTATATTTTTACCCGACTACGAAAAAAAAAGGAGGGTTATGTGTAAATAAGTATGTATATTTATACGTATGTATGTATATTATATGTATGTATGCTAGTTTGTTACCTTATAGGACCAAATCTACTGGACCGATTTTCATAATTGAGGTGTCATTCGATTTGTCTTAATCATAATAGTGTTATAGACTATAAAATATTTTTGTAAATTCAAAATGGTGGCCATGAGTTGGAAAAAATCTTGGCCTACAAATTTTTTTTCGACCAAATCGGTCGAGTGGGGTATTAAATGAATGAATTTTGTGACGATTCCAAAAATATATACTTTTAATGATTTATAATAGATAGGTTAAGTACATAAAAAATTAAAAAAGGCTGAAATAAAACAAAAGTTAAAAAAACCAAAAGCCGACTACCTAAAGAAGTAAATGAAAGTTAGTTAGTTAGTTATTGTATATTTTATAGACGTTCGATAACTATGTTCGTTAGCGTGTCTAATCCATTATGAAAAGTCGTCGGGCAAAAAGATATTACCAAAAGTTTTAGTATGCTACCAATGAGGTGACACTCAAATATCTTTTTGCCTGATTACTTTTTATATTGGATTAGACGCTAACAACCATAGTTATCGAACGTCTAAAATATACAATAACTAACTAATTCTAACTAGCTTTCATATTAGAAGCTTGTTTACTTCTTTTACGTAGTTGAGTTTTAGGTTTTTTAACTTTTATTTTATTACCAACGACTGATGATCCCTCTAGAGTTATAGGTATAAACTATAAAGTATAAGTTTTTTAGTTTAATATTTGAATTGTTCGTAATAATTATTACTTGTTGATTATGTGATTTTTTTGTGTGTGAACATTTCTGAGTCTCAAAATTTTTTTCAATGTTTTCTATCCCAATAAACATATTTCGATTTAAAAAAAAGGCTTGTTTCTTCTACATGCAGTCGATATCGGAACTTGTTCCGGTATTTCGGAACTGAATACCAGATATCAAAACCAGTTGCGGAATCGGGGATGATCCGATATTGTAGACCCTAGTCATATTTATAGTAACATTTTCTTACTTATTGTCATGACTATTATTGCATTTTCATTGTTTAAGATAGTAGAAGTTTTAATTTTATGTTTCTATACTAGTTATGTAACAGATAGCACTCAGAGACATAGTTCTAGGAATAATATGAATGTTGTTCTAAGTTGTACCTACTTATGTATATTGTAAAGGCACCTACATAGGTATCTGTGTCATACATATACCTAGCTATGTGATCTAATATGTACCTTCAACTAAACTATGGCTTATAAGTTCTGAATACCTTCCGAGGAGCTATGAACTAGCAGAACTTTACATGACTGGGTATTATAAATGAGTTTCAACTTTAATGCTGTTTGTACGTTGTGTAATTGTGATCTAGATAGCGTTAAACGAACCTACGACAGTCTTCTGTTTACCAGATTTGATTGCGTATTTTAGATATATCTATACCTACCTGCAGCCATATTATAATGGAGACGTTGTAAATTTAACTCGCGTTATGTTACAATATTATTAAGTTTGGGAAGTTTCTTTGACTGGACATTTTAAGGTTATCACAAACTTCTTGATGGTTTCAAAATAGCTACTAGTGGCCTCTGCACATTAGTATGAGTCAAATCGTAATTCAAAACCAATTAGACATATCAAAAAATGACCCTTACAGGTCACGCCGCGAGGGAACTTTTTAACCCGCTCTAGTTCAGTAACGGTTCATTTTTTGATGTATTTTTTTCCAGAATTTTATCAGCCTCAGAATTGATAACAATGTGAAGAACTGTTTTTAATTAAAAACAGAAGAGTGGTGATCCTGATGATAATGAAAGAAGACAGCTTTGAAATGGCTTAAGGATCCAAAAATAATAAGCGAATACTGTTAATATTGCATTTATTAGCTGACGTTTCGAGAATTATATTCTCATCCTCAGAGCTCTGTATAAAATTATAAAATTGTGTTAGGAAAAATACTTAAAAAATAATATATAACAAATATTGATTAACTTACCAAATGCCGTCAAACGTGACAGTAAAATTGTCCAAAAACTTAAAAAAACAAACTAACATTTATTTGGTTTTTTTGAAGTGTAAAAAAAAGTTGTTTAATTGATTTGATTTTGTACACAAAAATACTGAAAACTTTATGTTTTATAGAATTTGATTTGATTTTTTATTGTGGAAAAAAAAATTTTTTTTTTTTTGCCAGATTAACTGATTTATATTTACGTGCTAAAAGCTAGAAACTAAGTGAATTAATTTTTGATTTTTAAGTTACTAAATAATTTCATTAATAACCAAAAAAAATTTTTTGATTCAAAATTTAAAATTCATAACCTAAAAATAATTAACAAGTTAAAAAAATTAACAAAAATTCAAAAATCAATTTCTCCGAATAAAACATGGTTAAAAAACTTATCTTCTGTTGATTTACCAAATGATGTAGAACTAATTTTAAGCTTAGGACCTAATTTTAATCTACCTTATTTTAACAAAAACGAAATGCCATATCTTAAATTGTTAACAGATATTGAGTTTTTGATTAAAAATCTGGAAATACCTCTAGAACAAAAAGATAACTACAGATATCATTGTACTAATATAATTTTGAATTATCAAAAAAATTTGGCCCATAAGGCGTTCAATAATCATTTATTAAAAAATAAACTTATACAATCTACAAAAAAATTTTTAAAGGAACATCCAAATATCTTAGTTCTTAAAGCAGACAAGGGCAGTGTCACTGTAATTATGGATAAATCTGAATTTGAGAACAAAGTTTTGGACTTATTATCTGATACTTCTACGTAGGTACATTAAAGTTGAAAAAAATCCAACAAATTCCATACAACTGAAATGCAATAAACTTATAGATGAACTTTTAAAATCTAATCAAATTGATCAACAAACAGCAAAAAAAAATTAAAAACCATAATGCAATAGCTCCTAAAATTTATTTTTTACCAAAAATACACAAACCTCAAACTCCACTAAGACCTATTGTTTCTTGCATTAACACAGCTTGTTATAAAATTTCCAAATTTCTATGTTCTTTTTTACAGTACGCTTTTATAAAAAATGACTATTACATAAAAAATTCTTTTGACCTAGTGACAGAACTTAAGAATATAGTTATCCCTACTAATTATATTTTAATTTCATTAGATGTTAATAACATGTTCACAAATTTACCGGTTGATCTAATTCTTAATATTATTGAAAACAGATGGCACCTCATACAACCACACACAAAAATTGATAAAAATCAATTTTGCAGATTAATTAATTTATGCATAAATTCCGGTTATTTTGCTTATAAAGACGAAATATTTAAACAGATAAAAGGTGTTGCAATGGGTAATTGTTTGAGCCCAATTTTGAGTGACATTGTGATGAGTGATTTACAAGATACCATATTGCCGAAATTGCCTTTTAATATCCCGTTTTTTAAACGTTACGTCGATGACATTCTTACTGCAGTACCCAATGACAAAACAGACTTAACTTTAGACATTTTTAATTCTTTCCATCCTGATATAAAGTTTACTTTAGAATCTGAGTTACAAGGTTTTATTTCCTATTTAGATACTAAAATTATTCATCAAAAAGATGGCAGTTTAATCATAGATTGGTTCTTTAAACCAACACACTCAGGAAGATACTTAAATTATTATTCCACGAGCCCTTTCACTCATAAAATCAATGTCATACAAAATCTTGTACATAGAGCTATAGGTATTTCAAGTCCACAGTTTATTTCAAAAAATGTATCCATTATAAAATCCTTTCTTGTTAGTAACAATTACCCAGCAGATTTAATAAATAAAATTGTAAATCAGACTATAAACAAGCATAATCTTCATAATCAAGAAAAAAACAAAAACCAGGATATTCTTAAAAAGTCAAAAAAAAATAACAATAATACATTAGATTCAAATGTTGTAACAGCAATAAAACCATATTTTTCCTTTCCATATTTCCCTTTTCTATCGGACAAATTAAAATTAATTTTTAAATCGGAACCAATACGCATTTCTTTCAAAAATACTAACACAATTTATAAAATGTTTTTCTCAAAAATCAAAACTAAAACAAAAAAATTTCAAAATTCAAACTTAATCTACAAAATTGATTGCAAAAACTGTAATGCTACATATGTGGGACAGACATCTCAGCAGTGGCGGCTCGTGTTCCTTTAGGTCAGGAGGTCAATTTTATACCAAAAAAAAAAAAACAAAAAAACAAAACAAAATATAAAGTACCTAATATCAAAAAAGCGTAGTGAGTACTTACATTAATTAAAGTGATTTATATTTTAGATGAATTCGTCTATCCTTGCTGTTGGCAAAATGATCGATTACAAGTTCATTAAAGTTTTTAATATCTTTGATAAACGACTTTTCAATGCTTAAAATAGAAGTACCTTTAAATACAATACTTTGGTCCAAATGAGCTGTAAAAATGGAATCTAACTCGGAAACAAAATTTATCAGCCCCCGAAATATGCCGGATGACTCGGTTTCGTCGTGTCCTCGTAGAGCTAACTCGAAGGCGCCGCAAAACTTTATGCAGTCGATTATTTTATTTAAGACATATCTGTTTTTATTCACATTTTCATTATATTCTTTAATTTTATTTCGGTAAGCACTGCTCAACTGTAACTGAATGTCAACACAACCGAGCGTACCATAACCAATAGCACTATTCATATGATCTGCGGATGAAGCATGCTTCTTTACTTTTTCTTTTAAATGTTTTAAGTCTATTAGACCGTTCTTGCACCATAGCGAGTCATTTGAATTTGAAAAAAGTAAACAAATGAAACAATAAAATGAATTGGTCACTTCACACCCACAAATCCATTCAGATATATCGTACATTGAATCTTTGTTTTTGTCCTTACTGGTTTGTATTATTTTAAGTGATGGTCGTGGGCGACCATATTTTTTAAACTCTAAACGTTTATCATAATTTAAACCATTATTAATTTTCAGATTTTTAATAGTTTGCACAACAAACATTTTTACATTAGTTAATAATAAATTTCTAATTGTTTAACCGTTAACAATAATAATATAATATGAACGTGCCAGGAATTTGTAGAGTGGGTAAAAAATATTAACCATTCATACGTCACAGCGTCTGACGACATACGGCTGTTGACCGAAACGATGATGTACGATGAACAGATCATAGCTGTGTACGTCGTGTAGCGTAGCGTCCGATTAGTTCCGATTCGATAGCCATATCTCTGTACATGAGGGCAAATTTTTATTTGACCCACAGCGTGATTCTTTATTTTGATACAGAATTGTATTTGATACAGAACTTAAGAATTAGGTATACTATTACTTATTAGTATTCTGCATTTGTTGAAACAGAATATTTATTTGGTTTTAAGTTTTTAATATTTTTTAAAATTTTATTTTCTAAATTCTAAATGTTTTTTTTCTTTTTTTCATTTTACATTTCCAGGGAGGTCATTGACCAATTGACCTAATGGAGGAGCCGCCACTGCATCTCAGTATTTACTCATGCGTTTGAAACAACATAATGTGGGCGTCAAAAACCAAATAAAATCTAATTTACATTCTCAACTTTGTTTTTGCACTTCTTTAGTACAGCATAGCGTCGCCAACAATCACGAATTTGATTTTGAAAACACCTCCATTATGGCTCTAGAAAGTAATTATCAAAAACGCCTTTTCCTTGAAATGGTTTACATATATAAAACAAAAAATTGTATAAACAAACGCACAGATATTGATAACCTGTCACATATATATAGTAAATTGCTCAATGAAATAAAAATTGTCGAAACTTGAATAAACATACTACATTTTTGCAATAACAACTTAAAAATCAAAAATTAATTCACTTAGTTTCTAGCTTTTAGCACGTAAATATAAATCAGTTAATCTGGCAAAAAAAAAAAAAAAAATTTTTTTCCACAATAAAAAATCAAATCAAATTCTATTGTGGTGGAATAATTTTTATGCTGTCGACAATTACAAATTATAACTGAATTTGGATGTTCGAGTTTTATCAGCATAAAGGTAGGGTTGGGTTCCCCACATTAATTTATCTTTGGATGTTTACTCGTCCAAAGTGTAGAAAGAAAGGGGTGGAACTTCAATTGAGGGTCCTTGTTATCGAGACAAAGTGAAATATGTTTTCTACAAAAGGTTATACTTATTTTAACGAAGTTCACTGTTCTAATATTAACAGTGAGAGATGCTTAGTTGAACAAAAATGTCTTAGATTGATTCGAACAATCTTCACTAAACTTATTCAGATCCAAAGGTTCTCATCAATTAATTCATTCATACATGAAAAAAAACAATTTTATGTATCTTTAACAATCATAATATATTAACTTGCTATAAATTTAACAAGAATTTTACAAATCACAAACGTTACTGCAATAACAATTTAAATCAGTTAAGCAGACATACTGCTTAACTCAACACATTAAAAAGTTGAAAACCGCTGAAGAGCATTATAATTTACAAATCTCTATCTGTATCAAAATCTTAGATTGGTACTGAACAATTTTTATCAATTATAAAGATGCATAATTAGAGTTAATATATAGACCCAGTGTATTAGGCAACCAAAGTTACATGAAAAATTAATCAATAATAGTGCTATCTCTTTATAAACACACTAGATCACAATAGAAACCAAAATTAGTTGATAATAATGAAAAATTACCTTAGTTAAACACAGGTGAGAATAACCCATCTGTGACATAAGAAAATAGACAGATGATTCTTATAGGTTAAAATTATCGATCAAAAGAACAGTATAATCTTATCTCAATTAATTCATTAACAAATTCCACCAATTTGTAAAGATTGGTGATATACCAAATTGGTGATACTTCATTCTACTATACATTGGTTTGTTAAGGCCATATTATTTTGATTATCAAATCGCGTGTGCGAATCAAAATATCTTTGATTAATTTTATATTAAATTCAATTCTGTTAAAATACAACTATGCCATGAATTGATTGTATATGATTGGCAAAATATATCCAGATTTTATTCCACAATTATTATCATACACGTGGTCGGTGTATTTTTAAAATACAACACTGATCAACAGGTTATATTAAAATATTAAATTTTATATATTAAATTTTATCTATAATTAAACGTAATATCGTAAATGACGCTGCTGACAGCATTAATCATTTATTTTATTTTTATGAAATTTTTTATTCTAAAATGGCAGACGGCCATGTTATAAACTCATGCTTATAATTTTCACGCAACATTCATTCATCACTTATATTAGTTCTAAATTATTTACAAATATCTACTTAGCTGTTTTTGATTAATCGAAGATAATTAAAGCTCTGGGGGACTCCGATGGGCGATAATTATCCATAAAACCCCAGCTCGTCCCGAGATATGTGATTCCGTCTCGGCGATACTGGCTGCGAGCTGCGGTTCAAGCAAACTAGCAAGAATCGACATCAAGCCGATCACAAGAGGCACTTGGCAATGATAATGAATTACGTCGCACCGGAATTAAAACGAGCGCGCAACCATAGAGTATGAATATAAATTAGCATTAGCAACCTTAGATAAAGAATATTATCTGTTGTCATGAGCTGTTCCATGACACTATAAAACATAAAGTTTTCAGTATTTTTGTGTACAAAATCAAATCAATTAAACAACTTTTTTTTACACTTCAATAAAACCAAATAAATGTTAGTATGTTTTTTTAAGTTTTTGGACAATTTTACTGTCACGTTTGACGGCATTTGGTAAGTTAATCAATATTTGTTATATATTATTTTTTAAGTATTTTTCCTAACACAATTTTATAATTTTATACAGAGCTCTGAGGATGAGAATATAATTCTCGAAACGTCAGCTAATAAATGCAATATTAACAGTATTTGCTTATTATTTTTGGATCCTTAAGCCATTTCAAAGCTGCCTTCTTTCATTGATAACAATGTTTACAAATATCTGGAGGCTTACGCATCCTCTTTTCTCCCTTCGAAGGATAAAAAAAGTTAAGGTCGTCTTTAAGATTAAAATTATTTTCTCTCATATACATGACTAGCCGTTACCCGTGGCTTCGCCCACGTATTTTTCGATTTATGATTTATTATCCCCCCGCGAGAAATTCTCCTCCTGCGAAGCGAAGCCGGGCTGGTGGTGTTTATTCGCTCGAATTTTATAAGACATAACTCACTCGCTTCGCTCGTTCGCTCGGATTTTATTAATACACTACTCACTCGCTTCGCTCGTTCGCTCGAATTTTATTAATACATTACACACTCGCTTCGCTCGTTCGTTTGAATATTAATAATACAATACTCACTCGCTTCGCTTGTTCGCTCGAATTTTATTAATACATTACTCACTCGTTTCGCTCGTTCACTCGAATATTAATAATACATTACACACTCGTTTCGCTTGTCGGATAGAATTTTATTAATACATATTATTGCTCACCTACGTTATATAAGGAACTCCTGTGCAAAATTTCATGCTTCTAACTTCAAAAATGATGAACTTCCATACAAACTTTCATCCCCTATTTAACCCCTTTAAGGGATGAATTTTCAAAAATTCTTTCTTATTACTCATCTACGTTATATAAGGAACTCCTGTGCAAAATTTCATGCTTCTAACTTAAAAAATTACAAACTTCCATACAAACTTTCATCCCCTATTTAACCCCCTTAGGGGATGAATTTTTAAAAATCCTTTCTTTTTGCTCACCTACGTAATATAAGGAACTCCTGTGCAAAATGTCATGTTTCTAACTTAAAAATGACGAACTACCATACAAACTTTCATCCCCTTTTTAGCCCCTTTAGGGGATGGATTTTCAAAAAAAAATTTCTTAGTGCTCACTTACGTTATATAAGAAACTCCTGTGCAAAATGTCATGCTTCTAACTTCAAAAACGACGAATTTCCATACAAACTTTCATCCCCTATTTAACCCCCTTAGAGGTTGAATTTCAAAAAATCCTTTCTTAGTGGGTGCCTGCGTCACAAAAGGAACCTACTGTCCAAATTTCAAGTTTATATCTTTAGCGGTTTGACCTGGGCGTTGTCTGTCAGTCAATCAATCAGTCAGTAACGGAACTGTTTTATATATATAGATTATAATAAACAAATAAATGATTCACAGTTTCTTGAATGGTCTTGCTGTTATTTAATATTCATTTTTAATTTTCATACAACGTTTAGTCGTCTTTAAGGTCGATTTATAGTATCCGGTCAGACACGGAGCGCGAACGTAGCGTTTCCGACAAGACAAGCATTTTACATGCATTTCAAATACAAAGATTTATACTTAGCGGATCCCGTCCGTTCAGACACGTTGCGGATTATTCATGTACCGTCAATCATTCTCGGCAAGAATGTTTAGTCTGTTACGTTACGCGTCTGTGCATGTCTGAATACGTACCATAGTATACATTATATTCAGAGTTCAGACAGTAAAAAGTTTGGAGTGATCGCGCGGTTAACATATGTAAAAATATCTCAGATAGATCACGAAAAACTGATAAAAAGTATTAAAAAAATCGAATATTTATATAATCAAGAAGATAGAAGGTACAACGACAATGACAAAAAGGACATGGCCGGGAAAGTAAATTGTTTTTCATCTTCATCTAACAATTAAACATAAATCTTCTAATGATAAATGTGAGAACATTTCAAAATAACTCGCTGTATACCAAAGTTATTCTGTTAAACAAAGCACATTTATCACAATTAAATTCGTCTGGTGTCTGGTAGTATAAATACCTACTGTCTTTGCCGGAACGTTAACGCTACGTGCCTGCACCGTGCCTGACCGGATAATATAAATCGACCTTTACAAGTCAAGCTACAACTTCAGTAAAAATGTAGTTCAACATTTTTTTTTCTATCTTTAGTCTATGATGACAGGACTATTTATTGAAAGGTTTTTTCGTTGGAGAGCAGCCAATTATATAATTGTTTCGAAACATATAGGAAAAAATCATTTTACCAACCAGTGGTCACAATCAGGATTCTAACCTGAACCTTTCCACTTTCGCGGCGGAATGAGCTTACAATACTCAATCGTGACAAGATTGCTAAACTAATATTCTCCTTATATGCTTCAGAATCAATAGATTTTCACTACATGCGAGCGTCAATGTAGTGAAAATGTAGTGAAAATCTATTGATTCTGAAGCATATAAGGAGAATATTAGTTTAACAATCTTGTCACGATTGAGTATTGTAAGCTCATTCCGCCGCGAAAGTGGAAAGGTTCAGGTTAGAATCCTGATTGTGACCACTGGTTGGTAAAATGATTTTTTCCTATATGTTTCGAAACAATTATATAATTGGCTGCTCTCCAACGAAAAAATCTTTCAATTGCATTTCAGCCGTATAAAAAAAACTATTATTAGGACTATTTATTGTATCTTTTATTTTAACCAAGCTATCGAAGAATACCTACCAGTTCAGTTTTTTGAAGAAGCCTGTAGGTATATCCTGAACGCATTCAAGTTAAATTGGGAACTCGAGAAAATTACCGAATTCAGTTGTTTTCTGTTTTCTTTAAGTATAAATATATTCCTTAAGCAAAACAAAGACAAGTAGAAAACAATCAATGACACTGATAATATACAGAGTGTAAAGAAAGGGTTTGATAGCGTATCTGTGCTGAACAAAGGTCAGCATGATTACACAGACAAATGTTATTCGATTAGCGTACAGAGCACCCAGATACGATAGGTGGCCATGTATGTTTGTATGTACGTACACCTACATTCGCATAATCTGTGTGCGGCGGATAAAATCGTATTAACTTTTTTGATTAAAAATAAATCCTCGAATCCACATGCATTTCTTGATTTGTTTTCAAATTGGTTTATAAAAAAATGCTTTTGTGAAGCTAGCACGAATACGGAATTTTGTAGAGTACCTATATGAATATTAAAACATAAAAAACAGATCTGTGTTGAAACATCTTTTTCGAAAAAATAAATTATAAAATTATGACTATTGGGTATTTGAAAACAAAATTTATTTTATTATTTAAGATAACTAATTGTAATTTATTTATTAACGGTATTATTTTATAACTAACCTTTATCTGCGCCTTTATATCGGTTTGGATAAATCTCGACCTGATCATATCCAGATTAAAAGTATCCCTACACTTATTTATTTATTGTAAATTACAGGCGCATCGGTATCCCTACACTATTTTAAGTTTAGGTACCCGTAGATAGTTTACCAAGTTTAATTAAAATCGGTCCAGACTCCGAGTGAAGCAGGCACAAACAGACAAAAATTTTGGAAATATGTTTTCACGTCTGTATCACACAAAATACCCAAAAAAAATTTTAAAATCCACAAGAAAACTAAATTACAAACAAAGGTTCCGACGTTGTTAGTTTTTATCTAAGTATTAGTATATAATCGATTACAATTTTTACCAATCGCTATCGAATGATGCTGGTACAAACAGACAAACAAAAATTCTTAGACATGTTTTCCCGAATTACAGGAAATCCTTGAAAACTCGTAAGAAAACAAAAAACAGTCAGACGTGCAGTTTATATATTAGTATTGATTTATTGTAAAATATATGTCGCAAACTTAAAGATTTAAACTATTTTTAAAGTGAAACTTTTTAACTCGCAGTAACGCAGAATTTTATGTCACGGAAAGCCCATGTTAAAATCTTGTGTCCGAATTGGGTGGGACATCGGTGTGCACCTACAAATAGTAAAATAATATTATTATTGTCTTAAATAAAAAGTTTCACTTTTACCGAATGCGAACACGTAGGTAGATAAAACTTTTTTTGGCATAAGGAATCTGTAGTCTGATTCTTTGTCTTCCATTTACTGTCCGTCCGAACCTCGACTAGCTTAAAAAATACGATCGGGACGTTCATAACGCCGAACCTCTTGTTCTGAAAAATCTATATTTTCAAATGCAATGTGTTTGCTGTCTCTGTCTTTGATGCTTTATCTGTTTCACGGTCTGAATATCTATAGCTGCTGATTCAAATTTCTTGTCTTTTAACGGTCCTTTCTATAAAAAATTATCGATGTTTTTAACCCTTGTAGTCTCCATTTGTCGCTATAATGAAAAAAAAAACACCACTTCGCTCTATGCCTCTTGAGTCTTGACACTGCTGTATCTTTTCACTGCTGTGACAAATAGACTCTTACTATAACCCACACTTTTACCGGAACTTTACTAAACCATTATGAAATAGTTTAGATTTGAATTTTTTGTAGAAATAAAACGTTTTTATAATATAATAAAGTTAAAACATCTGTCTGAAGATATAGAAAAAGTCTGCATAAACGACTTTGCCTTTTACCCACCAATATTTATCCCAGATAACTAAGCTTTAAAGTAAGCAAACCATGGCTTTAAAACCGGAATCACTGTGATGGCAAAGAAAACAGAAAATATTAAATTTTAAAAAGTTTTAGTATTAGAGAATTTATTAAGAAACTTTCATTGAAGCAGTCAGCTGCCTCTATGAAGCGATATTTTGCACAAAATTAGCATATAAATAAATTTGTTTTTTACGGTTGCTGAAAAATAGTATTCATATTTGTTTCGAACACTCTCAGTTAAGTACCTTTGATAAGTACTAGCCAGGTTTCTAAATTATTGTTGAAAATTAAAAAAAGAAAAATGAAACTATGAAAATAATCAGTACCGTGGTTCGATATTCACGTGGAGCACTGTGAACTACTTATTATATTTCAGGCTCAAACATGGAAATCGCCCAGAGAAAAATCACCCAGAATGCGTTTAAAATATTCTGAACGCAAAATTTCGCGTCACGGTTGATTTGAAGTAGCTACCACGCGTTCTAGCTATTCAAAACTACCAAAACACGAAATTTGTATTGTGGCTGCTTTCAAAACGCCTACAACGCGTCCTGGCTTATCATTATTCGGCACGTCACGCTGTGGACTTTATCTGAGTCGTGAACGGAAATAATTGACTCCATCGATCCGGTAAGCTAAATATATTGTATAAGTGACTGCGAGCGATGTAACCCACTTTGTGCGAAAGACCTAATTGATTTAAATGAAATTTGGCACATAGAATGGAATCCAACATCGAATAAAGAATATTATGTCCGTGGACCAATCTATTGCCTGTGTTTAGGAGATGAAGACATTTTATGTGCTCAAAAATACTGAAAAAATTATCAGAATTCAAAACCAGAAAGGGCCCTTAAAATGCGAGTTACAATAAATAGTCCAATCATCAAAGAGTAATTATTAATTTCGAGCTAGAAAATTATGTTGAACTACATTTTTTCTAAAGTTGTAGCTTGAGATTTGAGAAATTCGACCTTAATATTCCCCCTTCAAGAGCAGGGGGGTGCGTAAATGTCCAGTTAAACGCAGTCTTAAATTTTAAAAACACCAGCTTCCGGATAGTACGCTACTTACGTATTCAGGAAAGGTGTATGTAATTTGGTGCAGAAATATTAATTATTATTAAATATTAAAAGTAAAAAACATCATTTTAATGGATATACAAATGGATTAAATCTTTTATTGTGTTAAAAAACAAAAAGTTTAAATGCCGCAATTCATGTTGAAGCCTGAAACACAAAACTATTTGGACTTTGACCAAAACGTATAGTTGTTCTGCCAGTCAATTTGAGGAGTGTCCACATTCGGGAATTTGACTATCACATATAGCTAATATGTTTTATATGTAATTTTCACTTTCAATTCCACTTTTTTAAGTTTGTCAATTATGGTATTTAAACATGTTTTAACAAAAAATCAATTTCAGTTTCGTGTTGTGAAAAAGCTCTTCTAAATTATGTATTTAATCTATTATAATATGCTTGTAGTTTAAACTGCAATAAAGGCTGGTATTGGTGCACCCAGTCATCAGTGTCTGAAAGATTCGTCTGTTTATATTATACTCGATGGATTTGATATGCACTTGTATCTATGTACCTTACATTCTGAAGAAGCGTGTATAAGAATATTATTATTAAATACCCAGTATTTAATAATAATTTTTATACATCCTTCTGTAAGTATTCGTCTTCGCTTTTCTATAGTAGTTTGAAATACTTTTTGTGTATAGTGCACGCAATGTCTAAAGGGTTCATATTTTAGTATAATGTAGATTCTATTAAAATTGATCTCGTGTCACTTTAGTCGGGTACTTCCACTTTTCTATAATAATTTTAGTATATACCTTTATATAATATATTGCACTTTACGAGCTTAAATACAACCGAAACATTGTATTTCGTTCCCAGAATTCTTTTGGAGCGCAAATTTCGAATATTTGACTAAGAAAGTGAAGCGATCAGATCCAGTTTAAGCTTTACCTTGCAACTAATTTTTGTTTTTAATTAAATTTGTTGTTCACACTTTTTTTTGAATCTAGGTCAAAAAATATAAGTGGTTTTCGTTTTAAATATATCCCCAACATTTCATCGGTTCATACGTCATCCACAAAATAGTAAAAAACAAACATAATAATGTTTATTAGCATCTATTTTTTTTATTCGTATGTTGGGGCATTTTTCGAATCTAAACAGAACATTTCGTATGATATAATATAGTTCTACGATCAAAAAAGCTCCCCTGGTTGGGGTCGTTCGGAATAATAAGTTGACAGAAACTTCAAAGCGAGTCTGCGTTGACTCTTCGCCAACAGCCGCGCCGTCTACATCCTGGTTGATTCGTAATTACGTACCCTTATTGTGAGACATGTTGATAAAATTAAAACATTGAGGGAGTAGGGTCTACTGTTTACAGAACAACTAGTAAATAATGCTCTGATTGCACTCAATAATTGCCAACGTATCTATTGATACATTCTCTTGAGGTAATATGAAGTATTTAATATTAATAATAATAAGAAGAAGTATTAGAAATACCTTGTGTCCGTCTTGTGATTTCATGTGTTGTTAATACGACGCGTTTCAGCAACGAGTTGCCATCTTCAGGTGTGACTTGGAGACCTAACACTCTAAAAATGTATCATATTTAATATTGTTCGGAGCTTCTTCGAGCATGCGCTTGAACTTTCCTATAATAGTTTAGATACACACACACACATATATATGCAATACTTATGGTGCACTCAATGTCTGAAGGACTCGTCTATTCACACACCCGGCCGATTTCATTCGCGCATCGCATTTGAGAAATCCATTTGCAAGATATGTACATAAAAACCTACTCTACTCACATGCATATAAAACATCTCACTCACTCACTCACTTCACCACTTACGCACTCGTGGATAAAACTATTTAATTTAGTCAAAAGGTAAATGGCAATGTGCACTTATCGTTGTCTGTTGAAGCTTCTATAGATTAACTTTTATCTAGAAAAGAATGTTTCATTGAGTTATTTCTTTGAGCTATAGTCATAACTGATGCTGCTAGTTTAATAGAATCGTAACGAAATTTTCAAGTAGGTTTATCACAATCTATTAAATGAGCTTAAAGAAATTTAAAAAAAAATCAACGTAACCACATTGTAAAGTGTATAGCGCAAAATTTTAGTCCACATATTTTCAAAAAGAATATTAAAGATAATCTCTGTTTTTTACGTCCATCACTTATTATATTAATTTAATAAATTATTGGGTAATAAGGACCAGTTAAATGTATAAATTATTTATTCTTTGCCAACGTTTCGTTGCGAATTTGCAACTTCTTCAGGGCTCTACAACAGTGAAGTACATACATAATCAATCAAAGATTAATTATGTATGTACTTCACTGTTGTAGAGCCCTGAAGAAGTTGCCAATTCGCAACGAAACGTTGGCAAAGAATAAATAATTTATACATTTAACTGGTCCTTATTACCCAATAATTTATTAAATTAATTAAAGATAATGAGAATAAAAACATAAAAATCAGCATCGTAAAATTATTTCTTTTAAACATAAATAAAATATTTCTAATTTTTTTCTTACCTACATAGATAAACCTCGACCAAAAAAAAATGCTCAAAGATGTATATTACAGTACTAAGGTACACACAAAGTATTGACACTATGTGATTTCTCCCACCAAACTTTGTAACTTTGTTATGTTGAACTAAATGCTGGCACAATAATGCATGCGCACGGTTATTAATTAGTATTTAGTTTTTTGGAACGGAATTAATCCCGCTTATTTTTGGTACTTGAAAGTCGCAATAGTAAAATTAAAATATTTTTAAATTAATAAAGCAGGGCGAATAGATACTACATTTGAAGTAAGAGAAATTAAACATTGTTGTGAGTCTCAACTCTATATCCCTATTAGTTTCGGAAACAGGGGCTTTCAGATTTTTTTTTATTTTTAGAAAGTGCCAAGAGATAAATAAAACTTTAGAATATTTTTTTTCAATTTAGTGTTTGATTTTCGGTCTCTCTGCATAGTTTAAGAATATTCGACGAGTGTTTGCTATCTCAGTTTTATTTTTTCCTCAGTACTTTTTTGTACTATACCTACTGCTGTTTTGTGAAAACTGTCACATGTCATTGTTGCACTCTGTATATTATTTTTTAAAGTGTTGAATTAAAAACCATTTATCTATTTTCGATTATCCAGAAAGTTGACATTGGTACTTACCTAAATTATTGTTTTTCTTCAAATTAACGAGGTCACAGTGTACTCTATAACTGTTGCTGTACTAAGTCAACCTTAAACAGAAGTTGAAAGCTTGATTTTATCTCTGTAATAACTGTACAAATGGCAACGAACATGTTTGTCCGATACTGTATTTGCATAATGGCGGTACCTAGAGAGCTTTAGTGAAGGAATCTTTCATACATAAAGTAGATCGCAATTCCCGACGTCACCGCTAACTAAATATAAGCTGAAATTCAATTTTCATATACGCTATGCCATCCCGTGTCCTCGTGTAGACTTAACCGAGAGGATAAGACATTATGTTATGTATATGTGTAGGATGTATATACGTACGTACGTACGTATTCTGCATATTACATGACACGCAGGGTTGCCCAAATAAAATATCTCTTTCCATATCCGCTCTCTTCACAGCTAGTGTCGAAAGGTTCGAATGGGTTTCCACTTTTATGTGTGTATATCTTACGGTCAACTGCTTTGTTTGCGATGTCGCGTCATATAAATGGATTAATGGTCTGGCATCAAATGATATGAAATGTGAATCCATGGATTTATATACATAATATTATATATCTATTGAATTTCAATACACGGGCATCTCAATAAAGCTAATGTCTGAAATATGATAAAGGTCTGTGTTTCCAGTAGCTAGCAACAATTTTCATACATTGGCAACACTAAATTCATGCAACGTTTTTTAAAAACACTTATGTGTATTTATAATATTTTTCGGATATCATTATACACTCATACTCGTTTCAAACATGTTAGGAAGACAAATTAGATAATGTTATTTATTTTTATTCATCGTTTATATTGTTATAGTCTCTCGTCGAAGATTTTCAATGTTATAAACAATAATTATATTGTAACAAAAATCCAGATGATACGCCACTGTCTTGGGCGGAACTTACTGGAAACAAATGAATTCCGAGAAATGTGTTTGTTTGTTGGTAATCGCGCGAAAAATAAAGAATGTACTAGAAAAATCGAGAGACATCGTTCTTTAGGTATATAAGCGGAGACGAATCGACAATCAGGGCAGTCTACAATCAGCCTGTGATTTAGTGAGTAATCGGTGCGCCATACGAAGTGCGGGAAATAAATAACAGATAAATAAACATATACCTGTGTTAAAATAAATATTCTGCGTATTGTTAAGTGTGTCATTGTTAAGAATTGACATTTTCGTTTTGTGTACTTTTTTTGAGTTTATAATTATTCATTGTTATTAAATTATTGTATATTGTCGTTTACATATTTTGATTATTGAAATAAATAATTTATTTCCGCCAAATTCAAAAACAGTTTTGTTACAATATTATAATTATGACTTTGAAAGCCGTTTTTTTGTTTCTAGGGGTTGTTTGTAACATGATAGGTATGATTGAAAACGAGTGGAGAATTTACTAGATAAGATTTATAGCGTTCTATTTTTGAAAATGTTTGACATTAATATATTTTCATAATTTATGAATACTTACATTGCTCAGTTTTGTAATTTTTTTTAAACAACCTATATTTTATTTTGTTTTGTCTTAGTAAGAATTATTGTCATTAGCTCGTCAGGTTATGAATGAAATTAGGTATATATTATGCTTAGTTTATCTGGCTGTTATTACCCATGTTTTAGTAATTGCATAGAAAAAAATTTCACAAAATTTCACAAATTGTCCGCAACATGTATACATAGAAAATTACAACAATAAACCGACAAATTTATAGGTTGAATTCAGAAAAAAATAAACAAAGAAATTCATATCAACAAAATGTAATCCAGTTTTTTTTTGCTAAATCATATTTTATTCAGAAGTTTTAGAATTTTAATTTGATAAAAATAAATTTATTTCTTGTATCTACAGCTAGAATGAAGCAGGTACCAGGTACCTATTACAGTGCAACCTCGATATTACAAAACTGAAGGGAATTGGAAAATATTCGTTATACCAAGTAATTTGTTACAGTGAGGTTGTTATATAGAGGTTAGGTTGGACTACGATTCGTTTTAACAAGGTTAAGGAACACCTTTTTCGTTTCTCAGCCATTGTAACTTTAAAACTAACAACAGTGACAAAATTTTTAAAAAATAACAGGCCTGCAGCTCAAACAGCAAAAGTCTTCTACAACACGAATCACTAACAAGTGCGAGGACGCCATTTGGGGAGGTTCCGCCGCAGTAATTTTGAGTGATTTTAGTCTAGAGTATTTATATTCTAGAAGACTTTTACTATTCGAATTGCAGGCATAATAATACTATTAATATTTTGTTCTGTCAATTTTGTATGTTTTTCAATAAATTTGCAACCAATTCAACAGACTTAATTATAATTAAAAAAATTTGACGTTTTTGTAAAAACCGCCTGTATGTACAGTCGCTTGAATTTACATAAACAAGGAAAGAATTAAGTGAACAATTGTTCCTTGGCTTATAAAGCTTAAGGCCCTAACTAAACAAAATAAATTAATATACTTTCAAATTATTTTAGAGATGAAAAATTAAAACTTATTATTGTTCCGTTTATTTAAAATATCTGGGTGCCGAGCTTTGCTCGGATGAGTTCAATAAAAATAGTACTTGTATGCTGTGAGATATTATTTTCTCAGAATATTATTCCGAAACGAATTTATTTCTGAAACATAATTTAAAATAATTGTTTCTGTTAAATATTTTAACTACCTATGTGTATTTTTAAGCGTAAAAACTAAGTATCAACTTGAATCTTTTTCCTGTAAATATTATTTAGGTCGCCATTTGCAAATCTACCGCCGTTATTGTTTTGATGACTGAAGAACTCGCAAAAACTGATTTTCATAGATTGAATATCTTGTAAAAATGTTCGAATCAGATGAAATTTTGCTCGCCCGTTGCCATTTTAACAATCCAATTTTAAGCATTGATACCAAATATCAACTTTATCGAAGTACTTTTTCTCTGTGATGTCATCTTAACAACTTCCAGTAAATTTCAAATATTTTTTTTGCATAGGTACCTACTAAAAAACTCACAAAAATCGATTCTTTTAATAACAAACGCCAGACTATAACCTGCGCAAAACTTTTTTTGCATGTATCTTCACCATAGTTTTTAAAAATCGATGTGTTTTTACACAGACCCGCGGCGCCAGAAGTGCGGCCCTTCGGGCCGCCGTTTTGTTATTATTTACATATTGTGCAAGACACTTCTTATATTAGTGTTCAATTACAATTTTAACACTTGTGATATATTATATAAAATCTATGTAAAAATGGACTTCGAATCAATCTAACTTTAATTGAGCGAGTTATAATAAATAAAAAACACCTTTTTTTTAATTGCTCCCCTCTGGAACCAAAATTCCTACCTAGATCGATTTCTCGCCCCGAAAAATCCCCATTCTGTAAATTTTATCAGTATCGTTAGTCGTTTTTGAGAAAAAAAGGTCTAGGTAAGATTATACGTCATACTACATTTAACGTACTTACCTATACATATTTTATATAGGTACCTAATATAAAAATAACATACCTATTTATTTAAATTTTATCTAAAACTACTTACATAATTATGTTTAGATTTTATTGTTGCTATTTTTTTACTTTTCAAATAATTACTGATTATTTTAATAAGTTAAAGATTGACTGTCAGATTTGACATAAATAATGAAAATAGTTTGTTTTTTCCAAAGCCTACTCACAATACGACACTGTTTTATGACGTTAAAAAAACTGTTTTTTAAAATGATAAAATCGATAAGAAAACGAATTTTTCCAGGGATGAGACCTAGCTAAATCGATTTTTTGCCCCCCGAAACCCCTTTTCGGTAAATTTGATCAAAATCGTTAGAGCCGTTTTCGAGAAAATATTTATATAGATACATAGAAACATATATACAAGATTTACTCGTTTAATAATATAGGGATTCTTGTTTTCCTATTTTATTATAGAACACAAACGTTTTTGGTTCAAAAATGGTACTGACATAGCACTTATTTTAGTTTTCCATCCCTGTTTTGTCTGTCGTGGAAGAAGTTTTCGATTTCGTATTGCCCGGGCAATACTATATGACTTAACAAATGATATCTACAAGTACGTTCATATTTTTCATTCATATGAAATATTATACGTAAGACGTAAGTACCTACTCTTCGTTCTATTTTTATTTTAGTTTCCACTTTCCAACACGAATGCAACAACATTCAGTTGTAATATGGAATTTATGGTCATGAACTCCCATTTTAATAAATAGGCAAACGTCGTGGCCTTTGCGAAATTTATGTGACATTTCGAAAGTTGCATTTATTGCATAATATTATGTAGTATCTCTTAAAATTAATAGGTTTCGTACTATACTTTTCCTAAAATTTATGTAGGTACGTGGTAGTTGTATATCTATGCGATATATTGGCGTAATTTAAATTAGTATTATGAACCTGGTAATATTTTACTGAAATATTGCGATTTCATGAAAAAATTGATTTGTTAATTTTTAGTGGGCGAAATGCCACTCTGTATGTCAACATTCAGGAATTCATTATTTCGCTCATCCTCAGTAGGGCCACGAAATAACATATTTCTTCCGGATGTTGAACAATAGTATATTGTGCGACTAGTGGGAGAAAGAAAAGATTTCTTGAGCGTGGAGTTTGCCGCACGAGAGTAGCGAGTGCGGTAACACGCGAGTGGAATCTTCTCTTTTGACCAATATTAACACATAATATTTTGTTCAACTATCGCAAATCTGTAAAACAGTGATTTTTGGGACGTAATGTCTCCAACACTTGAGTAAGTTTATCCCGAAATGAGCGTGGGCGAAATGCCATTTCACCCACTTTGTACGTTAACAGTTAAGGAATTCATTATTTCGCCCACCCTCAGTAGGGCTACCAAATTACATATTTCTTGCGGGTGTTGAACAAAATATATTATATAGATTCATGAAGTGAACAAAATAGAGAAAATAATTTTTAATATTTTTTCAAAAACGTTCGTTTAAAAATTTGACAATATTTTATATTCGAAAAATTAACATCCAGTATGTTTTGTTTTTAATTGTTTCCCCGAGGTTTATAAAACATATTTTAGTATATCTGCATTTTCATATAGAAAGAGGTTATTTGTCAACATGACGAAGATATTATATTTTATTTATTGTAAATTATAGACGCGTCGACAACTTAGCTCATTAGCATCTTGATTCCATTAAATACATACATACATATAGGTCATTAGCGTCTTGATTACATTAAATACATACATACATACCTACATAGATTCACATATAGCGAAGTACAAGGATGTGACACGTCAAGTTACAAAATACTAACAACAACTTCACAAAACATCTATGAGCGGAGGCGGGATTCGAACCCACGACAGTCTGATCCAGAGGTCGCGACGCTAACCACTGGACTACACTGTCCTCGAAGATATTATATAGGTTGTAATATGCAGTGGACTTAGCCTTGGTGTAGTCGTCGTCTCACCTGTAAAAAGGGAAGAGAGAGAAAACTGGGAAAAGGAGAGATTCGGATGTTGTCTTTAGGATCGGGATGTTAAAATGGGGCCCAACTGAATAATTAAAATTTAATTTCCCAGAGTGATCCTCACCTAAAGGACAACAATCGAAACGTAAGTTAAATAAGGAAACTAAGTATAAGTCTAAGATATTTATTGATAAATTAATAATAATTAACAATTTGTTGTGAACCAAATTAACGTAGAATATAAGAATATTGGTAATTAAATTATGAACTAATTGGTATTAGTTGTAAACCCAGTCGACGTAGAATATAAGAATATTCGTTATTAGATTATGAACTAAATGGAATTAGTTCGAAACAAAATTGAAAATCGAATATAGGAATATTCGTTAATAATTAATTATGAACTAAATGGAGTTAGTTCTAAACAAAAAATTGAAATCGAATATAGGAATAGGTATTCGTTATTAATTATGAACTAATTGGAATTAGTTGAAAACATGGTTGAACTAGAATATAAGAATATTCTAATAAATTAAGAAACTTTAAGAGACGAGAAAAATAAAATACATTACCGGATCAAATGACGTAATCAGGCATTACGCTGTCTCCATTAGATAATTATAATATGGAATAATGTTTATAATAATGAATGGTATTCGGATGAAACCGGTCGTAGTATATTACCGACAAAATCAATCATTTTATACTATTTTTCTTTCCTCAATTTTCGATTTTTCAACTTGTTTACAAAAGTGAAAAAATTCCATTCAAATTTTTTCTGCTCGCGTAACTAACTAAATATATTTACTCTATTTATTGTATTTTCTCAATTAACAATATCACTGGCACACTACCTTATAAACACTGTTTTCTAGGTAACCTGCACCAAAGTATTGCAATCAGAACATTTAAATATAATAATAATTAATATTATTAAGGGTATACAAATACTAAATGTGATATTATAAAAATAATATCACAAGGTATATGCCATAATGTCTGTATAATTTATAAGCTAAAGAGGACTATAGTCGATATAAATAATATCTGTTATATTTTTGCGCAAAATTGTCAACCAATCGATTGTCTTCGAACTAAAGCATTTAATGAATAGAATCAAAGTACAATGAGTTGTGCAGAACTGCATAAAAACATACAAAAGACCTTGCAGTTTAATTCTTTACTGTCGTTTTACGTTAGGTATTATTTAAAAGAATAAATTGTACTATCGGTCCGAGAAAACTTGGCGCCCTAGGCGAATGATTTTAATGGCGGCACTTTAAAACAAAATTTTCGCAACAAAATAAAATATTACTGCGTGCAGATCAAGAGTGCGATCATTTCTGATATAAACTTAGGTTACCCCTTATAATCTTTCCTAATTTTTTTTTTCAAAAATTATTATTTTGTAATTTATTTTTATAATTCTTTGACGTCTTTCTAAAGTCATGTGGCAGCTATCCTCTTTTTTTTAAAAATGTCAGTTAGTTCATATTATAATTTCATGATTTTTTTTGTCCAAGATCATGTCTAAATATTTTTAACTTCCCACTGGAAGTTATTGTAATGGGTCCGAAAATCGAAATCAAAAAGGAAAAAAAATTTTTATGTTTCAAGGTCACTACACTATTTTTACACTACTTTTAGAAAGATGTCTGTGTGTGTGTGTGTGTGTACGTACGTACGTACGTACGTACGTACGTACGTACGTACGTACGTATGTGTACATTTCTTTCAAAGACGAAATCTCGAGAACGAAAAATGATATCGACTACGTTAGGGTGCCAATCGACGCGTATTAACGTAAATATGATCTAAAAGAAATTTTTTCAAAATCGGTTCAGCCGTTCTTTTTTCTTAACCAAATAACCTCCAAAAAAGTAGATTTTACACAATATCTCGCGAATAAAAAATTATATCGACTTCGTAAGGGTGTCAATCGAGGCGTGTTAACGTCATTTTGATCCGACATAAATTTTATAAAAATCGGTTCAGCCGTTTTTTTTTTTTTTTTTTTTTTTTTTTAATTATTGATGTTTTAATGATTGAAATGATTATTTTTCTGTGTAATATCTAATTTAATTATTATTATTAAATATTTATCAAACTGGGAAGTTCGTCGTGTGGACCTCAAGGGTCGCACTTTAGTCCTAATAAACGACCCACCTCACGGCTTGTTCAATTAGACATTATCAAATTTTAAAAATTATTTTAAATTTTTTTATGCTTATCATTTCAAAACTATTAAGAAAATTGCGTCAAAGTGTTTAGCGGCTCGAACAGAAAAAAATGTGATAAAAAACGGGCATTCGTTTTTGTTTATTAAAAGTATAATACAGGAATAATGACTATACTGAAAACACAAATTTCATCTATCGCTTGTAACTGGCATGTGTATTATAGGTACATAATTTGTTTTAAATTTCAAAACACAGGTAAATAGTGTGTAATTCAGGTGATTGCACAGAAATCACTGCCCCAATGTGTCTATATTAGTGGATAATGTGACTTCATATGAGCTGATAATTTATTGTAACTGGTACAAACAACGTGTATAATGTAAAACCGGATACGGTGATGGTAATTTGCGGGAACGTTGCTGAAAGGCTATTTGACTGCTACAAACACACAGCACGCTCGGAAAAACTTGTTTCAATTTCAAAAGCTGTTTTCATCAACAAAAGTTTCTTTTTTTTATTATTAAATTGACTACCGGGCATAAATAAATGTAACTTTTTTTGTTAAAGGCAATCATCACATGCATACCCAATTATATTTTATACTAGCGGTACCCGTTCGGCTTCAACCAAGTTATATAGATTTTTTTTTGTCCAGTAATATAAAATCTATATATATATATCTATATATATATAAAAGAAAGTCGTCTTAGTTACACCATTTATAACTCGAGAACGGCTGGACCGATTTTCATGATCTTTGATTTTTTGGATTTGTCTCTGGTTAGCAGAATAACTATTAAAACATCGGAAAAATTCACTCGATAGCGAACGAGCGAAGCGAATGAGTAATGTAATTATAATATTCAAGCGAACGAGCGAAGCGAGTGAGTAATGTAATTATAATAGTCAAGCGAACGAGCCAAGCGAGGGAGTAGTGTATTGCAGTCCGGGCGAAGCCGGACCGGGCCGCTAGTTCTGTATTAATTGTTAATTTATTATCCCCCCTCCGCGATAATTTGTCAGGCAGACCATACTATTTCACCCCTTAGGGGTTAATTTCCGAAAAATCCTTTCTTAGTGCACTTCTACACCTTGTAAGCAATATAACTTCCAAATTTCATGTTTCTATCTTCAGTGGTTTAGGTAGTGCAATACACACACTTTTGACGCCCTTAGGCGTTGAATTTCGGAAAATCCCTTCTTACTGGGAGCTTACGTCACAAAAGGAACCTACTGTATAAATTTCAAGTTTATAGCTTCAGCAGTTTGCCCTGGGCGGTGATCAGTCAAAAAACTCTACACCCTCGTTTTAGCCCCTTAGGAGTTGAATAACAATTAAAAATAGTAGCCTAGATCACTCGTGACAATCTCCTATTTATGTTTGTAAAGTCCGATCGAAATCGGTTCAGCCATTGTGGAGATTAGCGTACACGCACAGACAGACAAACAGACAAAAAAAGCGTCTACTTACGATTTTATTATATCGTATAATATATAGATTGAATATCGATAGAAAGAAAATAAATCAATGAAATAATTTTTAAATTCATGGTCGCTTAAATTAAAGTTATATCGATGTTTGTACGGTGCAGCGTTTCGAGGACTCCTCTGTTACAAATTCTCTGTTACCGATGATAATACATGAATAAATCGTTTTTAGAAATAAATTCAACCCCTAAGGGGTTGAAACGGAGATGTAGGTGTTTTTTTTGACTAATCAACGCCCAGGCCAAATCGCTGAAGCTAGACACTTGAAATTTGAACAGTTGGTTCCTTTTCTGACGTAAGAATTTACTAAGGAAGGATATTTTGGAATTCAACCCCTACGGGTGTCAAAGGGGGGTAAAATTTTGAAAGACTAAAATGAACAAAATAAAATATTACTAAAAAAAAACTTTTTATAGACAAACTTTTATTTAAATGTACTAAAAAGGAAAAAATAATTTTTAATAATTTAGGTTCATAATCAATAAAAGCGTGGGTCGTGACTAATAAACTATCACAGAGTTCACGACCCACGTTTTATTAATTCTGAACCTAAGTTATTAAAAAATATTTTTTCCTTTTTAGTGCATTTAAATAAAAGCTTGTCTCTAAAAAGTTTTTTTTACTAATATTTTATTTTGTTTAGTGTGATTCTGTGATCGCACTGTACCTATATACTTGAAAGACCGAAATCTTCGATTATGTAGATAAAAAGAGAATTTTGTAGATTTTCGGCCGTTGTTTGTCTGACAAAATTAGGTCACATATACAGTATGTTTGACAATATTGCCTGTGGATCTGCATTCACCCGAAACAGTTTCGTCCCAGAAAGGTACACACACTGATAGCAAAACACAATAGCACGACGAAGTGTTCCAGTCAAATATCGCTTTTTGTTGTTTTTCACATATTACGTTACATTCGCTCCGTTGAACACTGTTCGTTTACGCGTATGTGAATTTTGTCCAACGTTCGGCATGGTTAACTGTATACAACAACCCGATTCTCTACACTTATTCTGTTTACGATGGCGTGTTACTCCGTTCATATAAATATACGTGTCACCAGAATTCCGGTTATACGCACACCCACTTCCTAACGTCTAAATGTTTATCTCTACCCGTTCACTGCCACTAAACCTGACCCCCTTGTCTTTTGTTATCCTGTTCCAATTAAAATTACTTCAATTGAAAATAACGAACTTTCATAAAATGTCACGCAATTTGTGAATATTTATATTGTATTGTTTCCTTTGAACGTTGAAATTTTAAGCTCGAGTCGCAAAATTCCAATATGCGCTATTTGATTTTATTTTAAAAGCAGGGGTAGACTGATGAGAAAAATAATCAAGCTATAAAATAGGCCAACACTTGCACTAAATTTTCTCTAATATCAAACTGATTGCTTTTGGTAATAAAGAGTTTTACTCGACTACGATCAATATGGTGGCGGTAATAAAAAAAAACTCGGGTCACAGTGCCAAAACCCTGCCGACAATATAGTGTATTTGCTAATACAGGCATAGTGCTGTTATTATGTGAACATAAGTTTGTTTTTGGACAAAACAAAAAATTTAACCCCTTAATACATCCCTTAAAATTATATTTTTTTTCTTAATTTCAATATTATTATCAATGCAACCTCTGTACCAAATTAAATACACCCTTCAGTAAGTAAATCGCTATCCGCAAACTAGTGTTTTCATAAAATTTGTAGGTTCGGGCCGATTTTATTAAAACTTTAGCAGCATATTTTGATCTTTACTAAAAGGTTAAATTTCAATTTTGAAACAATTCTGAAATTTTTTTCGGTATTTTCGGGCCCAAAAACTTTTTTCAACCCCTAAAAACCACCTTTAAAATAGTCCGATTGGGCCCATGTTCCAACGTGTGTACCAAATTTCGTTTAAATCAATTAAGTCTTTCGAGAGTTATGCTGCGTACACATATATATATATAAATATAGAAATATATATATATAAACATTTCCAAAAATGGTGCCAAATTGTTCAGGAGGCCATGACACGTCGAGAAATTTTGGTCCGACCCCTAGGTCCCACCATCCGACCGACGCTAATAGTGTATGTGCCATATGGCAAATACACTAAAAAGTTTTGAATTTTTTTACCCGACTGAGAGTTTTTGATATTTTCTAACTTTGAAAAATGTTAAATAAAATTAGAAGTTAAAAAATTCACAGATTTCGCAATCCTTGCAACCATCGAGGACATTGGAAATGACAACAGCATATATGAAACATAATTAACTGTTTATTATACACACAATATTTATCAATGCACTGTTTAGTTTTGTCAGGAATAACCCTATTATTCTTCTGTTATACACGCGTTCACTTTTGCTTGATTACTTAACTTTTAAATGGATTTTTCTACAGTATTTATTAACATTTGCTCAAAAATAACACCGCAGATCGTCGCAAATACCTCTCAATTAACTAGACATGATATAAAACACATTTCGAAAAAATTGCACTTGTTCAATTTTGCATGATTGCTCCTCACTTGATCGCGACACCGTTGTCTTTTGGCCTTGAACGAAAACTCGTAGCTCTGCCCCCATATACGAACATAAACATTTCCAATGTTAAAACAAAAACCTGACTACATAAAAAAAAACAGGCTTCCAACATTTTTTACTTCATGTATTGATCAAATTTTTTGGCGACGGACGGTTCATAGAAAAACTATGCCAAACAATTAACAAACCTATAATACTATATTTTAAACATATTATACATATACCTATCTACAGAAAAATTTAGTAATTTTAATTTTTTTTATGTGATACGGTTTTTTGTAGAAAATAAAATTTTATTTTATTTTATTTTCTACAAAAAACCGTATCACATAAAAAAAATTAAAATTACTAAATTTTTCTGTAGATAGGTATATGTATAATATGTTTAAAATATAGTATTATAGGTTTGTTAATTGTTTGGCATAGTTTTTCTATGAACCGTCCGTCGCCAAAAAATTTGATCAATTTCTTTATACTTTAACTAGCGGTCCCGTCCGGGTTCGCCCGGCTGCTAAGAATTTATAATTATCCTCCCCGCGAGAAATTCTCCCCCTGCGAAGCGGCGTTGGGCTGGTGGTGTTTAAAATATTAGTAGGATTTCGTCTATACGCTAAAATACAAAAGAATATCAAAGTTATGTTTTGTTACCATCCCACCAAAATTGTTTCCTTAAAAGTTTTGAGGAGACCGGGGAAATAAATGGGAAATGTTTCCGAGGCAGTTCTAAATAAAATAGCGAATGAAAATATTTTTTAGATTGGTCAAGTATTAATAACTGACGCGAATTGTTGTAAAATAAGTAATGCAATAACTGAAGAGCATCGCTATATTCTAAATAAAAAACACAAAGCATTCCTGTTACTTTCTCATAACTTTTTGTTGGCAAACACATGTTCAGATAAAAAATATGTGTTTCGGTTTCTTTTGTTGTTTTCTTTCTTCTGTTGATTGAATAGTGTTTCTTTGAAAATAATAAGTAATTAGTTCCAACTGTACGGTATACAGAATATAGATGACAAACAACACTGTTTAACCCTAGGATGCATAAGGTGAGTCTGCGGGACTCGCGCTGTTAGTTGAAGTTACGTATTATCGTAACCGAAAAAAGCTAGAATATATTTTTTGCTTTAAGAATGCTTTATTACTTTGGCTTAAATATATTTTATTTCAAGGGCGATTTACAAAATTATATTGTTCTAAAAAAATATACAGGGTGCTGAATTACTTTGCGGGTAATAGGGATTTAACCCGTAAAATCAAACTTTTGCGATTTTCTGCTTCCCTAATTATTTTAGGAAAAATATCTTCGAATAAAAAGTTTTAGAACATAAAATTCTGCATCTAAATCATTAAACAACATTAATTTTGCATGCTTTGTAACGGCAGAAATTTGATATGAAAATGTCAAAATTACCTCAAAAACAGATAGCCATGGAACTTGAACAAAATGATGACGTTTTAGCTGTCAGATTAATTTCTAATCATTTTGTTGAAGTTCCATGGCTATCGCTATCTGTGTTTGAGGTAACTTTGACATTTTCATATCAAATTTCTGTCGTTTGAAAGCATGCAAAATTAATTTTGTTTAATGATTTAGATGTAGAATTTTATGTTCTAAAACTTTTATTTGAAGATATTTTACCTAAAATAATTAGGAAAGCAGGAAATCGCAAATGTTTGATTTTACGGGTTAAATCCCTATTACCCGCAAAGCAATTCAGCACCCTGTATATGTTTAACTAAAACGAATGTGACGTCTTCCAGTGTGCAAACTTTCTTTTCTAAGTTCTTTTTTCCTAAAAAAATAAGAACTATGAAGGATGAGAAACAATTTGCAAAGACAAAAAAAAAACCCGGCAAACTATGAGACAAAGTCAAAGTTGAATCTTCTACTTGTATCGATGAGATGGAAATAATGAAAGAACGCCATTTAGTGAAATTGAGACGTCTCTATCTTGTGAAAAATAACAATAAAACTTCAATAGATTTAAAAATAGATACTTTAACTATGAATCATCGCTGTTGTAAACTAATTATCAATTTTTGCAAACATTGGAAGTGTTAAAAAAGTGTTTATATTTACGAATAATGTTTGTTTAAAACCTTCTGTACCCGTACCAGATATTTTGACCAAAATTGCTAGTTTTATAAATATATAAATAATAAATAAATTTTATTTGCCCTTGTAGTGTCATGCCAGAGGCAGGAGGGTTTGTCATAAATACATTCATCAACAATAAAAACAGTACATTTAAAATTGAATTTAAAAAAATAAAATAGATGATTAACAATATAAAATATAGTGTAACAAAACTCGTTGGTAACTTTGGTAAATATTTTATTTATCTATTCTTTCACAACAGTGACAACCGTTTACATCCTTTGGACAATTATTGTTCCTCACTTTATTCACTGTTCGCTTTTTGTCTATTTTTTCCGTTGGTCAGTTTTGCTTGACCGTTGGTCAATTTTTGTTGACCGTTGGTCAATTTTTGTTGACCAACACTTCGTTACTACTTGACCACTGCTTGACCACTATGTGTCCACCATATGTCTGTGGCACGTATATTGTTCACTGGGTCCACTATATGTCTGTGGTGGTAGTATTTATTTGCCACCTGCAGATATCTTCCACACTGTCTGTCACTTTGCACCAGAAGATTATCTGCACTTAATCACTCGAAGATCTCGTCTGTCACTCTCAAATATCTTCCACACTGTTTGTCACTTGGTACTGGAAGATTATTTGCACTAGGTCACTCGAAGAACTTTTAACTCGCTGGTGGTCTATTTATTTCTTGTCGCACTTTTCACGTCTGCTCTCGTTGAGAATGTATACGTGACTCTGGTGTTTCATACTTGCTCTTGCCTATATGAACTTTCCTGGTCATTTTATATCCATGGTGGCGGGTTTTCTTATTGTTGTCAACCAGAATATTTCTTCGCGTTCAAGGCTGCGTGATCCATGTTAAGCCAACGAATCATGGCTGCAACCAGCCTGCTTAGATTCGTTACATTGCCTCCCTCTTAGACCTGTCCTGTCCCAGGACAGATTACAAGCACGAAAGAAGGGGTCATGTCGATAGTGGCATCTCTCGCCTCGGCTGCATGTTCCTCTTGGGTAGAAATAGCAGTCTACACTCTTCTGTTGGCTCATGTGCGTTTTCAGCCCGAAACTGCATACCAGGATGTTCACTTCAGTATCTTCAAAGATTACTTCCAGCATGTTTCGTACGACTCTCCAATCCAACTGATCGAGCCCACAGCCCAGCTTAGGGACCGCTAATTTCTTGACACCGTCATGAAGTAGGTTGGCCTTTAACTCCATTAGGGTGTTCCACAGATCCACGTATGTAGGTTTCTGGTAGACCAATCGTTTCGTCACCAAATAGTAGATAGGACGGCACTGTTCTAGCAGCCGTAGTACCCTACCGACCGCAGGGACTTGTCTCCATGGTTCCTCTTGGCAACCAAATCGTCGTCGGAACTCACCCGCAATCCCTCTGGACATGCGCAGGTCCGCAGAGACACAGTGAGCGAGTGAGTAGCTGTCGGGGACACCAAAAAGGTCCTGTCGTTCTTCCTTGGTTACACCAAAACGGGCCTTTCTGGTCCCAGAGAAGTCGGCCATGAAATTTTCAAACTTCTGTCGGTCGTCCTTGATCGTTGTTTGCCCGACGATTCTTCTGGCCTGGTGGTCTTGTTCAGTCGTCCTGGCATAGTCTCCTTCGTAAGGCGCCAGTCGATTGGAATGCACTACTCTTGGTTTCCCTTGTGGCAACTTCCGCACACGATAGACGACATCGTTTATTCGCTTCATTACTAGATATGGGCCTTTCCAATCTTGTTGCAGCTTTGGCGACAGGCCACGTCGTCTCCGTGGATCATACAACCAAACCAAATCTTCTGATTGAAATCCACCATCTTGCGCTCGCACGTCGTACCGACTCTTCATTCGATCACTGGCCAGTTGGCTGTTCTTGCGGACTCGTTGATGTATATCGTCCAGCTTCTGTTTCAGTTTTGCGGCGTAGCTGTCTCCTACGACTTCTTCTTCCACAGGTGGTCGTCCAAACTCTAAGTCGCAAGGCAGTCGCAGTTCACGTCCAAGCATCACGCTGGCCGGTGTTTGATCGGTAGTCTCGTGAACTGACGCGCGATAAGCCATCAGAAACAGATGCAAGTACCGGTCCCAGTCTCGTTGGTGATCGGAAACAACTTTAGCTAGGTACTTTCCCATCGTCCTATTCATGCGTTCCACCATTCCATCAGACTGTGGGTGCAGCGGCGTAGTTCGTGTTTTGCGAATTCCAAGCAACCGGCACACGTCACCAAAGAGGGCGGATTCAAAGTTTCGGCCCTGATCTGAATGCAGTTCCATTGGCACTCCAAACCGACTGAAGAATTCTTTGACAAGCACCTCTGCCACAGTCGTCGCTTCTTGGTTCGGGAGCGCATATGCTTCCACCCATTTAGTGAAGTAGTCCATCGCCACCAGGATGTATTTATTTCTATCGTCGCTCTCGGGGAATGGTCCGGCTACGTCTATTGCCACTCTCTCCATTGGACTCCCCACGTTGTATTGCCTCATGGGTGCCCTCCTCTTTCCCAAGGGTCCATTTCCGGCGGCACACAATCGACATTTGCGGCACCATTCTTTGACGTCCTCTTTGCAGTTGACCCAATAGAACCTCTCTCGGACTTTTTCCAGGGTCTTCTTCACGCCGAAATGGCCTCCCGAAGCCCCATCGTGAAGTTGTCGCAGCACATCCGGCACTCGGCTTCTCGGTATCACCAATTGAGACCTTACGCTCGTGCCGTCTTCATTTTCCAGTCTGCTCTCGTTGAGAATGTATACGTGACTCTGGTGTTTCATACTTGCTCTTGCCTATATGAACTTTCCTGGTCATTTTATATCCATGGTGGCGGGTTTTCTTATTGTTGTCAACCAGAATATTTCTTCGCGCTCAAGGCTGCGTGATCCATGTTAAGCCAACGAATCATGGCTGCAACCAGCCTGCTTAGATTCGTTACAATAGTATTAAAATATGATATTAACAATATAAAATATCTTATTAAAATGTAGTTGAGTAATTTAAAAACTCTTCAACCGAATAGAATGCATTATTAGTAAGAATTCTTTTTACCGTTCGGCAGAAATTGTTATAATTTTTTATAGCTCTAATATGTGGAGGTAGTTTATTAAATATTTTTATATTAATATATTTTAAAAAGCAAAAGGAAAACAGAACACAAAACAAAAATGAAACTGACTTGGTAGAATTGCGCTTTAATTAATTTTATGTAAAATGGAATGATATTCACAGTATCGAAGATCTTGAAAAAAATTTTGTTAGAAACAATAATTTAATAATTATACTAATATGTCGTTGTCTGAAAAGTCAGTCTATATTATAAACAACCAAAAATAATTAATGTTACTTTTAAACACGCAATGATAGTGTCCTTAGTTATATACCCTAACTCGAATTCACTGTATAGTAAGTGAAAATTTGTTAGAAACACACATTGTTGCATAACGTCACAATGCTTGTTTGTAACAAATATTCACCTACTACAGTGAATTCGTGTTGGGGTATATAATTTAAAGACACTATCATTGTGTATTTTGAATATTCACCACGATACATCCAAATTCCATTATTCTTATGCTCACTCATAAAGTTTGGTTTCAAAATGAAATGATCAGATCTCTGCGTTCGGCTATAATTAAATGTCAATGGTCTGAAACAAAATTATATATCAACAGAAATTTAAGCAAGCATAAGTAAAGATTACTTTTAAATTCTAATAACTTTTTCAAAACTGTCTGGAATTTTGTAAATAAAGAAATTACCAAAGTAACAGGAATATTTTAAAAGGAAAACAAGAGACCCATCTTACTATTGACTTGTTTCTATTATTCCAATTTTTGCAAACCCAAAATTGTAAACTTTTTAGAGACAAACGAACTGTTAACATGTTTCCAGTATGATTTCATGGCTCGTAGATTTACGATTGATTCATAGGTAGAAGTGGTAAAAACCTGGTCTTAGAGGGAAAAAAAAATTATTGATTTGCACAGAAATTAATGAGGTGGATCTCAGTGTTTGATAATGTGCCTCATGATATATTACCAAATAAGTTGCAATAGTATGAATTTCCCGGACAATTTTGAAAACTACTCAATTCATCTTTGAAATATGTAGGTAGATATATCAATATGTTGACATTAAGTAATATAATTTTACTACAAGACCAGTAAGATCTAGTATGCCACACGGATCGTTAATTGGACCTATCCTTATTATTTTCGTAAATGATATATAATTGTCAACATAAAAATAGCAAAAACTCACACAACCCTAATCATTCAGGATAGAAATATGTCTCAACTAAATACCAGTTCACAGAGAGCACAATTTAAGGCGTTGTAATGGTTCACTGCAAACAAATTTACGCAAAATTTAAATAAATACACAACTTAACCAGTGTGTTTTATGCTTTTTTATGAACAGAGTTTTATTTGTGTATCTACCACAAATTACCGTAATTGCCTCTTAAAATGAAAGAAAAAAATATCACTTATATAATCTATAATAAAATAAAAATTATTTGCGCAAAAATAATGCATTTTACAGTTCAAAATAGCACTCTCAATAAATGCTTTCAAATAAAAATGATCGTGTAACTATTTTGATATTCTTTTGAAAATATAAAGTAGATATCTCCCTATTTTCTAGTAACATTTCAATATTGATTTATACGGAAGTGTCAAATTTTCGACAACACCTTCTTGCTTTTGCCTTCTGAAACCATTTATCAAGAACAGTGTGCTGATTCATCATGTAATTTAGTGCGCAGTATGGAATACAAAGTGGGCTGTGTAGGACAATGTTTACTGCAGCTTTCAACGGAACAAAATAGTTATTTCATTCTTCAATATTACAGTTTTCTTAGAACTTTCATATCCTTGAGGATATTACATTTAAAATATAATAATATTTTTTGTTGCTATTTATTTAACTTTTTTCTAGATATTTTACTGAACAATAAACAAGCACAGACAAACTAAAATAAATATGAAGAATGGTGTAAAAACGCATTGGTAATTAATATTTTTATTTGAGACTTTCCATCACAAAAAACACAATTTCAAATAAAAACAATATTTTGTTTGTAAATCGATAGAAAGAATTAAATAGGATTTTTACGAAGTGCGGACTGCATAATATTTTCGTGAATTTATCACATCTGTAAAATTTTATCGTGGAGGATTACTACTCACTGTGGTATTGTACAGAAAATATTGAAAGCAAAAACGTTGATAAGGTACATGCCAGTGGACAGTGATCAATATAAAACTTTGTTATAATGAAAGTTTATGCTCTAATAGTATATTGTGTGACTAGTATGCTAAATACATCTTTATGCGTCAGGCGCGATGTTTTCAGTACGAGTAGTAGGAGAGCGCTCACGAGCCTTGGCGAGTGAGCATCGCGAACCGAATACGAGTGCTGAAAACATCGCGCCTGACGCATAAATATTTAGCATACGTGTTGCATACTATACTTTATATAACACATGCACGGTTTTAGACTTTAATTGAATAATTTTATGTCACTGACAGAAGTACATCTCATAATAAAAACATTGGGCTCGATACAATATTTAATCACTTCGTTACCATAGTAACCATATTTCATTTATAACACCGAAAAGAGGTACAAAATGTTCATTAGATAACGGGTTTTTCAAATGTTTTTCCATTATTCATCGAAAAGCGTTTCATAATGGATCATGACGTCACTTGTCAATAAACGGCCATTTAAAGCCCGCAAAACTGATACGAAAAAACACTAAAAGCGTGCATGTGTTATATAAAATATTTATTAGAATTTTTATTTCTATTAATTAAGTTTCGTAAACATATTTAAATTAATAAAAAAATCATGATTTTTAATCTATTTGTAACGTGACTTAAAACACCGTGTGACGTCAATTTTAAGTAAAAAATACATGTCTCCATAGCAACGCAGCTTAGATTGTTTAGATTATGTTTACACAGGTACAAAACGGTATTTTTCAACACTCTGTTTCTGGGTCCTTAAATGAATGAATTGTGAATTATAGACGCTCGACGGGTCCTTAAATAATATTTGTAGCTAATATAAACGAACTTTCATAAAATTATGACATCATATTTGAGTGGAGCAAAAACGATTTTTAGCGAGCGGGGCTAACAAAAATATTTCAAAAATTATTTTTGAGCTTATTTGAAATCAGAATGAAGTGATTTAGGTGTCATTTTGTTCATAATTTACTGCTCTATTAATATAACACAAAAAAAATTTAAGTCATCTACCCTATTTTAAAATTGATTTTAGACATATGAATTATTAATAGGTACCCCTATATTGCTTAAATACTTATTTTTAACCTATTTTTATTTTACATAAATTATGTGTTTCTCAAGATGATGAAAAGCCTCTTTTATGAAAAAAAATGTGGCGGATCAGTTTTGAGTGAAATTAATCATCACGATAAATTAATGTTAATTTCCTACAATTTTTAACTTCCCACTGGAAGTTATTGTAATGGGTCCGAAAATCGAAATCAAAAAGGAAAAAAAATTTTTATGTTTCAAGGTCACTACACTATTTTTACACTACTTTTAGAAAGATGTCTGTGTGTGTGTGTGTGTGTGTGTGTGTACGTACGTACGTACGTACGTATGTGTACATTTCTTTCAAAGACGAAATCTCGAGAACGAAAAATGATATCGACTACGTTAGGGTGCCAATCGACGCGTATTAACGTAAATATGATCTGAAAGAAATTTTTTCAAAATCGGTTCAGCCGTTCTTTTTTCTTAACCAAATAACCTCCAAAAAAGTAGATTTTACACAATATCTCGCGAATAAAAAATTATATCGACTTCGTAAGGGTGTCAATCGAGGCGTGTTAACGTCATTTTGATCCGACATAAATTTTACAAAAATCGGTTCAGCCGTTTTTTTTTTTAATTATTGATGTTTTAATGATTGAAATGATTACTTTTCTGTGTAATATCTAATTTAATTATTATTATTAAATATTTATCAAACTGGGAAGTTCGTCGTGTGGACCTCAAGGGTCGCACTTTAGTCCTAATAAACGACCCACCTCACGGCTTGTTTTTATTTGATCTACTGCAAAATCTTTATACAGTGCGAATGTTGGCTGTGGGATGCTCCAAATACAAACTTCCCCGATTATCTGCGACCAAGATCCTCGAACACGTCAACCTTATTTCCTGATCGCGCATCTTTTCTGAGAGTAAGTTGTCATTTTTTTCTGCCCTCGCCCCTTTCCTTAATGACATATCATCGACATTTTTTTAATTTTAATTTAATTTTTTTCATTTTATACGATGAAGGAAAAAAACATAATCGCATGTCGGTATAATGTCGAATTTCACGGAGAATCAGAAAAAGTAGGTGTTCTCATAAAAAATGTCGATGACTTTATTGCAGAAAGGGATGGGGGTAGAAAAAATGGATGTGCTCGGGGATCTTGGTCGCAGATAATCGGCGAAGTTTTTATTTGGAACATATTCCACAGCTAACCTTGCGCACATATAATTTCTGTCTTATTCAGAATAATATGCTTATGAAATCATTGTTTTTTGTGATCATTGAAATTAAAACACATTTTTAATATTTTCATGGAAAATCTCAGTGCTATTCTCCAAGAAAACGACTATTTAATTAATCATTAATACATCTATATTATATAAACAGTTCCGTTACTCACTCACTGACAGATAACGCCCAGCTCAAACCGCTGAAGATATAAACTTGAAATCTGTGACGTAAGCACCCACTAAGAAAGGATTTTTAAAAATTCATCCCCTAAGGGGGTTAAATAGGGGATGAAAATTTGTATGAAAGGTCGTCATTTTTTAAGTTAGAAGCTTGAAATTTTGCACACAAATTTCTTATATAACGTAGGTGAGCACTAAAAATTTTTTTTTTGAAAATTCATCCCCTAAGGGGGTTAAATAGGGGATGAAAGTTTGTATGGAAGTTCGTCATTTTTGAAGTTAGAAGCATGAAATTTTACACAGGAGTTCCTTATACAACGTAGGTGAACAATAAGAAAAGATTTTTGAAAATTCATCCGCTAAGGGGGTTAAATAGGGAATGAAAATTTGTATGGAAGTTTATCATTTTTGAAGCTAGAAGCATGAAATTTTGCACAGGAGTTCCTTATATAACGTAGGTGAACAATAAGAAAGGATTCTTGAAAATTCATCCCCTAAGGGGGTTAAATAGAGAATGAAAATTTGTATGGAAGCTTATCACTTTGAAGCTAGAAGCATGAAATTTTGCACAGGAGTTTCTTATATAACGTAAGTAAGCAATAATGTATTAATAAAATTCGAGCGAGTAGTGTATTAATAAAATTCAAACGAACAAGCGAAGCGAGTGAATTATGTAATTATAATATTCAAGCGAACGAGCGAAGCGGATGAGTAGTGTATTAATAAAATTCAAACGAACGAGCGAAGCGAGTGAGTAATGATATTATTAATATTCGAGCGAACGAGTGAAGTGAGTATTGTATTAATAAAATTGGAGCGAATAAACACCACCAGCCCGACTTCGCTTCGCAGGAGGAATTTTTCTCGCGGGGGGATAATAAATCATAAATCTAAATATACGTGAGCGAAGCCACAGGTAAAGACTAGTTTATTTATATTTGTTTTAATTTTATAAGATTACTTAAGTATTTTTTTTTGATTTTTATACCATTTAAAGCTTCAGTTTGAATGACGATAATGGTCTACAAAAACAGCAGAAATATATTATATAACACGTTCTTTTGTTTGATTGGCTATTTTACACCTGAACCATTTTATTTTCCGTTTGTACGCAGCCGGTTTAGATTTAAAATAAGTGCTGAGATTTTCGACCCGGCATGTTCTGTTTATCTCCACGATCAATCTTGGAATCTCTTGGCCCGGGGGAACACATACGAAAATGGTGTCGGAGAGACAGAATACTTATAGCTGAGTAACGCATTTTTTGTACTGTCGAGTTTTATAGTACAGTTTTAGTTTTGTTTAACAAATTCATAGACTTAATAAATAGGTTTATTTCCGCCGCGTATGTGATTGAAAGATAGGGGAGGTATTTGTAAAATAAAGGAAAAAATAATGTTATCCTGTTTAGAGGCATTATAATTCTATAATTCCTTTCTTTGAAGTGGGTTCAATTTTTCAAATTATTTTTATTTCAAACTTTTAAGTGCCCTTATATTTAATTTTATTGCGGGTCGGCCGATATACAGAATAATTCAACTATAGGTTAAGATCTTTCTTCATACAATCCTATAAATATAATGATAAAATCTTTACCTGAAACGGTCAAGTATTTCCTCATACTCATTGCGGTCATAAACTAATATCCCTTAATTACTTTACATTTTTCGCTCACTACTCATCCCCATTTTGGCATTATAATAATATATTATTATAGCCTATGTTGCTCGAATATGAGTAGGCAGTGAAATAATTTTTCAAATCGGGCAAATTATAGTTTCCAAGATAATCGAACTATTATGCATACACACATGCTGAATTGATGACCCCTATTTTTAACACGCTTATATTAGTTCCACCTGTATGTATGCTTGTTTGTTTGTATCTAAGTAACGGATTCTTTGAACGCGATTTTCACCCACTTCAAAACTTCAGATTGAACTGAAACTTTGCACACTTATCAAGAACCGATGACTATACAATAATTCAATAAGTTTGTACCATTATCCTGATCAGGATCTCCAGGACTAAAAAAAAGCAAAAAACTTCAGATTGCACGGAAACTTTGCACACTTATCAAGGACCGATTACAATACAATAATTCCATTATCCTGGCCAGAATCTCCAGGACTAAAAAAATAAAAATAAATTATAATTTAAAAAAACTAAAAAACACGCTTTAATGAACTAAGAAGTAAAAAATAATTAATTTTATTGTAAAAAAGCGTGGGGTAGTATGAAAATATGGTACAAAGCACCCCACGCTTTTTTACAATAAAATTAATTATTTTTTACTTTTTAGTTTATTAAAGCGTGTTTTTTAGTTTTTTTAAATTATAATTTATTTTTTAGAGACATTTTGTACACTTGTTGTGTTTTGTTTGCCTATCCTAGACAATGTATCTCTTGTGTAGTTATTTTCGTTTCGTCTAGCATTATAATACTGTATAAGGCAATATCCTTACTTCCTAAGTTCCTGTATACATACATATGTACCTATATTACACGGTCAACGAATCCGCATCATCCCGTCTGCTCATTCGCATTCCGCAAGTGTCGTCGCGACGCACCCACCGCCGTCGTTGTACCGTACAGAACGACGCGGCGCACCACTCTGCCGTTCCATTGCCGGCAGGCTGTCTCGGTTCGTCGCTCGCTCACTGAACACTGTAATGTAGATCTGTTGGTTCTCTACCTAAGGGCTCTTTCACAAGAAATAGTCTCTTACCAGTGCTGTACCTACTCTGTACTGCGGTAATCATTCTCTTATTCATCAATATTTTAACGTAAGTAGGACTAAAAATAAAGAACATTTTTCTCTAAAACGCAAAATCAATATGATTTACAGGATGCGTCAAAAGAACCCGACAAACTTTGATTTATCACGTTATTTTTTTTTTCTTGAATGAATTAATCATACCCACTATAAAATAGCTACTTTACATGCGAGTCTGCATGCATGGAATGGGTCAGTTAACAGACAGGTGTGTTTCAAAAAAAAAAAAAAATAAAAAAAAAATGTGTTTTAAAAACCACCAACAGCTAAGGTTATTTGGGCCTAGCACCAATTCATATTTTCAATTCAATATTTTTTTTTTAATAATAAATTGAAAATCCAATTGACACTTTTACCAGCTCTCGGGCTAAAACCCGGGAACTAGGAACTTGTAATAGAGGAACTATAGCAACGCCATGTAAACAACAGCATTGCTACACTCTCGGCTATTCTCAAACCCGAAAGTGTTTTCGAAACATACTAGTGTGGTAAGTATAAACATTTGCCATAGTGATTTATGTTTATTGCTACTCTGCGTGCGCACTGCGACAGCTCACGGCCTGCTATGAAAGTAAAGCGACGCAAATGAACTGTCAAATTTTTTTGAAAATACTGAAAATGAAGTAAAAAGCAGCTACTAAATAGTGGGTATGGCAAAAAATACCATATTTATCTCTTGTGTAATGATATTGTGACTCATGTGAATGTTAAAACTCGCTATCGCTCGTTTTTAGTACATACTGTCTCTACTAGTCAGTAATATGCCTCATTACGCATCTAGATATGCAATCTACTATTACGCAATTTTATTTTTTCAGCTTAATGACATTATCCGACAATTCAAAATATGTATAGCATCTGTCATAAACCGAACGTTGACCACATCTTCAGCGTTGATAACTTAAAGACAATTCTCAGCAAAGTCAGGCGACTTTCATATCGTGATTATTCAGCTTTTGAACGATCACCATTATAATTTTGTATACAGGTGGAAGTTGAGATGCCGGTGAAATATTGTAAGTAATATTTTGTTTTTAAATCACGGGGGGATAGAGCTTTTGATTTTAAAATTCTCCGACTTTGTCATACCAACTTGTATCCTATACAAATCGAACAAAACAGACAATAACAATTTAGATCGGAAGCTTAGCTTCATAGAGTATTAAAAAGTGACGTCTCACTGTAGGTGAATCACACTAAAATACGTATGATGTGGACATCTGTCGCGCACTTCACTAAAAAGTATCTATGTGTAGAAACCTTAAACCAGGAACTTATGTCACACCTGTGATTCACTTTGATGAAAATGTGGTTTTCAAATTAGTAGCCATATTTATAGACGCTACAATGGGAGTGCCTAATAATCCACCTCGTTAAGAGCCTAGTTGTCGAGTGTATAATCTACAATCGAGTCTCTACAATATAATAATCAGGCGGACTGAAAATTATTGTCAAAATTTAATTTTCAGTTTTGTTGGAAAAAAATAAAATTCAACTACAGCCGGAACGAACTATAAACTGTATGAATAGTGGAAGGTCGGATTAAATAAGGGTTGAGGAAATTATACGCTGAATATTAACATTAAATTCGAGAGGGGAAAACATACGAAGAGCGTAAATACGGTATATATATATACCGGGTGGTGAATTGCTCAGGTGTATATAGGGATTTAACATGTAAAATCATAAATATGCAGTTCCTGCTCTCCTGATCTTTTTAGAGCATAAATTCTTTAAACTAAAAATGATCACTGTTAAATTACCTACATGATAGGTCACTTAGTTATAACGAAAATAATTTTTATACAGCGTGGTTACAAAAAATGCATATGTTTGACCTTTTGATTATTATTAATTTGCCAGAAAAAATTATTCTTGATAAAAGTTTGTTTATGCTCTAAAACCTAAAAGGAGATAATTAAAATCGATATAACTCTTTTCGTGTACAGGGAGGATCTGAAAGTTTTATTTGGTCCAAGAGTAAAGAGACCTAGTTGCCACACCTTTAAACTGATCAAATCCAAATTTTAAACTTGAGGTTTTTAGGGGATTCCTTAAGTATATTTTTCTTATTTCCTTCCTACTCCCCTAAATAAGGGTAGTTTTTGATGAATAAAAATAGAAAATTGCAATATTTCCGAAAACGGCTCGAACAATTTCCATCATATTTCATAAATCGTTATGTCATTACTACAATATGCCTCCATTCATTTGTTTCGTAAAAATTTAGAATGTGAGAATATCGCAATTTTCTATTTTTGTACATCAATAAACTACCCCTATTTAGGGGAGTAGGGAAGAAATAATAAAAATCTACTTGAAGAATCCTTTAAAACTTTAAGTTTAAAATTTGGTTTCGATCCGTTTAAAGGTGTGATTACTAGGTCTTTCTATTCTTGGACCAAATCAAACTTTCAGGTCCTCCCTGTACACGAGAAGAGTTATATCGATTTTAATTATCTCCTTTTAGGTTTTAGAGCATAAACGAACTTTTATCAAGAATAATTTTTTCTGACAAATCAAAAGGTCAAAAATATGAATTTTTTGTAACCACGCTGTATAAAAATTATTTTCGTTATAACTAAGTGATCTATCATGTAGGTAATTTAACAGTGATGATTTTTAGTTAAATTAATTTTTGCTGTAAAAAAATCAGGAGAGCAGGAAGCTGCACATTTATGATTTTACATGTTAAATCCCTGTATACACCTGAGCAGTTCACCACCCGGTATATGATCATTCGTCGTTCAGCACTGTTTTCGTACAATATTGATAAACGCATGCGCGTGGCAGTGTTTGTTTGTAGTCATTTTTAGTTGCTCTGAATAGAAAAAGATTCTTTCACACAAGATACAGAATGACTTTTGTAAATGAAAACTTTAATCCAAATTAAATTTTAACCTGAGCGTAGATGCAGGGTACGAAGTAGACAACAGTTTTGGGTTTGGGCACCAGTTGATAGTCTATTGAGTGTTATCAAAATCGGTTCAAACATTTCCGAATACTGATACCGACACAAAACAGGTAGACAAACAAAAATACAAGAAACGCGTTCTCTTGTCTAGATATCACAAAATATTCGAAAAACCCGCAAAAAATGAAATTACAGACAGACGCCGTTACAATTTCATTTGTATGTATTGATAATTGATATATATTTTAAGATACTTCGACTGCAGTGTCCTTGTCTTCGATTGTTCTATCATTGTATATTATTGTAAATAGATATATATTATGTACAGGCTATTGCTGTTCCTTCTTACATCAATTGTTCTTCACTTCTTCTTGCATATTTATATAAAAAGTAATCATTATATAAATTATGATTTTTATTCAACAATTTATAGTTCACCTGTATATTTTGATTACGGTTATCTAAAATTATAGCAGTTTCAGCGCTGGGAGCTGCTAGTCTATTTCTTTACTTTGTTCCATCTTTGGATGCTATCGTAAGTATACAAAACCCGTTACAGAACAGAGAAATTGTGCAGCCAGTGAGGAGACGCCGGAGTATGCAAATGCAATGCAACGGCAGTCGACATCAGCTGCACGTGAGAAAGGCCGCACTTGTGCTTCTGAACATCACTGCGAATACATACACGCTTTCAAAGAGTAAATAAGTTTTATAAAGAGGCGTCGCTCGGCGCCTCTGATTTTTTTGGTGTAGAGTTAATGAATCGTGTGTAAAGTTCTCGAATTTTAAATGTCACATCTTGAGAACATTAAACCATGGGACGGACTTTATTAACCGAACGAATGGCAACGCCATTGTGTATATAATAAGTTCTATAGTTACTCTATAGTTCCCAGTTCTAATCCAATAACTGGTAAAGTATCAATCGCATTGGTGCTAGGCCCAAATAATCCTAGCTGTTGGTGGTCTTTAAAAAAACAATCCTGCTTTGTGAATAAAGTATTTATAAACACTAGTGTAACAACGGTAGTGCAAACCGTGTTATATATGATAGGAAATTACCAGAAAAAGAGAATTTGTATTTGGAAGTTTTTCAAACTGTGATGCAATCTTTTTTGCATAATATGCTAGTAATTCGACATCGGAGGTTCACAAAAAATAACAAAAATGATATAGTTGATTGTATTTCTATAGTGTCGTAATGAGGGAGGTATATACTCACGAGCGCTAGCTAGTTTTAACAGTCACATGAGTCATAATATCATTACGCACGTGAAATATATGGTATTTTTGCCATACTCACTATAAAATAACTACTTTTCACTTCATTTTCAGTATTTTCAGAAAATTTTGAGTACATTTGCGTCGCCAACTTCACTTTTATAGTATAGTTCGTGAGCTGTCTCAGTGCGCATGCACAGTAGCAATAAACATAAATCATTATGGAAACTGTTTACTTACCATACTAGTGTGTTTTGAAAACACACTTAACACACCTGCCGGTTAATTGACCCATTCCATGTGGGTATGGCAAACATTTTTTTTATTAATAATATAGCAAGTTTTTTCCCGCACAAAAGCTTAAAAATATCGCGTCATTTAGTTCCCTAACCGTAGATATCAGATCAAAACCGTGTAGGAGAGGTACAGGGAATAGACTGTTATTTATATTTCAGAAGTTCTGTATTTAAGTTTATTTGTTCACGTTAGCATCTATTATATTACTGTTTTCAAAACACACAATATGTAAAAATTGCAAGATACCAAAATATGTGTTGACGAAACGTTACATATGTCATATTTGTTAAAAGTAGACGGCAGTTTTTTAAATAAAGAAAAATTGACCGAGAATCTACGATAGGCCATTATACAACTTTTCTTTCTTGTTCTAGTGTCGCATCTTATAGAATGCACCTAGTTTTTGATACTTATGCACACATAATATATACCTATGCGCGCGGTTTGTGCACGTTTGTGCAGCAGTTTTTAAAAATATGTTGGCCTTTGAGATGCATAAGCAGTTGAATATAAAGAATTATATGGTAGAAACGACATCAAAAGTGTGAAATACTCGTTGGAAACACACTTGAGAAATAGAATAGGTATATACTCTTAGTTTGATCAAAAATTATTATTACTAATTAAAGAATTTGCATTTATAATTAAACCTGTAAATTGTAATCACAATTAGTGAAAGCAAAAAATTGTTATTCAATTAGAATATCTAGGTAATGGAAGAATTGGCTAGAACGTTGAATTATTTGCTGTCTGTATTATAATCACTATCAGGTCCGATGTTATACAGCATGTTTCACCAACGACTGTTTATATAGTTCTGCGATATTTAAGTTTTGACAACTCATGGCTTACTGAACAACGTGCTAAAATTGTCAAGGCATACCATCAGTTTTAAAAGGCCTTAAAGATAAAAATCTACTCAATTCAAATGTAACAAAAAAAAAACGAAAACGAAAAAGAGAACACAAAAATGCATTGGTCCAAACTCACAGTAATATTATATATTATTACAGTGTTTAAGTTTTCATTTTCAACGAATCATCGGCCTTTTAAGTAACTAGTAGAATTGAGGCACGCGCTATGCGCGCGCAGAAAACAATTGTATTGAGTGATATTATCATATTAAATTTTTTATCAATTCCAAATTTTTTTATATTTTTTTAAAAATATTATTTTCCAACAAATCTAAATACTTCTGTCCAGTGAGAGTCCAATCTATAAAGTACGGACCAATAATATTATTATTATAAATCCCACACCAAACATTGAGACTTTGAGGATATTGCATGTGCGTAGCAGCAAATAAATGTGGATTCTCTGTGGACCAAAACCGGTAATTTTGACTATTTGGTTCACCATTCAAACTAAAAGTCTTTTCATCACTGATGCAAAAAATGTTATTTAGGAAGTCTGGATCATTATTGCATTTTTCGAACATTTCTTCGCAAAAAGATATTTAGTCCAGTCACGAGAGCTTAAAAAGGTAGGTCCACCTTGCGTTTTGTGCAGCAAATGATTTTATTTTTTTGTGTCCTCAAGCATGTTTAGGAGATTTCAAATCCAAGTTTGCGACCTCTAAAACAGGGTGGGGGAGTTTTGGTGGGCTAAAAAACCATGATTTTTTTGCTCTTTTTTCGGTTTTTTGCTTATAACATAAAAACGGCTGGTCCTATCGAAAACATGGTCCTGTTCAAAATTAAAGGGCACAAAATTTACTTTAAAATCCACTAGCTAAATATATGTTTGTTCCGATTTTTACCGACTCTGCAGAACTTAGAAAAACAATAAAAAAAATAAACTCTTTTTTTGTTTGAAGGCGCTAATCTCAGGAACTACTAGTCTGTAGAAGAAGCAAAGTAGTAATCATTGAGACCCTATACGAGTTTTTTAAAAATTCAATCCTAAAGGGTGAAAACGGGAGTGTAGGATTTATTGTAATAACAAGAAATCCTACACTCACGTTTTACCCCCTTTGAGATTGAATTAAAAAAAAAATCGAATAGCCTATAACCTTCCTTAGTAAACGGGCTATCTAACAAAAAAAATGTTTTCAAACCGGACTGGTAGTTCCTGAGATTAGCGCGTTCTAACAAAAATAAATAAACTCGTTTTTTGTTTGAACGCGCTAATCTCAAGAACTACAAGTCCCATTTAAAATAATTTTTTTTGTTAGATAGCCCGTTTATTGAGGAAGATTATAGGATATACGAGTTTTTTTTAAATTTAACCCCAAAGGGGGTAAAACGGGGGTGTAAGATTTTTTGCAATAACAAATAATCTTACACCCCCGTTTTACCCCCTTTGGGATTGAATTTAAAAACACTCGAATAGCCTATAACCTTCCTTAATAAACGGGTTATCTAACAAAAAAATTTTTTTTAATCGTACTTGTAGTTCCTGAAATCAGCGCGTTCAAACAAAAATTGAGTTTATTTTTTTTTGTTTGAACGCGCTAATCTCAGGAACTACCAAGCCGATTTGAATTTTTTTTTTTCTTAGATAGCCCGTTTATTAAGGAAGGTTATAGGCTATTCGAGTTTTTTAATAGTTAAAATCTTGAAAAAATGCTTTTTTTTCATTTTGGTAAATGTTGGCGATTTTCTAAGTTCTGGAGAGCCGGTAAAAATGGGAACATAAACATATTTGACTAGTGCATTTTGAAGTAAATTTTGTGCCCTTTAATTTTTAATAGGGCCATTTTTTCGTTAGGATTAGCCGTTTCCATGTTATAAGCAAGAAACCGAAAAAAGTGCAAAAAAATCGTGGTTTTTAGCCCACCAAAATTTCCCCGCCCTATTTTAGAGGTCGCAAACTTGGATTTGACATCTCCTAAACATGCTTGAGGACACAAAAAAATAAAATCATTTGCTGCACAAAACGTAAGGTGGACTTCTTCTCGTGACTGGACTAATTCTTCGAAATGCATCGTCCCCGCGTAATTCCTGATGATGGGAATATTTTTACGATTTGAATTTATTTGCTTTTAAAATTTTATAAGCACGATAAGCGCTAATTCCGGCGTCATTTGCCAATTGCCTTACACTTATGTTTGGATTTCTTTTAACATGAACCATGATTCCAGCATGGATTTCAAGTTCTGCCTGGCTCGGACGATTTCTTGTAATATTTTTTTACCTGGTGTTAACGCAACCAGTATTCTTGAAATAATTATCAATTGCTCTTTTTACAACTTGCACTATAGGTATCTGTTTGTTGTACTTAACACTATACATATCAACAACTTGCTGGTAACTGTTTCCAGATAGGGCCCAAATAATCATTTCAACTTTTTCAAGTGTTTAATAAGACATTATTTGAAAATTAGAAGTAATTTAATTAAAAATATAAATTTATTTTTGACAGTTTATAATATTTTACAGAAACAATTTATTTTTTCAATATAAACAACTTTTAGACCGTTGCCATGATTTTATATTATAAATGATTTTACCCGTGTTACATATCGACCAATCACATCGCTGGAATCTGATGTTACATGAGTTTTTTGTAGTAGGAAATATTGCCTCGACGATTTTTTTTCCATTCTTTAATTATTTTATTCTGGCTTGAAGAAGCCACTGGCTTCTATTCGACAGTTCCTCCGATAGCACATTTGCGGACCCTTCGCGGCATACTGCACCGGTTGGAATAATCGGCGAGAAATCGGTGATTATAGGGTATTCAAAGTTAAGTTGGCATTATTGCTAACTTTGTTAATATTGGAGCTTACGACTTCAGTTATCATTTTTTGAAAGGGAAAAGAATTATGGACATAAAATTTCAAATGCACTAGTATCCTAAAGTTGAATATAACGTTGTTTCTTTACTATCAAAGAAACGCGTAAAATGCTATACGGACGACAGCTGCTTCTCCTATCTATATTTCGAGATCTTGGCGGCAGTTTTTATGTTCTTTTTTAAAACATTGTACCGTAACATTAATTCAGTATCGAGTCACTACAGTTGGTTTTAAAGCCCAGCTAAGCTCGACTACACTCGCTGTTTTGTATCAGTTGTCAGTCAGATATCGTACGAGCCCCACCCTTGGGGAATATCACGTTCGTATAGGATGATGATTGCAAATGACATACGTATCTCAGTATGCCTACATATTACATCATTATCTCTATTGTGAGTTGTCTCTCTATGTATATCCGACTAACTGACTTACCTACTTCCGCACTCCTCTGACAATTTCCCAAATGCAAATTTGAACACAGCCATATATTACAAAACAAAAAGTTTTGGATCGATATTCTTTTGTCACTATTGCATTTTATTAGGCGCGATCTAAAGCGAAGCTAGAAGCGCCTATATACACTCGCTTTGTCTGAACGTCTGTTAATCTGTTAATCTGTGACGGATTTTTTGTATCAGTCGTACAGCCCAAACGGGTTAACCGATTTTAAAAAACTTTTTTTTGTTCGATTCCTCTCGGGGTCTATTTGATCCTAACGTCGCCCGATTTTTGAATTTTGGCCCCAGAGGGGAGAAAATTAGAAAAAAACAGTGTTTTTTGCTTATAGTTCGCTCAATTTAAGTCAGATCGATTCGAAACCTATCTTAAACGAAAGAGCAGGAAATTCTAGATAGATTTTATGTATAATATTGTGTCAAAACAGTTTTTTTATACAGATTTATAGGCTAATTTAACTAAAAAAATGCGACTTTATCTAATAAATCGCGAACTTGTTTCGGTTGTCCTTGTCTGTGGCACAGTGTGATATGGAAATTGGAAAATAGCGTAAGCTCTGACTTATAATAAAAACGGATACGATATTCTCATATAGTTATTCAATTTTTTTACTGGTGATGTTTGATTTTTGTGTTTAAAAACCATGGCCTACTGAGTTAAAATGACTTTTAACTAATTATTGATGTCGGTCGGATGGCGGGACCTAGACTTTTTTGTAAAAATTATTCGATTCTTTCGAAAATTGATATTTGAGAGTTTTATAGGACACAAAAAAATAAAATGACATCAGATTTCAAACTGGCAGCCATATGTACTTTTTTGTAAAAATTATCCGATCCTTTTGAAAATCGGTATTTGAGAGTTTCATAGGACACAAAAAAATAAAATGATGTCAGATTTCAAAATGGCGGCTGTATGTACTTTTTTGTAAAAATTATCCGATCCTTTTGAAAATTGATATTTGAGAGTTTCATAGGACACAAAAAAATAAAATGACGTCAGATTTCAAAATGGCGACCATATGCAACTTTTTTGTAAAAATTATCCTATCTTTTTGAAAATTGATATTTGAGAGTTTCATAGGACACAAAAAAATAAAATGACATATTTTAAAATGGCGGCCATATGTAGGTATCTACTTTTTTGCTAAAATTATCCGATCCTTTTGAAAATTGATATTTGAGAGTTTTGCAGGACACAAAAAAATAAAATGACATCAGATTTCAAAATGGCGACCATATGTACTTTTTTGTAAAAGTTATCCGATCCTTTTGAAACTCAGTATTTGAGAGTTTCATAGGACACAAAAAAATAAAATGACGTCAGATTTAAAAATGGCGGCCATATGCACTTTTTTGTAAAAATTATCCGATCTTTTTGAAAATCGATATTTGAGAGTTTCATAGGACACAAAAAATAAAATGGCGTCATATTTCAAAATGGCGATCAAATAATAACTTTTTAATCAAATTATAACGAGAAATCTATATACGGTTTTTAATATAAACATAAGAAATATGAATAGACACCTATACCGTAACTAAATTCACTATATTAGTGAAATTAACATAAGAATATCAGACGAATTATCGCCATGATATTTACATAGAAGGCTATATAGGAAAAATGTAAATGCACCGCCGGGAATCGAACCCAGAACTCCCAATTTCGCGTCGGGTAAGTTTCCAGTTACTACACAGTGCCCAGCAGCGTACATTTAATTCTTCCTATATATGCAACGATGACCACAGATCCATTAACTGCGAGAGCTATTATTTTATAACAACATTACGAATGAATGCTGGCTTTCTCATGGCCCGGACGCGCCTTATAAATCAAATTATAACGAGAAATCTATATACGGTTTTTAATATAAACATAAGAAATATGAATAGACACCTATACCGTAACTAAATTCACTATATTAGTGAAATTAACATAAGAATATCAGACGAATTATCGCCATGATATTTACATAGAAGGCTATATAGGAAAAATGTAAATGCACCGCCGGGAATCGAACCCAGAACTCCCAATTTCGCGTCGGGTAAGTTTCCAGTTACTACACAGTGCCCAGCAGCGTACATTTAATTCTTCCTATATATGCAACGATGACCACAGATCCATTAACTGCGAGAGCTATTATTTTATAACAACATTACGAATGAATGCTGGCTTTCTCATGGCCCGGACGCGCCTTATAAATCAAATTATAACGAGAAATCTATATACGGTTTTTAATATAAACATAAGAAATATGAATAGATACCTATACCGTAACTAAATTCACTATATTAGTGAAATTAACATAAGAATATCAGACGAATTATCGCCATGATATTTACATAGAAGGCTATATAGGAAAAATGTAAATGCACCGCCGGGAATCGAACCCAGAACTCCCAATTTCGCGTCGGGTAAGTTTCCAGTTACTACACAGTGCCCAGCAGCGTACATTTAATTCTTCCTATATATGCAACGATGACCACAGATCCATTAACTGCGAGAGCTATTATTTTATAACAACATTACGAATGAATGCTGGCTTTCTCATGGCCCGGACGCGCCTTATAAATCAAATTATAACGAGAAATCTATATACGGTTTTTAATATAAACATAAGAAATATGAATAGACACCTATACCGTAACTAAATTCACTATATTAGTGAAATTAACATAAGAATATCAGACGAATTATCGCCATGATATTTACATAGAAGGCTATATAGGAAAAATGTAAATGCACCGCCGGGAATCGAACCCAGAACTCCCAATTTCGCGTCGGGTAAGTTTCCAGTTACTACACAGTGCCCAGCAGCGTACATTTAATTCTTCCTATATATGCAACGATGACCACAGATCCATTAACTGCGAGAGCTATTATTTTATAACAACATTACGAATGAATGCTGGCTTTCTCATGGCCCGGACGCGCCTTATAAATCAAATTATAACGAGAAATCTATATACGGTTTTTAATATAAACATAAGAAATATGAATAGACACCTATACCGTAACTAAATTCACTATATTAATGAAATTAACATAAGAATATCAAAATATTATCAAAATATTATCAAAAATAATAGCTCTCGCAGTTAATGGATCTGTGGTCATCGTTGCATATATAGGAAGAATTAAATGTACGCTGCTGGGCACTGTGTAGTAACTGGAAACTTACCCGACGCGAAATTGGGAGTTCTGGGTTCGATTCCCGGCGGTGCATTTACATTTTTCCTATATAGCCTTCTATGTAAATATCATGGCGATAATTCGTCTGATATTCTTATGTTAATTTCACTAATATAGTGAATTTAGTTACGGTATAGGTGTCTATTCATATTTCTTATGTTTATATTAAAAACCGTATATAGATTTCTCGTTATAATTTGATTTATAAGGCGCGTCCGGGCCATGAGAAAGCCAGCATTCATTCGTAATGTTGTTATAAAATAATAGCTCTCGCAGTTAATGGATCTGTGGTCATCGTTGCATATATAGGAAGAATTAAATGTACGCTGCTGGGCACTGTGTAGTAACTGGAAACTTACCCGACGCGAAATTGGGAGTTCTGGGTTCGATTCCCGGCGGTGCATTTACATTTTTCCTATATAGCCTTCTATGTAAATATCATGGCGATAATTCGTCTGATATTCTTATGTTAATTTCACTAATATAGTGAATTTAGTTACGGTATAGGTGTCTATTCATATTTCTTATGTTTATATTAAAAACCGTATATAGATTTCTCGTTATAATTTGATTTATAAGGCGCGTCCGGGCCATGAGAAAGCCAGCATTCATTCGTAATGTTGTTATAAAATAATAGCTCTCGCAGTTAATGGATCTGTGGTCATCGTTGCATATATAGGAAGAATTAAATGTACGCTGCTGGGCACTGTGTAGTAACTGGAAACTTACCCGACGCGAAATTGGGAGTTCTGGGTTCGATTCCCGGCGGTGCATTTACATTTTTCCTATATAGCCTTCTATGTAAATATCATGGCGATAATTCGTCTGATATTCTTATGTTAATTTCACTAATGTAGTGAATTTAGTTACGGTATAGGTGTCTATTCATATTTCTTATGTTTATAATAACTTTTTAATTGTATTGTTTATATTTTTGATAAATTCGGTTTTTTATACAAAACGTAAGAAGCATAGCTTTCTGTCGGGTGTCTTACGACACATTATGACTTTTTTTATTTAGCAGGTTCCGAGTTACGCTTAATAGTCAACCGTTGCTATGGAAAATTGTTTAAAAAATTCACTGTACTATTTTTTCTATGTAACCCAATACATTATATTTACATTAAGTTTTATGGCTCATTGCCTACTACAAAATTGTAAATCTTCTCAGTGTTATTTTTTCTATGTTCGGTAAACCGTTTACACACAGTACCTACATGAATATCGCGCCTTGTAATTCTTGAATTACTTGTATGCTCCAAATTTTTAGTGTATTTGCCTATACATATGGCATATACACTATTGGCGTCGGTCGGATGGCGGGAGCTAGAGGCGGGACCAAAAAGTCTCGATGTTTCACATCATTATAAATTAGTACCAATTTTGGAAATGTTCACTTTCGAAAAAGTTAGTTGATTTTAAGTTTCAACGAAATTTGGTAGACACAATGATTGGCTTCCATATCACCGCACGAAGCCTATTTAAAATGGGCGCAATCGAACCGTTTAAGGGGTCGAAAATTGTTTTTAGGTTCAAAAAACCCATTGTTTGAAAATCAAAATATAACCATATTTTAGTAAAGACTTAAATACGTCTCGAAAATTTTATTCAACAACTAGTTTGCGGACAATGAATTGCTTAATGAAGGGTGTTCCTATATAATTAAGTGCACAGATCTTGAATTCATAAAATGGAAGCCGAATATTGAAATTAGGAAAACTTTTATTAGTTTAAAGGATGTTTTAAGGGGTTAATTTTTTTAGTTTGCACAAAAACAAACAAGTTCACAGAATAAAGCCAAAACGCATGTAGGTATGACCAATTAATACGCTATTTTGTCGATCAGAGCTAAAATGGTGTCCATTTCGAACATTTTTGTATGAAAAAAGATCCGCAAAGGAAAGGGAAATAGTATATTGCATTACAAGGGTCGAAACAAATCACACGCGTTGCAAACGCAATGTTTCGTTCCAAGTAATTGCATATTATTTTTCACAACTCTATTGACAATTCAATTTGAGGTACCTGCAATTTGGACGCGCAAAAAAGCCGGGAAAATATTAGATCTGTCAGATCCATGTGACATTTATGTGGGGTTATGTCTATTTTGACGTTTTCGAATATTATATGTGGATTGAAGTTGGCGCGACTCAATCGCTCTATCTCTCTTAACAACGTTAAAAAACAGAGAAAACTGATAACTGAAAATCGAATTTTCAATACCGGCGTTGTAAAAAATGCGGTTTGCTCTGTTTGATCCAATTTATCTTTATAGATTTAGATATTGGTATTTGAAAATAGTGTTGGAATCTCACTCGTCTCGACGGAAAATAACCGTTTTCGTCTCGAACATCGAGACGAGAAATTTTACAACTTCGGTCCTGTTAATTTTTCGAGGCTGTCTTTCTTGTCTCGATAGCGTATGCCATCTTGTAGTAGTAAAAATAATGTATCGTTAAAGCATCGCAAGCTTGCGTTTCCTGTAGGCAAAGACTAATTAATACAACGATTCACATAGCTATTGCGGATCCATTGTTACGTTTCGTCAACTGTTAGGGTTATCAGGGTCTGGTACCAGTTATCATTTTCAATTTATTAGTATTTTTAATAACAAATTGAAATTCCAAATTATTGCTCTTTACACTACTTATACTTCTCGTTTTATAAAGAAATAAAGAATAACTACTTACTTTTTTTAATCATAAACCTGATTCTACATAATAATTCAATTTTCTATATTCTCGACGCTCATTTAGAAAAACCTCGGCTGTTGAGTGTCTACAATGTACAATCTATCTATCAAAACCTCGATAGTTTAATCTCGAACTCGTCTCGTCAAAGTGAGGCGGTAACCTTATGAAAATTTACGTCATTCAGACTGTTGCATATTATACAGCACGTCAAGCAAGCACGCTAAAAGTTATGCTACAATGCGTTTGCAGTTAGTGTTACTTTCGTATATATTATTATGTACCACGTCGTATAAATACAGTGTGAATGACACATTTTCGAAACATAAATATCGCAGAAGACAAGATGCAAAATAAAAAATTCGACTGATGACCAGTCCTATACTTCCCACCTAGTAAATATTTGCAAGAAATAAACACTCTTCTTTTTTATTCTTTGACTAGGCCCAAATAACCTTAGCTGTTGGTGGTCTTTAAAACACAATTTAATTTTTATTCTTTGAAAAAAGCATGGCCCTCTTTTTTGTTTGGTGATCTACTGATGGCTAACTTAATATAGCAAAAATCATGGTTATCTTGATTTACGTACAATTTTTATTTTTTTTAGTAAAATATTTTTTTTCTCGAAAACTATACATTTTAGAGAAAAAAAATATTTACATTTTTTTCATATTATAACGTCTAGAATTCATTTATATTTTTTTTTACCTATGTTAATACGTGACATTGAGGACGTTTTTTTGAATATCTCAGGATCCACTGAACCGATTTGACTCAAAATCTAATCAGATCTAAGTTAAAGGCTGATAAACACAATAGAACAATCGGCATGCCCGTATGTTGTTCCGTTCTTAAGATATCGAAGGCGAAAAATTGACCACATACACACACACATACACACACACACACACATACAGACATCAGTCAGAAAATGATTTTAAACGATTGCTAGGGTCTCAAAACGTGAAGATTTGTTAAAATCTCGAAATATTGTTTTCGGACTGAATCCATTACTTCCCTACCATAGTAGAGGTGGGAAGTAAAAATCTAGCTTTGAGTAATATTAGAGCATTTATAAATCATAATTTAAATATATAGATAACAAGGCATCATATTAAAAAAAATTGAGTGTGATAATTTATCATTTTTTCAGCGTTTAGTTCCGGACCCGTTGTGGCCTTTGTTTAAGAGGGCAATACACGTTGTTGCAATTGTCCATTTTAAGTTTTTATTTATTAGACCCACTGCTGTACAACACCTGATATTAACAGAAGCGCACGTACCCTCTGACGCAGTTTAGTTAAATTATTCAGTTGCTCGTAATATTCACATTATGGCCCATAATACACGACTTGTTCATTAATAGTACAGTATATTCTCTTTATAACACCGTCGATGGCTATAGGCCATGCGGATTTAAGCTGTGGATTTCTTAGCTTTGAAGCTCTAAAGACTGAAAGTTATTGAGCCTTACTAAATAATTGAAAGGGATAGTGATTAACTTCAATGCATACTTTAAGTTTATAGAAGAAACCGTACGAGTTTTAATATTAAATATACATGGTGTTAATAAAAAAACTTTCTACGCTTTGACTAGATGGAAGTAGAGATCTTAAAACAAGAAAAAATTTCTTATAAACCCAAACTCAATGGTTCTCGAAATATGGTTTAATTAAAAAAAATCTGTAAATCGGTTGACCCTGCAGGTCATCCCTGGAACTTCCTGCTATTTTCAAGCGCTTTGAGTTCGAAGCACTTGATAACATACCCAAAAATCTGAAAATTGCAGTTAACAACACTATTTTAATTTTTGAAAAGCTATAACTTTTGAACGCGTTGTTCAATTTTGATCTTTAAAACGGTATTCGAAGCAGTTTTTTAAGCTCTAAAAATATTGTAAGAGATACAAAATCGATTGGTTGAGAAATCTCGAAGTTATTTTGAAAAACCACTTTTTTCGAAATCTGTTGACTACGTCATCTCTCGAACGGATTAACCGATTTTGAACCGCTTAGCGGCATTCGACGCAGTTTTCTGAGGAGAACAGCTGGTTAGATTATGAAATCAAACGGTACAATATTCTAGAAGTTATTTTGAAAAAACATCGTTTTAACAACTTTTTTTTTCGGTTTTTTTGGAATTTCTCAAAATCTATTGGGCCGAATCGGTTCAAATTTTCAGGAAATCTAAGTTCAGTGGAAACCCTTTCGAATGCCGCAGATCGCGATTCGATGGGTCAAGCCGTTCAAACGTTAGAGAGGTTTACATACACACACACACACAGAGAGAGAGAGAGAGAGAGAGAGAGAGAGAGAGATACTGACATCATCGTAAAAATAGTCAGAATAACTTCCTAGGATCACAAAACGTCGAGATTTGATGAAAACTTGATTTTTGAAAATTTTTAATTTTCTTAGCGGGAAGTTAAAAATTTATATGTTAAGTGCGCTAAATGGTTATTTAGCGCACTAAAGATAAGCTTAATATTAATAGCACACGCGTGTTTTTATGTGTTCCGTGATTATAGTTTAAAATAAAAATTAAATTTAAAAAAAATAGATAAATAAAAATAACAAAAAAATGTGTGTTCAAAGCCCACTGAAAAAATTAAAATAACATAAAATGTGGTAAATTATACCAACACTTATACAAATTATGTAATGCTTGTATAATATAGTTCTATAAAGCTTTTATCTGTCTATAAAAGATGTTCGAGCTTGAACTAAAAGTAGGAACTTGTTTACTAGTAATTAATTTCACAGTCAATATTTGACACGACAGAACAATCTTTTGTTTTACGATATTTTGTTTTTGACAGATTCATTCAAATTTGAAGGTTTAAAAAAATCTCCAATTGAATAATATTTCGAAAACTATTGAGTATTGGATCTGGGTTTATTAAATCTTTTTCTTGTTTTGATCTCTGCTATCACCTATCAAAGCGTAGAAAGTTTTTTATTAACACTCTGTATAGTACATATATCTTAACTCTCCTTTTGTACCTTTTCTAAAAATAAAATTGTGGAAAAAAATTCTCACGTCGACCTGAATTCATTGAATGCATTTAGCGATTTACTGATTCAAATCACACCTATTATATTTCCTGGAGTTTAAGGGCGTAGTCAGGATTTTGAGCAGTGGGGTTGGCATAGTGAGATCACGGGGGAGGGGAGCATGTCTGGACCTCTGTGGTAACCCATTGACTGTAATATTATACTTACAAGTATAAAGTATAACACATAAATGAAAATGATTTAAGCATGGGAAGTCAAATGATCAAATTCAGGTATATTTTTAAAAAATATGAAATGTTGCATACATGACACATAATATAATCGCTGAGCATACTTCTGTTTGTCATTCATTTACCAGAGATTCAGCCATTTGGGTATTGTTTGTAACTGTCCAGTGATTAAAGTGTCCAGTGGCGAATGGCCATTTTAGAAGATCGACGCCATCTTACATTATTATTGAAAATGTACTGCATAGACATGTGAGGTGTCTTTACATGTTTTTTAGGGCTCTGAACACGTTCCCGATAATATAAACACTGAAAAGTGGTTACTAATCATTATTTAATAGGAGAGATACGAATCAAAGTCTTTTATTTATATTCAATACAGATTTACATTGCTTTATAAAGCTAGTCTATTTGCTGAGAATTTTTCTGTAAGTCATTCATTTACCAGAAATTCACCCATTTGGATATTGTTTGTAATTGCGTAGTGATTGGAAAAAAAATTGGGCGATGGTCTCTGCGAGTGGCCATTTTGGAAAATGGGCACCATCTTTTATGCTTATTGAAAATGCACTGCATAAGCATGTAAGGTGTTATTTTACATATGTTTTTAAGGGTGCTGAACACGTTAAAGACATTAAAAAAAGTAATTCATTCTAATTACCTATTTATTACAGTTCGACTGATTTTTTTGTGTTGTATTTTTTATGTATGTTATGTACCTACTATGTATGTCACCTCATAATATCTCCTGCGTTTAATAAAAGAAGATACTATAAAAATCTTAGTACCTACCTAATTAAATCGGCACTGACCTCAAAATTTTACTATTTTCCTCTTTTTAGTTGGTTTCATTGAAGGCGGTTCTTTTTTTAAAAAAATTTTTTTATTATAATTTATATTTTGTTAATTCCGTTCTTTCTGATAAACTTCATTGCAGTGTCGACATGGAAAAAAAATAAATTTTTTTTCATACATTACTCGTATACTACTCGTGTATATTACGGTGACGTCTACTGTTTTACTTTAGAAAATAATATGGATTTAAAAATATGTTATTATATTATATGAAAAGCAATTACCTACCTTCTTTACTTTTTAATGGAAATGACTTGTCACTTGAAAAGCACTTCAAAAGAATATTTAATATAAGTGTGCAACACAAACAAGAAGCATGAAAATAGCAGACTGTGTGAGAATTTCAATTATTAAGTGTCATCAGTTATATACTAAGCTTAGATTTAGGAAACAGAAAACAGGAGCTTATTAAATGATCGAAAAAGGCATGGAAAAAATGCACAATTACAAGCATAATAATTTAAATAGCAACTTTTTTTTAAATTCAAATACGACTGGAAACAAAGAATGGATCTGTAAAATTAGAATATCACGAGTAATAATATGTAGGTACATTGCAGTTAATGATAATATTGTGGATCATAGAGGAAAGATACCTTTTATAAGATTCCTAATCTGAAACACAACTAGGTATATGGACGAAACGAAACGTTTCCATTTATTAAAAAATACAGGAAATGGCTCTTAGTTGAATCATTTTCGCTAAAATTAATGGTTTTGATTAATTTGCTTATGTATAAAGCAGCTAGGGGCCAGTTGTAACAGTGGTAAGTAATAGCAAGGATTTTTCAGAAATAATTTGACCTAGTGTCTCAAACTAGGCTATCCAAAATTTTTCCCATTTTGTGAGTGTTTATATTCCTCATAAATCTTTGTTAAATCTAATATGAACTATACAGGATAGTAAATGCTGTATTTGCATTAGATATTTTATGTTTAGATGTAATGAATATTTTCTAAAAGTATCTAATAATAGTAATCTCCCCTCTATCTTAATATTGGATTAAAAATTAAAAGGTCAATTTCATTGTAACATAATATCTACAAGTAAAATCGTTACCTATTTTTTAAGTTTCAATACTTTTAATGAAAATGGGATTTTATAATATTTGTTGTTAAAAATATTTTAAAAATAGGTCCTTATTATACGTTTGTATAATTTTGTAGTTTGAATTAGGTTTGTATTTATTGTAGTATTTGTACTTGAAGTTGTATCTGACATCAAGAGAAATTAGGATAAAAAAAATCTGCTTCAAGCTCAATTAATTGACAGCATTTAAGCACTGAATTTAACAGTTTTAAAGTCTTATGAAGAAATAAATGGCGGTTTTTAACTCTTAAATTAGTGATGAAAGTTAAAAAAACGAGAAGAACTTTAAACTCGTAGCGAAACAACCAACAATATTTACTTTTTTATAAAATGCAAAAATATTTAGTTGTAACTTAAAAGTGGGTACACACAAAAATAGTTATACACAGAATCAGAAGGTAGTTTTAGAATTGATGGGTTATTAAAGTTACATAATAAATTCAAACAAAATAATATGCTAAATTTTTGTGAATAATGGAACTTTTTCAAATAAATTATTGTATCGACACAATATTATATCATTGACAGCATTAGTAGTTACCTCCGAATATATTATAAAGAAGAGCATTAATTGAGAATTCATGTAAATGGTGTAGATCCAAACACATGTTGCTATGTAATATATAAGTATATGTTACGAGCATAATCCGCAGGGTATACAGAGTCGGCATTGCCCGGGCAATGTCAGTATTGCACATCGCTGCTCGGCAAAGTCCGCAAAAATGGTTGATTAGCGGACGTGGTCCGTTTTAATTAGAGTAAGTATAGATAGAGTGTGACCAATTAACCGGAGGCCGCTATTTTTGATGCAAAAAAACTTTTTAACAATAAAAACCTCCTTTAAAAAGCCGCTAAAAAGAAGAAAATAATAAAACTTTGAGATCTGCGGCAATTATAAAATATGAAGTCGGTTAAAAAGTGCAAATTTAATTAATATCTTCTTTTTAACCGACTTCATATTTTAATAAATTAGCGCAGACCTCAAAGTTTTATTATTTTCCTCTTTTCTACATACTTTCTAACCGACTTCTTACGCTGTGTGATGTGTCAAAAAATGACATTTACCTTAAAGGAATCACACGCCTCTACTCACTTTTATTAAAATCAGCCGAACTACTGAACCGATTTAAGTAAAATTTATATGGAGAAATAAGAATCATCAAAATCTGACTACTCTGTAAAAAGTTATGCGTGGTCATACATAAAAAAAGGAAAAAAATATACGCATCGACTTAACCTCCTTCCTTTTTTTGAAGTCGCTTAAAAAATCTGATCATAAAAGTATAATTACCAAAAAGCACTTACTTGTGGCTTTAATCTGTGAACTGTTTGTTTTAGGACAGAACAAAAAATTTACCTCTTAAAATAATTATTTTTTTTTATGAATTCTAATACTTCCCTCCATTTTATCAATCCACTATTCGAAAACTAGTGTTTCTTAAAATTTGTACCTATATATCCAGCTCTGTCCGTTTGATTTTTATGAAATTTTAAAGGCACATTTAAATTTTTACTGAAGAGTTAAATTTAAATTTGCTAACCATTCCGATATTTTTTTTAGGTATTTTTCGGCTCACAAACAATTTTCAACCCATAAATACAATCCTTAAAGTGATCCGATTGCGCCTATTTAAAATAGGGTTCGTGCAGTGATGGATTCCAAAGTGTATACCAAATTTAGTTAAAATCAATTAACAGGTTGAGCGCCACAGTGAACACCAGTGACTATTTTGAAAAGTATCACCAACCACCAGGCCACGACTCGGTTCGGTAATATTAAAGTTGTAGTATTAAACTTGTAGATTCGTGACCGCTAATACATGTATTTTGGCTATTGTTACAGTCTCAGTGATATTAATTATTGTTACACGAGTTTCCTCTAATTTTTTTTGTTTTGTTGTCTCAATATTATGAAAAACGTCTTTACAGATAGACGTTCAGAAAATTAAAACTACTTTTGACCCAGGAGGCAAAAATTTGCTTCTCGCTGCTCAACCTGTTAAATCGTTGTAAATTTTTGTTAATTTAACAGATAAAATCTCTTTTCTAGTGTTTCCATCAATTTTATAAGTAGGGCCCTACCTGTCCGATTTCGATAAAATTTTTATTAAATGGTTAAGATTCAATGTTTTTGAGCCTAAAGTACAACCCTTAAAATGATCCAAATTGGTTCGAAATGGAGACCATGATTCCAATACACAATTCACAGATGGCAGGCAATAACTGACGAGTCATATTCAAATTGCTCAGGAGGATATAAAACGTCGAGATTTTTTGAAAGTATTATCAGAAAAACTAGGTATGACAATGAACACACATATTTCTCTATCAGAAAAGCATTGCCGAATTTTAAATTGATCCTCCTCAAAAAATAATTGATGGTTTTAAACTATTTTTTAAGTGTGTATAATACATGTATTTAAACTAGTTTTTTTGTAAAATTTCCACTTCGCAACAACATTTTTTCTACGCATTTTGATAAAAATTTTCCTTGAAAAGCGACCTTTTTCTATGTAGAACTGTCATTTGCTTTTCTGTGAGTACAATCTAATATTCTACATAACAAACAGTTTAACAACGACATTATAAACTGTTCCTGAATAATATATAAAAACTGGAATTATATTGATCACAATCTAAGGTCATTGTTAAATCAGATTTTCTGAGAATGCGTTCTGCAACTCAGTATAAGTCCTGGGCGTCTATGGATTGTAAAACAGTAAAACTCGCTCGCTTCGCTCGTTCGCTCAAAATAATTAATTATACTGTACTCACTTGCCTCGCTCGTTTGCTCTCCAACTTGAAATCAATTCGATTTGCAGTCGAGCGAAGCCGGGCCTATAGATCTAAACCTTCCTTAAGAAATAAGCATTCAAATCCGTTCAGTAGTTCTCGAGATTTGCCGGTAGAGACAGAACCTGTCGAGACTTCCTTTTATATACGGGGTGTATCACACCACCTGTACAGGCCTTTTTTCTCGAAAACTATTAATCGGAACTTTTCCGGAAAAAAATTATTATTACTAAACCGGTAGTGAGGAATCGAATGGTGCAACTTCCAGTTCCCGGAAAAGTCGGGAAAACTAAAATCTAAAACTAAAACATTTGTCACTTATGTTTTACCACTAACAAAAACCCAAATTTTCATCTTCATTTCCGAAAACGAAATTCAACAAACTGCCTAGAGGTGCTCAAATTGCTTTCCATTTTGTTGAAGACACTTCTGAGCTCTTCGTCGTACACTGTCGACGACCCTGAGTATTTCTGCAGAGCTAAGAGAGAGGCTGGCTTCCTCAATCCGTCGTTTCATGTCGTCCCTCGTCGTCGGCTCCAGCTGGTACACCATTTCTTTTACTCGTCCCCATAAAAAATCAAGAGGAGGGAACTGGAAGTGGCACCATTCGATTCCTCACTAGCGGTTTAGTAATGATAATTTTTTTCCGGAAAAGCTCCAATTATTTTCGAGAAAAAGACCTGTACGGGTAGTCTGATACACACTGTAGACTACTATGTACAGATTCTCAGATTTATAGATATTTTTCTCTCGAAAAATTACACTTATTTAGAAATACCGTGATGCACTCCACTGGCTTGTAGGTATACATAATATACAGAACAAACGCAGCGTATAACATAAAGTAAAATGCTTAAAGCTGATAATTCATTACGTTCAACTTAGCGGAAATATATCAACGCTTTTATCTTCTGGCTTTACACAATATAAAGACGATATTTAGCCACTCACCATTTACCGCCTCCTTTACGAAAAAGTTGAAAGTCTAGAAAACTGCTCGGTTGATTTCACAGTGCAAATTTATTTTCATTTCTTGCAATTTCATATTGCATGGACAGTAAATAAATTTTATGCTTTTTGTTTTCTCCAACTCCAGTAACGCGAAGTAATTATTTGAAGACACTTCAAAATTGACTTATTTATTAAAATAAAGTAGATACATAGGTATCCTTTTATAAATTAATCTTTTCACATTAACTTGACGTTACCTTATTGAATTTTTGAACGAATTTGAAATAAATCTTCCCTGGTTTTATAGTGCCTATAATTTTTTTAGATCGATGTATTTTCTTTGTCGATTATTCTTTTTAGTGTTCGAAAATTCGAACGAAATGTTAGTATCAAAATTTTAGCACAGATTCGTAAGTCGTTTTTAACTAGGTCATTTAGGGTTTCGTCACTAATTGTTTGATTTTATTATTTTTAGGTCCGACCTCGGCATAATTGAAGCGCTTAATAAATATTGATAGATAGATAGTTTATTTAGTCATATTGGAGATACAAGTATCTATATGACGGGTCAGATTACAAATAAAATTACATGTTAAAATCTTTGATATTGTATAGACACGCTTCAGTCAGAGTTTTTAGTGTATTTGCCATATGGCACATACACTATTGGCGTCGGTCGGATGGCGGGACCTAGGGGTCGGACCAAAATTTCTCGACGTTTCATAGCCTCCTGAACAATTTGGCAGCATTTTTGGAAATGTCTATTTATATATGTATACTAGCGGACCCGTCCCGGCTTCGCTCGGGTGGTATAATAATGATTTAATAGCGGTCACCCATTACTCCGCTCACGTATATTTAGTATAGCTGACCCGGCAAACGTTGTTTAGCCATATACGTTATTTCCAGGATAATTACATTACTCACTCGCTTCGCTCGTTCGTTTGAATTTTATTGATATACTACTCACTCGCTTCGCTCGTTCGCTTGAATATAATAAATACACTACTCACTCGCTTCGCTCGTTCGCTTGAATATAATAAATACACTACTCACTCGCTTCGCTCGTTCGCTTGAATATTATAAATACACTACTCACTCGCTTCGCTCGTTCACTTGAATATTATAATTACATTACTCACTCGCTTCGTTCGTTCGCTTGAATATTATAATTACATTACTCACTCGCTTCGCTCGTTCGTTTGAATTTTATTAATACACTACTCACTCGCTTCGCTCGTTCGCTTGAATATTTTCGCCTACTCACTCGCTTCGCTCGTTCGCCATATATGTATTTTTTAAAGCTTAATATAAAAATCGCGATTAAAAATCAGGGGTTGATCGTATAAGGGTGAAAATTTAGAGTTGTATGTATTTTTCAATGCTGAATCATGAAAAAATTAAAACAAAAAATTTTGTCCAAAAAATAAAAAAAAAAAATTTGGGGTGGACCACCCTTAACATTTAGGGGGATGAAAAATAGATGTTGTCCGTGTCTCCACCCTACCCGATAAGCACACAAAATTTCATCAAAATCGGTCCAGCCGTTTCGGAGGAGTTCAGTAACAAAAATAGGGGTTGATCGTAGTGGGGTGAAAATTTAGGCTTGTATGTATTTGTGTATTTGTGCCATATACGTTATTTCCAGGATAATTACATTACTCACTCGCTTCGCTCGTTCGTTTGAATTTTATTGATATACTACTCACTCGCTTCGCTCGTTCGCTTGAATATAATAAATACACTACTCACTCGCTTCGCTCGTTCGCTTGAATATAATAAATACACTACTCACTCGCTTCGCTCGTTCGCTTGAATATTATAAATACACTACTCACTCGCTTCGCTCGTTCGCTTGAATATTATAATTACAATACTCACTCGCTTCGTTCGTTCGCTTGAATATTATAATTACATTACTCACTCGCTTTGCTCGTTCGTTTGAATCAAAAAATCTTAATATTACGGATGTTGTTGAAACCACAATCAAGGAACTGTTGGCTCCGTTTACGGCTAAGATTGACTCGCTTTTGGAAAAAATTAATAATCTGGTCGAGAAAGTTCAAGTTCTTGAGAGCAGTAACAAGGATCTAAGTAAGCAAGTACAAGAATTAAAATCGGAATTGGAAATTGTGAAACAATCGTCTTTATCTCGGAATATTGTCATTAGCGGAGTTCCGGAAAGCGATGATGAGATTGAAGAGGATCTGACTAAGAAAGTGTTAGATATTTGTGAAACTGTTGACATAAAGATCACTGCTAATAATATTATTGATATATATCGTCCCAAAGCCCAACGTGCTGGTAAGCCTCGTAATATAATAGTAAAATTTAATTCTGATAAATTAAGCTCTAATATTCAGTCTAAGTGTAAACGTATGAAATTAAATACCAGAGACGTTTGGAAGGATACTGCAATTAGTAATAAAATCTTTATCAACTATCATCTAACACCTTATTTTTCTAAATTATTCTTTGAGGCACGAAAGTTAAAAGTATCAGAAAATTATAAATATGTATGGTACAAAAATAATAGTATTAAACTTAAAAAAGAAGACGGTTCGGATATGTTTACTGTTAGAAATATGAATGAACTTGAAGAAATTTGTAATAAATAATATAAAATCATTAAATGCGCTTTATGTATGCAGGGTTCTTTTAGTTAAAATTATCGTTTTTATTTGAATATTAAAATTATAAAAATTACTAAATGCGCCTCTTATATCTGTTTGATCTTGCATCAGTTATGTTTATGTGTATGTATAGATATTTTTAGATTTATTTTCGTTTGTTTATTGTAAACTATTTAATTATATTATACGTGAAAATGGCGAATAATTATTGCAATGTGACTGACAATAATATATTTAATATAGCTCATATCAACGTTCGTTCACTGGGGTCCAGTTTCTTTGAATTTAAATCTTATATACTTGAAAATAATTTTGACATAGTTGCTGTAACAGAAACATGGCTTACAAATGCGCACGATTCCAACTTTTTTGCAATTGACGGCTATAATTTCATTCGTACTGATAGGGGTCATGCAAGAGGTGGAGGAATAGCCGTATATATTCGTTGTTTGATAAAATATAATTACTTAAATTTTGCTAATGATTATGATTTCAACGGAATTGAGCAGATATGGTTAGACTTTGTAATAGGTAAAATTAAGTACGCGTTTGCTGTAATTTATAGACCTCCCAATGTTCCTTATACTAATTTTATAGTAATCGAGCGTATTTTAGCAAATATTTTTCCTGTCTACAACTGTGTCATTTGTACAGGCGACTTTAATGTAAATTATATTGATACAATTTCCCCTGAATTCTCTTTTCTCAATAATGTGTTCTCAGCATTTGGAATGCAGCAAATGATCAAATCTGCGACACGCGTAACACCTAGATCTGTTTCTTTGATTGATCTTTTCTATATTTCTGATCCATCACTAGTCATTAAATCTGATGTTGTTGATATGCATTTTATGACTGATCATAAGTTGCTTTATTGTATTTTAAATATACCCAAACCACGTGCACAGTATAGGTTTCTCAGCTACAGAGACTACAATAGCATAGATCCTGATGAATTTGAAAGAGACATACAAAATATTGATTGGAATGAAATAGTTCATAAAGCACATATTGATGATAAAATGATATGTTTTAATTCTTTAATTCTTTCGCTCTTTGATAAGCATGCTGGGATTAAAACAATCAGAACTAAAAATAATTATTGTCCCTGGATAACGCCGGTCATTAGAATCATGATGAAGCTAAGGGATAAAGCCTTGCAATCGTACAAAAAAAAACGGGATAACGGCAAATGGCTATACTATAAACAACTAAGGAACTATACCACAGCTGCAATTAGAAGAGAAAAACAAGCATTTATTAACTATTGCAATAGGAATTCAAAAAATAGTACTGATCTTTGGAACAACGTTAAAAAATTAGGTGTTACAATTAGTAAAAAGGATCAGTTGCCCAACAATCTATGCAATCCTGATAAAATTAATGAGTCCTTAAATGTTTTACCAACTGTTGTATCGGATAGCATCATACAGGAATATGAAAATGATAGATCTACTTATCCAAATAATACGTTTGAGTTTCATACTATTTCTGTTCAAGACATTTACAATATTGTTTCCACACTTAAGTCACATGCCATTGGTAATGATGGGATTAGCGTTACAATGATAAAAATGTGTCTTACGTACATTGCTCCATATATTACTCATATTGTAAATCATTCAATTTTAAGCACAGAATTTCCTACTGTTTGGAAACTTGCATTAGTTAAACCTTTACCTAAAGTCTCTAATCCTTTGACTTTTAATGACCTTCGGCCTATTAGTATTCTACCGGTGTTCTCGAAAATAATGGAGAAGGTTTGTTGCAATCAAATTGTAGATTTCCTCAATGAGTATAGTATCTTACCAAAAACCCAATCGGGATTTCGTCGAAATTTTAGTACTGCAACTAGTTTGCTGAATCTATGTGACGAGCTCTTAACTGCTTTTGACAATCATCAAGTGTCACTACTAACCCAAATAGATTTCTCAAAAGCCTTTGATACTATACATCATCAGTTATTATTGGCAAAACTAAAGAGAATTGGCTTTTCTCCTAATGCTGTTAAATGGTGTTCTAATTATCTGGTTGATAGAGGCAGGCAGGTTATACTAGTGGACCGTGTAATGTCTAAACAATTAATGAATTCTCCTTGTGGTGTCCCTCAAGGCTCGGTCCTGGGACCGGTCTTTTTTCTTATTTTCGTTGCCGATATAACCTCTGCACTGAAACACACCTCTGTTCATTCTTATGCAGATGATACCCAATTAATTATGAGTTTTCATCCTGATGATACAGCATTACATACAGCATATTTGAACGAAGATCTTCAGAGACTATCGGTATGGGTTGAACGAAATGGGCTCAAGGTAAATCCAAATAAGTCTGTTGTACTATTAGTAGGTAATAAAATCTCCCGTAATAAATATTTTTTAAATAGTCAAAATATTATGTTTAGCAATGACATACTTGCTATTTCTCAATCAGTTAAAAGCCTTGGCGTTTGTATAGATTCGGATTTAAACTTTTCTGAACATATAAATAAAGTATTACAAAAAGCATATATGCGTTTAAAATATCTTTATCAATTTCGTTCACATCTTAGTCTATCAATCAAACTCACGTTATCTAAAACCTTAGTTCTTTCTATTGCACAATATTGCGATACTGTGTTTGTGCCACAATTAAAAACTACAGATTTAAATAGGTTAAGAATCCTTCAAAATTCTTGTGTTCGATTCTCATGTGGACTTAGAAAATTTGATCACATAACACAGTATAGAAAGGTTTGCAATATGATTAGCATACATCATTGTATGGTCATCAACTTTCTATGTCTCTTACACAAGGTCATCATCACAGGTCAACCTGAGTATTTGTTCGAAAAAATAACTTGGCGTGATGATCATTTGTACTCCACCAAACTCCGTGCTAAAGGCATGTTAGAAATCCCGAGACATAGAACAACTAAGTACAAAGGGAGTTTTTCGTATTTGGCTGCCAATCTCTATAATAAAGTACCACCGGAATATAAAGTCCTTAAAATAAATTCATTTCGAAAAAAAATTGAGGGGTGGGTTATCTCAAATATAATATAATTATTGAGCTTATTCAATTTACTTAGGTAGGTATATAATTTGATATGAACTGACACAGTGCAATAATAACTTTGCTGACACATACTTGCAATATTAAAATTTATAACCCATATGTATGTATATGTTGATGTTTTGTTTTGTTATTGTTGTTTTTTTTCTCTATTTTGTATTTACTTTGTAAATGAAATGAAAAACTTGTTAGGTACAACTATGCTGTTATATGTATAACTGAGAATTTACAATTTTTGTTAGGTTAAGTTGTAAAACAGCTTTATAAGCTGAACTTTGCCTTTTAGTGTTTAACTAATAAAAAAATATTATTATTATTATTATTATTATTAATACACTACTCACTCGCTTCGCTCGTTCGCTTGAATATTTTCGCCTACTCACTCGCTTCGCTCGTTCGCTTGAATATAATAAATACACTACTCACTCGCTTCGCTCGTTCGCTTGAATATAATAAATACACTACTCACTCGCTTCGCTCGTTCGCTTGAATATTATAAATACACTACTCACTCGCTTCGCTCGTTCGCTTGAATATTATAATTACATTACTCACTCGCTTCGTTCGTTCGCTTGAATATTATAATTACACTACTCACTCGCTTCGCTCGTTCGCTTGAATATTTTCGCCTACTCACTCGCTTCGCTCGTTCGCCATATATGTATTTTTTAAAGCTTAATATAAAAATCGCGATTAAAAATCAGGGGTTGATCGTATAAGGGTGAAAATTTAGAGTTGTATGAATTTTTCAATGCTGAATCATGAAAAAATTAAAACAAAAAATTTTGTCCAAAAAATAAAAAAAAAAAATTTGGGGTGGACCACCCTTAACATTTAGGGGGATGAAAAATAGATGTTGTCCGTGTCTCCACCCTACCCGATAAGCACACAAAATTCAATAACGTACACCGTGACACGAGAATTTTATATATATGATATATAGGTGCGGGCAATAACTTTCGAAAGAGTCAATTGATTTTGACGAAATTTGGTAGGCACGTTGAAATCCATCACCGCACGAAGCCTGTTTAAAATGGGCCCAATCGGACCATTTTAAGGGTGGTTTTTAGGGGTTGAAAAATGTTTTTGGGCCCGAAAATGCCGAAAAAATTCTCAGAATCGTTTCAAAATTGAAATTTAACCTTTTAGTAACGATTAAAATGTGCTGCCAAAATTTTAATAAAATCGGCCCGACAGGACCGGACTTACAAATTTTATGAAAACACTAGTTTGCGGATAGTGCTTTACTTACTGAAGGGTGTATTTAATTTGGTACCGAGGTTGCATTGATAAAAATATTGAAATTAAGAAAAAAAAATTATTTTAAGGGATGTATTAAGGGGTTAAATTTTTTATTTTGTCCAAAAACAAACTTAAGTTTACATAATAAAACCACAAGGCCTGCATTAGCAAATACACTATATTGTCGGCAGGGTTTGGCACTGCGACCCGAGTTTTTTTAATTTTATTTTTAAAAACATTGTCAGGTAGATCTTTAATTGTTTGGGGTAAACTGTTGTAAAATTTTTGCGAAAGGTAATAAAAATCTTTTTGAGTGCTAGATAGATTGCAGTTAGGCAATCGTAATGCTTCCTTATTTCGCGTGTTATGTGAGTGATTATTATTTTTAAGAAAATATAATATATTTGCCTTAGAAAAAATCAGTAGATGATATACATAGAGAGACGGTATAGTCATTATTTTATAATATTGAAATACACTCGCTTTGCCTATGAGTTTGTATGCCATGCTATTTATATATCACTTATGCAGCCATAACGGCTGAACGATTGTTTATATTCGATTTTTATTTTACATGGGGTATCTATGATAAATATCATACGGAAAAATGCTTCAATGAAGTTGATACTCGACATTTATGGTATTGTACTAACAATATCGAATTTCTTTGAAAATCGATTTTTCTCAGTTCGCAAGAAAAATATAATGGTGGCAGATTTCAAAAATGCAACCAAATAACGGCTAACGGGGGATGAATAAATTAATATCATAGAGAAAAAGCCTTTGATAAAGTTGACACTCAGTATTTACGCTTCTAAAATACATAAAATTTAAATATTTAATGAAAATAATTTTAAATTATTTTGCGAAAATAAATTTATTCTTAAATATTGAGACATTCTGAGCAAACAAAAATTATTATGAATAATAAAAAAAACTAATGGTTTTGTAGTTAAAAATTTAAAAAGAACAACTGCCGCGCTTTGCAATTTTTGCACAATGATGTGTAGAGTGCGTAGTGACATATATTTTCAACGATGTGTGACATTATGTTAAACAAGCGCCAGCGAGTTTAACAGTCATACGAGTCAAAATAGCATTGCGCCCTGGATACACACTGTATTTTTTTGTCCTACACCCTATGAAATAGCGGCGGTTGTCTTCGTTTCCAGTGTTTTCAACATTTTTGACATTTCACTTGTGTAACAATCTTAACTTGAATAGTAGGTACTGTACACATTACCTATGTATAAGTAGATTAGCTCTAAGACGTCACACGCATACAGCGTCCGTGGTCGTGTAGCGGGTAGCGGTGTCTGTCATCTGTTTGTAATACGAAATATTAAAATTATTGATTTTTACTTTTATTTATTATTAAAAATACTAAACTGAAAAAAAATTACTTTAGCGCCCGCTATAAGCGGGTGGTAAAGTTACTTAACCGATTTGAAATGCGTCATTTTACAACTGGTATACATCCATGAAAAACAGCTATTTTAGAGGGCGTCGGCAAAAGTACTACATTTATCAATGAATAATGAAATAATGGATTTATGAAACGTAAATTTACGTTATTATATTTAAATATCGAATAAATGTTCCTGAGTGTACAGTATTTGTTTAATAAAGCTACCTTGTTTTAGAATCTGTTTCATTCCCGTTTATATAATATCTCATTTACGTTGTTTCATCTCTTTTATAACATGTGTAGGCAACCTAGTGTAATATAGCATTAATAGACACTGTAAGAACATAATAGAGATCCAGGTGATGTACGCAATGTCCCTAATAATGAAGACATGATCGCCAGGGTATTTCTCACAAATGATTAAACTCTGTCGGAGCAAACGAACCATGGAACTAATATACGAAATGGAACTGAAAAGGGACAACAAGATTCTGTGTGGATTATAGGATTCTAGTCATATACTACTGTTCTTATTTATTTTATTTTTTTCAACACACAAAAGTCACTTTATTACTAAGAATTATATTTAAATTTAAAAAATTTAATAAGAAAACTGTATAATATGTCTTTATGAAAGATCTGTATAACCTAAAAAACAAAACACGTCAGAATTTTTAAATTAAGAGTATGGGAGAGTTCGGGTGGACACGAAGATTGAAGATCACACCAGAATGTCAGTCAAAAACTTTAGTAAGTTACCTACACTGATTTCACCTCATACATAATATAACATCAAAAAATGTCGTTAGCGTACAAGTACAAAAAATATTATATAACTTTCTATCATAGAGTGCGGGACCAGCTTCGACCAAACAAATTAATTGTTCGGAGTCGATGTCGTCGATTTTGATGCCAATTTCAACGTGCTGCTCGCTTGAATACATTCGGTCAACTAAATTATCGGGACCATGCACGGCCGCACGTACGAAAGCATAATGGTTGATTTAGTGAGGTGGCTTAGTGAAATTACCGATACCTGGCGGATAAAAGCACCAAATTTGGTATGATGATATCTTAGGGTATATAAATGTTAGCCTAGTGGCCCTCTGGAATTTCTGAAAAACAACTTTTGGTGGCCGAAAAACCACGAAATTTTACCACCTTTTTTACTTTTTTCGAAATATCTTAGAAACGGTCGACTTAAGCAATTCTTCCATTATGTAATATTTTAAAGAAGATTACATTTCCTACAATTTTCATTTTCACAACTTTTCTGTGGTACTAATGGTAAGCGTGCTACAGCTTCATGAAAATCACGCGTTTTTTGTGACCTTGGTAACCAAAGGTTAAAATGAAATGTCCTTTTCAATAACTTTATTTAGTGTGTTCTTCATTGAACTTTAAATTGAAAATACACATGTTCATAAAGCAAGGAACGACCTAAACCGTTCTTTTTGTCCTGTATCGATATATTTAAAATTGAGAAGTTAACGGCAGTCAAAGTTGATAATCTTGAAATACAGTTCTAAGCTATTTCACTAATTGGAAATTTGTGTCTCGTCACAGATTTTAAAGTCGGCCAATTGTGTGTTGGTTCATGCGCGCTTTTTCATATTACACCTTTGCAGTCATTACTATCCAATATCTCAGACGCTAATGACCTCTGTTGTCGAGCGTCTATAATCCACAATTCATTCACTATCCAATATTTCAATCGACCGACTGATTTATCATTCATGCGCGCCTATCCTAAGGTTTATTTCGAACGGATAAACTAGTTTTTAACGTTTGACATTTTAATTTTATGTGTATATATTTATATTTAACGGAAAATTGAATTGAAATAACTGTAGAAACTTTTATGACTGAGGTGCTTTAAGAAAGTAATTTCAAACTTTTACTTTGAAGTCACAAATCCACTCTAAAAGTTTGTTCATACCTTTTGTTACACACTGTATACCTACACACATACATATAGACTGATAAAGCTCGGCGCTGCAAAACCCAAACAACTACTACAAAGTTTGTCCGCGTATTAACTCGCCAGATTATCGATTTCTAAAGTGGGGGAGTTGGCAATATATTTTTATCTTTATACGAACACATTTTTTTTCTTATATGGCATGCACTGTTGTTTTAAAAACTAATACTTTTGTTTTAGTTCTATAGATTTATGTGTATCTTTGAAAAAGTTTTTAATTTCATATTTCCATTATTTTTGTATTGTTAACTTCCCATTGGAAGTTATTGTAATTTTTATGTTTCAAGATCACTACACTATTTTTACACTATTTTTAGAAAGATGTCTGTGTGTGTGTACGTATGTACGTACGTACGTACGTATGTGTCCATTTCTTTCTAAGACGAAATCTCGAGAATAAAATATAATATCGACTACGTTAGGGTGCCAATCAACGCGTATTAACGTAAATATGATCTGAAAGAAATTTTTTCAAAATCGGTTTAGCCGTTCTTTTTTCTTAACCAAATAGACTCCAAAAAGTAGATTGACATAAATTTTATAAAAATCGGTTCAGCGGTTTTTTTTTAAATTATTGTTAAAAATAAATAATAATTATGTTTTAATGATTAAAATGATTACTTTTCTGTGTAATATCTAATTTAATTATTATTATTAAATATTTATCAAACTGGGAAGTTCGTCGTGTGGACCTCAAGGGTCGCACTTTAGTCCTAATAAACGACCCACCTCACGGCTTGTTTTGTGTGCAATTAGTAAGGTAATTGTTCCCTTAGATTGTAAAAAATGCTCTCGGAAAATTTCAAGCTGTGGTCTCAAAAGGCATTTTACTATTGTTTTATTGGCTACAATCAAGCATTAAGCTTCATAAAATGTGGCTTGTTGCTTAAAAACTTAAAAAAAATATTTGGGTTCTAAAAATTGTATCAAAAAACGTGGTATTGTCAATATTTCTTTACAGTACGACATGCCATTTCAAATTACAAGAAGCCAAAATGACATTTTAAAGTTTTTTCTTTATAATTAGCGTATCTTAAAAATACTGAGAAATTTCGCTTGTTCAACAATTTTTTTGAAATTTATTTTTTTCTACACATACATTTGTGTAAAACTTATGCTTTTTTGGTCATTTTTTCCTGATTTTAAATCATTTATTTAGATTAAATAGTATATTAAAATTCTGTCTTACAGTGATATGGGAAGAATTATAGGTACCGAGAATTATACATACTTCCAGTTTATTTTTGAAAGCATTACCAACAAAGATTGAATAAGGTTTTTCATAGAAATTAATTTTTTTCATGAGAGTTGTATGCACACACCCATTCAAATGCTATGCGGGTGAATATTGAACAGCTGGTGAACATCAACAGTCACTTTAAGGATAAATGTTAAACAGTACCTAAAGTGTGCATTTTTCGCACAAGTGCAAGGATCTATATTTTTTATTTAAAAAAAAACTCAGGTATATGTGTGTTAAGACGAATAAACATATACCAGGTATATTTTTAGAATGATTTCGCAGATTATTCAAGGAAACCGTGCATTTGGTATTCAGAGGGAATTTTTAGAGTAAATTTCAGTTACTATTTGACCGCCATTTTGAAATCTACCGCTATTAATTTTTTTGCATCCTGTAAAACTAAAAATACCGATTTTCAAATGGATCATAATTATAATCTTTAATGATGTATCTCTTAAAAATAATGAAGTTACAGTAGTTCTATAACCCAGAACGCCATGATTTCAAACATGTCACCATTAGTAAAAAAATTAACTAAACATCTAACTAGCACTTTATTCTTAAAAACGTATTTTAACTTTAAGGAATTTTTGCTTTATTTCCTTCAGTTTATCGCAGGTAGCTTAACTTTTCAGTTTAATGTTAAAACGAGATACGAATCAGTTCTTAAAAGTTACAAAGTTAACTTGAAATTGACATTAGAAATGTATTATGTGCACACGTAGCCTTCTAAATGGAAATATTTTTCCAATTTATGTTAACCGACTTTCTTGCTGAGTTTAAAAAATAGTTCGTCACTTTGATAGTTTAAATTTCATTTTAACCACATTTTAAAACTTAAAAATTTGAAATTAAAGATTATACGATAAAACGAATTAGAGTTGAAATTAAGATTTAGATTTTTGAATAAACTGAAGGAACGTTTTGTATTCTTTCTATCAGATATTTTTTTACTAAGTATTAATTTATGAAATTTCAAAATATTAGATTTCAGACTACATTTACAATAAGCTTGAAAAAGTTTTATTGTTCACATTTAAATAAAAAACGAAATTAAAAATTTTGAAAAACCAAATAATCTAGATAATGAGATTTAAAGTCGTTCCAAAAAAATTAAGATTTTTCATTACCTACATCAGATTTTTTTTTATTTAACCCGTCGTGTATACGTATTATAATTTTGAAATTGGGTTGCGTAGAAATACCGAAGATTGAATAGATTTTAATTGAATTCAGTCTTACATTTCAATCAAATTCATCTTAATTAAAGGTTTTCATAAACGTTCTATCATATACCTTAAGGCGCTTAATAAATGTTCACACTGTTTATTTAAACAATTTTTTCTTAAGATAAATTAACTATTTGGTTTTATTATTTTATTTCATCATTCAAACCTAATGTACATTTTATTTTTTTTGGCAAACTGCATTTTGATCTATTTCTGTCTATATATTCCAAGTTTTACTGTTATTTAATTTCAAATAAAAATGTTATAATGCGGCAAATAGATGAAATAATAAATTATTGTAAAATTATTGTGACTTCCACAACATAAGCATGCATTTTAGTATAATTTTAAATTGTACGTCATTTTATTTTTTCTTGTGGGGGGATGCTGAACGTCTTTTTTACCTAAAGTTGACTATTTTCCTGCTTTCCACCTGATTTATCTGCTGTACTATTTCCTCCCCTTGGAAAATATTACTTTTAATTAATATAATACGTGAAGATAAATTAGCATTTTGTTAAAAGCTTTATTTATTAGAAAGACGATTCCACGCAATAATAGTTCTTTCAAAGAGGTCGAATTATTAAATATTTCATCATCATTAGTGTTATTGCCCTGGGTGTTTCTTAGGATTCATTTCTGTTCATTAGTAATCAACACTTTTTTTCCCTAATTACATCTTCGAATCTTTCCCGTCTAAATCTATATACAGTCTTCGCCTTAATAAATACCCATAAAAATATATTGTATTTAAACGGTTTTATTTAGCTTGAACCCGTATTTTTTTTTATATGTTTCAAATCTTGCGACCGATTTTTCACCCACTTCTCGTGATCCGATTGAGTTGAAATTTTGCACACATGTGTAGCTCTAGTGACAATACAATATTATGGTAACTAGCTGACCGGCCCTGCTTTCGTCCGGGTGTAAATCGTACTTTTTAATTTTCACCCACTTCTCGTGATCCGATTGAGTTGAAATTTTGCACACATGTGTAGCTCCGGTGACAATACAATATTATGGTAACTAGCTGACCGGCCCGGTTTCGTCCAGGTGTAAATCGTAACTTTGAATCTTTACCCACTTCCCTTGATTCGATTGAGTTGAAATTTTGCACACATGTGTAGCTCCGGTGACAATACAATGTTATGGTAATTAGCTGACTGGCCCGGCTCCCGTCCGGGTGCAAATCGCATTTTTGAATTTTCACAGGCAAAAGGTCTTGCTCCGGTAACGTTTCAGTGGATCGGATAAATGTAATAAAATCAGACTAAGCAAATAAAGCACACTAAAAAATTAAAAATAAAAATAGGTAAAAAAACTTTTATGCTAAACGGTTTTATAAATGTACTAAAAAGAAAAAAATAATATTTAATTTAGGTTCATAAGTATAAAATCATGGGTCGTGACTGTAATAAATTATCATAGATTTTACGTCCCACGCTTTTATACTAAGTATTTAGCAAAACTTTCTTTATTCCACCTAAATTAAATGGTAAAATATTGATGTCAAAGCATAACTCGCCTTATCCTATATATATCGTATAGACCTATCTAAACTATTAAAACGTTTTTTTCCATTTTTCTGGAATTTATCTAAAATGGATAAGGCGAGTTTTGCTTCTACACGCCTCACTAAATTAAATATTATTTTTTTCTTTTTAGTACATTTATAAAACCGTTTAACTTAGTTTTTTTATCTATTTTTTCGAAAGCATGTTTGTCATTAAGCTTTTCTAGTCTCTGTTAGTGTAATTAATCAAAGAAGACCTAATTCTTAATGTGCCACGGGAGACATTTTCATACTTCTTTATTTGTTATCTTAAAGGTTTTTGGCCAGTAACATTGAGGAGTACCGTAAAATAAGTTTTTGAATGGGCGAATGTTATTTCCCGTATCTTTTATATATCTACCTTACAAAGTAAGTTTGATCAGTCCTGACAAAACGAATTAATTTTGTTATCTAGTATAGGATATATGAAAGAGCTAGGTTTGGCTGACCGATGAAAAGTGTTTACTTCTCACTCTATCAACACAAGGTATCAGTTTCTACAATCGCCCCGAGACAAGAGTGTGTTAGCTCCGGTCCTTTAGCCTGTTTCTTCAGCTCTTCTCTAACCTACATTTTATGAATCTACGGACCCTTTCACATAAGAAATTAATTTAACAGATAGTGTTCGAAAGATTAATTGTTTTCGGAGATTTTAATTTCTAAAGTATTTGTTAGACCGAAAGGTTTTAGAAATAAGTATTTGAGAAATAAACACAGCACTGACGTTTTTGTAATCTGATTTCATGTTCACAATAGATTAGGAAAGGAAGACGTGGCGGAGTCGCAACTGTCTCCTTCTGAGTCGCGACTGTCTTCTTCTAACTAGAAACGTACGTTCTGAATTAAATTTGAATTAGTCTTTCCAGTTTCCCGTCACGTTGGCAGGACATCTGTCAAGTTTCATTAATTCTACTGACATAACCTCGTTTTTTTAAACACGTTTTCGTCGTTAATAGTTAAAGCAATTTGTTATGGGGTGGTGTTTTGTACCTGACTACAGGCATAATGAACATTATGACTGCAAAAAGTTTACATTTCCGATTGAAGAAAAAGCTATAATAATACCTAGATATCTAATACCTAATTGGTGAAAACATTTTTTTTTATACTTTTAGCGTACCTTCGCTTGATCTAGCGTAACTCAGACGACTTCAAAACATTTTTTCAACTCCAAATGGACAGAACAAACGGAATTTCTAATTATAATTGCTTAAATTATACCTCGACAAACGTCAACGAGGAAGTTCAGTTAGAATTAAACGTCACTGGCTGAATCAGTGAATCAAGTTAGCCGTTAGGACATACGTTTTTTATAAATCTTGAATTTCAAACACAAAATTATTTCACACGAAATAATAAAGTTTTGTCGCCAATAATGACGGGATTTATCAATTATTTTTATGAAACAGCCATTGTTTTGGTAAGAAATGTGTTTTAAGAGAATAGTAACGAATACTCCGTTAAACCCCATACATTTTTGAACGCCAATCGATTCCATTTTAAATTTCGCGCTCAAATTACTTCTGTAGTCTATTGAACTAAATGTTTTTTTTTCACACTTATCCCTATCTTAAAATACAGACACTTAACTTCGCGAAAGTATCGGTAATTGTAACCATAGTTACCATAAGAATTTGAAATTATCAATCGTTGAGATAAAATTTATAAAAAGATATAGTCTAAAGAAAAAAGTGCCAGAAAACTTTTAATGTTATAACATAATATATATGTAACAAAGAAAAAACTTTTGACTGATATAATAGGTACACGGATTGATCCGGCATAAAGCACACTGTGTTATTACGGGCACAAGTGCAGATTTATAGGCAGTTTTACGAGCGGAAATGCTCAGTCGGCAATCTGGGGAACGGTCCCAGTAATTCAGGATTTAAAATGAGAAATCATCAATGGACATTGAATTGATGTTTGAGTATTATTATATTGTACGTATGCTACGAAAATATAGAATGTTACGAAATCCGTGGCCGAAAGACAAAACGATTCATGTCGTATTTGTGGAAAAATAACTAAATCGTACGGCTTATTATAATTATTTTTCGCTGCAGTAGGTACTGTAAATCGCATGCCGAGGACAGCTTGGTGTAATGGTTAGCGTGCTAGCCTTTAGATCAGACTGTCGTGAGTTCAAATCCCACCTCCACTTATGGATGTTTTGTAATGTTTTAATTTAATGCCATTTATTATTAAAGACGCAAATGACCTTAGTTGACGAGCATCTATATAATCTACAATAGATAAAATAAAACAATCGAATATGTCTCGAGGGTCGAGAATCTGGATATATAAAAAGAAAATTCGAAAAATCGACATAATTGGTTTTTCCATTTGGCCACGGAAAGATTTTCAGAAAATTGTAGTGTATTATTTTACAGTACATATTACAATATTCACTGATTCTTCACTCAGTAATTGGTAGCACATGATTAAATAAGAAATTATAAAATACTTGAAAAATTTTAGAGCATAACGATCTAAGTTCGACGAACTAATAATTGTGTCCGAAACGATCATCGAACTTAGGTTATGTTGTAGAATTTTTCAATTGTTTTTATAATTTGTAGGTACATATTATTACATTAATTATAGAAATATTTCTGTAGCCAAAAGGAAAAACCACTTGTGTTGAATTTTTAGAATTTCGTTTTTTTTTGCATGGCACTTTTTCTAGGAAAATTTAGTAATTCATTTATTTTAAGAACGAATTACGACTCTATTAGATGATGTCATTTTTGAATAGGTACTTATAAAATACGTAAAAAGTAAATAAAAACAAATTAATAAAAATATTCCTTTTTTGTCTCGCCTTCATAGGAAATTCAAGTAAAATTTTCATTTATACAGATAGATATAATTGGCGATTGGTTTTCAAAATAAAAAGGGTTATGTTTTATAGTTTGATTTCATATTTATAATAAACTAGCGGCCCCGTCCGGCTTCGCCCGGGTGTTAAGAAAGTCCGGGTGCAATATACTACTCACTCGCTTCGCTCGTTCGCTTGAATATTATAATTACATTACTCACTCGCTTCGCTCGTTCGTTATATATATAAACCTTCCGTGAAAAAATATCTAACTGATGGTGAAAACCGCATCAAAATCCGTTGCGTGGTTTAGGAATTACATTACTCACTCGCTCTGTTCGTTCGCTTTCTCACTCGCTACACTCGTTCGCTATATATATAAACCTTCCGTGAAAAATTATCTAACTGATGGTGAAAACCGCATCAAAATCCGTTGCGTGGTTTAGTGAGCGGTTAAACAGACAGACATACAGACGCGGAAAGCGACTTCATTTTATACTATGTGAACATTATGTGCGTCAAATTTTGTCCTAATATTTTGAATCTGTATGTATATTTTTCCATGACATAGGTTAGTGCTGAGTTCTACACAGGGTTTTATTGTGACACATAAAAATACGACTGTTTATTTTCTAAATGTCGGAGAAGTTTAAATATAAATTCCTGCAAAAAATATTTCGTGTTTAGTGTCTGTAGTCTAAAAAAATATGTGGAAAGTAACATTTGAAATATTGGGAAATACATTTTTATATTCTGGCAATAACAAATTATTATATACACTAGCGGTCCCGTCCGGCTTCGCCCGGGTGCAATCCACTACTCATTCGCTTCGCTCGTTCGCTTGAATTTTATAAATACAATACTCACTCGCTTCGCTCGTTCGCTTGAATATTCTAATTACATTACTCGCTCGCTTCGCTCGTTCACTATATATATAAACCTTTCGTGAAAAATTATCTAACTGATGATGAAAACCGCATCAAAATCCGTTGCGTGGTTTCGGAATTACATTACTCACTCGCTTCGCTCGTTCTCTATATATATAAACCTTCCGGGAACAATTCCGTCATACATGATTTTGCGTAACTTTAACCGTTTACGCAGCGCACACAACGAAAGCTTTCAAAAGGAATAATTTTTCCTGTTTTTGCAACATTTTTCATTGATGCTCCGCTCCTTTTGGTCGTACCATGATATTATATAGCCTATAGCCTTCCTCGATAAATGGACTATCCAACACAAAAATAATTTTTCAATTCGAATCAGTAGTTCCTGAGATTAGCGCGTTCAGCCAAACAAACAAACAAACAAACAAACTCTTCAACTTTATAATATTAGTATAGATAACAACAAGATATAAATATAGATACCTTTTGACGAAGAAGTTTAAATTAAAAACGTAATAGAAGATCAAAATAAAAAAAAAAAACAATTTAATACAAGCTTTAAAAGTTCAACGTTTACTGGAGTGCGTCAAAGAAATTATGTTAATCCTATTCTTATGGAGTGAAACTGTACTGAAGCGCGCTGAAGTGAAGCTTGACAACCATTTCTTTAAGAATGCAATTTTTTGCCTGACCCCATGCGCGTTGGCCTTCAAGCTGTCAATAAAAAATATCAATCCCATTTAGATTTTTTTTAATTCCGACGCAAAACGGGGAGTTATGCGTTTGACGCGGTATTTGTATGTGTGTGTGCCTGTGGCATCGTAGCTTTTTAAAATGTGAGCCGATTTTGATGCGGTTTGTTTTGTTGGAAAGAGAATGATTTCGACATGGTTCTTGGATATAGAGTTTAGTTTTAAATAAAAGTGCAAAATAAGGAAAAAAAATTATAATATTTATGCGTCCTTTTGATGATGTTAACGCGCTATTTACCATTATTTAACAATAACTAATTCTTAAGGATGCAGTTTTCTATGGGCTTTACGTTAAAAAATGCAAAATAAATTAAAAACAAAAAAGCCCGACTTAAAAAGGACAAAGTACACCTAATCGGTTGTGTTAAATAATTTTATATGTTTAGTTCCTCATATAAAAGTAGTTGCAGATATTCATGAACGCGTTGGGGACTGCTGTAAAATGTCGCTAACGCGTTCATGAATATTAGCTACTTTTATATAAGGAATAAAAAATATTAAATTAAGTACTTTACCCTTGTTAAATAAGCAGTTAGGTTGACGTTTTGGGTCGAGGGTTTCTTAAATTTTTTATTTAATTGTTTATATTGTATGTTTATGATAATGTTGTTTTTCGTTTTGACAATATTTTATATAAGTAATCACTAAATTATCTACATCTTAGAGCTGATTTTACATATACCTAAAACAAAACATAGACAATCATAAATTAAATTCCGTTATGCATTCCCACTGCAGTACTCGGAATAATAATAATATTTACAGTGAGAAATACAATACCATTAAATATAGCAATACCCGGTTTCGCAAAGCGATCCATTACTACAACATGTTACCTTCAAATATAAAATCAATTTAAAATATTACAATATTCAAAAACAAAGTAAAAAAATTTTTGATAGATAGTTGTCCATATAATTGTCGCGTACAACTAAAGTGTTTCATACTTAATATTGTAAGTTTATGACGGTATTAAACCTGTATTGATTTAAAATATTACAAATTTTAACTTTAATGTAAAAATTTTAAACAATGTTTTTAACTAATTTTAAGTCCTTACATTGTATTTGTTTTGTGACGCTATTATACCTATTCAGGTTCACAATAAAGGTATCAATCTATTTAAGTTTTTTAGGCAGTCTCTCCTGTTAATACCGACTCGATACGATATCACTGTTGTATAATAATAGCACGAAGTTACACCTGGCAGGGGCGTAGTATACAAAAATTGAACTTAAGGGTGCATTTTTCGTAATAGATTATTTCGTAAGTCAGCTTATATTTGACCTTTACCAATTAAGTTTTTCACCAATAAAGCAATAAATTGAAAAAACACCAATAAGTTTCTGAAGAGTGCAAATTTATCCTTTTTGATTTTTTATTGTATCTCTAATCTAGAATTACCTATGTGCCGAGTCGGGAGAAAACGTTCCGTCTATTTTATTCCTTTTGTTAATGTAGTGTTAAACAGACTGAAAATAATTAAAATTCGTTTTAATAATACATTGTGCAATAGGATCTCATAATAAAAAAACTCGGGTCGCAGTGCCAAAACCCTGCCGACAATATAGTGTATTTGCTAATACTGGCATTGTGGCTTTATTATGTGAACTTAAGTTTGTTTTCGGACAAAATAAAAAATTTAACCCCTTAATACATCCCTTAAAATAATATTTTTTTTCTTAATTTCAATATTTTTATCAATGCAACCTCGGTACCAAATTAAATACACCCTTCAGTAAGTAAAGCACAATCCGCAAACTAGTGTTTTCATAAAATTTGTAAGTCCGGTCCTGTCGGGCCGATTTTTTTAAAATTTTAGCAGTACATTTTAATCGTTACTAAAGGGTTAAATTTCACTTTTGAAACGATTCTGAGAATTATTTCGGCATTTTTGGGCCCAAAAACAGTTTTCAACCCCTAAAAACCACCCTTAAAATGGTCCGATTGGGCCCATTTTAAATAGGCTTCGTGCGGTGATGGGATTCAACGTGCCTACCAAATTTCGTCAAAATCAATTAACTATTTCGAAAGTTATAGCCCGTACACACACACACACACACACATATATATATATATATAAAATATATATATATATATATAAATATATAAAAAATATATATACATATATAAACAGACTTTTCCAAAAATGGTGCCAAACTGTTCAGGAGGCTATGAAACGTCGAGAAATTTTGGTCCGACCCGAGGTCCGACCCCTAGGTCCCGCCATCCGACCGACGCCAATAGTGTATGTGCTATATGGCAAATACACTAAAAAAAATTTCCCTTTGAGGTAAGCTCACAAACGCTTCGTTATTATGAGATAGTGACTTCTGAAGTTTCAGAATGTAGCTAATACTAACTGTCTGGCCCAGCTTCGCCTGTGTAAAAATTGGATATTTCAATTTTTTGTTTACTTGCTATTAATAATTCAGAAATTACCGAGTCAATTTTTCAAAAATAATCTTCTGTCTGATATAGCTTAAACATAGATAAATTCAATTATTAATTATAATTCTCATTGGTTGTGCAAGCTTTTTTTATATACTACGTGAATTTTCTTGGAGACTTGCGCATATACTCACTGAATAACTACTCGGCTTGATATTTTTCATTATTAAGCATGAATTGTTTGCAAAAGCTTGTTTGAAATGTATAGTAATCTATATATATAAAACAGTTCCGTTACTGACTGATTGATTGACTGACATACAACGCCCAGGTCAAACCGCTGAAGATATAAATTTGAAATTTGGACAGTAGGTTCCTTTTGTGATGTAGGCACCCACTAAGAAAGTATTTTTTGAAATTCAACCCCTAAGGGGGTTAAATAGGGGATGCAAGTTTGTATGGAAATTCGTCATTTTTGAAGTTAGAAGCATGAAATTTTGCACAGAAGTTTCTTATATAACGTAGGTGAGCACTAAGAAATTTTTTTATGAAAATTCAACCCCTAAGGAGGCTAAAAAGGGGATGAAAGTTTGCATGGAAGTTCGTTATTTTTGAAGTTAGAAGCAAGACATTTTGCACAGGAGTTCCTTATATTACATAGGTGAGCAATAAAAAAGAATTTTTCGAAATTCAACCCCCAAGAGGGTTAAATAGGGGATGAACGTTTGTATGGAAATTCGTCATTTTTGAAGCTAGAAGCATGACATTTTGCACAGGAGTTCCTTATATTACGTAGGTGAGCAATAAGAAAGATTTTTGAAAATTCATCCTCTAAGCGGGTTAAATAGGGGATGAAAGTTTGTGTGGAAATTCGTAATTTTTTAAGTTAGAAGCATGAAATTTTGCACAGGAGTTCCTTATATAACGTAGGTGAGCAATAATGTATTATTAAAATTCGAGCGAACGAGCGAAGCGAGTGAGTAATGTATTATTAATATTCGAGCGAAGCGAGTGAATAATGTATTAATAAAATCCGAGCGAATAAACACCACCAGCCCGGCTTTGTTTTGCAGGAGAAGATTTCTCGCGGGGGGGGGGATAATAAATCATAAATCGAAAAATACGTGGGCAAAGCCACGGGTAACGGCTAGTACTAGCATAAACATTAAACACGCTAAGTCCGTAACATTACAACAGTACCGGTGATGTTACCATAGTTTTATGAATAGTAACTATGATAACAGCATCGTAAACATCGCAAAGACACGTATCTATCCTTTCAAAATACTATAAAGTGTAGGCGTGTCATCTTGCAGGCAGCCATTGCGAGTGCCCCCAAAGATCCAATAATTTAAGCCCAATTTTCCAGAGTTATATAGACGATTGTTCTGGAGAACTCAAGTGAAACCCTGAGATCGTTTTAAGTCACTTTTTCAATCGTATATTTTTTTCCTCCGCCAGCTGTGTTTTTTAGTGTTAAAATAATTGCAGTTTTAAACCTAACAACCCTTTGTAGAACCAAAATAAAATACAGTTTACGCAATATTATAGATGCTTGATAACTAATTCCATTAGCGTTCCAGTTTGCATAAAATACATTATCTATGTAAAAAGAACTCTTCAAGCATATGTTTATGTCAGCTCCTCTAACACTTCGGTACTAATTAATAATCTTCTTTAATGAGCTTAATAATTAACTAATTAATGCAGAATTTGTCATTAAACATCCACGACATTTATTATTCACAAAAGGTACAAGAAAAGATTATAGATGCTATCTTCAAATGATTTCTTAAATATCGTGATAGTTAAAATTCGGATTAAAAACTTTAATATAATTTAAATAGCCATTATGTAATGAAATTTTGTACATTGAAATGTTTTTATTGTTTTAACCTTTTATGTGAATAACTAATTCAAGGTACACACTTTATCGTGTAAATGCGATAACATATAATAGTAGATTATATGTATATCTAGATGCGTAATGAGGCATATTACTGACGAGTAGTGACAGTATGTAAAATCGAGCGATAGCGAGCTTTAACAATTACACGAGCCATAATATCATTATACACATGAGATTATCATATATGGTATTTTTTGCCATACCCATTAGGCATGAAATAACTACTTTTCACTACATTTTCAGTATTTAAAAAAAATGTTGACAGTTCATTTGCGTCGCTTTTATAGTAGGCCATGAGCTGTCGCAGTATGCACGCACAGTAGCAATAAACATAAATCGCTATGGAAAATGTTCACTTACCACACAAGTGTGTTTTGAGGACACTTTCAACACACCTGTTTGTTAGCTGACTCATTCCATGAAAACATACACGCATGTAAAGAAGCTATTTTATAGTGGGTATGGCAAAAAATCGTTCTTGATTTTTGATTCTAACCAGTGTTCTTTTATAAAGTCCCTTTAACAAAATATTTGATCTAAAAATCGACTATTTACACTTTTATTAAGCCTTCTGTTTATAAATTTATCAATTACGTAAAAGTAGACGAAAATTACTATAGATTAATTTTATTATTAACCATAAACATATTTTCGTAACACATATTTGAAATGTATAACATTTCGTGCCTCTATCGGCTGCTTAAAATAATATATATCGCACGCGTACAATAATACAATATTTTATGTGATACGACAGCATACCCAGGCGTGCGTTAAATACAGTCTGTAGGAATATAGTTGCTATGGTAACGAAGTAAATAGATATTGGTTTAAGGAAAATATTTTTAGCTGTCAGTGAGATTGGGGTGTTTGAAATTAACTCAATAAAGCTCTAAAGTTGAAAATTTGTACATTTCTAAATATATATTGTGTTACAACAAATAGTGTGTATAACTCGTAAAATTAAGTAGGTATATTATGACGCTCGCCTGCGACTCGCGTACTATCTTCACCCCTCGCGTCTTATACTTAATTGTACTAGTTGTATAAACTACTATTATTCAACTAGTCCAATTAAGTATTGTTGTGTATACTGTAAATTGTGACCTTAGAATAGAGTATTATTTAAGTTATGATTATGTAAGATGTTAGAAATTGTATTTTATTTTAAAACTTGATTTATTCTTATTAAACCTGTTTGACAAAAAGCATTGAATTATTTTCCATAAATAAATATTACCACCGGACACAACAGTGGCGACGAGGATAAATTCCATAAATTTAAATATTTTGAATTTTAAGAAATACATAGTACCTATTAACAAATCATGCCGAATGAGGGACCTGAACAAGTGCAGCATGGATTGTATGGCTCATTATCAGAATTCAACTTTAAAAAAGCTGATTGGCAAATTTATAGTGAAAAAATACAGCAGTATTTTGAAGCAAATAATATCACTGATAATTTAAAAAGAAGAGCGATTCTCTTAAGTCAACTGGATGAAGATTCTTACAAATTAATGCGAGATTTATGCGCACCTTCAAAACCTTCAGAGAAAACTTTTAAACAGTTAATCGAAGAATTTGATAATCATTTTGGTGTAAAACAAGCATATTTCGCTGCAAGATTTGAATTATATAACGCCAGGAAAAAGGACACGGAGACAGTAAGTGAATGGATTGCTAGAGTTCGCTGCTTAGCTGCGGATTGCGGTTATGGGACAGAACTGGAGACGGTTATTAGGGACAGCTTCATTCTCGGTATTGGAAAAGATTCTATTAGGGATAGGCTCTTTGAAGAAGACGCCAAAACTCTTGTCGTAAAAAAGGCAGTAGAAATTGCTCAAACGAAAGAAAATGCCAGAGAGTTCAAAGAAAAAGCCAAAGAGATCGAAGCAGTTCAAGTCAAAACCGAACCTGAAGAAGATATAAACAAGATGACGACCCAGAGACATCCACAGCAAAGAAATCAACAGCCAACTAGATCTTCACGGAAGAGCTGCAAAGCCTGTGGCAAAAAAGGACATCAGTTCAAAAATTGCTACTTTAAAGACTCCACCTGCTACATCTGTTCAAAGAAGGGACATATTGCATCGATTTGTAGAGGAAAAAGGTCTGATAATTCTCATTTTTTACAAGACGAGTTTGAAACATTATTTAACGTAAATTCTAGTAAAAATTTTGCAAAGCCTTTTGACATAAATTTAATTATAAATGATATTTCTTTAAAATTTGAAATTGATACGGGGTCAAGTGTTACGGTAATTCCGGAAAATTTATATAAGAATCAACTAAATAAATTAACATTAAAGAAATCTAATATTTTTCTAAAAGATTATATTGGAAATAAAATTGAAATCGTCGGAATAGTTGAATTAAATGTATTGCATAATAACGAAACATTCAAATTACCAGCTTATGTAATTAGAAATGGATGTCGACCTTTGCTGGGTAGACATTGGTTAAGAATATTAAAACTCGACATTACAAATTTAAATTTCTTCAATGTTAATTCCGAATTAAATGAATTATTAGAAAAATATAAAGAGATATTTTCAAATAAATTGGGTACTTTTACCAAAGACAAAATTTCATTAAATTTAAAGCCAAATTCTAAACCGAAATTTTGCAAACCGAAACCAATTCCATTTGCTCTTAAAACTAAAGTGGAAGACGAATTGAATAGGTTGTTAGATTTAAACGTAATTTCGCGTACTGATTATTCTCAATGGGGAACACCTATTGTACCAGTCCTTAAGCCTGATGGCACAGTACGAATTTGCGGGGACTTTAAAATAACAATCAATCCCTGTGTGGATACCTTGAAGCATCCACTTCCACGAATCGAAGATTTATTTGTCAAATTACAAGGGGGTCAAAAATTTAGTAAAATTGATTTAAGTAATGCGTATACTCAGGTATTACTGGAGGAAAAATCTAGAGATTTTCTATGTATCTCAACTCATAAAGGGGTATTTAAGTATAATAGAATGCCGTTCGGAATATCATCAGCTCCTTCATTTTTTCAAAAAATGATGGAAACTGTTTTACAGGATTTAGAAGGGGTCATATGTTTTTTAGATGATATTCTGGTAACAGCAAACAATGATGAAGAACATCTTAAACGCCTTGAATTAGTATTTAAACGATTATTAGAATGTGGTCTTACGATAAAAAGAGATAAATGCTCATTTTTACAAAAATCAGTTCATTATCTAGGACACACAATTGACAGGGAAGGGTTGCATACTTCAAAAGAAAAAATTATTGCTATAAAAAATTGCCCTCCTCCAAGGAATATTAAGGATTTACAGTCATTCTTGGGAATGGTGACATATTTCTCTAAATTTGTAAATCAATTTGCCGACATATTAAATCCACTTTACAAATTATTGCATAAGGATGTTGAATGGTCATGGTCTCGGGATTGTTCTTTAGCATTTAATAAAATTAAAGAAAAATTGATAAATGCGCCTGTGTTAGCACATTTTGATCCACAGGTACCAATAAAATTAACTGTTGATGCGTCAAAGAACGGCTTGGGTGCAATTTTGACACATTCTTTTAAAAATTGTGAGAAATCTATTTGTTTTGCATCACGAAAATTATCAAATAGTGAATTAAAATACAGTCAAATCGAAAAGGAAAGTCTTGCAATTGTATGGGCTTGTAAAAAGTTTCATCAGTATTTATATTGTCAAAATTTCACTCTAGTAACAGATCACAAACCGTTAGTAGTCATTTTCGGTCCTAAAAAAGGTATTCCTCAAATGGCTGCTAACAGAATGCAACGCTGGACGGTAGCTTTATCTGCATATAATTTTAAAATTGAGTTTGTAAAATCGGAAAATAATTACGCGGATTTTTTGAGCCGTTATTCACTGCAAAATAACGAGCCGGAAATCAATTATTTTAGTTATTTACAATTTATTGAAGAATCAAATAATATCCTTTTAAACAGTAAATATATTGCAGATCAAACTACTAAGGATCCGGTGTTGTGTCAAGTAAAAAGATATGTTCTTAATGGTTGGCCAAACAGTGAAAGCAGTCCAGAGTTAAAATCATACTTTATAAAAAGAAATGAAATAACAACAGAGCAAAATGTCTTAATGTGGGGACATCGGATTATCGTACCTAAATCATGTCAAAAATTTATTTTAAACGAATTACATTCCGCACATTTTGGCATATTAAAAATGAAAATGTTGGCACGATCACATGTTTGGTGGCCATCCCTAAATACCGAAATTGAAAAATTAACTAAGTCATGCACTTCTTGTGTTGCATTTAAAGACAATCCAGTCAGATCCGAATTGTCTTTATGGCCTTGGCCGAAAGAATCGTGGAACAGAGTACATGTAGATTTTTTGGGTCCAATTAAAGGTAGAAATTTTTTGATACTTATAGATGCTCATAGCAAATGGCTGGAATGTTTTTTAATGAACAAATGCAATACCGAAACGACTATAATTAAACTAAAAGAAATATTTGCAAGATTCGGATTACCTAGACAATTAGTTTCTGACAATGGTACTCAATTTAGTTCGACCGAATTTAAATCGTTCGTAGATCGAAATGGTATAAATCATATAATGGGAGCGCCATATTGTCCAGAAACTAACGGTCAGGCAGAGAGTGCAGTAAAAATTGTAAAAATGTTTTTAAAGAAAACATGCGATTCTTTAATTAATAATATAGATATCGAAAATCAACTTCAAAAATTTTTTTTTCAATATAGAAATACGGTACATAGTACCACAAATGAAAAACCGTCAAAATTATTACTGAATAAAAATGTTAAAACTCCACTGGATTTGTTACATCCTTCAACTGTTACGCACGTTTTAAATAAACAGAGAAATCAAATTAAAAATTACAGAGGAAAAGGATGTAAAAAATTCATAAGAGGCGAAAGTGTAATGATCAGAAATTATTCGAATAGTGATAAATGGATCACGGGTACAATTTTAAAATATAAAGGTTTTAAAGTATATTTAGTTAAAATTTCCAATAATAAAATAGTTAAGAGACACATAAATCAAATAAGGAAACATATTAATATTAATACAAGTCCAGACGATTCAGATAGTGAATCTGGAAGTTCTTATCGTGATGTTCACGAAAATGATCCAGCTGAAGAGACAAATATTTCAACGGCAGATGAAAACAAGGAAATTGAAACTAATACTGAAACTGATCAACTTAATGAGCGACCTAAAAGAAACGTGAAAGCACCGGATAGACTTCAGTTCACTTAATTAAACGGAGAGGTGTTGTGTATACTGTAAATTGTGACCTTAGAATAGAGTATTATTTAAGTTATGATTATGTAAGATGTTAGAAATTGTATTTTATTTTAAAACTTGATTTATTCTTATTAAAACTGTTTGACAAAAAGCATTGAATTATTTTCCATAAATAAATATTACCACCGGACACAACAGTATAATACGCTCGGGGTGTTGGTACACTCGTCTGCGGCTCGCGTACCAACTTCACCCCTCGCGTCTTATACTTAATTGTACTAGTTATATAAACTACTATTATAGAACCAATTGTCCCCACGTGCTTTGTAAAATACCTAAAATGAAAGAATGTATTTTCAGAATTTGTGTCTATCCATTTCATCACTCGAAAGCGTTTGGATCGATTTTGATAAAATTTGGTACACTATAATTTGGTACCTAAAGTTAATTATGTTGGCTAACTATAATTGTACAATATGTTTTCAAATTCCTTCTTCTAAGCGCTTTCAGATATTTTATAAACCAACTAGCTGCTTGTCTACAATGTGCATTAACAATGTTAGCAAGTAGTATAGAAATGAAAATAAAATAAAAACGATACATTCTAATCATTCTTCTTTTAACTATTTACTTTAGTTGTTTTTTTTCTTTTACATCTAAAATAAGAAATCCCTGGATAAGCTGAGATGCTTACAGGAGCTTTATTTGTTAAAAGGAAGGCATCTTTTTTACTGCTATTTTAAAGAAAATCTTTAAATTCACTATCGTGAACGTGTCTTTTGACCGTGTCTCAATATCTCTATAACTAAACTATTAGTTTACGGTAGTTCCTTTATTTTTACATCTTCTACAATAATTTTAAAATCAGTAATTAAATATTAGTGAAGTATAGGTATGTGATTAATATTCCAGTGAATCCTTAAAGTGAGCTGAAAAATCCCGTTTGGTCAGTTTACCAACGCAGTAACTGAGGTTAAATAAAATTAACTCAGACTTTTGTCCAATAAGTGAAAATTAGATTCAATCATCAATAATAATTAATTAATTGTCATCAGTGAACGCGGATTTACGTCACCCAAGTTGGGACATAGGATTTTAACATGAGGCTATGATATTTTGTTAATATTTCCTCCTCATTAAAGATTTTTGCTATACTTTACTATCTTTTTACGGATTCTAAAATATCCCCAGTAAAGTTTTCGTGAATTTATTTTCAAAAATCCCCTGAAAATTTTTAAATCGGACACTGTGTATATGTATATGAACTATGGATAATGAAAACCCTTAAATTTTTAGAATCGTATATCCAGTTCAAATACCCAGTATTTATTCGTTAACCGATTAATACCTGTTACCCGAGCTGTTACCCAATGATAATTTAATAGATATTTATTAAGCACTAGTCGTGTGTCCGATGAGATTTCCCATCGGCTACATCTCAGAAACCATCCAACTTTTCTCAATAATTAGAGTTATTGGGTAAACTGCTCTGCCCATGCCCTCTTTTTTACCCTTTGGTCGCGGCTAGGAATTAATTCCGCGTAAACAAATAAAGACTAAAGAGACTTTAACAAACTATCCATGTAACCTTGCAAAGAAAAATTCTAACTAACATTTGAAAAAAGTCGGATGGTTTCTGAGATGTTGCCGATGGGATATCCCATCGAGCACACGGCTAGTACAACTATGAAATTATACAACCATATTTCTAACTTCAAAAGTGACGAACTTCCATACAAATTTTCATCACCTATTTAACCCCCTTAGGGGATGAATTTTCAAAAACGCTGATGCAACTGACTTTTATTTATAAACAGAAATCTAAACACCAATTTCCATATTTCTAACTTCAAAAAATGACGAACTTCCATACAAACTTTCATCCACTATTTAACTCCCTTAGGGGATACATTTTCAAAAATCCTTTCTTAGTGCTCACCTACGTTATATGGGGAACTTCTGTACAAAATTCCATGCTTCTAGACCCACCGGTTTTGGCTGTGCGTTGTCTGTCAGTCAGAAAGTCTGTCTGTGTTAGTCAAAATTGGATATCAGGTATAGGTACATACTCGATTCTACCCGGGCACCCGTTTACATCCCGATTTCAGACTATTGTTATTTTTCTTGTGATACAGACTACAATAGACAGGTGATGTAAATATAGATATAAGATATAGTCATAGATGTACATGCTCTCGACATGCTCCAATGTGGCCGTACCTCTACAGTCAGGTTTGAGTGCGTGGCCAGGAACCGTGTTATTAAGTTATGGAACGGTACGATGTTGTGACGTCACCTTTGGGAAATAAACAGACGTTCGCGTCTGGAATCGGTGAGTGAGCGAGTAAGAAGATACACTACGATAGAGAGGTGTCTAACTATATAATATAAGACGTATTGATGTTGACTGTTGATGTTGTGTCTGTGTATATATATATATAACTTATACATATAATATAGATTATTGGGAACTGACGAATTGAGACATGACATCTGGTAGCAAAAAATTAAACTATCACAAAATTGCAACTGTCTAGTTAGTAAATAAATAATTAAATAAAAAAGTTAAAACGGAAGTTGAACTTTTTCCAGAACGTAAAAAATCGAAAGCTAGAGTTTGTTGTGTAGTAAACGCTTGTCAAAGTAAATCTGCCAAAGATTTAGATGTTATTTTTCATTCTGCTGGTATTTAAATGTTTTTTGGCAATGTTGAAAAAATTGATAAATATATAGCGTAGAAAAATCTATTGAAATTAAAAGAAGTTACTCGAACAATGAAAATATGTTCTTTTCATTTTAAAAAATATGATTATATACTACCAAGTAAGTTAACCTAAAAAGTAAATAAAATAACAATGTTTACAATGTTAAAAAAATGCATAATATACATAATATAATTACATTTTTCTCCCAACTTTGCTTTACAAGCACAAATTATTAAAAATATTTTTTCACTCTAAGATATTATCATTTACTTCATGGGGTTTTTCTTTCATGTTTGACGTTTGTAAACGCGTTTAATAGCTGTCACATCATTATCACTTTTTTACAATTTATTCCACATTTAATTAAATGTTCGACAGATAAAATTCGTTCTGCATTATAATATATATTTTCTTGGTTTGGGTTATCATCAACCTAAGATTTAATTCACTCAAATTTAATAGCATTTTAATCGTCAACACTACTATCATATATGTGTTTTTTTTAAAACTGCAATTTTTTTTCGGACATGTTTTTGAAGCCACACCCACATGTCAGTTCCCAATAGAGTAGTACTAAAATTGGAAGAAGTTAGAAAAAAATTGCAACAATAGCCAACTTTTCATTACCTAGAACAATAATCTAAAAATATAATTTTTTAAACGCTCCATTGGCGTTGTCTAGCGTTTCTATGACTCGTGTGTTACAAATCTCCAGTTTGAAAATTCACATTTAATAAACGGCCAAGTGCGTGTCGAGCCACGCATAGAGTAGGTTTCCGTACTATGTAAGTTATACTAAACCTACAATTTTGATAAAATAAATAAAATAAAAATACATTCATAATCAACTCAAAAGGCCCTTTTCAACGATACCCCACAAGAATAGGCACAGAAAAAAAAATTTTAATTTTTTTTAACTTCCCATTGGAAGTTATTGTAATGGGTCCGAAAATCGAAATCAAAAAGGAAAAAAAAATTTTATGTTTCAAGGTCACTACACTATTTTTACACTACTTTTAGAAAGATGTCTGTGTGTGTGTGTGTGTGTGTGTGTACGTATGTACGTACGTACGTATGTATGTGTCCATTTCTTTCTAAGACGAAATCTCGAGAACGAAAAATGATATCGACTACGTTGGGGTGCCAATCGACGCGTATTAACGTATATATGATCCGAAAGGAATTTTTTTAAAATCGGTTCAGCCGTTCTTTTTTCTTAACCAAATAACCTCCAAAAAAGTAGATTTTACACAATATCTCGCGAATAAAAAATTATATCGACTTCGTAAGGGTGTCAATCGAGGCGTGTTAACGTCACTTTGATTCGACATAAATTTTATAAAAATCGGTTCAGCCGTTTTTTTTTTTTTTTTTTTTTTTAATTATTGATGTTTTAATGATTAAAATGATTACTTTTCTGTGTAATATCTAATTTAATTATTATTATTATTAAATATTTATCAAACTGGGAAGTTCGTCGTGTGGACCTCAAGGGTCGCACTTTAGTCCTAATAAACGACCCACCTCACGGCTTGTTTTATTTTTTTTTACTCTTGTTTGCATGTATGGACACCCCCCTTAAATAAACCTTTTTAATCTTTTGTTATTCTCTCCGTCTTTGGGTCGCGGTAATACATTTTATTATATTTGTGAATTTCAAGTCCCTAACTCATTTCGTTTAGAATTACATGTTCTTTAAGTTTTTTTTTTATAAACGAAGAAAGGTATGAAGTTCTAGAAAAGTTTAATTGAACTTTAAATGTAATTTAACATGAACATTTTAAAGAAACGGATACGTCGAAACTGGAAAATTCTTGAATTCTGAGAGTGATATTTTTATACGTCCTTATATTAAAACACTTATACGGCCTGTCTTAACATATGGAGCGGAATGCTGGGCTATGAGTAAGGCAGATGAAAATATATTGGGTACCTTCGAAAGGAAGGTCTTGAGATTCAATATTAGGAGCTGTACAAGAAAATGGACAATGGCGCACAAGATATAATCACGAACTATATAAATTATATAACGACACAGATATTAATGTCAAGTGGATTAAGGTAAACCGACTAAAGTGGGAGGGGCATGTCATACGGATGAACGATGACAGACCGGCAAAAAAGATGTTCACCACCAACCCCGAGGGGAAAAGGAAGCAAGGGAGACCTAAATTGCGATGGAGTGACTGTGTGGACCAGGACGTAAAAACAATAGGGGAACGTAATTGGAGAAGGAAGGCCAGTAATAGGGACGACTGGAAAAATCTCCTGAGGAAGGCCATGGCCCACCCTGGGCTGTAGTGTCAATGAGATATATTATATTAATGTACCTATATTGTATTAATTAGAACAGAGGTTCCCTAACTTTGCGTCGCGACGTCCTGGGGCGTCGCGGCGCTATCCTAGGGGAGTCGCAATTTCAGAACTTCAGTCCCGATTTGAGAAGTTATGCTCAGAAAAGCAAGCTCATTCTGCTCATTAATTATATTGTTTGTAGTTTTTTATGTTTTTTAATTATTAGAATTAGAATCTAACAAACAATAATAAAGGTTCTATATTTTTTGGAGTTTTCTTTGAATAATAAAGTAATTTCATTGTCTGCTAGAGCTACACACAGGTGTCTTCTTTTAGAAGGGCGCCGCAAAAATTGCAATCTGTAAAGGGAGTCGCAGTAAAGAAAAGATTGGGAACACCTGAATTGGAGTATAATAATAATTTAAGATAAATTAATAAGATTTATACGGCTGAATTGCAATTGAAAATTTTTCGTTGGAAAGCAGCCAATTATATAATTGATTCGAAACATATTGGAAAAAATCATTTTACCAACCATAGTCACAGTCAGGAGTCTAACCTGAACCTTTCCACTTTCGCGGTGGAATGAGCTTACAGTACTCAACCGTGACATGATTACCAAACTAATATTTTCCTTATATTAACCGTGACATGATTACCAAACTAATATTTTCCTTATATTAGTTTGGTAATCATGTCACGGTTAAGTACTGAAAGTGGAAAGGTTCAGGTTAGACTCCTGACTGGTAAAATGATTTTTTCCAATATTTTTCGAATAAATTATATAATTGGCTGCTTTCCAACGAAAAATTTTATAATAATAATATGTTTTATAATATAGTATAATAGTAACAGTTTTTTTTCGTACAAATAATATGGTAGGATTAATTGTTGTGAATGAAGGAAATTTTTATAGAATTCAAAGTTATAAATTGTACAAAATATATCCTGACATAACATATAAATATATTTATTGTGTATGTCCTTTATTCCAGTCGATGTACCGGCTGCATCCGGGAGCAGTTACGGTGGCTCGTCCAGTCTCGGTTCCGGAACCAGCGTAAGCATGTTACCCGGAGTGAACAGTGACGTTGACCCAGACTTTACCGGACCCATTCAGAATGTCACAGTCGCTGTAGGCAGAGAAGCAGTTCTCAGTTGTAGTGTAACTGAACTTGGCCATTACAAGGTAAGCTGTTAATTAGCTGACTTTATTTATATTCGGGACCGAACCTTTCTACACAACGGAAACATAGCCTTGTTATATTATTGTGTTACAAAATATATTATGTAATTCCGTTTTTCATTTTAACGGATTTTAAGATCACTAGACTGAAACATTATTATCGTGTTTATATACAGTATACGTCTGTTGCCTAAATTTCAACTTCAAACAACATTGCGTTTTTTTTTATTTAAATCACAAATGAATTATTAAAAAACAAATCTTTATCAACAAAATGTGATGTAATACCTTACTTGGAAAAGCCGGTGCTGGGATAGGAGATATAAAACAATACTATGTACTTTTTTTTACTTTTTTCTTTAAATCTATATTTTCGTATTTTATTCATATTATAGGTACTCCATCCTTAGCGAGTGAGCATTGCGAGCCGAATACGAGTGCTGAAAACATCGCGCCTGACGCATAAATATTTAGCACACGCGTTGCATACTATACTTTATTCAACACATGCATGGTTTTACACTTTAATTGAATAACTTAATGTCACTGACAGAAGTACATCTCATAATAAAACATATTGGGCTCGATACAACATTTATTTACTTTGTTACCATAATAACCATATTTCATTTATATCACCGAAAAGAGGTACAGTCGCGGACTTAATAAAGTTTACACTTGAGTTTTTCAGTGTAAGTTCACAAGAAGTCAGTATTTTAGCAACAAATTTAGTTTTTAATAGGTAAATTTAAAAGAAATAATTGTCGTTTAAATGCCTCGAAATTATTAAAACGATGAACAAAAAAGAAGAATTATTGCAAGATTGGAGGAAGGAATTTGCTAGTATCAAATATTATCAAATCTTTTTATGTTTTAATTGAATAATATTGGGTAATTTCGATTGTATAAAAAACAACTGAGGTATTTTGATAATAATTTTTTATTGAATTTTTAGGATGTAACCTTAGTAATTGATACATTACTACCAAAAGCCAAATTACAATATGCAAAAATTTAAAAAACCGGTAACTAGATGATACAGGTGTAAACTTTTTTAAGTCCCCGACTGTACATAATGTTCATTAGATAACGGGTTTTTCAAATGTTTTTCAATACATCATCGAAAAGCGTTTCATAATGGATCATTACGTCACCAGTCAATAAACGACTATTTAAGGTCCGCAAAACAGATACGAAAAAACACTAGAAGCATGCATGTGTTGAATGAAGTTATAAAAAAATCATTTTTGTAAAAAAAACTTTTTTTAGTCAATTTAAAACAAGAATGATAAAAAACATGATGTGGATATTCCAAAATTTACCAAATTGATATTTTATCATAAAAATCCTGTTCATACATTTTTCAATTTTCAGTTTTATTTAAATTTTACGCATGTATTTATTCTGCTGAGAAAAATTTAAAATTATCCTTGCCGGGCGGTGAATATGAATTATACAAACTGTAAATATTAAATTTACAAAGTAAAATATTTCTTTAAATTCATTTCGATAACTTGTAAAGGATACGGCGATGATTTTAATTATTAAATAAATATTTGCACAAATTTTATAATTTTGAAAACGCTATTTTCTTTTTGTAAATTCCACACATCGTCACTAGTGTACCTATCAAAGGCTGTAACGTAAGCTAAAACAAACATTATACTGAATAAACAATGTGTGGAATCAATGAACCAACTCAAATTTTATACGTGTGCTCCTTATTTTTATAGCATCCCGGAAAGCGCTGTTGATTCAATAAACTATGGCTGTGCAAATATTTACATGTCTACGTATCAAACAAAAAAAAACTCCATTTTTAAATAAATGCTGATTTGGATTACAGTATTTTGGAGTTCGTTTTTTTATTCAATAAATTTAATGGAGACCTCGATGGAGACCTATCGAAATTTTTACTTTTTTAAACAATATATTAAAATTATGTTGCAATTCCTGTTGTGCCTTATGTTCCCGGCGATATTGAGTCCGTTGTCGAGGATAATTCATGTAAGCTTTTCTGGAACTATTCAATCAGTACTACCAGGCAACTTTCAGCTATACAAAGCCTGATATACAGTATGTAAACAGGTAAGCTGCACATAGGGAAATTAGCATTGAGAAAAAATGACTGGATCAGAGTCAGCCATGACTCATTATGCACGTATTTATATAGAGTTGCTATGGTTTTGTCAGTGTTTTTATTTTAATTTCAATTATTTTTATTTTAATTGCCGTTTAAATGTCAAGTAAAATGAAAACATTTGAAACTAAAATAAGAACACTGACAAAACCATAGCAACGCTATAGGTTGTGTGCACGAAGCCTACTAGCGCCGCTAGTGGGCAATAGTGTACGATTGAACTATTTTTTATTGTTGTCTTATATCGGGAAATTTTTTAATAAACGAATACCATTTTATCTAGCTGTGTGCAAATAGTATAAATAGCATAACATAAAAGGTACGTGAAAATTATTTATTTTAAGTTTTTTTCTTCTTCAATTTTGACGTATAATAGAAAAATAATCGTGTATGTTTTATACTGACAGCTGCATAACCTCAAACTATGGCGCCGGTGATCTTGTGGACTGGGCTTGAAAGTATTAAGCACGCGATCTTTTTTATTGAGGCTGCATTGAAGAAAGGCGAGAAATTAGCTTTCTGTCATATTAAACATATTGAAGAATTTCGTGATGACACCGTTAAGAATAGAATTATTGCAAAGTGCATCCGGCAAACTTCTGTCACCGAGACACCGTTTTTGAAAAAAAAAAGACTGTTACGGGTGGTCTGCCTCACCTATATATTATAATGTTGATCATTTATATAAATTATATTAAAGTTGGTACAAATTAAATAGTTTAATAATTGTATGAAAATACGTTTATTGTGATTTTGTCATTGAAAAATATAATTATTTATTTACATTTAATTATTAAGAAATAAAATTATATCTACATTACATTATTGCAAAAATAAAAGTAAAAAAACTAAAACCCGACTACGTAAAAAGAAGAAAACAAGCAAATCAAAACGTAAGGCAGTATTTTTTTGTTATCAATAGTCGGAGATTCGAATACCGAAATTATTTCTTCAACTCCCAAATAGGTTCCCGACTATTGATAACAAAAAAAACTGTCTTACGCTTTTTACTATTCGAATATCTACATTAATTTGAAAAATTCGGAGCATTACTATACTATGTTTTTGCATATCATTCCATTTTCTTGTATTAGTAAGCTTAGTGTTTTCCACTTCGAAACCGTTTGAGTTTTGACTCCTCCGCATTGCTCTCGCAAACCTATGATAGAAAAATAAGTAGGTATAAAACGTGTTTATTTTCATGTAAAATAAATGTCAATGATTTCATGCCTGTAGTAGTTAGTCATATGGAGTATAATAACTATTTAATTTATAAATTATGTAACTCTTTAGTCATTACGATTTACGAATGAATTGTAAAGAATATTATTTTATGTTAAAATAAACCGAATATCGTATAGTAAAGTATTATTAATTAATTCCAAGCTATCACAATAGCTATTTTTGCTTTTAATTGCATCAGCATCAGCACTAAAGAAAGACGAAAAATTTCTTTTACCGATTTACATTAATAATTTCCAAATAAGTTGTAAGTAATATCATGGCTTTACTTACTTTACTTTTATTAACGTTTTGATCCACTTTGGTCGTTTTTCGAGGTTATAACTCCGCGCGGAGAATCTATAAAATTTTATTTTACTAGAATCGCTATTAACACAACAGCCTGGAACACAAAAAGTATTTCCAGAACGCGTAGTTTTTCCCATGTTTTGTTTGTAATAATAATCTCTTCTCTATGTTTGTAATCGAAAAACTTTATGACATTTGTAAATAAAAATGCTGAATGCTCACTGGACTATAGTTCAAAGCTTACAATAGATCACACTACAAGCGCTCGCATCGATATTTTTATAACTCCGCCCCCCTGCACACAGTCTATATAAATACATGCATTATGAGTCATGGCTGACTGATCCATTCATTTTTTCTCAATGCTAATTTCCCTATGTGCAGCTTACCTGTTTACATACTGTATATAGTTCTTCTTGATAAAACTACACGTTTTATGTACCTATGTCATCGAGTTCTCAGCTCCTGCTGAAACGAACATAGTCGCGAGTCGCGAAAGATACTAAGAAGCGGACAAAATATTAAGACCTTCTTTTTGAGCTCACCAAGCAGTACTCAGAGTTTTATGTTTAATTAATTGTCCTTATAATTGGTATTCTTGGAGGAGCCATACCGTCACAGTTGGCAAATATAAAAGCTATCCCGGCATGTCAGCACTGCAATGCTGAGTCACTACTCTGCCGCATAAAGAAGGCTGTGCTTATTTGGTCGCTCCGTGTGCTCCGTGCGCACGACCCAAACTCACTGTAATCGCCCATTTCATGGTTTGGGACACGGTTGAAGTTTCAACATGCCTCCCAAGTATCCCTTATATTATGACGGTGACGAACCCGAAGTTTTGGGTGCTTGTGGATGCAAAATTTTTTTTAAGGAAATACTTATCCTTCTTCATATAAATAAATAAATATAAGCATTTATTCCAACACCAATACAATACACAATTTTACAATGTTAATCTGAAATTATAAACGCGATGGAAGTATTCAGATGTTGCGCACGTGGGTCCCCGACTTGCTTTGCATTTTCACATACTGCCCATCCCCCTTCGTAGCGTAATAATATAATATCGAGATTATAATTCAGAAATTATCGGGGATAAACAAATAAACAAACATTACTTCTTGATTATATATTGTATAGATTCACTTTACACTTAATAAATCGTACAAAACTCTTCATGATAGATTTGAAAAACTGAAATAAACAAACTGCACATTTTTAGTATCGCTGCCTTGATAAGGATAGTATTTGGGGTCATGGTCATTAGTACATATTACACATTTTTTCCCAGAACCAGTAGAAAATAAAAAAGATTTGTGTTTACAAAAGGAGCGTTTTTGTTAAAGTTTGTTGATAGGTATATTTTTTATTGTGATTCGGGACATATTATTTCAATTTCTTTAGATTTAAGTGATGTTGGCTTTATGATCAGTAAATAAGTATGTTCCGAACAATAAATTCTTGTCATATTATCAACGAATATACTCCATTATTAATATCGACTGCCTATACTAACCTATTTACCTAGAAAATAAATCACTGATTTAAATTTTCCCAAATGTAACCCAACGTAAATGTAAAATTTAAAATTTAATGGTCAACCTAGGTAGGTACCTAATAAAAAAATTAAATATAAAAATTTCCTTTAAAAATTGTTTTCTGTAATAAAGTTATATAATTTGAAATTGCGCAGTGGGGCTCAGAGTTGCAGACGACTTCCCACCTGAAATATGTGCCCTGCAGTAGCTATGCTAAAGAAACTTATGTGGTCTCAATCTCGAATTTCTGTTCAACGAGTTGTTAGGATCGGGCGCTTTAAATTTTTAAATATCTCCCAGAGTTCACGTCGGAGAAATTAGAGATTGAGATATAATGCAATTCAAAAAAAAACAACTAGATGGAGTTTTAAATTAGTTTTATTATTAAATTATAATTACTTAAGAATAAAACAATTGTGCAGTGACCTTAGGAAACTTTAAATAATTCAATTTAGGTCAAGATTGAAGAATAATATAGAAGATTAGAGAAATTTTATATTGTTATAATAATGTAGATTGACAATGAACCATCTCAGGCCTGAAGTTGTTGAGATTATAACATATTACCTACTTATGTTTTCAAGGCCGAAATTTGGTCGCCATTAATATTTAAGAGAATTATAAGAAATGTTAAGATTTGAGTATGAATTCAAATCAGAAAAATAATACCTATGAAAGAAGAAAGACAAAAATTAACTACTTTACATTACGATAATCCTTATAAGTGTGTGAAGATTTAAAATTAGAAAATATGAAAGAAAAATTAACGTGAAGGTAAACACGTTGATTATTAAGTCATGTCAGAGCTTCAACATTTCTTACTTATGATTAATTAGAGTTTTCCTTATAACTATTATGGAAGAATAAACCATCTTAACAAAAACACGTCCATCGAGTTCGATCACATATTCTTCTCTACTTGTTTAATGTTTATTATTCTATTTTTTCAAATATTGTTATCTTTACCTAGTTAGTTCTCCATTGTCAAACAATTAACGCGAATAATATGTTTTTTAAAACACTGTCATAGGTACTGCACTAAAATAGTCACTTAATAAAACGAAAACATCACTGAGGGAACACCAGTCACTAAATGACCAAACCAGATATCTTAGAATAAAAGAACAGAACATAGAAGCTTAAAATAAATAATGAAATTATATAAATATATGAAATTATCTTATATATAAAATTCTCGTGTCGCGGTGTACGTTATTATACTCCTCCGAAACGGCTGGACCGATTTTGATGAAATTTTGTGTGCTTATCGGGTAGGGTAGAGAATCGGACAACATCTATTTTTCATCCCCCTAAATGTTAAGGGTGGTCCACCCCAAATTTTTTTTTTTTATTTTTTGGACAAAATTTTTTGTTTTAATTTTTTCATGATTCAGCATTGAAAAATACATACAACTCTAAATTTTCACCCTTATACGGTCAACCCCTGATTTTTAATCGCGATTTTTATATTAAGCTTTAAAAAATACATATATGGCGAACGAGCGAAGCGAGTGAGTAGGCGAAAATATTCAAGCGAACGAGCAAAGCGAGTGAGTAGGAGAAAATATTCAAGCGAACGAGCGAAGCGAGTGAGTAGGCGAAAATATTCAAGCGAACGAACGAAGCGAGTGAGTAGTGTATTTATAATATTCAAGCGAACGAGCGAAGCGAGTGAGTACTGTATTAATAAAATTCTAACGAACGAGCGAAGCGAGTGAGTAATGTAATTATTCCTAGAAATTATTAACAACGTTTGCCGGATCAGCTATACTAAATATACGTGAGCGGAGTAATGGGTGACCGCTATTAAATCATAATTTCATACCACCCGAGCGAAGCCGGGACGGGTCCGCTAGTAATAATATGAAATCGTCGGATGTATGACGTACAATCTGACAAGAACAATTTTTTCAAATAAGATATTTATTTATCTAATATTAAAAGGATTGGAGCTTATGGTGTAATTGTCGACTATCGTGGGTACGAATCCCACCTTTTGCCCATGGATATTTTGTGATATCGTTTTGACCCAGCTATAATTTTGATGATACTGGCTAAATAAGTTTTATGTTCGGCCATCCCCAAATTATAGGTATTCTCTAGAACATCATCATATTATGTGCATATGCTCTAGATATTTCTGTTGACAAATACATTATTTTGGATATACCTTAAAAAAAATCCAATATTTACTCTCAGTGTCTAAAATATCAGTATATTTATAATTCAATTTTACTTTTATAACACAATATTAGTATGTTTGTTGCGAAATCTACTCTATTTACCATGATATAATAATGCTTCAATCAGAAAATATCAATGAACAATTCATGAAGGGTAGAAAACTTTATCGAAAAAAGTTATTGAATAAAAAAAGTATGCTCGATACAATATACTTTTTTGGTTCAATGTACGAAAGCATACAAATTGGTGGTCAGTAAACGTTTATGCGCAGGTTAAATGAGCCATTTGACAAAGTCGACAGTCTATAGAAAATATATTTTATTAAGGATTCAAATGTAATGAGCTAATACGTAGTTGCAAATATAATTTTTAACTGAAAAATAAAAATGAACTTCAGAAGTTTATATCGTCTCCGCAAAAGTAAGTTACTTGAGTTTTACGATTTTCAGTAAGCAGTAAATTTGTCACAAATATGGAGCGGATTTAATGCATGCTTTCCAAATCCATTAATGTAACACCTGCTATTTTTGTGTCCCGTACTCCTCTATACGAGAATTTTATGGATACTAAAATTTAGAGTAGATAGATACATATTTACTGTTTGTTTATACGTATGCCTATATGAATTTATTTAAAAATTCACCCATATTCATTTTCGAATTTCCAACTTTTTGACTTTTTACAACCTTAACCTAAGTACTTTTCTAAAATTTCGTTATCTGGGTACTTGATGATAATTTATGTCGCATTTTTCTAACTTTAAATTACTATAAAATTTAATATTGACCAATAAAATTTTACACCCATATGGACGCCAACTTACAGTTGAACTATTTTGATTTAAATTTAAATAAATTATCTCTAGTCTAGTATAACGAGGAGGTATATGTATTACATAATATATAATATTATACAGGGTGTCTTCAAAGTCATTTAACACACTCCTACCACATGTTCCAGAGATCAAAATAAGCCGATTTAAGCAAACTTACCTTCTTACAAAATTGCTTAGTTTGTGCGCTATAATACGGCCCTGAAGTTTCAATTTTGAAATCTTTTTTTGCTATAAATTTAAAACGACTTGTGCGATTTTGTTAAAATTTGGCACGTTGACATATTTTTATGGAACAAAAAAATCCATATCAAAATTGTGATTTATATTAATCCATAGGCGTAGAACTCGGGTTTTTTAATATTTGAACGTTTCAAATTTCTACGCCAATGGAAGAAAAGGAGTTTAAGTATAAAATTTAGATTTAGTAACTTATTTGCTACAAAAAAGCTACTCTTAATAAGACTCGATTACTCTGATGGTTTTTGAGAAATTTGTCGATTTTAGTCGATTTCAGATTTAGACCACTATTTGATCGCAATCTTAATCAAATGGAGATATTTTATTTGTAAAGTTATAATGTCACCCACATCTTTCATATTTCTGCACAAATTTAATGCAACAATAGATTTGTTTTTAACTTTTAACGGCACCTTGGGAACAAATTATTGTTTGTTAAAAAAGTAATTTAAAATTCATTATTTTATCTCTAAATTCTAGCTTTGTAGAAAATATCAAGTAAATAGAAGATGTTGAAGTAGGTATTCTTATTACCAAATGAAAATGAGATTTAAAGCGCAACATTGTAGTTTGAAAACAGTAAAACTTTCTTTGAAAGTAACAGTAAAGTTTAATAATAATTGTAGAGCAATGCTTTCAATTTTTATGGAACGCTAGCTTTTGCCCGCCGAATCGCTCGTTAATGTTGATTTTAACTCGAATAAAAAGTACTCTATTCTTTAAGTTTGGGTATCAATTGAGGTATCAAGTTTCATCAAAATCGGTTCTGCCATTCTCAAGTAATGCTTGTACAAATAGGCCGAAGAAAATTTTTGAAATTACTGTTTTCCCGTGAAGGTATCGAACAAAATAATGAAAAATCCCGAAAAAACCTCAAGAAAACTATTCTACCTATTATTTTCTTACATTACTGAAAAGGTTAATAATTTTATAACAAAAATAAAAAATAACGGTAGTAGTCCAGTCAAAATAGACATTCCAGTTTGCATTAATTCCCAACAAGCTGGATTTTTGTGTAGGCCTTGAATGCGTCATTACAAATGATATGTCAAAAGTCCCCATCGATCCCGCTTGTGCGTTGTTTTTTATTCGAGGTCAAAGGTCACAAATTTGCGTTTTTTGCGTATATCTCTGAAACAATGAGAGCTATCGAAAAATGGTTCAGACAAAGTTTGTAGATCGTAAAATTGTCTACAAAAAAGATCTCAACACTTTTTCTTCTACAAAGCATCGCTTTCGAGATATCGTGACTTTAGACCGCATGAAAATCGTATTTTCGATTATATGCACATATTTCCGCACCACCTCTGAGGTAATGTACACGGCGCTTTTTTTTTAACGAATAGGAATACCCAGTAGGAATACTTCACAACATATTTTGATCGAGAGAATGTAATGGGACACGATTTTATTGATGAAATTTTTTTTTATTTAAATTTAATGAAAATTTTTACAGCAAGAAAATTACATCATCATTCATCATCAAATTCTTCATAGTCACTCGTTTCTTCCTCTTCACTGTCTTCTTCCTCTTCTTGCTCGATTTGTGTAGACTGCTCCAAGAAGAGAGATATATCAGTTATATCCTCATCAATTTCGAAACAATCTTCACCTGTTGCATTTGATTCAATGTTGGTGCAAGATTGGCCTTGACAATTGGTACATACCGATGAACAATTCAATCCAACTTTTCTGCACCCGCAATTGTTTGTGCAGCCTTTTTTGCAATTACAAAAAATTGTATTGAGTAATTTTTCTGGAGCAGGTGGCAGTAAAGTCAGATAAAGTCAAAATTATTTGCTCTAACAAATAAGTCAAAGATTCTGGAATATCACTATTGATATCTTCGAACATCTGAGTAGGTGGAGGATAATTATCAGTGTCAAACACTATCGACTGAATATCTTCTCGAACGATTGCTGCAGCTGCTTCAAGTATTCTCAACCTCTCTTCCTTTTCGTTTTGCTTTTTATTCTCATACCAAGCTTTGCTGAGGACGTCATGCTGATTGTCGATGAAGCAAATGAATGTTGAACTTCCCAATTTCTCAGTTATAATGATTCTATTACCATACTTTAACTTGAGTTTTGACTTAATTGTTCTATTATCGATCGATGGTTCTTTGCAAATATCTTTCAATTCTTGTATTGAAAATTGACAATCATCATGATTTTCAATAAATGCAAATATTTCTTCCATCGCTGAAGTAATAGAATCACTTTCAGGACGACCGATTTTACCTCCACTAATGGGTTTCAGAAACGAAGTGTAACAATCACTGTGGTACTTAGCCTTAGCAGCAACTAAGTCATATTCATACTGAATGCGGGCAGTGACACTTCTTGCTAGCTCGTCAGAACGAGTCTGAGCTTCCTTCAAGATGGTTTTCTTGAAGTCAAGGGTTGAAACTTGAGACACTCTTCGTCGAAGATGCTGCGGTTTTTTCATTTCAGCCGTTTTATCTGCTTCATTGCCACAGAACAAACAGTATTTCTTGAAAAAAAAGACGATTCATTACCTCGTACTCTAGTACGAGGAGGACTAATCCCAGATGTGGTAGCTATCTCCGCCTCACGCTGTCTTTTAGCTGCAGCGATGCTGCTCTTCCGGGTGTATGCTTTACGACACTGCGTATGTATCGTTACAGATGTTTTGTCCTTCAAATATTCATCGAACCCATCACCCCTTTCAGTACTTGAATCCATTAAAGTCTTTAGCCCACGATAAACAACCACAATTTCACTTTCAGTCAAAGATTCATTGCAAATAAAGCAAACTTCTGACATTTTCACAAAATTTTGTAACGGCACTGTTTAAAAAGAGAATATACTTCACAAACACGTCTATTCACTACGAAAAACCGTTCAAAACTGGTTTCGAGTAGTTTCGAAAATGGAGTGTCGCAGGTAGATGTTTCTCAAGGCCAACCGCTCAATAGAATTAGGGAGGGACGATGACTCACTCTAAATTTATATATTTCTCACGTACTTGTGTGCATGGGGCAAATAAAACTATGTTATAATATTTTTTGTTCAAATGGTTAACCCGATGATGCATACCTGCCACGTATGAGTGCATATTCGTCTTTTCTATGTTTAAAATAGCCATAATTCGAGAACAGTGCACCGTAGAAGAAAAAGTGTTGAGATCTTTTTTGTAGACAATTTTACGATCTACAAACTTTGTTTGAACCATTTTTCGGTAGCTCTCATTGTTTCAGAGATATACGCAAAAAACGCAAATTTGTGACCTTTGACCTCGAATAAAAAACAACGCACAAGCGGGATCGATGGGGACTTTTGACATGTCATTTGTAATGACGCATCCAAGGCCTGAACAAAAATCCAGCTTGTTGGGAATTAATGCAAACTTGAATCATAATTTCATCTATTTTGACTGGGCTATAGGTACCGAATCAATTATCAAATGCGGTTGAGAATATCCTTAATTATACGAAACATTTCCTAATTTATTATCCCTCTGTTTAGTAAGTGTCCATATTTTACGAATATCTTTGATAAAAAAAAATTAAATTTCTGAAAAGTTATTCACAATGTAGGTAATTATTGTGATTTTCAAGTAAGTACCTACAATTATTATTTTGAGAAATATAAATTATCTACAATTTAATTATTTCACCATGGCCAACTTGAGATTTTCATTGATTTTTTTGTTTTAAGAGCACTGACTGTTGGGGTTATTCATAGACATGGAGGGTGGACGAGCTTTGTCCTATAATTTTGGCACAAAAATGAAAAAAAAGATAGCTATTGCAGACGATTATCATTCTCACTTTCTAGAATTGTGATGGTTTCTTCGCGCTAACATGTATGGTTGGCCGTATGAATAAAGTGATAACATAAAAAGTATAAAATATAGACATGGAGACGAAGAACCAATCACAATTCTAGAAAGAGATAAATATAGTCGTCTACAATCGCTATCTCTTTCTCTCATTTTTGTGCCAATAGTAAGCATTAGTAGGATAGGGAATGCTCTGTCCACCCTCCATGTCTATGGGGATATTTGGGTCTAGCACGAATTCATATGTTTATATTTTTTTTTATAATAAATTGAAAATCCAATTTATACTTTTACCAGTTCTCTAATTAAAACCATAAAGGTATCATTAAAACCTGGGAGATGAGAGCTTGGAAACTTTATGTAAGCAAAGACATTGCTACACGCTCGGCTATTCTCAAGTTCTAGTTTGTGTAGTATAATTGAAATACACAGAACTGTATAATAATTGTTGAAATGGTCCACACGGTTCGTGTAGCCAAGAAACACCTGACTTTTCCGCACGTTCGCATATCTTATCTACCTCAAAGTGGCTCAGAGTTACAGCGACGATAAGGTTAGATACATAAATATTTATATGCAAATTAAGATAGTAGCTTATATTATGACGTGTACGAATGTATAATAGTGTCACATGACCTTGTATTCTGCAAGCATACCATAATAGTAGATTGTATATCTAGATGCGTAATGAGACATATTACTGACGAGTAGTAACAGTATTTTAAAACGAGCGATTAAGCGAGTTTTAACATACGTGTGACTGTTAAAACGAGTGATTGTCATAATATCATTGCTCACGAGATATATATGGTATTTTTGCCATACCCACTATAAAATAGCTACTTTTGACTTCATTGTCAGGATATTAAAAAAATGTCGACAGTTTATTTGCGTCGCCAACGTCACATTTATAGCAGGTCGTGAATAGGTAATAGCGGGAGGATTTGAGTATTTGAGATGCACTGTTTCAAGTACCCAAAAATATACCTGCAGGTTTTCATGAATATAAAACAAGTCTTAGTAATTTTGATGTATTCAGGATAAAAAGAAATTTGGAGTGCGTACCGATTCGGTTCCGCGTCAGGAGCGGACGCGTCAATAGCGGACGGGGTGATTAAGTACGACATGAGCGGACGCCCAATATAGAACCTACCTGCAACTGCGACAGGAGCGGACGTCAAGCAAAAGCCTACCTACCTACGTTCAACGAATATAGTTTTAAAAAAAGAAAAAAAATACCACATTTGGATGTATTTTATTTTTCTTCTTTTGCCATTGAAATTTAAGGTACTTTTATAGTAAATGAAATCGTTATATTCGGCTTCTTCTTTAAGGCACCTGATTAAGACGAATATATTCGGATGAGGTATCTTTACAAATTTATTAAATTTGTTGTTCCAGTTTGTAGATTCCAATTCTGCATGTATTTTTTAACAATATGGAAGAATCTATTGTATGTAGGTGCATCTTTTTTGGGAAGAAGAGCGTATAAAACTGGTATAATGTTTGTTTCTGTAGAAAAACTCCCCAAGTCGACGTGTATCGTATAAATTTGAAAGAACTGTTTACTACAGCTTTTGAATGTGCCATCCATAAAGAAATCTCTATATGTACACATTGCCTCTTTCCCTTTTAGCGAACAGAAAATCATAATTCCTCCCTCTTTGTCTTCAACATCAGCAAGAAGAAAATTTGACCCATCTTTCAATAATTTCAGATCGTCCGGAATAACTATATCTTTTTAAATTGTTTGGAGCGAGGACATGTCTTCACGAGCACGCTTTTTCATCAAACACATTCTTTCTCGGACCTCGACTCGAGCAATATCGGGTATACAGACATGATCACTTACTTTGATCACTTCATGTGTTACTTGTAAGCAAGCTGCCGTTACACCTTTCACGCTTGTCTTTAACGCAAATTTAAAATATGTTTTCATTTTTTCGGCGACACTTTAACCGATATTGATGCCCATCGTAAAGCAAACAGGGATTTCCTCTTGCAGTTTCTAAAACTTTTACACTTTAACACCAATAAGGTAAAATTATAATTACTTTTGGTTGACGTCCGCTCCTGTCGCAGTCGCAGGTAGGTTCTAAATTTGCGTCCGCTCATGTCGTACTTAATCACCCCATTCGCTATTGACGCGTCCGCTTCTGACGCGACACCACCGATTCGTTGATCAGCATATATGAACTTCTTAAATATTTTTTTAAAAAATATAAAACACTTTTCATGTCCAGGTACATTTAGCTTTTTAAGCGAAAAACTTAATTTTTTTATATACATTGTTTAACACGATTTATCGCGGACTATATTAATATTTATTATACAGAATTTTATAGAATTTTATTATGCTTATGTATGCATTAGTATATGAAATTCCCATTTAGTATGACGTAACATAATGCCGCAACATGATGTGCTCCCCTCTGAACCCAAAATTTAAACACATTCGAACAAAAACGTTTTTCGAAATCGGTACTGCCGTTTGAACTGTACGCGTGATACAAAGTAGCGTGATTCACAGGCTAATAGACTCAAAGAAAAATGGGATGCGTTTTTCATCGGAATGGAAAAAAAGGAAAAAGTTACTTCAAATTATTAAATTATACAATATGTAAATAGTAATAATATTGAATGTTTCTAGTTGCTTATTGTTTTGATATGAAACACGGATTAATGCAAATTCAACAAATTAACTTCCTCCAACAAGTAAATGAGTTAGTATAATATTATAGTTATATTATATAATCAGTAGTGACACAATGCTTGCACATAGCAGTCTGTACAGATAAGTATGTTTGCTTCGCTATTTCACCGACTCATTCGTGCCTTTGAATAATATACACAATTTTTCATACTGTGTTACTACAGTGAATTCTACTATGTTGAATTTTATATTATGAATGATAAAATGCTAGCAATTTTATTGTTATCCTGCAAATCGTACGAAGACAAATTGCGTCGAATGAAATTCAAACGTTATATGATTTTCTATTTTAATATCGATAAGATCTACTTTATTATATCTATATACAGGGTTAGTTCGACCACCCGTATCAGTCGTTTTTTTCGAAAACAGTTAGTCGTAGAAAGTTGTGTCAAAAATTGATATTATAAAAGCCCTAATAAAGAATCGAATGGTGATGATTTTTTTTTTCCGGGAAGGTCGGCTTCCCTATTAGTTTGCTCCAGAATGTCCAGAACTCCGGAATTATAAATGTAACGATAGGTCGAAAGTGGTATTGTTGAAAAGATCTTTAAAAAATTAGCATGTTTTGTACGGATTTTTTTTTATTACTGCCACCCCTGTTAAGTAATATTTGTTTGAAATTACTAAATTAAAATGTCATAATAACGAACTTTTTAAAAGTACGCATTTAAAATCTCGTTACCTATCTATCGATCATTAAACACTAAAGAAGTACACTCACAGTATAACCAGAAGAGCTCAGTAGTATGTATTAAAGAGTAAATGGAAGACAGTTTGAACACTTGTGACAATGTCTAAGGTTGCTAGATTTTTAATGCCGACTTCGATCGTTATTATGAAATTTTGATTTAATAATAATTTCAAATGATTGTTACTTAACAGGGGTGGCAGTAATTAAAAAAATTTTCCTACAAAACTTGCCTATTTTTTACAACAGCACGACTTTCAACCTATCGTGCTTTCTAAAATTCCGGAGTTTTGAACATATAATAATTTATATTTATAACTATAGAAATTTACAGGGGTGGGGCAGTAATAAAAAAAATTTCCTACAAAACTTGCTTATTTTTTAAAGATCTTTTCAACAATACCACTTTCGACATATCGTTACATTTATAATTCCGGAGTTCTGGACATTCTGGAGCAAACTAATAGGGAAGCCGACCTTCCCGGAAAAAAAATTATCACCATTCGATTCTTTATTAGGGCTTTTATAATACAAATGTTTGACACAACTCTCTACGACTAACCGTTTTCGAAAAAAAACGACTCAGCCTGTATATACCGGGTGCTGATTTGCTTTGCCGGTAATAGGGATTTAACCCGTAAAATCAAACTTTCGCGATTTATTTTAGGAAAAATATCTTCAAATAAAAGTTTTAGAACATAAAATTCTGCATCTAAATCATTAAAGAAAATTAATTTTGCATGCTTTGTAACGGCAGAAATTTGATATGAAAATGTCAAAATTACCTCAAAAACAGATAGCGATAGACATGGAACTTGAACAAAATGATAAGAAATTATTCTGGCTGCTAAAACGTCATCATTTTGTTCAAGTTCCATGGCTATCGCTCTATCTGTTTTTGAGTAATATTCAATAAATTAATCCTGTGCTAAATTTCAGCTTTTACAAAATACCATTTTTTAGACCTCTTAAATCGCCCCGAGGTTAGAGGTCCGGACCACTGATTTGCTGACTGTAGTAGTATATTTATCTGTACCCTAAAGCTCAAAATTTTAACTTTTACAAAAATCCTGTAATTTTTGACTACGAGCTCTTGGATTACTACTAGTTTACAGTGAAAGATTTCGTTCAAATACAAATTACCTTAGCATAAAATTATTTTCTATTGAGTAACGAGATTACAACGCTGCAACTCTTTCTACACTGAACGGGTATTTTTTATTAAAATAACAAAAAAAACTATACGAATATTTACCAATAATTTGAATAAACAGATATTACGTAATAAGAATTAAAGTAAACTTAATGCAAGATTTTATCTAAAAATTGAGAAACTCTTTATTGCCCCACAAATGTTATTTAAAAAATGTTTTGCTTAGAGTTCCCTCTGGATTTTTGATCTTTAGTCTTCGATCAGCCTATTTACATACTAATTTGATAATTGGCTTGATTTAATAAATTTAGTAAATATTTGGGTAAAGATATTAAAAAATTGTTAAATTGTATTTTAAAGACCACCAACAGCTAAGGATATTTGGGCCTAGCACCAATTCATATTTTAAATTCATTATTTATTTTTTTTAAATAATAAATTGAAAATTCAATTGATACTTTTACTAGCTCTCGGGCTAGAACCCAGGAACTGGGGACTTGTAATAGAGGAACCATAGCAACGCCATGTAAACAACAGCATTACTACACGCTCGGCCATTTTCAAGCCCGGTAAAGATATTAATTCAGATATTTAAAAAAATATTCCAGAAATAACCTCTATACACTAAGAATATGATATCCGTAAAATAGAGTAACTCTCACGTCTAAACTGATATGCTTAGTTTGGCGTAAAACATTCCTTATTCACTCTGATGGTTTTTATATGCCTTTACTGTTTATTCATACAAGACACGATGCAGGCGAGTGTTAGATACGCAGAAAGCACATCTGTCATGGACCCACCTACATAAGCTTTTTCGCTTCTGTTTTAAGGCCCGGTTTTGAAATTATATAGTTAAGGCAGTAAATAGTCTTTGGTTTAGGCTTATAATCAGAAATCCGACCACAGTAAAAATTGTTACAGAGTTTGACCTCTGTTATGGTCTGTCAAGCGTCTATAATTTACAATTCATTCATTCAAAATACCAACCTTTTCGAACACAGAAAAGACACTTTTAAACTAGATTTATCTTGAAAGTCGTATCAGAATGAGCCTATAAACGAATTTTTTTATTAAATCGTTGGAATTAGCTCCGTTTAACTTTATTAATAATGCCGTTGGAAATAAAACGGCTTCACAATAAATGTTTGAAGTTGGTTAAATAAATATTTTCCTTTCAAGAGGCTAACGTCAATGGCGCTAAACATCACGGCGCATATATTTAAGAGCATTCGATAGCGCTTCGATACCCCCTGCATTCTTCATCACAAATCCTTTCCCTCGCCTATAAAACGGTTCCCGCTCTCCCGACGCTATTTTTAAAGCTAAAGGGCTCGGGTAGATGTCAAATGAAGGATCGACAATCACATTACAGATCCTACAGGCGAATTTTTTTAAAAAAAGTTTTGAATACGTGTGAAAGATTACGTAATTTTTTAAAAAATTGTATGTTTTTTCAGGAAATATTTTTTTCAATTTTTCGCCTATAGGGTCTGTAGTGTGATTCTTGGTCCTTCATTTGGCGTTTACCCAAACCCCTTAGCTTTAAAAATAGCATCTGGAGAGCATTATTTATCTCATTCCGGTCGTGTGAGATTATTGTATAGGGAACGCAAGTGGCCTGGTTATATCGAGTATAATAATATTTGCAGCGAACGCGCTTTGACTCTAATGACGTAGGCAGATATTTAAATTTCAAAATTTTTATCTTCGTAAATGCTTTATGTATTGAAATTAAATAAACGCCATTGTGTTTACGGTAACGATTTCTAATAGGAAACAGTCACATATTAATTTTTTACAGCCTCCTTCGAATATTCGTTCGAATATAATTCTTGTAAATCGAGTAACCAACTAATAGTGTTGCCATCTAGACAAGACAAGACAAGACTTCACTTAAGTCTTGTCTCGAAACATCAAGACTTCACTAAGTCTAGATTAAAAAACTCTTGTCTTGTCTTGAAAATCTAGACAAGAGTCTAGAAAGTCTAGATCTAGACGGCAACACTATAATCTAAATACATTGATATTGATATAAAAAGAAAGGTTTTGTTGAGAAGATTACAAATAATGTATATAATGTCACGGAAAATTCAATATGGCGGACTCTAGACGCCATTTTCTCAGAATGCAAAAGTAATTTTCCTTCTAAATTAGTGTTGCCGTCTAGACAAGACAAGACAAGACAAGACTTTCAAAGTCTTGTCTTGTTTTGAAATATCAAGACAAGACTTCACTAAAGTCTTGTCTTGAAATATCAAGACTTCACTAAGTCTAAGTCTAGATTAAAAAACTCTTGTCTTGTCATGAAAATTTCTAGACAAGACTTTTGCAAGTCTTGTCTTGAAAAACTAGACAAGACAAGACAAGAGTCTAGAAAGTCTAGATCTAGACGGCAACGCTACCAACTAAACAAAAGTTTCAGTTATTTACCACTAAATTTGCATTTTTCCGACCATTTTTTTCACTAGACTCCAGTGCTTTTACTTCTCGAACGGTATTTAATTTTTCAAATATTCGCACACCCCTAATATTAAGATGTATCAACAGTTATTTAAAAAAATATGTAGCACGCTTTTTTTACTTAGTATTTCAAAATCGTGGTCAACATTAATAATAATGTGTAGACCTAGCGACAAATGTAGCGGCATCCCATAAAATTTCATACACGCAGCGTTTTTTTAATTTGTGTTAAGAGAAGTAATATTAATTTCTTGGAGTAATTTTTAAATATTTTCGTGCCCGTCCCTGAAACTAAATAGAGATATAGAGATGTATATTATTTGCCATTACTTTATCCTTACCGAGTGAAAAATATCTACACGTCAATGTCTTTATATAAAATGTTTCCAATAAAATGTGAATATTGAAAATTGAAAAATATTTGTCAATATTAATTTCAAATTTCAGTATTATAAATTTGAAATTCTAAATATTGTCAATGAAACAATGTAATGTGTTTCAAACTTTTCACACTAAATATAACTACAAAATAACATATTCCAAAAAATTTTATTTGATGATATTTAATTAATTATTTCAATTATCGAAAGATTTTTGATGTTTGAGAATTCAAACACAGGTTTGCCTTAGAATAAACCTATACACTTTTAATATGTTTATTCAATTTGTGATTTATATTTACGTATACTCATTATGGAAGTAGTATTTACATTATTTTATTTTTAACAATCAAAATTAACTTTATTTAAAAATTCGTATTGTATGTAAAAAGCGTCGTAGATTCTACAGATGAATTAATTTGTGACAATATAAAAGTTAATTCACTAATATAGTGAATTTATTTACGGTCAGCTAGGAGTCTAATATCTTGGATATTGTGACAGCTGCAAAAATTATTTTATAAGACAAAATTTTAACTGCTCCGTCTATCTACATTTTTTACTCGCTTTGTCACATACGGAAATATTTTGGGAAGTACTCCACTCACAGTACACTGCATAGTTATCAAACACGTAATAATAACTTAGTTTTACTCCCTAAACCAGGGGTTCCCAAAGTCGGGGTCGCGACCCCAAGTGGAATCGCAGGCTGATTTTTTAGGGTCACGGCCTGTTTCCGTGATTATAGAATTTATCTCGTGATTATACCATTTATATTCGAATAATAGAAAAAAAATCTTTCAATTTTCCATTTCTATATTACTTTTACTGTACTTTTTTTTATACTTAAATTCTTGAATAAACAACTTAAATTTGAATTGCTGCATTTTTTTACTAAAAAATCTTTTTTATAGACTATTTTGTACATTGTGGGGAAAAAACTTCTAAGGGTCGCGAAGGCTTTTGGAATTTTAAATTAGGGTCATAATTAAAAAAGTTTGGGAACCCCTGCCCTAAACCGAACTTAAGTCTCTATTGCAATAGCCCAGAATATTCAGCTTTGAGCTGAAGTCACTTCCTTTCCCTAAATTTAAAAGAGAGCTAAAGATTCTACTAATTAAATCTTGTTTGTATTCAGTTAATGAATTTTGTTCAATTAATTATAATTATTAAATATTTTTGTATGACGAATCCTGTTCACTGCTATATTGGACAACAAATATATTCTATTCTGTTCTAATCACATTTCAATATAAAAGTTATTTGCTAACATCCGCTCGAATGTAAATTTTGCATCTACATGTTTATAATTTTTTCCGACAAAACTGAAGTGAGATTTTTTTGTTTATAAATTATTCTTATTCACGTTCCAACTTTGTATTTTCAAAAAGGTTTGTGTATTTTTTACAAAGCAGGCACAATTAAATATGTATTAGGTATATTAATATTGAATGGGGCTGCAGACCCACTATACCGGGTGCTGATTTGATTTGCGGGTAATAGGGATTTTACATGTAAAATTATGTTTATGAATTTTATGAATATATATTTTGGTGAAAAAAAAAACAAATACAAAATTTGTTCGTAATTAAAAACTCTACCTGACACGTATGTTTGCAAATTACCAATATGCAGCTTTTAATTAAGGTGTTCAGGGGGGAAGCTGCCCTCCCCTAGGATTTAGAAAATTGGAATGAAGAGTGTGAAAATTCACGAATCTCCACTTCATACTAATCGCTTTTTAATTCCCGTTATTGAGCTTAGGCGCCTGAAAATACCTCTAATTGCACTTAGTTTGGACTATCATTTATGACCTAATTGCAGTTCTTCATATTATCATTAATGATAGTTGGGAAACGAGAAATAAGGAAATTTAAATGAACAATACTTTTTCATTTTATTTCCAACGTTTCATCAACATTGTTGACTTCATCAGGGCTCTACAAATGAAAAAAATACATAGATAAATATATAACATAAACGCAATTACCAAATTACAAACACAGTCATTAATTACAACAAATGATAGTTATTACACACTAGTCATATCCATAGTTAACAAGTTACTTTTCAGTGTATTAATTTTATTCATTTCTAGAGCCCTGATGAAGTCAACAATGTTGATGAAATGTTGTCAGTAAAAGAAAATAATATTGCACACGTAAATGTCCTTATTTTCCGTTGTTCAGCTATAATTAATTATATTTTATGTTACTCTGAGTAAGAAATAATTGTTACAAATAAAGTAAAACACATTTATAATAATATAAACAAGGGAAGGGCAACCTTTATATTATATTGGTGCTGTTATGCTAAAAAAGTGAAATGTTCCTATGTTGGTGGAATTATTGAAAAATCAAAATGAAATATGAGAAATAAAAATAGGCAATATTTATACTCGGCTGCACCAAAAAATATAATAGAATATGAATAGGAATAAACCTATATATTTTGTGTAAATGCTTCGATGCATGCTATAAGACAATAAAGAATATCTACATATTGTACTGGATGTTCATAATCTAATGGTTTGCTTTCAATTTTAGGAAATATATAATTTTAAACTGTCTCTAACTTACTGCGGTTTTTCAAATTTCTTTTATGTATCTAACTATGATCGAACTTATTCGATTGAGCTTTAAACTTAAGTTAAAAGAAATAATTTTTAATCACTTTTTAACGACAACAATCTTATTAGGTAATGAATATGTACATTTCGAGAGCTAAGCTAAACTGTTTAGTTCTTGGTGAAGATGTACATCCATTAATAAAATTGTTGTGGTTAAGAAGTGACTAAATTGCTGTTTTTTAATAATTTCAAACACAGTTCTCTACATATTCTTTAATGTAATTAACAACCTTATTTTACATTCATTAAACGATACATCCGTATCATAACATAATAGTAAATAGACTATAATATCAAAACACAGAGCACAGGAGCTGTGCGTCTTCCTAAACAAAAGTCTAAATAAATTAAAAACAAACGCTACAACGAAAGTCCGATCAAAATCGTTCCAGTAGTTTCTAGTGCAACCCGGAACAAACCAACTGGCAGACAGACAGACAGACAAATAGAAACGAATTCTGAAAATTGCTAATTCTGCCTAGGTATCTTGTTACCTATAAACTGTTCATCTAAGTCGAAATATCGTTAAAAACTTACAATTTATTATTGCACACAAAGTTACAATAATGTATTTATTTTATCTTCCTGCATAAATTTTACATTCAATATATTTTTCATGCACGCATATTTGGCATTTTAAGTTTAGATCAGTAAACTAGTGAGAATAAATAGAAAAAAAAACTCGGGTCGCAGTGCCAAAACCCTGCCGACAATATAGTGTATTTGCTAATTGGCATTGTGGCTTTATTATGTGAACTTAAGTTTGTTTTTGGACAAAATAAAAAATTTAACCCCTTAATACATCACTTAAAATAATATTTTTTTTCTTAATTTCAAAATTTTTATCAATGCAACCTCGGTACCAAATTAAATACACCCTTCAGTAAGTAAAGCACTATCCGTAAACTAGTGTTTTCATAAAATTTGTAACTCCGGTCCTGTCGGGCCGATTTTATTAAAATTTTAGCAGAACATTTTAATCGTTACTAAAGGGTTAAATTTCAATTTTGAAACGATTCTGAGAATTTTTTCGGCATTTTTGGGCCCAAAAACATTTTTCAACCCCTAAAAACCACCCTTAAAATAGTCCGATTTGGCCCATTTTAAATAGGCTTTGTGCGGTGATAGATTTTAACGTGCCTACCAAATTTCGTCAAAATCAATTAACTCTTTCGAAAGTTATAGCCCGCACACATATATATATATATAAATATATAAATATATAAATATATATATACATATATAAACAGACATTTCCAAAAATGGTGCCAAAGTGTTCAGAAGGCTATGAAACGTCGAGAAATTTTGGTCCGACCCCTAGGTCCCGCCATCCGACCGACGCCAATAGTGTATGTGCCATATGGCAAATACACTAATAATTTTATCATACGGAAATATACTTGGTGACACACGATGTTATACTAAAGAGGAAATAAGTTTCTAAAACTGAGAAATAAAAATGTGTTTTGTCTGTTTTTTATTAACCACGTGCTTTTATGTACTATAGGTAATCAAAGATAACCCACATTTGGTATAGGTATGACTATTACGTAAAAAAGCTGAATACACAACAAGAATCTATAATCTATATAATATATATAGTATATAAAAAAGTCTCGGCAGGACGTGGCTGTCTGTCTGTGTGTACCGGCTAATCTCGAAAACTACTGAACGGATTCGAATGCGGTTTTTACCATTCGATAACTTATTTCTTGGGGAAGAATCGGGTGTAGGTCAACATTAGCTGCCCGACCCAGCTTCGATCGGGTGCAAAACGGATTTATTACGAATTTATATATCACTTAGGCCCGTATTCACCGAGCCTAGTTAGTTATTTATTCCGTTGATTTATTCCCCTGGTAACTATCACACGGAATAAATAGTGATAATTCAAATTACCAAACATAGTTAAGTTTACTGCAGGTATAAATCGTAAGAATAGCTATTCTGTCCAATTTCAAGGGTATAAATATTTATCCGCCTAGTTAAATAGGGTGTGCACGAAATGCATAAATTACTTTATGGCCTGGCGACCTTTTCAGGTAAATATTAATTTCATATCTTACAGGTAAAGGTTTTTGTCAGTAAAATATGTCAATATTCACCATTTTACATTTTCGATAGATGCGCCATCGGTCGGATCTTTGGTAAACGTGCTTTATTTGACAAGATCTGCAAGGCGTATAGTATATAGTAAATTTTTAACTGCAGTTACTATTCTATCGAATGAATTGCTTGAATAGAAAGTTTATTTTATTCCAAGGAATAAATTTATTCTAAGGTTAGTAACTTCTATCTTTAACAGTGTTTGGTGAATACGGGCCTTAATAAAATAGATTAAATAAAAACGTTGTTGGCTCTCAGCTATAATATTTTTTATGTAATTTTTAATATTTAACACATTTTCAACACATGGATTTTATATTTATCTTTTAATATGCAAATTTTAATTCTATGAATTTATGGAATTGATGATTTGTATGTTATATTTATTTATTTGACGCAATTTATGCAGTACACTTTATTGTCTGCATGCTGCATGCAAATGAAATATTTAAACTTGTGCACTCAATTTTATAATGCAAGTCTTAAAAATTAATGTCGAAATATTAACTGTGATTCTGATTGAGAAGTTCACCATTGGAAGTTGTTATAATGGGCCCGATTTTGCAAATGAAAAATTTGGATATGTCTGCACGATTTGAGCTCCCTAGAGTCTGAATTTACTGTTTTTAGAGAGATGTCGTGTGTGTGTACGTACGTACGTTCCTTCGTTCGTTCAGTCGTACGTTGGTGAACTTTTTTCCGCTCGCATATCTCAAGAACAAAAATAATATCGTCTCCGGACCAATTTCATTCGACACATTATTATATAATGAACACTTGATTAGGCTCGCAGGAAATTTCAATTAGCGGTTTTTTTTTTGTGTATAATAAAAAACTTTTAAAAAAAATCATAATATGAATATAGGTGGAATCCTTTCCGGACCAATTTCATTCGACGCATAATTGCATAATGAACAGCTGAAAACGTTTGCAAAAAAATTGAATTGGAGTTTTTTTTTATAACAAAAAAACTACTGTAAAATGGTTGTAAAATGTTAACCTGTATTGCAAATAGTTTCTCTACGCTAGACTTATCTCTAATCTTTAAAGGCACCCAATGGGAAGTTAGCAGTGTGATTTTACCCACACAGCAAGCCTTTTTTTGTCTTAAAATATTGTACTATTAGATTTCCTATATTGTATTAAATAGCAACGTCAATATTAAATTAAAAAAACTCGGGTCGCAGTGCCAAAACCCTGCCGACAATATAGTGTATTTGCTAATACTGGAATTGTGGCTTTATTATGTGAACTTAAGGTTGTTTATGAATAAAATAAAAAATGTAACCCCTTAATACATCCCTTAAAATAATATTTTTTTTCTTAATTTTAATATTTTTATCAATGCAACCTCGGTGCCAAATTAAATACACCCTTCAGTAAGTAAAGCACTATCCGCAAACTAGTGTTTTCATAAAATTTGTAAGTCCGGTCCTGTCAGGCCGATTTTATTAAAATTTTAGCAGCACATTTTAATCGTTACTAAAGGGTTAAATTTCAATTTTGAAACGATTCTGAGAATTTTTTCGGCATTTTTGGGCCCAAAAACATTTTTCAACCCCTAAAAACCACCCTTAAAATGGTCCGATTGGGCCCATTTTAAATAGGCTTCTTGCGGTGATGGATTTCAACGTGCCTACCAAATTTCATCAAAATCAATTAACTCTTTCGAAAGCTATTGCCCGTACACATATATATATATATATAAATATATATATATATATATATATATATATATACATATATAAATAGACATTTCCAAAAATGGTGCCAAAGTGTTCAGGAGGCTATGAAACGTCGAGAAATTTTGGTCCGACCCCTAGGTCCCGCCATCCGACCGACGCCAATAGTGTATGTGCCATATGGCAAATACACTAATAAAAAGTCATAAATCACTTCCATATCTAAAGTTAATATAAACAATAAATTCATGTTTTCGTCAGTTTATTTAATCTTTATCTTCTATACCAATTTTTTTGTTTTCATTTTCTTCATCAGTTTTCATTAATTTTCCTTTTGTAGGTGGTATATAAATATAAGTATCACATAAGTCTTGAGCTGCGGAACGTTTTATACAAAAAATATTGTGTAGATAATGGGCATAAAAAAGCATAACATTTAAACGTTTTTTTTGGCGTTATGGGGAATAAAGGAATCTAATACGAAAAAATCGAAAATAACTATTTTTTTTAAACCGGACACTATATACCGGGTGCTGATTTGATTTGCGGATAATAGGGATTTTATATGTAAAATCATGATTCATGTTTATGAATTTTTCTGCTTCCCAATATATTTTGGTGAAAGAAGACAAATACAAAATTTGTTATTTGCAATTAAAAACTCTACCTGACACGTATGTTTGCAAATTATCAATATGCAGCTTTTAATTACAAAATAATTATTAAGGAACTGTAATTAAGTTTAAATTAAAAATACTTTTTCCGAATAGCCATGATTTTGTTTAAGTCATGACTATTCGGATAAAATATTTTTAATTTAAACTTAATTACAGTTCATTTTGTAATTAAAAGCTGCATATTGTGATAATTTGCAAACATACGTTTCAGGTAGAGTTTTTAATAATGAACAAATTTTGTATTTGTTTTTTTTCACCAAAATATATAGGGAAGCAGGAAAATTCATAAACAAAATTTTATATGTAAAATTCCTATTACCCGCAAAGCAAATCAGCACCCGGTATAATATATGGATATAAACCAAACGTTTGGAAAATCAAATTTGCCTTAAAAAATGTCCACACTTATTTTAAGTATTAAAATATAAATTGTTAGAATCTTAGATAAACAACCATTTGTAGATGATTTGTAAGACAGTGTTAAGAAAGAAACTGAAGATATTTTCTCAAATTCATCATTTCTGCCAATAAAGGAGTGGCACTGAAATATATTCTTCAAGTAATATTTCTATTTTTTTAGATAGAATAGGAAAATTATTTAACATTAATTGAAACGTTCTATGAAAGTCAGTTGAAATTATTTAAACTGTTATGGCCCAATCTTTAAATAGAAGTAATAAAACGATCTAGAGATATAAATTATAATGCTAAAACGGTTTATAGGATGAAGAGATCAAACATAAATATTGTTAATTGAAATGGTTGACTGTCGACTGCTAGGAATCCTGTATCTCGGTTTTGTTTGTTAATCTAATTTTGTGAGCAGTAATTTTATATTATTAACTTAACATCAAACTTTTGTTATTTTGTATAATGGTTAACTTTTAACATCAATTTCTCTACAAAAAAATATTAATTATCAATTGATGGTTTTATAACTCTTTTGTTCTATTCTCCGTATGCAGTAAAATTGAAGCAGTTTTGCTGCAGCCTATAAAAGTGTAGCGTGTAATTTTATGTAAAGGAGAAAGAAAGGTTTTGTTAAAAAGGTGAGGGTTATAGCTTTTTTCTGAACAAGAGGCGATGTGTTTCCATTTTCGTAAATATAGAACTATTGTTTGAGACTGCATAAAGAGGGTCAAGTATCAAACAATCTATCCAAATCAATTTAACAAAACCACATGGGTAGGTATACAGTTTATGAAAATAAATTACATAAGTATACCTATTTGAACATTTTTCTTTCTATCTGACAGTAATATAAATCTTCACGTCACTATCAAGTTTATGTTCATATAGAGTTCATTTTTTTTACATTATTGAATCGAGTATCAAGTATAAATTAATGTTGTTCTGAGAAAATTACTTAGCTTTTCACATAAGAGAATTATTTAAAATTTATTATTGCTAGAATCAGTTTAATTTTTTTCTTTTTTTCCAATTGAATCAGTTTATATTTAAACTAACTGTTCTACTTGGTTTGGCTCGCGAGGGATTCCAGTGTTACGCTCATTCTAAAAATAGATAGTGAAATCTAGTTTTAACGCTTTCAAATGTAGAACGCATGTTCCCCGTTCTCCCGTTCAGGTAGTTTCTTTTTTTTTTATGAAAACCACCGAACATGTATATTTTGTTTATTATTTTCTGTACATCAAATCCCCCCACATTATACCTATGTGTTTTGTTATCAATGAGGAATATTGTTGCCAAATTTTACGTCCCTAGCCTAAGAGAGATAGCTCTTAACTTGGAAATCTCACCCCCTCCTCGTTCACGCGTTCGGATAGTTTTTCCGGGAGCTGTTGAGTATTTTTTTTTTAATTAAAGGGTATTTTCCCGAGATTAAGTTTCTACCTTAAGCGGTTTCGGAAAATGCCTATTTATTCAACCCCTTTTTTACCTCTTTGGGGGTTAAATTCCCAAAAATTAGTTCGTACTGAACGCCTACGTCATACGGAAAAATTTCAAGTTCCTAGATTCAGCGGTTTTGGCTGTATGTTGATGGACAGTGAGGAAACTTCATTTTATGTACTTACATAATATGATTTATTTTATTTCATATCTTATAGTTACTCGCATTGGAATATCTTTTTTATCGTTGTGTCGTTTTTCCATTAATCTAATATTCTAATATTTGATAGTTATTTTTATGGAATTGACGAACATCTGATTAAAAGTAATGTACCCGAATTATGGTTTGAGATCTTTATCCAGCGAATTTTCCATTTTCATATTTTTTTCTGTTTTTCAAATTTCAATTATCCTATTGTCCTGACTGATTGATTGACTGATTCATCAACGCTCAGGACAAACCGCTGAAGCTAAAAACTTGAAATTTGACAGGTAGGTTTCTTACAGGACATAGGCATCCACCCAACTAACAAGGGATTTTTCGAAATTCAATCCCTAAGGAAGTCAAAAGAGGTGTAAAGTTTTTTGAAAATTCACATACAAAACCAACATAAAGTTTTCTATATAATATATGAAGTCAAGTACCAGCTACGCATTGTAATGTGTTGAGATGTTGACTGGTGAGGTTAGGGAAATCCCCATGTTATATTAAGGTGATATGTATCCATTTACACAAAGGTATAGGAGTAAATATCCGGTATATCCCCAATTTTTGTTTACCAACCTGATAGGTATTACTTATTGCCAATTATACACTATATTTTACATATTTTAAACTTTAAAACTTAAAATTTAGCTTTTCTAACAACAGATGTTATAAGCGTCTTTACCATTGTACTCTCAGCTAAATGATTTGTATGAAAAAACACCTAATTTTTTTTCTTGAATGATCTATAACAGGCTTTCTGAAATTTTCATAGGTTTACATAAATTAATTTGACAGCGGTCTGAGATACTCAGGGGTCATTTATCGAGCATTCACGTTTTTATAAAGAACTATATTAAAGAAACTCGGAATTAAGGTCTTTAACAAACTGGTTGAGGTGTGTCAGCAAGTCTATGATAGATTATAAAGAATTACACCGCGCTTCGTGACCGTGGCATACTAACTTTTCTTCTGAAAATTGGAAAATTTGAAAAAAAAAATCACTAACAGTATTACATTAATTTTTTTTCACAAGTAACAGTTTTGACGGAGGGCTAACACAACTATAGACAAGGTCTGATCTACAATCTGTTCAAAATTCCATACTCGTAAAAGATAACATTTAACATAAAATATTGAAGATGGAGACAAATAGGAGTAATATTATTTCTATTATATGGCAGTCATTCCTCTTGAAGATGAATAGAAACATAAAGGAGTTTTCAAATAAAAGTGTTGATATTGATACACAAAATGAAAATACAAACAAGGAAACACGATATCATTTTATTGTACATTATTTTTCCGAACGGGAAACTATCAAAGTAGTATCGTTACTGCTCTGCAAGGGGAGAAAAATCGATTTATATTTTGTATGGATACAACGTTATCTTATACACAAGGTGTATACGTATACAAAGGGTGGACAGATATAATATATGTTACATTTTTAACTCCTTTTTATAGGGTTTGACAGTATGGGCAATCGTAAAAATGGTACAGTTTACATGGCGTGTCCGTGGACCATATATTTCAAACCCTTAATAAATTATCGGGTTCTGATCTGAAAACTAGTAAAAATATCAATTATTGGAATTTCTATTTAAAGATTATAGTAGATGAAATATGGGCATTCTGAAACACCCTCACCCTCACCGGAAGTCGCTTACGTCATTAGACACCGAACAGATGACGTTACTGTCGTGTACAGATTGTATAACCTATCAATGTTATGTAATGTCTATAATGAGATTTATATTTTTACACCATTAGAATAGTTAGTTAAGTTTCAATCGTGAATGAATAAAGTTTAGTTAAAGAAAGTTAAAAGTATTTTTACTTGAAATACCTTACAATTATTGGCGACGAGGAAAAAGAACATTGAGATTTCAAGATGCCTGAAACAAATGTAGCGGCAGCGCGTGGTCAGCTTATAGGAGCAATGGAGCCGTATGTTCTGGGTGAAAATTTCGAAGACTATTTGGAGAGATTAGATAATTTTTTTGAATTAAACTCGTTAGGCGACAATGATGTTTTCCAAATTCAATTACTAATGAATTTAATTGGTCCAGCAGCTAGCGTCAAAATTTCAAAGTCATGCAAGCCTAGAATGCCGAAAGAATTTACGTATCAAGAAATCAAGGAGAGATGCAAGAGAATTTTTTGTACAGATCGAATTACGATTGCAGAGCACTATAAATTTAATAATCGAATACAAAATAATGGAGAATCTATTAGTGATTTTGCTATTGAATTACAAGCATTGGCAGATCATTGTAACTTCGATGATAGATATTTAAACGTCGCTCTACGTGACAGATTCGTAGCGGGATTAAGAAGCCCTTCCATCAAGGCAAAATTACTGCAGCAAGACAAAAAATCGAAATTTGAAGACATAATCAAGATGGCGGTTAGTTTAGAATTGATAGAAAATGAAGTAAAGGGCATGCAAGGTCAAATGCAGATACATAACACGAGAGCAAGCAGTAGTCGTTATTATAGGACAAATGAAAAAAGAGATTGGGAAAGACGTAATTCTGACAGAAATAAAGATTTTGAGAGAAGAGATGTTCCAGAGAGGGAATGGAGAGAGAAAAGGAGTTTTAGAGAAGTCATATGCTATAATTGCGGTGGAAAAGGTCATTTTCAAAGCGTGTGTCCGTCCAAGAAGTTAAATTACAGACCAAACTTTACATATAATGCACAAACGTCTAGAAATAAAGTTGGATTTATTAAAACTGAAAATGAAGAAGAATATTCAGACAGTCAAGACGAGGACGAAACAAAAAGCGTGAATAATGTTCACAAAGTAGAAGATTACATAACGTCAAAAATCGAATTTATAATTATGCAAGTAGAAAATGTCACCTTAAAAATGGAATGTGACACTGGTTCATGCGTTTCAATCTGTTCATTTTTTGATTACAAAAAATATTTCAATCATTTAAAATTAGAAGAAGCCGATCTTCCCTTAACAGCCGTAACTGGAGATAAAATTATACTGAGCGGCAAAATTAACGTTACAGTAAAACACCAGAATCAAATTTATATATTACGTTTAATCGTCATTCATTCTAGCAAAAATTTCACGCCATTACTGGGACGAGATTGGCTCGATGAGATATTTCCCGAATGGAGAAGAGTATTTCAAACAGTAAACTACATAGAACACGAAAATTGGAGGCAGAATGTCTTAGATAAAATAAAACTAAAATATGCAAGTTTATTTGACAGTAATTTGATAACTCCCATTAAAGAATTCATAATTGATATCCAGCTAATAGAGGAAGCAAAACCGATTTTTCACAAAGCTTATACGCTACCGTTCAACATTAAGGAAAATGTTTCAGCGGAATTAGACAGGCTATGTGACGAGAAAATTATTGAACCTGTATTGAGGTCAGAGTGGGCCTCACCGATAGTTGTCGTTCCGAAAGATAATGGAAAAATTCGCATTTGCGCAGATTATTCAGTGACAATTAATAAGATGATCAAGACTGAGCATTATCCGTTACCCGTGATAGATGAAGTCCTAGCATCACTGGTGGGATCCAAATATTTTTGCTCACTAGATTTGAAGGGCGCTTATCAACAACTTCAAGTGTCCGAAGAGACCCAAGAACTTTTAACTATTAACACCCACAAAGGTCTTTATAGACAAAAGCGTTTACCATTTGGAGCCAAACCGGCTGCTTCCATCTTTCAGTCGGTTATGGATACCATTTTAAAAGGCATAGAAAATGTGCATTGTTACATCGACGATATACTTATTGGAGAAGAATCATTACAAAAATTATATGAGAAGCTAAATGAAGTATTAGAGCGGCTTCTATTGTACAATGTAAAAATTAATTTTGACAAATGCAAGTTTTTTGTGGACAGAGTTAATTATCTGGGGCATGAGATATCAGCAAACGGAATAGCTCCAAGTAAACAAAAAGTTGAAGCGGTTATTGCAGCACCCGAACCAAGCAATGTCTCGCAGCTTAAATCATTTATTGGTCTAATAAATTATTATTCGAAATTCATTCCGAACTTAAATCAAAAGCTGAGCATCCTATATAATTTGTTAAAAAAGGATACTTCGTGGCAATGGACAGAAGAATGTAAGCATGTTTTCGAAAATTGCAAGAAAGCTATTGTGCAGAACAAAATCTTGGAACATTATGATCCTAAAAAACCCATCATAATCGTCTGTGACGCAAGTGATAAAGGGCTATCTGGCATTTTGTGTCATATAGTCAACGGAGAGGAAAAACCTGTATTTTTCGTATCAAGAACGCTATCGAGCGCTGAGAAAAATTACCCAATTCTCCATAGGGAGGCATTAGCAGTCGTTTTCGCGATGGAAAAATTTTACAAATACATATTTGGCCATCATGTGACTGTTTTCAGCGATCACAAACCACTCGAAGGTATTCTAAATTGCAAAAAGGGTGAACCAGCAATTATTGCCAACAGGTTACAGAGATATATCTTCCGTTTATCAATTTTTGATTATATTCTTAAATACCGAAAAGGAAATGAAGTTAATAACGCAGATTGCCTATCAAGACTACCTATTCCTGGAGAACGCTCGCAAGAGGACGTGAAGGAAGAGAGTCGTTTTGTAATTAAATCTTTATCTTCAGATTCGAAGTTCATTTTAAATTTGGAGGTAATACAAGCCGAAACAAACAAAGATGAATATCTAAAAGAGGTGAAGAATTCCATATTAAAAGGATGGAAAGTGAGTAATATTTCGAAAAAATCTAAGGGGTATTTCCTTAACACTTCAAATTTGAGCGTCGAACATGGTTGCATCGCCTACGGTTCTAGAGTCGTTATTCCAGACACATTAAAAGACGAAGTGTTGAAGTTACTTCACATGAATCATGCCGGCGTAATCAAAATGAAACAAATAGCTAGAAGCTACGTATACTGGCAAGGTATAAACAAAGATATTGAGACTGTAACGAATCCAACCCTGTACTCGAATTTGTTCAAAATTTGGTTGGATCGTGTTGAATGCCGGCATGAGAAGGTAGTAGTTAACTAGCATTGATTGTGTGATGAGTGCAAATAATAATTAATTAAGGAATAATAAAAGTATTTGTGAAGCGTGCATCAGGAATCTAGTTTCCGTGAGAGTTTTCTTCTAGCCATCAGTTTGCTGGTGGGACGGTTTTGCTGATTTTCTTGGTGAGCTCGTTTCATATTATTTATCTATACATAATAAGAATTTACCATCTGCACAGTTTAAAAGAAGCTACTCATATTAAGCGAAACAAATAAGTATTAATAATATTATTATATGTTCTTTTTCGTTATTAGAATTATTAAGTGTACGAACAAGGGGGGATTTGGGGTATTGTGAAATATTATTGCATGCCATAGTTTCTTTTTAAATAATTATTCGTGTAGTTTTTGTGAATTTTATACGCGTTTCCCGTTTCACCGTGAACGTGTTTGGTTTCGCCATTCAGTGGCGTAGGATAATGTTTTCATGTTAAGGGTATTTGAATAAGTTGTTATGTTGACTATTTTAATGTGTTAATTTGTTGTTTTTGTCTTAATACAATCGAAGGGTGCAGGATATTTTTCGGGCTATTTGTTTTCAGTAGTAAATCCATATACGCAACTAAATACATTTAGATACATTGTTTTTTTTTTATTATTTAGTGAAGTCACAGTCCCGTGGGGTTTCTTCTGTTCCCCAGTATTTGTCTGAAAAACAGTGACCTCAAAGAATAAGGTCAATTGTCGTTGAGTTAGTTATAAGAATCCGTTGCATTTGGCGCCCGAACAGGGACACTGTGACTTCGTGTTGAGTTTTAAAAAAATTTTCTTCAGTGCCAATAATTTAAAATATAATTATGCCGGTTGAACGATCACCTAGAACACAGGTTCAAAATATAGAACGTCCGTCGTCTGCTGATGAATCGGCCGCTAGTGTTACGCGATCGGGTACATCATTTCGCCGCGATAATTTACAAAACTATCGTCTATCACATCGAAATAGATCCGCGGGTCCCGTCCCGCGAGGGAATTTTAATTATCAGCGCGAGCGGGTAGAATTTAATATCCCCGCTACTGCGACTCACCCTATATCTGATCCGGCAGTACAGGACAACAATGTGTCCGAACACCAACATCTTGAGAGCACGGTACCGTTGACATCAAGTGGGTATGGCCAACATTTTACAACCGAGCAAATGAATCAGACTCATGGGGCGCGCGAGCACTTTGCTGGCCCATCTGGAACGAATCAAGGTCTGAATTTTCACGCGTTACCTTTTGCGGGATATATCCCTCCTTGGGTTCAAGTCGATATCTGTCCATATCCAACGTTTTCCGGTAAAGTCGGTGAAAATCCTATGGATTTTATTTATAAATTAGAGAAGTGTTTTGGGCAACGCGGTATCCCGTTACAGTATAAGATTGAAATATTCTGCGATGCTTTAACCGAGAGAGCTCAGCTTTGGTGTCGCATGATGAGAAAGCGTTGCGAAAATTATGAGCAGCTCAAAGCTGAATTTATCCAACAGTTCTGGGGTCCAGACGTGCAGCGTGAAATTAAACTCGAAATCGTGTCGGGTCATTATAAAACGTCGTCCGAGCTATCTATGTCCGACTATTTATTACAAATGTATGATAAGTCACAACAGCTTCAACCCCCTATGCCAGAATCAGAGTTTTTAGCAGAAATATTGTTTCATTTTCCGCCTCATATTGCACGGGATATTACATCAGCTCGTTGTCCAACTGTGGTAGATACATACTCTCTTTTGCAAAATTTCGAAAGAATAGATCACCGTAGAAATGCTAACTTTCAGCGTTATACACCTCATAGTAATTCGCAAGCGCCGACATCGTTCAAACGCAACAAAGATAATGCAGATAGGGCTAATCATCTGTCGCGGGAAAACCGGAATTTAAACACGAATTTTGTCGGAATAGACGAGGAGATAGAATTCACGGATAGTCATGATTCGGGAAACTAAGTGAGTCGTCACTGGAGTGTCCGCAGTGGCGTGAATCCGGTTCTAAGGACACACTCTACGATGTTCATTCCGTCTTTCCTGATGGACATTTTGTTCGCGTTTCCGAAAACTTACAAGCTCATGAAACGAACCGCTTCGAGCGTTATAAATTGCCATATATTCTAATCAATGTTAGCGGGATTAATTATAATGCATTAATTGATACGGGGTCCGAAATTTCATGTATGTCTGCGAATTTCTGGTCGTCTCTCTCTAACAAAGATAATTATCCGGTGTTATCTACTTCAAAAACAAGAATAGTGGGTGCTACTCAAGTACGCAGTAGACCAATTAAACAATGTGTGCTTCTGACGTTCAAACTGGAAGGGAAAACGTTTAGTAATACTTTACTTGTTGTGCCAGATTTAAGTTGCGATATACTTTTGGGGATCGATTGGGTGGTGCAGAATCGAATAGTGTTAGATACATTTAATCTGAAAGTATGTTTTCATACAAAACATGGGCAAATCGATCATGAAGTACCCATAAAAATGATGAATAACAGTAATAATCCAGAATCAAATGATAAGTATTCAGCAATTGATGATGAATACGTGAATACGTTTGTTGAAATTTCTCATGAAAAAGCTAATACCGCAATAATGGCAAAAGCATTGCGTAATCCACAATTTGGTGAAGCTGCTCGTGCTTACACTTACCAGTCCAGTATTGCTGGGGATAATGACGATCTTCCCAGATTAGCACCACATACCTCCAACCATGCACACCTTCCACAATGCGATAAAAGTCCCGGAATGGATTTATATCCACCTGTTTATCGCATTCCTAATTCAGAAACGGCGTTAAGTCAAACGCGTTCCAAACGCAATGAATCTAACAATATGTCTAAAGCGGCGCCGATAGGTCAGGAATTTTCCAATAATGGTGATCCTGCTTCCTATACGGAATGCCCTGACAACGTTGACCATTCGGTTATGACTGACGTTCACAACAGATATAATGTTGTGTCGCAATCGCCGAAGCTAAGGTCACATATGCGGGGCAGTTTGAATGTGCTGTCCGTAATATTAGCCCACAGCACGAATCCGTCTGTGACAGGCACTGTAAATATCCTGGTTGATCGCCAAGATAGAGCCGTTGTGTTGCGGCAAAATGCTTATCGTTGTCCGGAAAAAGACAGACAGCGTCCTATTTTCAAACTCGTGGATTTATATAACATCCTAACATATCCTTTGTACCCGGTGCTTTTAAGGGATCCGAATAGTCATATTCCTGCGCTTTTCTGGAATGAGTATTCCGGTAAAAAAGAAAATTCGAATCGTAGCAACTTGCAATTAGTGCCGTATAAGTTCTTTCGTGGTCCGGGTTTTCTATTTAAAATTTGGGCGCAGTCCCTGGGTAATCATGATCGAAATGCCTCTTGTCAAAATCGTAAAGTGTTCAATGCTGATAAAGGTACAGCGGAGAGTGTTTTGCACCAACCTCGTTCCGATTATGAAGTAAATCGCACTGATCTTGATTATGTGTTTAATGATAGTAGTCAAAAGGCGGAATTATCACTCTACGATATAAAGGAAACCGTGCAATCCATTAACACGCTCTCTAAATCTGAAAAAGATAGCCTTACGGAGCTACTTTATGTAAATAGAAGTATTTTTTCTGAGAAGCCCGGGCGCACTGAAAAATATGTTCACACCATAGAAGTTAAAGATCATTCTCCATTTAAGGGTAAGATTTACCCAGTACCTTTTGCTTATCGTCAGAAAGTTCGTGATCAAATAAATAAAATGTTGGAGTGGGGGATCATTGAACGTTCCAACACTTGCTATGTGAATTCTTTGGTTACGGTGCTAAAAAAGGACGGTAACGTAAGAATTTGCTTGGATGCTCGGGAGCTCAATAAGCGCGTGACGGTGGATTATGAGCGGGTTCCTTTACCGGAAGAAATCCTTCAAAGGTACGAACGTCTTACGCACATTTCCACGATAGATTTAGTTCAATCCTATTGGCAAGTTCCATTGAGACCAGAAGATCGTAAATATACTGGATTCTTATTTGACTCAAAGACATATCATTTTAAAGTGATCCCGTTCGGTCTTAACACAGCCGTTGCTGGCTTTACTCGATGCATGGACATCGTTCTGGGTCCCTCTGTCGGGTCTTTCACCGTAGCCTATGTAGATGACCTTTTAGTGATATCGGGTTCATTTTCAGATCATATAGGCCACCTCCAGCAAATTTTTACTAAAATTCGGGAGGCTGGAATGACTCTTAATTTTAAGAAGTCGTGTTTTTGTCGAACGGAAGTAAAGTTTTTGGGCTACATTTTATCGACTCGCGGGATATCACCTGACCCTAAACGTATCGAGGCGGTTCAAAAGTTCGTCACACCGAGAAATGTTAAGCAATTACAATCTTTCCTGGGCCTATGTAATTTTGATCGGCGATTTTGTCGCAGCTATGCGAATCTTACTCAGCCCTTAATGGAACTTCTAAAAAAGGGTCGTAAATGGTCGTGGTCGCAAACTGAGCAAACTAATTTCGAGTCCGTGAAACGGGCATTTCTTTATCTTAATCAGCTAACCCATCCTACAGCGGGTAGACCGTATTTTGTTAATACAGATAGCTCTGATAGGGCAATTGGTGCCGTTCTGTATCAATATAACGATGATGGTGAGCGGTGTGTTTTAGCTTATGCTAGTCGATTGCTACGCCCTGCGGAGTGCAATTATTCCACCACAGAGCGCGAGGCCCTTGCTGTTGTTTGGGCACTACAGCGTTGGAGAGTGTATCTGTTAGGTGTTCCCGTAACGGTTGAGACAGATCACGAAGCTCTTTCATTTTTAGCTCGTTGTCCCACGTATAATGCTCGTATTTTGCGTTGGATGCTCACTCTCCAAGAGTATCAACTCTCTATTAAATATATTTCTGGTAAAGCTAATGTTGTGGCTGACACTTTATCGAGGCCGGTCGAGGTATTCGGTAGTCATACTAAATTACTTGCCGGTACAGAAAATTTGTTTTGGGTGAATAGGATAGTTGAGAGAGCACTCCAATTGCCAAAAGGGACAACGAAAAAACTAAAAAACCTTTCTAGGTATCAACGCGATGACGCCATTTTAGGTGGAATTTTCGATCGTGTCGTGTTAAATAGTGGCGAGCCAGCTAATTTTTGTATCAAGAACGACGTGTTATTTGTTAAGCATTCAGGTGGTCTGCGAATATGTCTCCCTGAGAGCCTTCTTGAGGAGATTATATTGGGCGTTCACGAAACGTACGGACATATGGGTATCAGTAAAACCTTAGCCCTTCTTAACGCGGTTTTTTCGTATCCACTCCTGGCTAAAGTCGTAAAAAATATTGTTTCCAAATGTCTACTCTGTTTGAAGAGTAAATATCCTAATTCGTATCTTCACGGGTCGCGCACGGCTATTATCCCTGAGTCTCCGAGTGATATAGTGGCCGTTGACATTTTCGGTCCTCTCCCTCGGTCAAGTGGCGGGGTGACTAATGTTTTGGTCGTTCTGAACGTGTTCACGAAATATGTAAAACTCTACGCGTTGAAAAAAGCGACGGCCCGGGCTATATTTCGCCGAATCAATGATAATTATTTCACTCAGATGGGTAAACCTAAAAGAGTTCTATCAGATCACGGTACTCAGTTTACATCGCATGTTTGGGTAGATGGTCTTAAGAATGAGGGGGTACGGGTGATATATTCTTCTATCCGTCATCCACAAAGCAACCCTTCTGAGCGGGTGATGCGTGAATTGGGGCGCATTCTTCGCGCTTTTGTTTACGAGCGGCACACTAACTGGGCAAAATGGCTACCGATGGCTGAGATTTGGATGAACCATAATGTTCATGATGCCATCGGCTGTACGCCTCATGAGTTGCAATTTCATACGCGATCGTATCATCCGGTCGTGGCAATCATCCCGGACGTGCGTGGTGAGGACGCTCCCATCTCCTACGAAGCGTTGCAAGAGGCGGCTCGGGGCAAAATGATAAAAGCTGCGGAGAGTAGAAAGCGTCGTTATGACAAACAATATGTCCCTATTCAGTTACAAGTTGGGGAACTAGTTCTTTTGCGGGCTAATCCCATTTCGTCTGCAGCTGATCGGGAAATGAAAAAATTGGCGTTATTATATAAGGGTGCGTATCGAATTAAGGAGATAGTGGCACCCAATGCGTACCGTTTGGAGGACGTGGACAGTGGGGTTGAAATAGGGATACACAATATTGTTAATCTGAGAAAAATACCGGCGTAATTTTGCTTCCTGAGAAGCGGTTTTCTCGTCGTTTCCGCCGTTCGAACCGCTGGGGGGGTTATTATGTAACGAATCCAACCCTGTACTCGAATTTGTTCAAAATTTGGTTGGATCGTGTTGAATGCCGGCATGAGAAGGTAGTAGTTAACTAGCATTGATTGTGTGATGAGTGCAAATAATAATTAATTAAGGAATAATAAAAGTATTTGTGAAGCGTGCATCAGGAATCTAGTTTCCGTGAGAGTTTTCTTCTAGCCATCAGTTTGCTGGTGGGACGGTTTTGCTGATTTTCTTGGTGAGCTCGTTTCATATTATTTATCTATACATAATAAGAATTTACCATCTGCACAGTTTAAAAGAAGCTACTCATATTAAGCGAAACAAATAAGTATTAATAATATTATTATATGTTCTTTTTCGTTATTAGAATTATTAAGTGTACGAACAAGGGGGGATTTGGGGTATTGTGAAATATTATTGCATGCCATAGTTTCTTTTTAAATAATTATTCGTGTAGTTTTTGTGAATTTTATACGCGTTTCCCGTTTCACCGTGAACGTGTTTGGTTTCGCCATTCAGTGGCGTAGGATAATGTTTTCATGTTAAGGGTATTTGAATAAGTTGTTATGTTGACTATTTTAATGTGTTAATTTGTTGTTTTTGTCTTAATACAATCGAAGGGTGCAGGATATTTTTCGGGCTATTTGTTTTCAGTAGTAAATCCATATACGCAACTAAATACATTTAGGCCCCCAGGGGGAACATTGGAATGTCGTTGTTTATCGCAATTGCATTACAATGTTCTTTGGGAATTGGCGAACCCAGGGAAACCCGAGCACGCACCAGTCGGTTGTGTACCCGGCTGGGTGATTCATTTAGGGACTATTATGAAGGAAGGACAGTCGCAACATTTTTCTTCTTCAGTTCTTCCGTCTTTTGTTGTTGTTAGCGGTCTTGTCCCTCCGTTATGGGTACACTTTTGTTGCTGTCCTTTGTTTGTAGTAGTCCCTAATAGTACACCTGCGTGTTTGCCGTGCGCGGTGACCCGTAAGGCGGAAAAGAGGATCCTGGCAGTTGAGGTTCGCTTGGGTGCACCAACACACTGCTTTGGCCTCCGCTTCGCTGTAAACGGGCGGCTAGACCTAACCCAGTCTAGTCAATCGGCTAACGTCGTGTTTATTTAGTATTCCGGCGGGGTGAGCCAGTGTCTTTGGATGGAGTGGCGCCGTCTCTTGAGCTGACTATATCACCGTGTAGCCCTGGCGCTCTGTACCGGTTTGCGGTCATCGTCCCCTTGTTGGGCTCCGTGGTGGGTGGGGAGCACGGTAGATGAATATAAAATAATTAATATGGCAAATTTTCCCCCATTAACTAGCCCTCCCTCTAAGAGAGGGCGTAAAGATGAAGGATTAAATATATTATTTGGTAATGACCCGGAAATTGTTACTCCATGTAACAAATATTTAATTATGAGTAAAATTACTGGAAATTTCAACAGCGACAGTCCCTTTTACATTAATAAACATCTTGATGGCTTATTTGGAACTTTTCCGAGTGTTAAAAAGTTGCGTGATGGATGTTTATTAATTGAAACATCTTCACAGCGTCAAGCTGAAAAAGTAATGGCATGTAAAAATATAAAAGGTGTCGACATGTGCACTGACGTACCTGTAAATGTAGAATTGCATAAGCAGCTGAACTTTTCTAAAGGCATTATTTATTGTTTCGATCTTCTTAACTGTACAGTTGAAACAATAAAAGAGGAACTCAAAGATCAAGGTGTTACAGACGTATATAGGATTCACGCACGTAGAGATGGTCAATTAGTACCTACACCGTCTCATATTCTTACGTTCTGTACACCGCAGCCTCCGCCATCAATAAAAGCAGCATTCTATTCTTTGAAAGTACGTCAATATATACCATCTCCCTTGCGCTGTTACAAATGTCAAAAGTTTGGACATTCGCAGAATAACTGTAGCTTTCCCAGTCTCTGTGACAATTGCGGCCAACCTTTGCATGAGGATATTCCGTGCAAAAGGGTGTCGCATTGCGTTAATTGCAACGGAATCCACTCTGCAAGATCTAGAGAATGTCCACAATACAAAGTGGAATTCAAGATCCAAGAAATAAGAACCACCGAAAAAATTTCTTTTGCAGAGGCCAAGCGCAAATATCGTGAATCAGTCCCTTCTTTTACACGTTCCTTTGCAACCATTGCTGCCGTTCCTGTCATCAAAGTAGACATGTCAACACAGACATGTGACATGTCTACACAAACCGAAATTTCCCCATCCATTTCTAAAACTGTTGTTGCCAAAAAGTCAAATAAGAAAAACAAAAAAAGTCCGGATAATAGATCGAGATCACCGGTTAAAAAACCAACTTCACCGGTAAAATCTCAAATTGAAAAAATTAAATCAGTATCTCCGGTAAAGAAAACTAAGATTATCTTGAACCGGGATAATAGTCATAAAATGACTATTACACGTACTCGCGTCGACCATAGCAGCAGTGCAGACTCTGCTATGGACGAAGATATTAGCAGACCTCCCCATCATCGGTCTGATGCAGCGAGGAAAAAAACGAGGTAGTTCCTTTTTTACAAATTATCACATTCAATTTCTTACAGTGGAACATGAACGGTTTTTATATTCATTTCAGTGAATTAAAACTCCTCCTTAACGACCATAATGCTACTGCTATTAGTTTACAGGAAACACATTTGAAAGACACAAACACTCCGGTTCTTCGTGGTTTTACGATTTATCGTAAAGATAAACCATTCGTTGAACGTGCCAGTGGCGGAGTGGCAGTTTTAGTCCGAAATAATGTGTTTTCCGAAAATGTCCCATTACAATCTGACTTACAGGTCATCGCTGTCAGACTTTATGCGCCGAATCCGGTAACTTTGTGTTCAATATACATTCCTCCATTAGAACAACTGACACTTACAACCATTACATCTATTATAGACCAACTTCCACGCCCCTTTATCATCATGGGGGATTTTAATGCCCACAATCCCAGTTGGGGTTCTAATCATGTGGATGCTCGTGGAAGGCTAATAGAGACGTTGATTCTAAATCAGAACTTGGTCGTATTGAACACAGGTTCCAATACACATTTCTCGGCTGCAAATGGGACATTTTCAGCTATCGATCTTACTCTCTGCTCTTCTTCTATCGCCCCATCCTGTGAATGGGAAGTAAATGCCGATCTTTGTAGCAGTGACCATTTTCCTATTATTTGTCGGCTTCTTTCATTCCATGTGAATGAAAGACGCTCTCCTAAGTGGATAATAAAAGAAGCCAATTGGTCACACTTTCAAGAAGTGCTAAATGTCGGCGAAATGAACTTTGGCAATGTCGATGCTGCTGTGGAGCATTTCACGGATGCGGTCATCGAGGCGGCTTTAGCTGCAGTCCCGCGCACGTCAACAACACCGCGACGTGTGCCTGTTCCCTGGTGGAATAAGGCTTGTCGGGATGCCATCTGTGAACGTCGAAGGGCTCTCCGTCACTTCAAAAATAATATGACGGATGAAAATCGTATTATTTTCATGCAAAAACGTTCCATTGCCAGACGTATCATAGCAGAGAGTAAGAAGCAGTCATGGAGTGAGTTTGTTTCCACTGTAAGAAGTTGTACTCCCGCTCGCGAGGTATGGGAGAAAATTCGGAGGATCTCTGGTAAACAGAGTTTTAATTACATTTCTGGATTGGTAATGGGAAATGACATAATTACGTCACCTGATGAAGTCGCCGATCACATGGGTTCATGCTACGCAAAAGTCTCGAGTTCCGCAAACTATCTTGAAAGTTTTTCTGCTCAGAAAAATCAAGCAGAACAAGTTGTATTGAACTTTTCCTCCCAAAATGAGGAGAACTACAACGCACCTTTCTCCTCGTGGGAACTACAGTCGAGTTTGCATGATTGCCATGATACTTCTCCAGGATCTGACGATATCCATTACCAATTTTTGAAAAAGCTACCTCCCTCCGGATCTATATTCCTTCTCAAGATGTATAATTTAATATGGTACACCAATACGTTTCCTACCGCTTGGTGTAATTCTATTGTAGTGCCGTTGTTGAAGCCCGGTAAAGACCGAAAACAAGCATCAAGTTATCGTCCTGTTTCACTGACTAGTTGTTTGTCAAAACTTCTCGAACGTATGATCAACCGACGACTGGTTTGGATTCTTGAATCCAGACATTTGATTACGAATGCCCAGTGTGGCTTTCGTAAGCACCGTTCGACGATGGATCATCTAGTCAGGTTAGAGTCCGCTATCCAGGACGCTTTTCTTAACAAACAACACTTGATAGCGGTCTTTTTTGACCTTGAAAAGGCTTACGACACTACATGGCGGTATGGAATACTCCGAACACTACATAATTGGGGTATCAGAGGACATCTTGGGAATTTTATAAATAATTTTTTATTAGAGCGTTACTTCCAAGTCCGTATCGGCAACACTTTGTCAAGTGTCTTTGCACAGGAGAATGGTGTTCCACAGGGTTCGGTTCTTAGTGTCACCTTATTTTCCATCGCTATTAATGGCATAATTGACAGCATTCCATCGTCTGTAGAGTCATCGCTCTATGTTGACGACTTGGCGATCTACTGTTCGTCAAAGTACATTCGTACTGCACAACGTCATTTGCAGCTGGCCATTAATAGCATCCAGAACTGGACAACTAACAATGGGTTTAAATTTTCCGTTGGAAAAACCCAGTGTGTGCACTTTTGCCGCATTCGTAGTTGTTATCAGGAACCATTCTTATATCTTTATAATACGCTCATATCTGTGCAAGATACTGCCCGATTTTTAGGACTCACTTTTGACCGGTCGTTAAATTGGAAGGCTCATTTTAATATTTTAAAGAGGAAGTCGACGTCTTCCCTTAATATTTTAAAAATTTTATCCAGTACCACGTGGGGTGCAGACCGTACGGTTTTGCTGCGAATTTATCGTGCAGTCGTACGGTCTAAATTGGATTACGGTAGCATCGTGTACGACTCAGCGCGTGAGTCGTACATCAGGACGTTAAACGCTGTTCATCACGCCGGAATCCGATTGTCAACCGGAGCGTTTCGATCGAGTCCTGTTGTTAGCATAGCCGCTGAATGCGGAGAGCCTCCGCTGAACATCCGGCGGAAACGCAATATGCTATCCTACGTATCTAAGCTCCGTAGTCAACCTGATCACCCAACTTACAGTTGCGTATTTCAACCTCGTTTTTCTTCTCTGTATAGACGGAGAAGAAATGCAACACGTCCTCTCGGTATCAGGTTGAATCTTCTTTTAGATGAACTTCACTTGGCGCTTCCTAGAACTCTTAAAGTAGGCCGTAATTCTGTGCCCCCGTGGCTTATTCCTCAGCCCGTCATCGATATGTCACTTTCCATTCATCCTCGAAATACAACAACTCCGGAGCTCTATCGCCAGCTTTTCCTGGCATGGCTGGATCAGAATCGAGACTACCGTTCCGTTTACACGGATGGCTCGAAGTCTCTCAACCGAGTTGGTTGCGCGTTTGTCACCGATAACGCCAGTGTTGGATACAGGTTGTCTCAAGAGTGCAGTATTTTTACTGCAGAGTTATATGCAATTTTGCAGGCCTTGAGACATGTGCACGGTCCACACAAATATGTTATTTGCAGCGACTCTTTGAGTGCTCTTCAGGCATTGCAGCGTTCCTATCCCAGCCACCCTCTTATTTGTTTAATTCAGGACAAATTGTACACTTTGAAAAGAGGTGGAACCACTGTCCGGTTTTGTTGGGTTCCCGGCCACATGGGAATCGCTGGCAATGAACTAGCTGACACTGCAGCTAAGGACGCTGCAAATAACGGTCAGAGTGTATTTTGCGTTATCGGTGACGACCTCAAGAGCGTACTGATTTCAGCCGTTCAGCAGCTCTGGAAGGATGAATGGAGTGCTGTCGATGAAAACAAATTAAAATTTATAAAATCTACAGTTGACCCATGGTTCACATCTTTCCGTCCCTCCAGGTGGGAGGAAGTGGTCCTTACACGGCTGCGCATAGGTCACTGTAGACTTACACATGGTTTTTTGATGGCTCGTGAGGAACCGCCCCTCTGTGAAACGTGTGACACTCGTGTTACCGTTTCGCATATTTTAATAGAGTGTGTCCAGTTTAGGGACACACGACAGCAGATCGGATTGTCAGGTGATCTGTCGGTTGTTTTAGGAAATGATCCTGACAATGTCGATCTGCTGTTTCGATTTTTAAAAGAAACCGGTCTTGACCGGTTTATTTGATTTTATTTATTTGTATACATTTAGGCCCTTTTACAGCCTAAATGGTTTTTTCTTTATATCACTACATTATTTTATATGACACATTGTATTTGTAGCTATTAGATTTTATTTTGTTGTATGTCAACTTTTGTTTTTGTATTGATTTTGCTTTGGTTTTATTGTTTTTGGTTTTCTTTTGTTTACTTTTTTATTTTTAGACGCTAATGACCTCTGTTGTCGAGCGTCTATAATCTACAATTCAATTCATAAATACATTTAGATACATTGTTTTTTTTATTATTTAGTGAAGTCACAGTCCCGTGGGGTTTCTTCTGTTCCCCATTATTTGTCTGAAAAACAGTGACCTCAAAGAATAAGGTCAATTGTCGTTGAGTTAGTTATAAGAATCCGTTGCAAGACTTTCGTTAAATTATGCGAGACTTGTCAACTAACGCGTAGTGATAACCGAAAGAAAATCTACAGTCATTGGACAGAAGCTAAAGTGCCATTTGAGCGAATACATTTAGACTTTTTCTATTTCGAAGGAAAGCACTTTTTGATTTTGATCGACGCATTCAGTAGGTGGTTGGAGATCAAGATGATGAGAAACACTGATGCACATAGTTTAATACGGGAACTAGAATCTATCTTCAAAACATTCGGTTATTGTAAAAAATGTGTGTGCGACAATGGACCCCCTTACAATAGCAGCACTTTCGAAGAATATTGTAAACATACGGGAATCGAACTCATCCACAGTCCCCCTTACCACGCACCTAGCAATGGAATTATAGAGAGAGCAGTCCAGACGGCGAAAAATGTCCTGAAAAAATTTATCATTGATAACAAAAATTCTAATTACAACTTACAACTGGAGATAGAGAGATTTCTAGGCAATTACCGAAACATGCCGTGTTCTGAAAAGAAAATAATTCCGGCACATAAAATGTTCACTTATAAGCCGAGAACACCATTGGAACTCATCAAAATTACAAATAAAAATAATAATACAGAAGAAGATAATAAAATTAAAATCAAGAGGAAGCAACAAATAGTTCCAAAGGATAATAAACAACGGCCTACAGAATTTGCCGATAATGAGACCGTATTATATCGGGCAAACGTCACGGGCTACTTTAAATGGCTGAAGGCCAAAATTATAAAGAGAAAAAGTACGCATATTTATTTAATTAATGTTAATAATCTCATAAAACTAGCGCACGTAAATCAACTTAGGAAAACAGATCTGTATAAAAAGCCTCTAGATCTGCTATTCCACCAAGCCTGGTCGACTGACAACAACAACGAACGTCCAGAAGAGGTCATCCCTAGAGGAAGTTTTGGATACCCTCCACTACCAAGACGGTCAAGAAGGACTCGTAGGGAACCTGTTCGCTTTCAACCTTATTGAATTTTTTTTAATTTTATTTATTATAGGTAAATAACATTATGAGTCTACGTTATCATTATATTATAGAATTTATTTAAGTTTAAATAATATTGTAAATAATATGTAAATATGTTTAGAACTTAAGGAAGGAGATGTCGTGTACAGATTGTATAACCTATCAATGTTATGTAATGTCTATAATGAGATTTATATTTTTACACCATTAGAATAGTTAGTTAAGTTTCAATCGTGAATGAATAAAGTTTAGTTAAAGAAAGTTAAAAGTATTTTTACTTGAAATACCTTACAGTTACTTCAAGTGAGGGTGAGAGCGTTCCAGAATGCCAATCATCTACTATAATTATTATTAAAAAAAAAATATTTTTTTGAAAATATTAATTGATTTTCGGTAGGTAACCGTGGCCACTGATAATTAATCTTAAACAATGCATTAATTTCTAAAATATAATCTTTCAGCAAATGTTTAAATAAATTTTGAATTATAGTACAGTAATACAATAATGTCAAAAAAAGTTAAATAATCTGACTAAGCAGTCATTTTCAAGTTTGGCGGCTATACTAACGCATATGTTTAGTTTGTGTATAATTCAAAGAGTCGTTTGTTTGTATTTTTTTGACAAACAAGAGTTTTCAAATAGATGTTAATAGAAACTTTTTTACGTGATAATTGTTTCACTCCGCAGACCTACTTGTACGAAAAGTTTGTGTTACGAAAATTACCTTGTCTATCCGCGACTGGTTCTGGCAAACTAAAAGTGACACATGCAATATTCTTATAACATTAAGTAGCTTAACACTTCAGCCACTATACGTTTTACGGAGTTTTTCAACCCCTACCTGCGGGAGAGCGCACTTAATTGTGGGTGCCAGCTGACAAGAACGCGTGGTTAGTTCACGTCGATGCACCGCAACATGTGAACGTGTTGACCGATTTAAGTTATTTTG